>CM054058.1:257321832-257929339 GCA_028641055.1 Alopecurus myosuroides
AGGGAGGAACATGTCAAAGGTATCCCTCTCAAGCAACCCTGCAATCACGATACAAGAAGTCTCTTGTGTCCCCAACACACCTAATACAATTGTCAGTTGTATAGGTGCACTAGTTCGGCGAGAAGAGAGTAAAATACAATTAATATGGATGATTGTAAGTGATTATAGCAATTTTAAATAAAAATGGCAGCAAGCAAACATGTAGCAAAACTGGATGTAAACGATGTTTCAATGCTTAGAAACAAGGCCTAGGGATCCTACTTTCACTGGTGGACACTCTCAACAATGATATCATAATTGAATGCATAAATATCATCTCTTCACTATGCTACTCCGAACCACTCTCCAGTCGGATAACAAATACCAATCCATGTGTAGGGATGTAATAGCACTCCTCAAGTCTGTATTCCCTCTCTAGGGCGCCCCACGCTATCACTATGAGCGCCCCAAATTAGTACTAAACAAATGCCACAATTTCATAGGGCCATCCAACACAAAATATAAATATCATGTTAAACCACATAGTGCAAACACTATCACCTTTACACCGTGATCAAAGTGTCTACGGAGATCTCATAACAAAACCACTTGAGTAGCATAATAGATGAAGAGTAACATCTACTAATTCAACTAGATTACAAAGCTCATGATCACATAAAGATCACACCATGGGAGAGAGAGATGAAACACATAGCTACAGGCAGAGCCCTTAGCCCCGTGGGAGAACTACTCCCTCCTCATCATGGGAGACAGCAACGGCGATCAAGATGGTGGTGGAGTCAATGGAGATGGCTCCAGGGGCACTTCCCCGTCCTGACAGGGTTCCGGAACAGAGATTTCTGTCCCCCGAAACTTGTCGTCGGCGGTGGCGGAGCTACAAAACTTTTCGTGGAAGTGGTTGATATCTCTAGGGTTTATGCCTCGGGGGACTATATAGGCGAGAGGGCAACATCAGGGGTTGCCCGAGGGGCCCACACCACCTCCCGGCGCGGCCAGGGGCCAACCCGCGCCCAGGCATGGTGTGGGGGCTCCAGGGCCCCCCTCCGGGTCTCCTTTGGACTTCCTTGACCCTCCGGAAATTCTAAGACTTTTGGCTTTTGAATCGTCCCATTCCGAGAATATTTCAGGAACAACTTTTCTGAAACTAAAAACAGCAGAAAACAGGAACTGGCTCTGAGGCATCTTGTCAATAGGCTAGTCCCAAAAAATCCATAAAAATGACATAAAGTGTATAACAAACATGTAGCATATAATATGAAAACAACATGGAACATCAGAAATTATGTATACATTTATGACGTATCAATATCCCCAAGCTTAGTTCCTACTCGTCCTCGAGTAGGTAACGATAAAAAAATTCTAAGGTGACATGCTACCAACATAAACTTGATCATCATAGTAATGTAAAGAATGTAAACTAGGATCAAATGAATAAAGGTTGTGGTTTATAGTTGATATCAAATAGAATAATGTATAAACCATTAGGAAGAACAAAGTAAAACTTTTCAATGAATCAATACTAAAAGACAATCAACCATGAAAGGTTTATTAAAGATAATTTAAGATTCAAGAACAACAATATAATCATCCAAGGCATCAAACTTTCAGAACATCTCCTGTTAGGATCAAGTCAAGTGACAACAATATGCACGTAGGAAAATCATCAAAATATTTGTGCACTCAAAACAAGCAAGCGTTATGTATTGGTCCCTGGCACTAGGATGTTATGGCTAAAAGAACATTATGGGGGGGGGGGGGTTGGATGGTCAATGGAAGAAAGTCTAACACAACGGAAAGTGATCATTAGACAAGAGGAAGTCTTATAATCGAAGTTATTCAAGGAGTAGTGATTGCCACACAACGGATGCACATACAGCTATAAGTGTATGAAAGCTCTCCAATGAAACTAGTGGGGGTGCATCCAACTTGCTTGCTCACGAAGACCTAGAGCACTTTTGAGGAGGCTCATCATTGGAATATACAAGCCAAGTTCTATAATGTAAGTTCCCCACATAGTTATGCAAGTCATAATATGAAAAATCTCTCAAAACTGAATTAATGATGCTAACCAAGCACAAGTGTGGAATAAATGATAGTAATGCTGCCCCCTCACTCTTTATTATCTCTCTTTTGCCCTTTCTTTCTTTTTTCTTTTTGGGCTTTTTATCTTTCTTTTTTTATTTATATATATAACCTCACTGGTAGGGGCAACACTCTATTTTACAATGAATCATCACAATTTTAGTACTCATAACTCAAACTGAAATATCTCTGATGCAAATAAAACTAAATTCTCCTACCAGTGTAGCAGTATGAAAAATAGCAATGAAGCATGACAAGTAACATATTGATAATGGATGTTGTCTGGCAATATATCTCGGAATGGCTATGGAAATGCCATGGTAGGTAGGTATGGTGGTTGTTTTGAGGAAGATAATATTTGGCTTATGTGTAGAAGAACAAAGTTCTCCCATGGGGTTTGGATGCACCGGTGAAGTTTGCACCAACTCTCCATGTTAGAATGAGCAATGCATAGTACCGAAGAGGCTAGCAAATATGGATGGTGGAAGTTCCAGAAAACCGTAACATAGAACTCACAAATTAAAAGATTACAACTAAAATTATGATCTTACAAGGAAAAATGAAAATCACTCCAAGAGGGTCCATGGCAGTGACAAGTCACTGTTAGCTACCCCGACCGTAGCGCGTAACAAAAAGCCATTATGATTGCTACCAGCAAAGGAAGTCATATACAATTATCCTATCAACTGGTTATTTGAGTGTGGCACAGTTTGAAGGTTTTAGACCAACCATTAATTTTTTTTTACTCTACTAAACCAGCAAGTTTACCATTAAGCATATTAATATCTCAAAACAACACCAAATAATCAAGTGAAACAGTTTAATGCTCTACAAGAGTATGCAAGCTTTTTCGTTATACCATCTACCACATGTAGCATTTTCTATTTCTTCGAACACCAAACAACAAAAACTCTCCAAGAGATATAGAAATGAAACAATAGAGTACTAACATAACTCTACTAGAACTAACAGCTCTGAATAAGAGATGCATGAAAAACAGGAGCTAAAAGGGATTTGCAGCAGCTAGAAGAAAAACTAAGAATACAAGCAACGAGTATTCGTATGAAAAATAGGAGTGTGTCTCTCTCCCACAAAAATAATGCTAGATTCCAGCAATACTATTGCAGCAAGGTAAATAAAAGAAAAAAAATAGACGCTCCAAGTGAAATTCATATGATGTGACCGAATAAAAGTATAGTTTCACTAGAAGTGACCTGATAAATTGTTTATGAAGAAGGGGATGCCTTGGGTATCCCCAAGCTTAGACGCTTGAGTCTTCTTGGAATTTTCTGGTATGAACCACGGGGACATCCCCAAGCTTTGGATTTGCACTTTTATTGATCACATTATATCACCCTCTTCTCTTGACCCTTGAAAATTTCCTTCACACCACACTCAATGTAATTCACATTAGAGGGTTAGTGCACAATCAAAAATTCACATTTCCTGCATGGGCACAAGTGCAATTGATACTTTTAAACAGTAGCTACAGCCACTGATGTTTCTTGAAGCAAAGAAATCCACTTGCCATAGTAAAAGAGCAAATGCAAGAAAAATGGTAGAATCTGCCAAAACCATAACAGTCTATAATGATGAATTTTTTCGGGGCACTTAAATTTCTCAGATAGAAAAACTTAAAGAACGAAAAAGTTTCTTAATTAGCTTAGGAATAATCGCAAAAAGTTTCAGGTCATTTTGATCTTTCTGTGATTTATACGACTTTTTACGGTGGACAACAGAAATCTGTTTTCTCCGCAGAAATCCAAAACCAACTCCAACTTTCGCTAGAAACTTTAATTGGCACAACTAATACATGAAAAAAATATACCAAAGATTTTCTACATAAGTATACAACACCTTGACTCAAATAAAACAGAGAAAAACAAAGCAAAAAATAAAACCATGGGCTATCTCCCAAGAAGTGCTTTTCTTTAACGCCTTTTAGCTAGGCATGATAATTTGAGAAGATGCTCACATAATAAATATGAATTGAAGCAAAAGGGAGCATCAAGAAGACAATGTAAAACAAATTTAAGTCTAACCCACTTCCTATGAAAATTAATCTTGTATAAGAACAAGTCTATAAAGCACAAAGTGGCTAAAATAGGAAGACAAAATAAGTGCAACTTCAAAAATTTCAACATGAAGAGGGGAAACTTGATATTGTTGAGATGCATAAAACTATGTTTCCCTCTCTCATAATAACTTTCAGTAGCATCATAAATAAAATTAATAATTTAACTATCACATAAAACATTCTCATCATGAGCCACATGCATAAAAGAATTCATACTCTCCACTAAGATTAGTCATTCTCATTAATAGTATTGGGAGCAAATTCAACAAAATAACTATCATTGTTATTCTCATCGTCGTAAACATCAAATATAGGAGGCATATTATAATCATAATTAATTTTCTCCTCAATAGTAGGTGGACTGAAAATAGCTTGTTCATCATTGTAAACATCATATATATAAGGCATATCATAATCATAATAAAATTTATCCTCAATAGTAGGTGGAACTAGAATATCACAATCATTATAATCATCATATATTGGAGGTAAAGTATCATCAAAGAAAATTTCCTCCTCAAAACTTGGGGGACTAAAAATATCATATTCATCAAAACCAGCTTCCCCGAGATTAGATTTTCCATAGCCTTAGCAATAATGATGTTCAAAGAATTCATAATAATAACATTGCTACTAGCATGCAAATAAAGTTCCATAGGTTTTTAAATTTTCTCTTCAAACACTTCATGTCCTAACTCAAGATAAAGATTATAAATCTCTCTCATATTTTTGTTGTTTTCCATTAAGCCTAACTAGTAAAAATAAAAACAAGGAACAAGTAAAAATAAGGCTAACAAGTGAAAATAAAAACAAGAAACAAAAAGATATAATTGCATCATATGAAGGAAATAACTTCAAGCACTCACAAAGGATGTGAGTACCTTTTACCTTACCTCTCTGGCAACGGCTCCAGAAAAGAGCTTGATGTCTACGCACACTTCTATTCTTATAGACAGTGTTGGGCCTACAAGTGCAGAGGTTTTTAGAACAACAGCAAGTTTCCCTTAAGTGGATCACCCAAGGTTTATCGAACTCAGGAAGGAAGAGGTCAAAGGTATCTCTCTCAAGCAACCCTGCAATCACGATACAAGAAGTCTCTTGTGTCCACAGCACACCTAATACAATTGTCAGTTGTATAGCTGCACTAGTTTGGCGAAGAGAGAGTAAAATACAAGTAATATGGATGATTATAAGTGATAATAGCAATCTGAAATAAAAATGGCAGAAAGCTAACATGTAGCAGAACTGAATGTAAACGACGTTTCAATGCTTAGAAATAAGGCCTAGGTATCCTACTTTAACTAGTGGACACTCTCAACAATGATAACATAATTGAATGCATAAATATCATCTCTTCACTATGCTACTCCGAACCACTCTCTGGTTGGATAACAAACACCAATCCATGCGTAGGGTTGTAACAGCACTCCTCAAGTTTGTATTTCCTCTCTAGGGCACCCCACGTTGTCACTATGAGCGTCCCAAATTAGTAGTAAACAAACGCCATCATTTCATAGGGTCACCCAACATAAAATATATAATATCATACTAAACCACACGGTGCACACACTATCACCTTTGCGCCGTGATCAAAGTGTCTACGGAGATATCATAACAAAACCACTTGAGTAGCATAATAGATGAAGAGTAACATCTACTAATTCAACTAGAATACAAAGCTCATGATCACATAAAGATCACACCATGGGAGAGAGAGATGAAACACATAGCTACTGGTAGAGCCCTCAGCCCCGGAGGAGAACTACTCCCTCCTCATCATGGGAGACAGCAACGACGATGAAGATGGCGGTGGAGTCGATTCAGATGGCTCCGGGGGCACTTCCCCGTCCCGGCTTGGGTGCCCGAATAGAGATTTCTGTCCCCCGAAACTTGTCAGCGGTGGAGGCGGAGCTACGGAACTTTTCGTGAAAGGGGGCCGATATCTCTAGGGTTTATTCCTCGGGGGGACTATATAGGCGAGAGGGCAACGTTGGGGGGCGCTCGAGGGTCCCACACCACCTCCTTGAGCGGCCAGGGGCCCACCCGCGCCCAGGCATGGTGTGGGGGCTCCAGGGCCCCCCTCCGGGTCTCCTTTGGACTTCCTTGACCCTCCGGGAATTCTAAGACTTTTGTCCTTTGAATCGTCCAATTTCGAGAATATTTCCAGAACAACTTTTCTGAAACTAAAAACAGCAGAAAACAGGAACTGGCTCCGAGGCATCTTGTCAATAGGTTAGTTCGAGAAAATCCATAAAAATGACATAAAGTGTATAAGAAACATGTAGCATATAGTATGAAAACAACATGGAACATCAGGAATTATGGATACGTTTATGACGTATCAGGAATATTCCCAACACACACTACGTGGCGGCGCGGCCAAGGGGGGCGCCACCAGGTGGTGTGGAGCCCTGGTGGGCCCCTCTGGCTCCCCTCTTGGCTGGCTCCCTCATATGGTGATCTAAGAATTCTCCGATGTCCCCCTTGTTCTTCTGGTCTTCAGAAATAGGGTATCTTGATAGCGCTTTTTTCAGCAGATTTCTGGTCCTGGTGAATTATTCTCCAATAATGGTAAAACATGCAAAATAGATGAATGTCAGACCCCGGACCCAGAGATATACGTACTGTTATGTGCTCCTAGCCATGTACTCACAAGGGCTTCAGGGTTACCAGCCCCGTCCGCAACGAACAACGGCAGGCAGACCGGATTCATCGGCACGTAGTCCGGATCCCCGGTCTACTACTCCTTGTATCCATGCTAGTCATAACCAATTATGCATACCCAAGCATCCACGAGTCAGATCAAACTGAAGGAACGGGACCAAAGTTATACAGAGCTGCTATGTGTCTAGAAAGTGCAACAACAATCGAGGGTTACTAGGGTTACCTCGCCCCTGGCCGAATCACATCGGCAGGCGGGCTCGGACATGGATCATCGGCTCCACAACCCCTCGACTGCGACAACTATGCAGGCATAGCCAAAACTGTATAACAATGAGCTCGAAATCAACAACCGATCAAAGCAACACTCTAGACATGGAAGCTGTATTGAACAGGTCTTACTAGAGTATAGCTTACAAGCAGAGGTCACACGACCCAACATTACATCAGACAACGGAAAGAAAATTATGTTGCTAATCAACAAGAACCAAAAAGGCCTAAGAGGCCGCAACATAAGGCGACGTCCCAGCCCATAGATTCCAGGCTGCTACCTGGTAACCCCGAACTACTCGTCGATGTCCACGTTGAAACACCACCGAACTGAGGAACTCCACCTTAACCAAGTTGAAGCAAACATGAGTACGGGAGGTACTCAACAATACTTAGTTAACCTATTATATATCTGCTTCTTTTATAAAGAGTTATGAAGGGTATTTTGCGTAAAGCCATCTTGGTTTTCAAAATTGAGGAAGGAATAGCACGTCTCATGGAGTATTTTGAAAACAGATGAAAAAGCTACTCAACTACTGATATCATCATCTTTTTAATCCACCAACTCATATCAGCACCTCGTGCTTCAAAGATCACCACCTCAAGTTGTTCCGGTAACTCAATCTACAAGGTAACCCCTCTCGGCATCTCCGAGGAGGCATCCTTCATTCGTTATCAACAAGTTTTAGTCATTCCGTTCAAATTGTCTATGATCACAGAATCCGTCACCAAGTCGTCCTTACCCGCGGACACGGCTTTTCGAAAAGATTTAACCCTGCAGGGGTGTACAACTTGAACCACATGTACCAACCAACTCCTAGTGCCACTAGATTAGCACTATTCCGGGAAGTGCCGGCAGATGGAGGTTGACCACGACCTTTCCCTTACTTCGCCTATTCCATGAGTCGCTCCGAGTAGAGATGGACCGCCAATAGGGAGTGGCCATTTCCTGCCGGTTCTCTATCATTGTGAGCGGTGCTTCAACTACTGTCTCGCCACAGGCTGTTGCACCGCCACGTCCTAGTTTTGCAAACGTTTTTAATATCCCCGCAAATCCAAATGGAAAGCCCGAATTAGGCGACTCATGGAACAAACTAGGCAAGTTGAGACCGAGGGGAATCCAATCCCCGTGTGGATGCACGCTCAGTCTTGGCTCAAAAGCGAGAACTCGCTCCTAGGGGCATGAACGGGACAACCACCACAGACCCTCTGTGGTCTCGTCATCCACACCTTTAAATCATGTTAAACAAATATCTCTTAACTTACAACTACTTCCTACCATACTAGATCATTTCGTACTCTGATTCATCAACCGGATGGAGCAGAGATAACAGACATGTATAACTAAGCACAGCATATTTCAGGCTTTGGGGATGCCCACAAGAAAACCTATAGCTGCTAGGAGTAATGGATCAGGATAAGTAGGATATGCATGGTATAGGAGAACTCTAACTACTGACACAAGATACATTGGAATCGGATGCAATGTACGAGAATCAAAAGTCTTTCGAAATCATATATGAGCAGATAAGAGGTTATGCTTGCCTTGCTTCAAGAAAATCAGAGAAAGTCTTCAGGAATAAGTGCTTGACTTGTCGGTTAGGATCAAGTATTCGTCATGCCGTTGTCGATCTTCTTTTCGGAGTCACGTTCTACCGATCGGAAGCAAAACACCGAAACAAGGAGAACAAGAATCAAACATGGCATCAATGCAATGTGCAATATGTATGCATGAGCAAGTTAATGCACCGAAATAAAGCCCTAGACAGGTTTAATGGGTTGCTAGGGTTCGTATGTCAGTTATGAAGTTTTACTGAAATTAATCCGAAATAGGCCCCGGAAGGGTACTTCGGACAATTATGAAAGTGGGTACAATTTTAAAAGCTCAAATGGGTTTGAAAACATCATAAACAGGTTGCATTTGTCATTTTGAGCAAATTGGTATATAACTTTTAATTTTCTGATTTTAGTGAATAAAAACTTATTTTTCTATTTTAAATGAATAAACAACATTAAATAAATGCTCATTTTTGGACTTTCACAAACATGTGTGAAAATTACATATTTGGATATAGAATATTGTTCTGAACAAAACCATACTTTCATTTTATTTTTCTGATTAATAAAACAATAGTTATTGAACTATTCAAATTAATTACTTTTCTGTAAATAAAAGCCATTTTCTTGAAATAATAAAAACAGGAATATGACATCATAAAGATGTCACTGTGACATCATGCGGAGGAAAAAATTTCTGTTGATCATGAAATCGAGCAATCCGTAGCAAATTGGTTGAATCGGAAAGGCTCACGAGGTGGAGGGGACCGAGGGGAACCGGACAGTGGGGGCGCCGGCCGGAAGTGTCGACGGGAGCTCGCCGGCGACGAGCTCCAGGGACAGACGGGTGCGGAGCTCGACGCGACAGAGAACCAGGGGGCGAGAGAGGGAGGGGAGGGCACCGGAGTGCTCGTAAAGTTACCGTGAACGCTATGGAGTGGACGGTGGTGCAAGGAGCGGCGGCAATCGGCGTCGGCGTGCAGAAAACAGCGGCGGCCAGAGCGAGGTTCGACGGCGAAATTAGCCCTTCCCCGGGCTTCCCTGCCTCTCCGCGGACTCGAGGAGGTAGAGGAGATTATGGCGCTCCTCTGGAGCCTCTCCGTTGAGCTCGGGCCGTCTCACAGCGACGGCGCCATGGCGGCCAACCCGGGCTAGGGTTTCGGTCGGGAGGGAGATTACAGAGAGAGGGAGCAACGAGTGAGAGGATAGGGAGAGGGAGGAGGTCGAGGGCGCTCTCCTGGTGTGCTTATCCTCTTGGAAAGACCAAGCAGGAGGCGGAATCGACGTCGGTGCTGCCTCCACGCAGCTGCTCCTACTGTCAAAGGTTGAAGACAACCTTTTTGCACAAAGCCCCCTGCAGTTTTCAGATTTTGCAGAATAGACCTTTTCTATTTTAAAACCGAACATAAAATAAAGTTTTGAGGAACTTTTTGCAATCAGAAAAATTGGCAAATATAGTTTTTGGAAACCTCACAAAATTCCAACCTCGCCATATTTTTGTTTGGTGAAACTGAGTTATTTTCTAATACAAAATTTCGGAAACTAGAATAAGTACTATATGCGGGATTTTCTCAAACCATTTAAATTTCACCACTTAAATTGTTTCAACATGGTTTAAATTTTTGTTTCCATGCATGTATGATATGAACACAACACCACAACCCTTTGGTAGCAAAATAGGGATGTTACAAATCTACCCCCCTTACAAGAATCTCGTCCCGAGATTCACGAAGGAGAAGAAAGAAGGAACACCGGTTTTGAACTATTTTCTCGAACCTTACGGTTCTCTTCTTGAAGAGGTGGACCCGTAGCACTTGCGAAGATTCGTCAGCAGCTACGCCTTAGGTGAGAGGGAAAACTCTTAGGATTTGATCTTCACGAAGATCGAGTATCCCATGGGTAACTCATAACAGGATGTTCAAAAAGAACTGTGGAGTTAACAGGCATGAAACACATCAAGATAACGGAGGGAATAGAAGATGGTTTCAAGTTTGCGGACGATTGGTCTTGAATATCACAATGTAATATCCATAGACGAGGGAGAGCACGAGAAAGCACTGTAATTCGTGCCTCAAAGAGAATTTGATACAAAATCATGTTCACTCTTCGGAGTGGACACGGAAGATTACGAAACTTCCATTCCGTTAAAGTTTGTGGGGATCTTTGTCAAAGATCATGATGTTACTTCTCAAGCGAGAAGGAGTAACCAAAATAATTTGGAACACCATAATGGAGGAGGAATTCTTGGTCACACCATAAGGCTGGTTAACCAACGAGGATTGAAACACAAGAAGGAATAGGGAATATCTTTCCTATGGTGAACTTGAAGTAGCAATACGTTTACCACATGGTCAAGATCCCATGGCTGAAGTGACTGACTTATTCACACAATGTGTGAGATGAACAGAACTTCAGGTAATAACAACTTGAAAAAGGGAACTGATCAACGACGGTTACGAAACAATAAGAGATGTTCTCCTGATGAACTTGTTTCCACTGAAATGAAGGTTTGGAGGATCAACGAAGAGACATTGGAAGAATCAACTTCCAGGTTCTGCTGGATGTTCTAGATACCGACAGCAGGCTCACGACAAGCCTTATATAGGTTATCAAGTCAATGTAAAACTCCGGTTTGGAAGAACGGGGAGGAAACTTGTTAGAATAAGCCAGACAAGAATTCTCACGGAGAGTGGTTGTTCTTACGGATTCAAAGAGATATGACATTAGGCCTTACGGCTAATTGTGTCAACCACAACATCAACCATGCCGTATTTGCAAATGGACCTAGTTCCATACCCTTGAGGAAACACCAACCATCATTGCTGCTTGAGATTCAGCTCTGGTTAGTGGGTTGAATAACTAAGACTCGACGTGTTTGATTGAAGAGATTGCACCGGTTACCAACGAGATACATATGCTGGACTCTCAAGGTATAGACTACGATGTCAAGCTCAAGAGGATGAGTGAGAATGCAGAACTCATGTATTAGCAACTTGCGAAAGACGGTAGCACCTACATGGTTTACTTGCAAAGGAACACATCGGAGTCCTTGTTGGGAAGACGGTCACGAAGATAACGAAGTTCTTGGACTTCTTCTCTTTCACGGGTAATCAGTCGGTGGCTTGGTGTGGATGCAAGCTTCTTCAAATAAATGGAGGTAACAACCTACCATCTCAAGAATACTCCACACATGCATGACCGACTGGGGATTATTCCCGAGGGACCAAGAAAACTTTACACGAATCCATGACGGCAGCTTTCACCATAAGCACATGGACCGGAGTAAGCCACTTCGAACATCCAGAACACAACTTCGTGATGACACAAAGATGGTTCTCGAAAGTTTCCAACATTAGTGCCAATTGTTCAACATGGACCTCTTGCAACATGGAGAAAACAAGAATGTCGTAGATGGGCTCAACAACACCTTTATCTAGATACTCCAAGCAGAGGAATTCATATGTTACATGAACAGGCAAACTATTGGCCAGACTAAAGAACATGAAGGTGTACCTAGGCAAAAAACCATGAGTGAAACACCATCAAGATAGTCCTTGGATCTTTCCTTGTTTTGACGATAGCCCGAATCAAATCAAGAGGTGGAGTGATAGCATTTACGAAAAAGAGATACTATCATGCTTCAACACAGAAGAAACTAGACATCCCTTAACTGAGGATCAATTTAGGCGGAGCTTTTGCCTTTCATCCCTCCAAGTTGTTGTTTAAGCTCAACCAACTAGTCCGGGATATCCAGCAGAGTTCCTTGGGGAAAGGAGTAGTTCAAACTACTCCTGGTTTAGACATCACGGTCAGGTAAAACCTGGTGATACTTCTAGAAAGACAACCAGAACATCACAACCTACCGGTGTGTCTCGAAGTTCGAAAGGAATTCTTGCTTTTCAAAGCAACTGATATGAACATGAGAGCTTGGGCATGGACCTAACTCTTTGACCAAGAATGTGCACCAGAATGAACGTATTTGGTAACACAGTCAACTTTAAGTTGAGACCGGGTAACCAATAGTGCTAAGAAGGATACTGATGTTTCTTCGGTTTATCGAAGCAATAAGAATTGCTAGGAGTACCTGATACACATGTCAATGCATAAACCGATCATACTCAAGCATTCAATCTTGGATGAAGGGGGAGTGAAGACGGTAAGAGCATCACTTCATCAATAAGGCCATGATACTTAACACGACCTCTTGATATAAAGAGTGTGATACTCAGAGGTGGAACAAAACAGAAGCTGATAAAACTTCTTCAATCTGCGGATTACAAAACTTTGACCTGGTCCTGGAGATGAACGAGGTACTGGAGTTTGTTTCTCCTGACATTCCAAGGTGGAATTGATTTGACGAAAACAAGAGAAAATGTATTGGAAGAATCCAACACACATAGGCAACTTGGTTTCAAAACAACGGATGGGGATTTGAGAGCAACTGGAAGATAGGAACATTCTCCGGAAAATCCAGAGGCCATGGGGAGTGCACAGGTGATACTCTTTTGTAGAACCCATGCTAGAAGATCGATATAGCTGAATTAAGAACAAAGATGTGGATTTCATGATGACCACTCTTGTTGTGATCCCTTCTTGATTACAAGGGAAAACCTACGGCTATTGGAGTTGAAAGTACCTAGCCATCCTGAGGTAGAAGATATTCCTCAGGATCCAAAGAAACAGAACTTGGGTTAAAGGTCAGCATCCTGTACTAATAGAGTAAGCATCACATGGTTATAAAACCACATGATTCAACCCACCACCATTCTGCACATTCTGGGACCTTCGGTTCAAGGCCAAGAATTAAAATCACAACAAGAGGAGTAACTACTATATGAGTGCCACAAAGAACACTACCATTAGCAATCACGAGGTATCTTCCAAAAGATAATGATAGCTCCGGAAGAACTTTGAGCAGAGGATAACGGACACATTCAAGATGAAAAGGAAATCTCGAGGTTCAGAATTTTGAGACTTTAGAGCAGGGGTATGTGGAACCTATACAACTTTGAGAGATTATGATTGGAAGAGAATCTCCCAGTTTGAATCTGGAGATAACGGAACATGGAACATAGATGACTCTAGAAACTCATAACTAGGTCAACTTGGGTAAAAGAACGTCTTGCCATAGAAGGCACCTAAGTTTTGAATGACTAGAAGAGATAGCAAAACCTTTTCAAATCAAAACAGGTAAGATGACCCAGAGTTAGAGCGCTACCAGATACGGAGTAAAAAGAATCCTAAGAAGGTTTTTCACAATCATATGAGGTTTCAAAATAGTTTTCACAAACACTAGAATCAACATCGACCAAGCAGTAAGGTTTTCCTACAGGCAGTCCTGCTCTGATACCATGACTTGTCAGACCCCGGACCCGGAGATATACGTACTGTTATGTGCTCCTAGCCATGGACTCACAAGGGCTTCAGGGTTACCAGCCCCGGCCGCAACAAACAACGGCAGGCAGACCGGATTCATCGGCACGTAGTCCGGATCTCCGGTCTACTACTCCTTGTATCCATGCTAGTCATAACCAATTATGCATACCCAAGCGTCCACGAGTCGGATGAAACTGAAGGAACGGGACCAAAGTTATACAGAGCTACTATGTGTCCAGAAAGTGCAACAACAATCGAGGGTTACTAGGGTTACCTCGCCCCAGGCCGAATCACATCGGCAGGCGGGCTCGGACATGGATCATCGGCTCCACAACCCCTCGACTGCGACAACTATGCAGGCATAGCCAAAACTGTATAACAATGAGCTCGAAATCAACAACCGATCAAAGCAACACTCTAGACATGGAAGCTGTATTGAACGGGTCTTACTAGAGTATAGCTTACAAGCAGAGGTCACACGACCCAACATTACATCAGACAACGGAAAGCAAATTATGTTGCTAATCAACAAAAACCAAAAAGGCCTAAGAGGCTGCAACATAAGGCGACGTCCCAGCCCATAGATTCCAGGCTGCTACTTGGTAACCCCGAACTACTCGTCGATGTCCACATTGAAACACCACCGAACTGAGGAACTCCACCTGAACCAAGTTGAAGCAAACATGAGTACGGGAGGTACTCAACAAGACTTAGTTAACCTATTATATATCTGCTTCTTTTAGAAAGAGTTATGAAGGGTATTTTGCGTAAAGCCATCTTGGTTTTCCAAATTGAGGAAGGAATAGCACGTCTCATGGAGTATTTTGAAAACAGATGAAAAAGCTACTCAACTACTGATATCATCATCTTTTTAATCCACCAACTCATATCAGCACCTCGTGCTTCAAAGATCACCACCTCAAGTTGTTCCGGTAACTCAATCTACAAGGTAACCCCTCTCGGCATCTCCGAGGAGGCATCCTTCATTCGTTATTAACAAGTTTTAGTCATTCCGTTCAAATTGTCTATGATCATAGAATCCGTCACCAAGTCGTCCTTAACCGCGGACACGGCTTTTTGAAAAGATTTAACCCTGCAGGGGTGTACAACTTTAACCACACGTACCAACCAACTCCTAGTGCCACTAGATTAGCACTATTCCGGGAAGTGCCGGCAGATGGAGGTTGACCACGACCTTTCCCTTACTTCGCCTATTCCAAGAATCGCTCCGAGTAGAGATGGACCGCCAATAGGGAGTGGCCATCTCCTGCCGGGTCTCTATCGTTGTGAGCAGTGCTTCAACTACTGTCTCGCCACAGGCTGTTGCACTGCCACGTCCTAGTTTTGCAAACGTTTTTAATATCCCCGCAAATCCAAATGGAAAGCCCGAACTAGGCGACTCATGGAACAAACTAGGCAAGTTGAGACCGAGGGGAATCCAATCCCTGTGTGGACGCACGCTCAGTCTTGGATCGAAGACGAGAACTCGCTCCTAGGGGCATGAACGAGACAACCACCACACACCCTCTGTGGTCTCGTCATCCACACCTTTAAATCATGTCAAACAAATATCTCTTAACTTACCACTACTTCCTACCATACTAGATCATTTCGTACTCTGATTCATCAACCGGATGGAGCAGAGATAACAGACATGTATAACTAAGCACAGCATATTTCAGGCTTTGGCGATGCACACAAGAAAACCTATAGCTGCTAGGAGTAGTGGATCAGGATAAGTAGGATATGCATGGTATAGGAGAACTCTAACTACTGACACAAGATACATTGGAATCGGATGCATTGTACGAGAATCAAAAGTCTTTAGAAATCATATATGAGCAGATAAGAGGTTATGCTTGCCTTGCTTCAAGAAAACCAGAGAAATTCTTCAGGAATAAGTGCTTGACTTGTCGGTTAGGATCGGGTATTCGTCATGCCGTTGTCGATCTTCTTTTCGGAGTCACGTTCTACCGATCAGAAGCAAAACACCGAAACAAGGAGAACAAGAATCAAACATGGCATCGATGCAATGCGCAATATGTATGCATGAGCAAGTTAATGCACTGAAATAAAGCCCTAGACATGTTTAATGGGTTGCTAGGGTTCGTATGTCAGTTATGAAGTTTTACTGAAATTAATCCGAAATAGGCCCCGGAGGGGTACTTCGGACAATTATGAAAGTGGGTACAATTTTAAAAGCTCAAATGGGTTTGAAAACATCATAAACAGGTTGCATTTGTCATTTTGAGCAAATTGGTATATTACTTTTAATTTTCTGATTTTAGTGAATAAAAACTTATTTTTCTATTTTAAATGAATAAACAACATTAAATAAATGCTCATTTTTGGACTTTCACAAACATGTGTGAAAATTACATATTTGGATAGAGAATATTGTTCTGAACAAAACCATACTTTCATTTTATTTTTCTGATTAATAAAACAATAGTTATTGAACTATTCAAATTAATTACTTTTCTGTAAATAAAAGCCATTTTCTTGAAATAATAAAAACAGGAATATGACATCATAAAGATGTCACTGTGACATCATGCGGAGGCAAATTTCTCTGTTGATCATGAAATCGGGAAATCCGTAGAAAATTGGTTGAATCGGAAAGGCTCACGAGGTGGAGGGGACCGAGGGGAACCGGACAGTGGGGGCGCCGGCCGGAAGTGTCGACGGGAGCTCGCCGGCGACGAGCTCCAGGGACAGACGGCGGCGGAGCTTGACGTGACAGCGAACCAGGGGGCAAGAGAGGGGGAGGGCACCGGAGTGCTCGTAAAGTTACCGTGAACGCAATGGAGTGGACGGTGGTGCAAGGAGCGACGGTAATCGGCGCCGGCGTGCAGAAAACAGCGGCGGCCAGAGCGAGGTTCGACGGCGAAATTAGCCCTTCCGCGGGCTTCCCTGCCTCTCCGCGGACTCGAGGAGGTAGAGGAGATTACGGCGCTCCTCTGGAGCCTCTCCGTTGAGCTCGGGCCGGCTCACAGCGACGGCGCCATGGTGGCCAACCCGGGCTAGGGTTTCGGTCGGGAGGGAGATTACAGAGAGAGGGAGCAACGAGTGAGAGGATAGGGAGAGGGAGGAGGTCGAGGGCGCTCTCCTGGTGTGCTTATCCTCTCGGAAAGACCAAGCAGGAGGTGGAATCGACGTCGGTGCTGCCTCCACGCAGCTGCTCCTACTGTCAAAGGTTGAAGACAACCTTTTTGCACAAAGCCCCCTGTAGTTTTCAGATTTTGCAGAATAGACCTTTTCTATTTTAAAACTGAACAGAAAATAAAGTTTTTAGGACCTTTTTGCAATCAGAAAAATTGGCAAAAATATTTTTGGAAACCTCACAAAATTTCCAACCTCACCATATTTTTGTTTGGTGAAATTGAGTTATTTTCCAATACAAAATTTTGGAAACTAGAATAAGTACTATATGCGGGATTTTCTCAAACCATTTAAATTTCACCACTTAAATTGTTTCAACATGGTTTAATTTTTTTTCCCATGCATGTATGATATGAACACAACACCACACCCTTTGGTAGCAAAATAGGGATGTTACAATGAAGTAACATAAGTAGTGCATCATAATATGAAATATATCGATGAATAACAGTAAATTACATTATGGAATAGTGATGCAAAATGGGCGTATCAAGATGCACCAAGAGCTATCCAAGGATGGTCAAGACCATAATCTTGGGGATGTGAAGACAACCCCATTGGACGAACACACTCTCGGTTTGCACACGTCTAACTTCAGTTTTTCGATCAATGCACTTTATGGTAGAGGCTAGGGTTCTACCGGGTCTCGAGACACTATTGGGCCACTTCCGTGTATACTGAAGTCCGACCATAACATCTCTCCCCGCCTTCTAAAATAGCTCGTCCTCGAGCTGAACATCTGGAAATTTCTGGCGGAACTCGTTAAGCTGCTCCTATGTCGCGTCTTCCTCAGACAGCCCGGCCCACTGCGCCAGTACATGCTATACGCCTCGACGTTATTGCGCCTTCAACACCTTCTCGGGAACCGGCAGGAGGCGGACATCAGCAGTAGGAGGAAGTGTCAGTCGTGTTGTAGGAGGATCCCCTTGGTAGGCCTTCAGTAAGCCCACATGGAAGACGTCATGAAGGCGAGAGCCAGCCGGCAGCTCAAGGCGGTATGCGAGCGTGCCGACACGCTCCAGCACACGGAAGGGACCAGCGTAGCGAGGTCCCAGTTTGCGTTTGGCACGCAGATCCAGGGACTGCGTCGTCCTGTGGAGGAGGCCCAGCCACACCCAAGCGCCCACCGCGAACTCCGCCTCGCGATGATGAGCGTCATAGTAGCCGATGTGCTTGAAGAAGGCATTGGCGCGCCTCAGCCATGATCTCGTCGCGGGTGCGGAGTAAGTCGCCCGCCGTCTCGGACCGAGCCGTCCCAGGCTCGTAAGGCAGCATCGCCGGAGGTGGACGCTCGTAGACCACATCGAAAGGCGTGGTGTGCAAGGCCGGGTGATAGGAGGTGTTGTAGTAGTACTCCGCCCACGCCAGCCAATCGACCCAAGCTCACGGACGATCGCCTGTAACACATCGAAAATACATGGAAATCACCTTGTTGACCACCTCAGATTGGCCGTCCGTCTGGGGGTGGAATGTCGTGCTCATACGGAGCTTCGTGCCCGCCAACCGAAAGAGATACCGCCAGACGTGACCAGTGAGCATGGGATCATGAACGCTGATGATGGAAGACGAAAACCCGTGGAGGCGGACAATACCGTCGAAGAAGGCCCGCGCCACGGATGCGGCTGTATAGGATGACTGAGGGCGATGAAGTGCACATACTTCAAGAAGCGGTCGACCACCGTGAGGATAACAGACTTGCCGCCCACCTTGGGGAGGCCCTCGATGAAGTCCATGGAAATATCAGCCCACACCTGCAAGGGCACGTCCATCGGTTATAGCAGACCCGCGGGCCGTAGCGTCTCCATCTTGTTCCGTTGGCACATCACAAACGACCGCACCCAGTCGCGGACCAGCGTGCTATCACCAGGGATGTAGAAATTAGCACGGAGACGATGGAGGGTCTTCTGCACGCCCTCGTGTCCTGCAGAATGCGCCAGGGACAAGGCCTGGTGGCGAAGGTCACTGTGGTCGGGCCCATGGAGCAGCAGCCCATCGTCCAGGCGCCAGGGTGCCGCCAGCTCGCCTGGGTCAAGGCGCTGGCGCAGACCCTGGGCCCGCGGCCGCAGAGATCGCTGGGCGGATGGGGTCAATGAAGGCGAAGGACAGCCCGGATTGGATGCACAGGAAAGTGCCTGAAGTGGCGACGTCCTCCGTGACATCATCCGTGTCGCGGCGGGACAAGGCGTCGGCTACCATGTTGAGACGACCCGGGAGGTACTCGATGGTGAAGTCGAAGCCGAAGAGCTTGCTAATCCACTGGTGTCGTGGTGAGGTAAAGACAGATGCCGTGGGATGGCTTGATTTTGGTGCTGATGGACATTGTGGGTATCCGGGGAGGGATTGCACGCCTAGCCGGCGCGCTCACTACACTGCAAACATAAGAATCTACCCAGGTTTGGGGCCCTCGTGTGGAGGTAACACCCTGCTCCTTCCTGTCTATCAATATTTGTGGGTAACCGAGTACAATGTGGTTCCTCAAGCTCTCTGAGCTAGAGGAAAAAGAAGCTCTCTTCTGCTCTCTCTCTCTCTCTCTAAGGAAACACTAGCAAATCTCTCTCTGGTTCATCGATCGTTGGATCGTCTAGTCTCGTCCCTCACGCAGGAGGGGTGCGGCCACCTTATATACTGGTGGCCACCAACCAAATATACATGGTTTGGCGAAATACACTGTGCCGTAGCGCACGCTCTCTGTCATACGCCGAAAGTCGTCTCCGTCGTGGCCGTTGCCCTGTCATGTCCCCCTTGTCAAAGACCGGACGTGGCCTCGCCCATGCCCTGCACTGCTCCGGTGTACGTGTATACATCATCACGCCTAGTAAGTTGAACCGCACGCGCGTACTCTCCCTTAATCTTCGGGATTCCAACTGCTCCGTTGACCTTCCTCCAAGATGGATAGATCTTTGTCTACCCGGTTTCTCCAAGTGCATCTCGTACAACCCGGGGGACACTCGTTTCTTCAGTATAGCTCCTTGCTCCTCTTACCGAGATAGATCCATCTCGGCACCATCCAACTCGGTACCATATGGATCTCGGTAAAAGTACCTCGGTATCCACTCCTTGGATACCATTTTATACCAACCTTACCTCTACTCGGGGGTATCCCCTCGACATTAGTGCCCGAAGCTGGTATGGTCCAGCGAACTCGGACGCTGGGCCGTGCCAGCTTAAACCAACAAACTTCAGAATACTGGACCAAGATGGATTCATCTCGGCCAAGTTCCATCTCGAACTCGGATTCAATCCGCAACCACCACTTATGGATTTTCCTCCAAAATCCAAGATACTCGTGCTGCATCTGATCTTTACCGAGATCCCAACACTTCGGCATTTTTCGACAAGTTCACATTGCGAAGCACGATTGCCTCGTTTTCTTCGTGTTGTGGGTGCTCTAGTTGGAGCAGAACCGCTGCCCACGTGGCCTCGATTTTTGCATGGCGCACGCGCCATGCCCATGCCCTCTCCTGTGCGGGGGCTACCCGCCGTCGTTTCTGTTACAGTGTACTTGATTGCACGCCGCGGGGATTGTGGGATTTATTGTGCCGGTTACGCGGGGTAAATCCGCTTTGTGCGTTTCTCCAGGCAAAGTAAACGCCACAACCCCATGTTTCTAGCCACGATCACGGACAGTTATTGCACCCGGTAGTATAAATACTCTCGCCTACCCCTCCGCTTTGTCTCCTTCGCCACTTTCCTCATCTCATTCTCCTCTCCATCGCACGTGCGCGCAGAGCCCCACTGTACCACCGCACGTCGACGAACTCCGCCGCGCGCCCGAGGACACCGCCGTGCTCCCGTGCAAAGCAACTCACTGGAACACCACTGCGTTGGAGCTTCTGCACCGCACGGATCTACGCATCACCGCGCCTCCGCTTCTTCTTCTTCTCCTCGCTCTTCACCGAGCCTTCCGCCGTGGTCACCGCGCCACGGCGTTCTTCTTCCGTGCCGCCGCCGCGCTCTTCCGTCCTCTGCTCCCCAAACATCCTCTCGCGCCCGCAAGCATCTTGGAGGCGCCGAGATCTTCAAGACCCAAGATGGCTCTAGAAGATGTGGAGGAGATCGTGCTCGAGGGACCCGCGCCCACGCGCGGAGCGTGGGCCGGATCTGAGATTGAAGAGGACGACATCCAGTGGCCGGTGGACACGCGCCGCATCACGGCAAGCATGATCTGCCGAGTTCCCGGCGACGATATCGAGCCCGCGCCCTTGAAGGCGAATATGTGGTCTTCATCAGCCACTTCATGCGCGGTTTTGGCCTTCCTCTCTCTGATTTCATGCATAGGTTTCTTCTCCATTTCGGCCTTCAGCCTCACCACCTTCCCGCGAACGCGATCACAATCCTTTCTTCCTTTGTCGCATTCTCGGAGGCCTATCTCGGCCTCCTTCCCACTATAGATATTTGGAGTCAATACTTTCATTTTCGCAAACAAGTTCTTCCCAACACAGAAAATCCAAATGCTCCGAAACGCATGACACAGTGCGGATCGGGCGATGGTGGTTCCACGCCCGGGGTCCAAGTTCCCCCGGGTCCAGGGTCTAGAATCCTGCCAAAAGTGGCAGCGGGGATTCTTCTATGTGAAGAATCCCCCCAAAATGGATCTCATTGCTCTTCCTGCTTATCACATCGACCCTCCTACCGAGATAGTGAACTGGGATTACAACCCGAAGAGTAGCGTTCCCGAGGTGAACCTCGTCCACGGCCGACTTCAAGAACTTGTCCGAGATGGACTGTGAGGTGACGACCTACTCGCCACCTGGGTAAGCCGCCGGGTTCTGGCACTCCAACACAGAACCCAAAAATGTGTTTCGTGGGCGGACACCGAGACCGCACGCGAACTACCACCTTCGAGCTCAGCAAGAAGGAGGTGGTTACTTGGGTCAAGTCGATCGCTAGGACTAGCCTCGTCAAAGACTGGACATGGGGGCTCGAGCCCTACAGCAGAGCGAAGCTGGCGCCCAACATATGTATCTAATACTCAACCAAGTTACTTTCATCTCGGTATTATCCGAGATCACCCAACTTTGAAACTTGTGCTTGTGTTTCGCATGTGCGGCTCTTTCCCCGTCAGACCGAAGAGGACGGCGAGACCCCCTCGGACCACTTGGGTGCGGACCGAACCGAGGACGACGCAAAGGAGTACGACGATGAGGACAATCTCCCCATCCCGGATGCCCTTCTCTCCTCCCAAGCCGGTAATTTTCGAGTTCCAGCCTCCATCCGAGACTGGTCTGAGGACGACAAAGATGATGATGATGATGATTGCGTTCTTTTAGAGGTAGCTGACCCCGCCTCGGTCTTATTTGCGTATCATCTGCCCTCGCTCTCAGTTGATCTGGGAGAGCAGGTGGTAGATACGAGACCCGTAGCCATGGCCGCCCCCGTGGAAGCAAGAAAGAGGGCAGGGAGTGGCGCAGTTCTCCTCCATCCAAGAAGCAGAAGAAGAAGCCCCGGATCAAGACCACGACCAGCCAAAAACCCAGGCAACCCATGTCGGAGGGGTAAGTCAGTTCCGAGATGGTTTTTGCATTTCCTTTACTCCTTTGCTTTTCTGCCCGAGATGCTTTATGTTTGCATTTTCTTTACTCCTTTGCTTTTCTGCCCGAGATGCTTTATGTTTGTAATTTCTTTACTCCTCTGCTTTTCTTGTTCTCTTGCAGTGATCCAATTGGCATTGAGATCCCCGAGATGCCTGTGTTCACCATGACCGTGAAGCACTTTGCCTCAGTTAGACCGAGTACCAGGACTCCCCCGGTGATCCTGGTTCCGAATGCGAGTAGCTACAATGACCTCGACGCTGAGGACTCGGAAGCCCATGCCATGGATATCCCCGAGATGCAGATCCCGGAGAGGGAGGACCAAGACCTCGGTGCCTGCTACATGGGCGCCTAGATGGAAAACAATGAGGCTCTGGAATGCCCGGAGCCAGCCAGAGAGCAATAGCCAGAGCAGCAGCAGCAAGACGACATAGTGCAGCAGCAAGCCCCACCAGCAACAACAACGATACCACCATCACCACCAGCAACACTGAGAGCAGCAACACCACCGACAACATCCTCTCCAACCCCAGCCACAACAGCAACACCAACAGCAACACCGACAGCAACACCAACTCCCCCAGCAGGTACAGCAACAACAATAGGCCCGAGAGCAACTCCTCCTCCCACTCGGCAGTGACCTGCAGTCCAGTTTGCACCCTCACAGGCCACTACGGCTGGAGAGGGTAGCTCAAAGAAAAGCACCAAGGGGAAACAGCCTTCCCTCGTGAAGTTGCCACTGGTCCCCTGGTCCAAGAAAGCCTACGCACCTTACAGGAAATCTGTGTTGGGGTAGCCGAAAGCCGGCACTCTAGCGATCAGCTTGGACACTCAGATGGTGCAGCACCAGGGACTTGGAGTGCAGCAGCGGGACCTGGAGGCGACTCTCGGCCGCGTCGGGTACATTGATGAGGTCCATGCTGGGAAAAGATTTGGTTCGCTGGACCACTACCACCAAGACTGGAACTAGGCCGATGTTGGCCCGATATCATTGGCAGTTGCGGCCTTCAGCAGCACGCTCGCGCACAAGATGTATTCCTTGTGCTGTGCTGCTGAAGACGCCGAGGTTACTTCCCGGGTAAGTACTTCTTTCCTTTCCATTTTTCCGAGATTGCAAACTGTAAATCCGAGATCAATACATATATCCAGTCCCTGAGATTTCGGACGAGTAGACATCACTCGACCGAGTTAAAGTTTACTCGGGTCGAATCTTCCAACTAATTATCCGTTTGTTTCTTCTCGGGTTTGCACCGAAACCTGTGCCAAGCTGTACTAAAACTTTCTTTGGGCCCACCGGGACCTTACCGAGCATAACCTTCGCACCCAGGAGCAACTGGGAGGCAAAGGTAACATTTACGACACCGAGATATCGAGTATGCTTTTTACTGCAACGATTTTGTAATTCATGTTCTGTTTGTTGTCAACAACCATCTTGGAGCAGCAGCTGATGGATTCCATCACCAAGATTTCTTCTCTGGAAAGTGAGTGCCTCCTTCTCTATCTCGCGTTTTGTGTTTATGCTCTTTTTTTGCTGGTTAACTCTGTTGTCCCGATGCAGATGAGCATAAGATATTTCCCTAGAAGCATCAGGACTGCACTACCCTCGTCGAGTCTGCACAGAGCAGGATCTCGGCCCTTGAGAGTAAGCCTCTTTGCTTTTCTCTTCTTCTGTTTCCATGGCCTTTATTGCTTGCTAACCGTACTGTTTTTTGTGCAGCTGCACAGAAACTCTTTGCTGAAAAACATCAAGATTGTCTCACTCTGGCCGAGACGTAGATGCAGCTCACTGACTGTGAGGCCAAGTACAAGGCCAAGCTCCAGACCGAAAAGGCCGAGGTGGCTCAGCTGCAGCTAGAACTGGCCGAGATGCGGAAGGAGAAGGAGGAGGCCGAGAAGGCCAAGTCCGAGCTGGAGAAGGATGCTACTACCGAGAAGGCCCGCCAAGATGAGGAAATCAAGGAACTCAAGGACCGGAACGCTAAGCTCAAGGCCCGCCAAGATGTCCATGGCGAGCTCTTCGCATACCCTGCTAGAAAAGTACCACTCAGACGCTGATACCTGGCTGACCGGGGTCTCTGCAGTCAACTTGGAGCTGAAAAGTAAGCCTCATACTTTCTTTGTTTCCTTTAACTCTTGATTTTACCTGTTGAACTAATCTTGACTTAACTCGGATAGCCTATCTCACAGGAGCATTCCCCGATCTAGAAGCTAGCGCCCTACAGCCCGTTGAGAAAGCCAAGAAGAGAAGAGAAGAGGCTGGATATATTGTCATGGAGGGCGTTAGCATCACAGATCATGTTGAGGCCATCAAAGCCCGAGTTCTGCCCCTCAGTTCTATTGGAGCCAAACTCCTTTTAAGTGCACTCCGGGTTTACCGGAACTTTTGGCCGGGTAAAGATCCCCCTAAGACGATTGACGAGTTGGCCAAGACCCTAGATCAGACCAAGGACAGCCTCAAGGAGTGGCGCGCTTGTGTAGGTCGGGCTGGCGCAGATGAGTCCATCGACCGCAATGCCTTCAAGACCATGCGGACCAAGTCAAATGGTCCATGCAAGAAGAACTTGTCCGGGCTCGCCAGGAAATCACGCACTATCTTGCTTCCTATGCCGACACCAAGGAGTTCGTTGATGGTCCCACCGAGCCCGAGACCGAGGACGGGGAGGAAGATGAGTACGAGGACGAGGAGGGCGGTGACGTCTAAGAAGAAGCTGAGGAGGATGAGGACTCCGAGGAAGTTGACAAGGTGATCGAGGACGAGAACGAACTGGACAGAATCACCGAGACGACTGCCACTCCAGCTACCGAGACCGCCGCCATCAAGACAGTCACCTCCGAGCCTTCCACCGAGATGGCCGCCACCGAGATGGTTACCATCGAGCCTGCCACCGAGTCCACCATTCCGGCGGGGACCGACACGGACTCCACTCCTTTGGCCGCGGCCTGAACTTCTATAAAACATTCTCAAAACTTTTTTAGATCCCCGGTATGCCGGGTGCAGTTGTAAGAAATACATTTATCTTTCGCCACTGTGCTTTTATTTACGTTTGTGCAAGACTGGCTGAATGCCGCATTGCTTTAATTCAAGTCCTCGAGTCGGTTTTCTTATCCACTCGACTTTTTTCTTCTCTGCTCTTGCCTACCACTTGTGGCTTTTTGACAGTCGAGTCACGACATTTCGAAAACCAAGTTTATAATATTTACAACTCCGAGATAGGAATTAAAACTGCCCAACACTTAGCCGAAAACAGAAGAAACGACAACTTATGTCGGTTGATAAACTCTTTCTTTCCTTAGTAGTTTTTCATGTGATCATTGACCCTTAGCTTGTTCTCTTGCTTGCCATGAAGTCGGGTTTCGAACAACAGCAAAATCGAAGAGTTGGCCCTTAGGTTTAAGCACACTACTAAACCTTCGCATGAAATTTCGAGATGATTAAACAACATACAGAAGTAAAAAAGCAAGTATACAGAACAAGTTAGGCATAGGCAGTCCCCGAGTGCCTTCTCGGGGTGCCGACATAGATTCAACTCGGTAAGGAGGTACATACAATGCATTTTCAGGAATGAAAACGACGGAGTAGAGCTACATTCCAGGGGCGTTTAGTTTCCTCTCCGGACTTGTCGATCCTATTCTTCTGTGGTTCTTGTGCATCAATGAGATAGTATGCATCATTGTGCAGAGCCTTGCTCACAATGAACGACCCTTCCCATGGAGGGGAAAGCTTGTGCATCTCTGCTGTGCGTTGCACCAGCCTAAGCACTAGATCTCCTTCTCGGAATACGTGTGGGCTTATTTTCCGGGTATGATACGTCTCAGATTCTGTTGATATACAGCTGATCTCAAGATGGTTAATTATCTTGCTTCTTCTAGCAAATCAACATCATCTTCCCGGGCTTCTCTTGCCTTTGCCTGTGTATAGAGGGCCACTCTCGGTTAGTCATGCTCAATGTCGGTGGGCAACATGGCCTCTGCTCCAAATACCAGGAAGAATGGTGTGTATCCGGTAGATCGGTTAGGGGTAGTCCTTAGACTCCACAACACCGCTGGTAGCTCATCCAGCCAACAACCCTGGGTTCGCTGTAGTGGCTCAATCAACCGAGGCTTTATTTCGGACAGAACCATGCCATTGGCTCTTTCAACTTGCCCATTTGATTCTGGATGCAAGACTGACGCAATGTCTAGTCGGATCCTCTTCTCCTTCTAGAACTAAGCAAAAACTCCCTCAATGAAATTTGTTCCATTATCCGAGATGATCCCATGCGGGTAGCCATATCTGAGGATAATATCCTTCAAAAAGGTCACGGTTGTGTGCCCATCACACTTTCGGATTGGCTTCACCTCAATCCACTTAGTAAACTTGTCAACCATGACCAACATGTGAGTCATGTTGCCCCGAGTTGGCTTGAAGGGACCCACCATGTCCAATCACCATACTGCAAATGGCCAAGTGATAGGAATGGTCTTGAGCTCGGAGGCTGGCATATGGATCTTGATAGCATATCTCTAGCAGCCATTGCATTTCCTTACCATATCTTCTGCTTGTTGCAAGGCAGTGAACCAAAGGAACCCATGCCAAAATGCTTTCTTCACTAGAGCCCGAGATGAGGTGTGGTGCCCACATTCCCCCTGATGTATCTCTCGGAGAATCTCTTCTCCCTCTTCCGTCTCAACACAGCGTTGGAGCATGCGTGTGGTACTTCTCTTGTGTAATTCTTTTTTAATGATGGTGTAGCCTTTAGATCTTCTCTGTATTTGCCTGGCCGAGATCTCATCACTCGATAAAGTACCATCCGCCATATAAGACATTATGGGATGGGCCCAACTCCGTATCGGCCAAATAGGGAATACAGGCTCATATATCTCCATAGGATCAGCCGACATGATCTGCTCTGAGATAGGAATGAGTCCCCTAGTCCCCGGGTTCTACGAGGGAGTCCTCGAGATGAAAGAGGCAGTCCTCGAGTTCTCCATGATGCACCCCACATCAATCTCCATTGGAACAGCTTCTAGTTCCGGATTAGCCAGGACAAAGATTGAATCTGACTCAGGTGATGGCTTGATTGACGGCTTCCTGAGATGCTCCAAAGTAATTCCTACCGGGATGGCTTGCCGAGAAGAACCCAACTTGGACAGAGCATCAGCAGCATCATTTTCAGCTCGGTGGATATGGTGAAACTCACATCCGTCAAAGAATCACGAGATGTTTGGGACAAGGAACTGATACGATGCCATGTTCACATCCAACGCATCCCAAGTCCGGGAGCCTGCTGAACCACTAAGTCCGAGTCACCATAGCATATTACTCGGTGAACACCAATCTCTTTGGCCACTTTCAATCTGTGGACTAAGGCCTCATACTCGGCCACATTGTTGGATGCTGCAAAATGGATCTGCAGGACATACTTGAGTTGATCATTCTTGGGCGAGGTTATCACAACACCTGCACCGAGGTCTTCTTTCACCTTGGAGCCATCAAAATGCATTCGCCAATAATTTTTTTCCGGCAGTGGAGGCTCATATTGCATCTCGGGCCAATCAACAAAGAAATCCGCCAGGGCTTGAGACTTGATAGCTTCTCTTCTCACATACATTGGGGTGTAAGTAGCTAGCTCAATGGCCCACTTGGCTACTCGGCCACTCGCATCCTTGTTTCCCATGATCTCCGAGATGGGGGCAGTACTCACCACCATAATCGGATGCTCTTGGAAATAGTGCTTGAGCTTCTTGGCAGCCATATAGACTCCATATGTCAAATTTTGGTAGTGAGGTTAATTTTGCTTCAAGTTGGAGATCACCTCGCTGAGATAGTACACCGGCCTCTGCAGTGATTTACCTTCCTCTTATCGCTCCACTACCATGACCACACTAACAACTCGGTTGGTAGCTGCAATATAGAGCAACATGGGCTCCTTAGGCAGAGGAGACGCCAGTACTGGAGCTGTACCGAGCATGGTCTTGAGATCTCGGAAAGCCGCATCGGCTTGCGGGGTCCAGACAAATTTGTCACTTTTCTTCATCAACTGGTACAAAGGTAAAGCCTTCTCGCCCATCCTCCCAATGAACCGACTAAGGGAAGCCAGGCAGCCAGTGAATCTATGCACGTCCTTCAATGATCTCGGTACAGACATGTTCTGAATTGCCTTTATATTGGAGGGGTTGGCCTTGATACCTCGGTTAGACACAAGGAAACCAAGTAACTCTCCTGTCGGGACATCAAAGGTGCACTTGGTTGGATTCAGCTTCATGCGGTACTTTCGCAGATTCACGAATATTTCTCGGATATCTTCTAGGAGTGTGTGTTTCTTGTTGGTCTTGATGACTATGTCATCCACATACACCTGCACATTTTTACCAATTTTCTCATGCAACCATTCCTCAAACCGAAACACATGACACGATAGCAATAAGCTCTGTACGGGGTAATAAAGGCAGTCTTTATTTGATCAACCGGGTTCATAGGAATCTGGTGAAAACCAGAGTAAGCATCTCACACCCGGCCGTGGAATCGATCACTTGATATCCGGGGCAACGGGAATGGATCTTTCGGACATGCTGTGTTCAGGTCGGTGTAGTCCACACACATGCGCCACACCACAGCAACCATCAGGTCGTCTTTCTTCTTCTCCCCTAGGACCAGGTTGGCCAACCAGTCTGGGTGCAACACCTCCATGATAAATCCACTTGCTAGCAGCCTTGTGATCTCGTCACCTATGGCTTTCCTTCTCTCGGCAGCAAAGAACCACAAAGCCTGCTTTACCGGCTTGGCATCCGGCCTCACATGCAGAGAGTGCTCAGCCAACTCCCTCGGGACACCCGGCAGGTCCTGATTGGACCATGCGAAGACATCCCGATTCTTACAGAGGAAGTGGATGAGCTCGCTTTCCTATTTCTCCTCCAACCCGGCACCAATGATGGCAACACGTTAGGGAACTCGGGGTCGATCTACACCTTCTTGGTCTCCTGGGAGGCTTGGAAGGTGGCACTGTACTGAAGGTTGGGCATCCCGGGCATGCCGAGTTGAGTTGCATCAGCCATGGCCATCGCCTCATGTATCTTCTTCTTCTCGGTAGCAATGACCAAGGACTCGGCTAGCCGAGATCCATCTGATGATGCGATTGGGACCCGGGAGCTTCATCTTCAGATAGGCCGCATGAGTTGATGCCATGAACTTGGACAGAGCTAGCCTTCCAGGTAGAGCATGATAAGGGCTCTGAAGATCCACCACCTCGAACTGCAAGCATTCAGTTTGGCAGTTCTCTTGGATGTTGAAAAGCACATCGATCCAGATCTTGCCCACAGGGGCACAAGATATTCCCGACACAATGCCGTGGAAGGTAGTCCGGCTAGGTTGCATCATGTTCTCGGAAATATCGAGTTTCACCATTGCATCTCAGTACAGAATGTTGATGTTGCTCCCATTGTCAATCATCACCTTGGTGAACTTCACATTGATCTCGGGCCCAATGAAGGTTGGGTCCAGCACCGGGGAGTAACTGCCCGGGTTAGGAATGATCTTGGGATGATCCACTCGAGACAAAACAATCTCTTAGTCGCACCATTACATGTATTCCGGCACTGTCGGCATCACTGCATTGCCCTCCTTTGCGCGTGTGTGCAAGCTTTGCTTGTCATCCGGCTCGGTGATGAACACCATATAGCTCTGGTGGCGCTCTTGGTAATCATTTCAGCCTCTGCCGCCAGCATTGTTGTCGTTGTTGTAATTTTTTTTGCGATTGTTGTTGTTGTAGTTGTTGTGGTTGTTGGCTCCCTGAGCCACTTGGTTCATGTTCTTGGGCCTCCTCTGGTTCTATGCAGGCCTTGGAGCTGCTACCCGGATGGGCTGAATGTTTAAACCCGGAGCTGGCAGAGGTGGGGGAGGAGGCAATTGGCCGAATCTTCGCTCTTGATCCGGTCCCACCAACTGCACTGCCTGGTAGTATAGTTAGCCGGCCTACTCGGATACCGAGTGTGGTAACTGCATGGCCCATCTCTCATCAGCTCAAAGGTAAACCTTTGCTGATCATCTTCGGGTTTGTTCTGGTCTGTCCACTGCTTCTTGTAATTCTGGTTCTGGTTCTGCCCATATTGGGGCCCAGTGTTCTTTTTCCTCTGGCTGCTTCCTGCATCAGATTGATCCGGATCAACCGCGGCTACATGGTTCGAACCATAGCGGATATTTGTCCTATCATCTCTCCTCTTGTTCCGGTAGTCCGGGCGGTCATTCCGTCTGGAGTACTAGGCACCATCATTGCCGTGATGCCTTCTACTCGGCTAAACCCAGTCCAGTAAAAGCTGTGTCGGATCTCCGAGAGCATACATGTCGGCGATCTTGATGGTCTCAGCCAATGTACTCGGCATCTCCCTCTGCAGCTTCTGCCAAAGAATGCTACCATGCCTGCACCCTTGCGCAAACCAGGCAATGGCCTAGGACTCATTCATACCTTTACAGGTGTTCCTCAAAGTACTCCACCGAGTAAGGTAATCTCGGCCAGTCCCCTCTTCTCTCTGCTTGTACGCAGAGAGTTGATGTGGTTGGTTCGCCCTTCGGTAGGTGCTGGTGAAGTTGCTGATGAAGGCATCCGAGAAATTGAGCCGGCAATTGACGATGTCTCTCGGCAAGTTGTTCAGCCAGATTCTGGCTGGACCCTCCAACATTTGAGGCACATATCTCACCGCCCACCGGCGGTTACCACCGGCAATGTGCACGGCAGTGACAGTCATTCAACCAATCTTCCGGCTTGGTACTGCCGTCATAAGGTTTTGTTGCTCTAGCCAGCTGGAACTTGGACACACCCGGCTCATTCATGATCCGGGGACAAAAACAGAGCGGTCCCGGAGGGCCTTGCTCCTCCATCTCTTCTGACAGATAGATCATGTCGAGCTTGTATCTTCCGTCACTCGGTTGCAACACTCGGGCCCCAATCGAGCGTCGAGTGCACCTGCATCTGCATTGTGGTCATATCTCGGATACCCGGCTTGCTCCATTGCCGAGCAGCCATCATTGTATCGGTCCTGACGCCCCGCGCCGGGTTGCGGTTGAGCCGGGTTGACCACGGGCTGCCGAGAAGGACCATTTCGGTTGCGGTCGTTCCCGGCTGCCTGAACTCGGTTGGCAGCATGCCCCCCTTGAGCAACATGTCCCTGCCCTGCCTGGCCCTGTACACTAACTGTTTTTTAGTGCCAGCCGGGTCGTAGACCTGGATCTGCTTTCCCTTCCCGGAGTTCACACTCCAAGCTCGCTCATCCCCACCGAGATGGGGAGAAGAAGCTTGGCCCACAGATTTCCCTCCATTAGAGTGGACAATCTGGGAAGCACCGCACCCGGATTCGCCTTCCGAAAAGCCTCATTTTGCTTGCTTGCCTCCATGACAAGCTCATTAAGTCGGTCTTGCTGCTCACCGGTCTAATGCAGAAATTCGGTAGCAACTGCCTCATCATCTCTAAGGTTCTTAGCAGGAGAACTATACTTGGGTCTGCCAGCCGAGGTGGCACTAACAGATTTACTAGCAGCTCTACCATCTCTAGCTATCTCGGCACCAAGCTCACGACCTCAGTTCCGCATAGCACCTAACCGACTAGGGTTGTTCACAATAGGAGTAAAACCATGAGCTTTTTTGTACTCGGACATGTCGAGATCGAACGCTTGCCTGGTTTTGGACATCTCGAGAGCCTCTAGCAGAATGGTCTCGTGCTGCTCCTCGAGTTGCTGCCGCACCACGGCTGGATCTACATCCGCGGTTATGGGCACACTCAGCTTCTCGATGACGTCGGCGAATGGAGGTGGCCATGGGGTCGGTGTATCAGGAGCCTTGTAACCCGGTTGGTTCACATCTCTCTCCAGTGGCTTGTGAGCCGGCTGAGCCGACTTGCCAGCAGTCTCGGCAACATCGGTCGCGCTCTTCTTGGCTGTAGGAGCCGGACCGGTCATCATCACCTCCACGGTGCCCGCGGAGCGATCGATACGCTGGCCGCGGACGGCGAGAACGGCAGGAGGATCTTCAGCAACGAGCACCACCTCGGGGTACCCGCGGATGACCGTGGTGGCGACGTACACCAAATGAGCGCCGAAACTGATGACAGAGCCGCTGCGGGCACGGCCCTGCCGCCAAAATAACCGGCGTTGTCGGTGACGAAGTCGAGGAAGTGAATCTGTGGACAAGGCCACAGACCACGCGCTCGCCTGAACGAAGAAAAGGTCCCGTCCGGATAGAGACCCCAGCCAGCACCGCTCCTGGACCCACGGTGGGCGCCAACTGTCATGGTGAGGTAAAGACAGATGCCATGAGATGGCTTGAGTTTGGGGCCGATGGACACTATGGGTATATGGGAAGGGATTGCACACCTACACTGCAAACATAAGAATCTACCCAGGTCCGGGGCCCTCGTGTGGAGGTAACACCCCTACTCCCGCCTGTATGTCAATATTTGTGGGTAACTGAGTACAATGTGGTTCCTCAAGCTCTCTGAGATAGAGGAAGAAGAAGCTATCTTTTGCTCTCTCTAAGGAAACAGTAGCAAATCTCTCTCTCTGGTTCATCGATCGCTGGATCGTCTAGTCTTGTCCCTCGCGCGGGAGGGGTGTGGCCACCTTATATACTGGTGACCACCAACCGGACGTACAGGGTTAGGCGAAATACACTATGTCGTAGTGCACGCTCTCTGTCATATGCCGAAAGTCGTCTCCGTCGTGGCCACTGCCCTGTCCTGTCCCCCTTGTCAGAGACAGGACGTGGCCACGCCCATGCCCTGCACTGCTCCGGTGTACATGTATACATCATCACGCCTAGTAAGTTGAACCGCACGAGCGTACTCTCCCTTAATCTTCGGAATTCCAACTGCTCTGTTGACCTCCCTCCGAGATGGATAGATCTTTGTCTACCCGGTTTCTCCAAGTGCATCTCGGACAACCCGGGGGACACTCGTTTCTTCAGTATTGCTCCTTGCTCCTCTTACCGAGATAGATCCATCTCGGCACCATCCAACTCGGTACCATATGGATCTCGGATCACTCTATCTCGGTAAATAGTACCTCGGTATCCACTCCTTGGATACCATTTTATACCAACCTTACCCCTACTCGGGGGTAGCCCCCCGACAACTGGTGCTGCGGCACTGTGGAGAGGCGCGGGTCCAGCAAGAAATTGAGGTTGTAGTGATCCGTGCTAACACGGAACGCCCGTCCCCAAAGATAGGGCCGCCAGTGACGCACGGCCTGAACCAACCCGATAAGCTCGCGCTCGTATGCTGCAAGTTTGTGATGGCGAGCGGCGAAGGGGGGGGCTGAAGAAGGCCAGCGGGCCTTCGCCCTGGTGGAGGACGGTGCCGAAGCCGATGCCAGAGGTATCGCAGTACACCACAAACGGCATGTCGAAGTCCGGCATCTAGAGTATGTATGGGGCCCATCGTGAGCGCCCGCTGGAGAGCCTCGAATGCCGTAGTCGCCTCCTCGTCCCAGGAGAAGGCGTTTGATGACTCCCAAGTGCAGGAGATCAATTGTAGTACCTTTCAATAACTATTTGAGTGTCGAACCCACGAGGAGCTGAAGGTAAGCTATCTATTCTCTAAAGCCCTATAACCCTCTTATATGGCTGTTTATGCAAAGCAATAAGTTTGACTAAAAGGAACTAACTAATTAAAAGTAAGTGACGTGGAGTATGGTTTGTCTAGTAACTAGTGAAGCAAGTTTAAAATGCAAGTAATCCTAGAGCAAGTTTCTAAAGCAAGTTTCTAAGCAAGTTTCACAAGTAGCAAGCAGCAAATATCTCAAGTATCTCAAGGGAGCAAGTGTTCTAGCAATAGGTGTTTCGTTCGTGTGGTTGTCACAATTAGTGAAGCACATGTTTTAGTCTTAGTTGTTTCTTTTAGGAAGGAGCCATGAATAGGTATAGTCAAGTAAATGATCTACAACCCCTTATGATAGATCATGTGGCCAAGTAAATGACTGCACAAGATTGATTAAGACATAAAGTCCCACCATAGCCTTACGTTCTAAGGTCCCCTATATATATCCCCCAATAACTTAACTTTGTGGCTCGGTCTCTGGTTACTGTCACTCCCAAGTCACCACCACTCCATTATGCTACCGGTGATCACCTTACATGCATTCCCCAACATATGCGTGCACTCATATATTGTACATAAAGACAATCATAGAATATAACAAACTTGTATGCAACCAATCAACGAACTATTTCACCATTGCCAAGAACAATTCACTACTCAAACATAGACGAGGAGACACAATACATCAAGGGAATATAGTATTGCATCATACATCGTGTTTGCCAAGAGATTACAGTGGAGAGATGGAGCTGATCTTGCTGTAGATGTTGATGATGAACACGCCGGAGGGGGGGTGGAGCCCTCCGGGGGTGATCCCGGCGGCGTTTCCCCCCTCCGATCTTCTCCGGCGGCAGCCTTCTGTCTCTCTGTTTTGTGGTTTCATCTCTCGGCGCTGCCCCCTTCTCGAAAAGGACAGGGGACCCTTTTTATAGTCGTTTTTAGGTCACGAGACACTCAGGAGAAGAAAGATCGACGGCATCGGAGCCACGGGGGCAAAAAGGGGGCCCCACACGCGGCCAAGGAATATGGCCGCGTGGAGGGTCCTCTTTTCCACCTGGTTGGCCTTTTGGCCCTCTACTTTGGCCCATGGTCTTCGTCTCGAAAATTCTGAACCGTGCTCTTTGGCCTTGCCCTTTTTTGAGTCCCGAAGCTCCCGGAAAGTCTGAAACACTAAAAAGTACATTTTCTGGAAAAACAGGGTTAGAACCAAAAGAAGGGGGATTGTTCATAAAATCCCCCAAATCATTATAAAACATGAATATAAGTTGCTAATATGTAGGAAAAACAAGTAATAACATGCAAATTTCATGTATGCATTTTACATGCATCAACATCCCCAAGCTTAACCCATACTCGTCCTCGAGTATGAAGGTGATAAAACTAACATGGACTTTGCATTTGAAAACAATCATGGAATATCAAAGAAGATTATTCATGCTACATATAATCAAATGATTCATAATGTAGATGAGTAGCAACATACAATTCATGTTATAAGAAATATCAAATATGCAAGCAAAGATGCTTCATGAAAGTTCACAAAGTGTATAATGAAATAAAAGCACTATGGACCAAATGCATACACAAAATGAAAAATAAAATCCTATATTGGTCAAAGAATAGCATAATGGAAAATAGAAAATATGGTGGACACTTTGGAGAAAATTGAGTAGAGGTAAAACATGATCAAGTCTTATTTAGCCTCTAAATTATTCAACTAAAATTACTAATTGAAATGTGGCATCCATTGGTCTAAGACTCTCATTGCCCCTTTATCACTAGCATCTTAAATTGTGAATGTTGAAGTAATGTGATTGCCTAGGTGTTGGTTGAATGCCTCATGCCCCGTGAGTGTGAAAACCTACTCCATGATTACTCAACTTAAGATTCCTAATAAGCTTTGTACAATCATAATAAGTATTAATGACATCATAGAGAACCGCAAAGAGGTACCTCTTGCCCCATGACATGGAAACCAGCCCATGTCACAATGACAAGATGAACAAACGGAGTAGACTCATCATCCTTTTTTATTTCATTCACTATATGCATAGCTTCTTATTTTATTGTAGGATGTGTTTGTAGAGCCCACTCTAGCTGTAAGTAAATTTCCACCATGATCAAGCATGGCTTGGGTTAGCAGCCCAATGCGTTTCTCTAGTCATAAATATACTTACTCATCAAAACTTACTATTCCTCTATTTCATTTCGGCATGGCAGGAGTCCAAAAAAAAGTACATGATATCAACCAAATGTAAATTTTTGTGCAATGTTGAAAGCTTTCCAGTGATACACGTTTATAGCTAGCTCCCAACCAAACACTTGTCAAACGCAAAACTTTTAGCTCCCGTTATTGGGTCATGTTTATTAAGTGCAATGAAAAGTAAAGGTGTGCATTCAAAAGTTCGTGAGAGTCCTATCCCAAATTCAGATCATGACAATTAATAGAGTGAATATCTTAATTTAGAACATAAATGACACTATAACATGGGGAATAGCTCTGAAGCTAATAGGTAGATATGGTGGACTCACTGGAAATACTTGGCTAAAGGGTGTTGGAAACAAGTTTATACTTGTTGGATTTTTTACTTTTTTGGCTAGCAAGAGGGAGATAGTTGACCAGCTAATATGCATGAATTAGTGTCCATAGAACTACTCATTTCATGACAAACTAAGTAAACTAACAATTAACATCAAAAACATGAATAAGAGATAGCTCATGACAACACTATTGCAAATTTCTACACCTAAAACAGCATATAAATCATGCAACTATAAGTTGCTTTTATAATCAACTAAAGAATCCCTTTACCAATAAATATAACAGCATCCAACTTAATTAAACCCATTATTCTAGTAGCTGATTCTCATAAAGATAATTGTGGTGGTGGTCTCACAAATAAACTAAAAAAACAAAACTAGACGCTTCAAGTTTCTGCGATAAATGCTTTGCTTAGAAAAACAGAAATTAGACGTGTGCTAACCAAAATAGTGTTGGTCCAGGGGGGTGTTCACCACATCACCAAGCTTGTGGTTTTCACCACTCTTGGATCTCTCTTGGCGCAGCTCCTCTATTCCCTGTGAAAAAACTTTACAAAACATGTTTCTCCCATTCTTTTTTCTGTGGGGTGAGATTAGCAAGGACAAACAAAACGTATGCATGCCGCGCAAAATTCCAAAACAAATGCTCCAGAAGATAGACAATAAGGTTAATAATGTTGTATGTTCACTCTCTAGCTCGAAAAGATCAAGCAAATTCAAGTCCCAAACCCAAAGAGTGCATCCAACAAAAGAAGGCAAAATCTGTCCATAAAAGCAATAGCAGCAAAACGAACGTTTTCCCTAAGCTAGACTTATCAAACAATTAATCCAATTTTTGTGCTTACAGAGTACGAAAAGCTGCAGAACATACTAAAAAATTAGCTCAATCCTACTTACAGATAAATAATGAAAAATCGTACGGTGAGCATAATCGTGCTGAAACAGAAATTCCAAGCAGTAGGATAGCAACTTTTAAATCCAAATGGGTGAAACTTGAAACTTTATTGAAAACTGCAGAAACTAAACTAAAGACTAAGTCTCTTGTTACAGCAAGAGGACACTAGGAAAAACCAACTAAGAACAACCGGGTTGCCTCCCGTAAAGCGCTTTATTGATAGCCGTATAGCTAGGCTTTTCTTACTTAACATCATGATGGTTGGAGTGAGGTGGCTCGGCATCCCCAAGATTGGATTCTTGTACTTATTTGATACATGTAGGGTGAGCCCAGGGGTAAATCCCCAAGCTTTATTGGTTGTCCCTCTTGATCTTTGTTCATCTCACTCAACTCTTCCTCCTGAAAAATTCTTCTTAGACAAATCTCAACATAATACTTGATTAGAGGTGTTAGTGCCTCTATAAATAAAATCCACATAGGTACAGCAAAGACACATCATGAGTTGATTCTAAATATTAACTACTGTTACTACAGTTGTGCATTGCTCCTTGATCAAAAGAACCACACAAAACACAAGTAATGAGAGCAATGCAAAATAAAGACATAATCTGCCAAAAACTGAACAGCCCGTACAGAGTGAATTTTTAGAGGCACTTAAGTTGCTCAAATCAGAAAACTTAAAACTAATGAAATATGTAGTGATAACTAAATATTGTTGTCGTAAATTACCATGTAAAAATTCTACTTCTGTGATTTTAAACATTTTTCGCAGTGAAGTTCAGGAATCTGTTTTCTGGACAGCTAATTACTATTGTTTAATCCTATCTCTCATATAAGATTATTCTTGCCATTTATGATGAGAAATAAGACAGAAATGTGATGTTACAGTAGTGAACTAATATTTTTATTGTTTTTAGCTTTGGAAAAAGTTTTAATGATAGAGACTTTGCAATGGTTTCATTGGCATGAACAACACATGTTCAAGGTCGACCCCAACTTCTCCATTACTCATCCTTCTCATTTACTTTCCCAAAAAATTTATAAAATGAAAATCTTAAACTAAATGATAGATAACAGTATGTAAAGGTATTTTACATGTTGAAAAAACATAAATGTGTGCTCAAACCGAATAGGAAATTAAAGCATAAGGAACACACCAAAAAATATTAAACAATTTATTTTTAAGTCTAACCCATTTCCTATGCATTGGCATTTTGTAATGAAACAAATAAAAGAAGCACATAATAGCAAGCATAGAAAGGTAGATCAAGTGCAACTTCAATACTTTCAGCATAAAGAGGGTAAACTTAATATTGTTGAAATATGTGTAACCATGTTTCCCTCTCTCATAATAATTTTCAGTAGCATCATGAATAGATTCAACAATATGAATATCACATAAAACATTCTTATCATGAGCTACATGCATAAAAGAATCACTACTCTCCACATAATTAAAATCCTCATTAGTGATAGTGGGAGTTAAACATTCATAATTTTCATTGCAATCATCATATATAGGAGGCATAGTATCATCAAAGTGAATTTTCTCCTCCAAGCTTGGGGAACTAGAAATATCATGCTCATCAAAACCAACTTCCCCAATCTTAACACTTTCCATAGAATCAGCAAGTATATCATTTTTATCCTCAATAGTAGGGGGACTAAAAATATCATATTCGTCAAGACAAACTTCCCCAACCTCAAGGTTTTCCTTAGCAATAAAGGTGTTCAAAGAATTAGTACTACCACAAATATGATTGTTGTGCAAATAATTTTTCAATTTCTCCTCAAACACTTCATGTCCTAATTCAAGGTAGATATTATACAGTTCTAAAATTGTTTGGTTCTTTTCCATTTTATAATTTTTTTTGTGTGTTTTAGGTTTATATGTTAGTATGCAATGCAAACAAGAATAAAAGCTTAGCACAACGCTCCCCGGCAACGGCGCCAGAAAAGTGCTTGATGACTCCCAAGTGCAGGAGATCAATTGTAGTACCTTTCGATAAGTATTTGAATGTCGAACCCACGAGGAGCTGAAGGTAAGCTATCTATTCTCTAAAGCCCTATAACCCTCTTATATGGCTGTTTATGCAAAGCAATAAGTTTGACTAAAAGGAACTAACTAATTAAAAGCAAGTGACGTGGAGTGTGGTTTGTCTAGTAACTAGTGAAGCAACTTTAAAATGCAAGTAATCCTAGAGCAAGTTTCTAAAGCAAGTTTCTAAGCAAAATTCACAAGTAACAAGCAGCAAATATCTCAAGTATCTCAAGGGAGCAAGTGTTCTAGCAATAGGTGTTTCGTTCGTGTGGTTGTCACAATTAGTGAAGCACATGATCTAGTCTTAGTTGTTTCTTCTAGGAAGGAGCCATGAATAGGTATAGTCAAGTAAATGATCTACAAACCCTTATGATGGATCATGTGGACAAGTAAATGACTGCACAAGATTGATTAAGACATAAAGTTCCACCATAGCCTTACGTTCTAAGGTCCCCTATATATATCCCCCAATAACTTAACTTTGTGGCTCGGTCTCAGGTTACTGTCACTCCCAAGTCACCACCACTCCATTATGCTACCGGTGATCACCTTACATGCATTCCCCAACATATGCGTGCACTCATATATTGTACATAAAGACAATCATAGAAGATAACAAACTTGTATGCAACCAATCAACGAACTATTTCACCATTGCCAAGAACAATTCGCTACTCAAACATAGACGAGGAGACACAATACATCAAGGGAATATAGTATTGGATCATACATAGTGTTTGCCAAGAGATTACAGTGGAGAGATGGAGCTGATCTTGCTGTAGATGTTGATGATGAACACGCCGGAGGGGGGGTGGAGCCCTCCGGGGGTGATCCCGGCGGCGTTTCCCCCCTCCGATCTTCTCCGGCGGCAGCCTTCTGTCTCTCTGTTTCGTGGTTTTGTCTCTTGGCGCCGCCTCCTTCTCGAAAAGGCCAGGGGACCCTTTTTATAGTCGTTTTTAGGTCACGAGGCACTCGGGAGAAGAAAGATCGACGGCATCGGAGCCACGGGGGAAAAAAGGGGGCCCCACACGCGGCCAAGGAATCTGGTTGGACTTTTGGCCCTCTACTTTGGCCCATGGTCTTCGTCTCGAAAATTCTGAACCGTGTTCTTTGGCCTTGCCCTTTTTGGAGTCCCGAAGCTCCCGGAAAGTCTGAAACACTAAAAAGTACGTTTTCTGGAAAAACAGGGTTAGAACCAAAAGAAGGGGGATTGTTCAGAAAATCCCCCAAATCATTATAAAACATGACTATAAGTTGCTAATATGTAGGAAAAACAAGTAATAACATGCAAAGTTCATGTATGCATTTTACATGCATCAGCGTTGCGTCGAAGGAGACGCGTCAGTGGCGCGGCAATGAGGCTGAATTCCCGGATGTACTTCCGATAGTATCCCGCGAGGCCCAAGAAGCCGCGTAGAGCCCGCGGAGACTTTATGGTCGGCCACGCAGGAACGGCGGCGACCTTGTCCGCATCCATCACAACACCCTCCGCCGAGATGACCTGCCCCAGGTACACGACAGAAGTCGTGCCGAACGAGCACTTCGAGCGCTTGAGGTGAAGACGATGCGCTCAAATCTTGTTGAAGATGATGGCCACGTGCTACAGGAGCTCTGCCCATGATGAACTGTAGATAAGAATATCGTCAAAGAAAACAAGCACAAAACGGCGCAAGTAAGGGTTGAGCACGTCGTTCAATAGGGCCTGGAACGTCGCCGGTGCGTTGGAGAGGCCGAAAGGCATCACCAAGAACTCGAAGTGTCCATGATGAGTCCGGAACGCCGTATTCTCGATATTGTCCGGATGCATCCGCACTTGATGATAGCCCGAGCGCAGGTCGAGCTTGGTGAAGAAGCGCGCTTTGTGTAGCTCGTCCAATAGTTTATCCACGACGGGGATGGGGAACTTGTCCTTGGACGTCATGGCGTTAAGGGCGCGGTAGTCAATGCATAATCGCCAAGTGTCATCGGCCTTGCGCACAAGGAGCACCGAAGCGGATAACGGCAAACTCGAAATCCGTATGATGCCCTGCGCGAGCATGACCGCCACCTGGCGTTCGAGCTCGTCCGTCTGCGGCTGGGGGTAGAGGTACGGGTGCGGTGGATGTGGTGGACGCGGTGGTATCCGGCAGCAGGTGGATGTGGTGGTCGCAGGGCCGCGCGGTGGAAGGCCCTGTGGCTCATCGAAGATGTCGTTGTGCTGCTGCAGGAGGTCGGCCAGGAGGGGATGCACCTCGTCGAGTGTGGCCGCCATCAGCTGAAGCTGAGGGGTCGCGGCGCCCAATCTGCCGACGCCCGTCCACTGAACGCGGCGACCTCCCTCGCGCCAGAAGATGAGGGTCAGCATGTCAAAGTCGTAGAGTATGGGGCCCATTGTGGACAGGAAGTCGACGCCGAGGATGAATGTGTAGTAGCCCAAGTTGATGCTGACGCAGTCGATGGAGAAGGGCTCGTCGCCAACGAGGATGGGAACCTGCCGAGCCACGCCTTGGCAAGCAAGGCGGTCCTCGTTGGAGACAGAGACACTGAAACTTCTCGGCTCCTGGCGGCTGTAGTGCGAGGCGGCGTGTGGTGTCCCCGGACAGGAAATTTTGCGTCGAGCCCGTGTCCACGAGTGCAGTGAGGCACTCTCCATTGATCGTCACTGGAAGAAGCATGGTCTTCACCGTCTTGATGCCCGCCATCACGTGGAGGGAGACGAGAAAGGAGGTCGCGTGGACCGGCCCGTAGGTCGTGACGCCGGCCTCGGAGATAGTCATGGCGTTGAGCTGCGCGGTGAGGGCCTCCACCTCCCCGTCGTTGATGGTCTCCAAGTAGAACAGGCTGGCGCACACATGACCCGACACGTATGTCTCGTCGCAGTTGAAGCACAGACCCTTAAGGCGCCGTTCGAGCTGCTCGGCCGCAGTCATGTGATGTCTACGCACGCTTCTATTCTTGTAGACAGTGTTGGGCCTCCAAGTGCAGAGGTTTGTAGAACAGCAACAAGTTTCCCTTAAGTGGATTACCCAAGGTTTATCGAACTCAGGGAGGTAGAGGTCAAAGATATCCCTCTCAAGCAACCCTGCAATCAAGATACAAGAAGTCTCTTGTGTCCACAACACACCTAATACAATTGTCAGTTGTATAGGTGTACTAGTTCGGCGAAGAGAGAGTAAAATATAAGTAATATGGATGATAATAAGTAATAATAGCAATCTGAAATAAAAATGGCAGCAAGCAAACATGTAGCAGAACAAGCAGAAAACAGTGTTTCAATGCTTGGAAATAAGGCCTGGGGCTCCTACTTTCACTAGTGGACACTCTCAACAATGAAAACATAATTAAATTCATAAATATCATTTCTTCACAATGCTACTCCGAACCACTCTCTGGTTGAATAACGAACACTAATCATTGCGTAGGGCTGTAACAGCACTCCTCAAGTCTATATTCCATCTCTCGGGCACCCCAATGTCACTACTAGCGCCATAAATTAGTACTAAACAAACGCCACAATTTCATAGGTTCACCTTCCAACATAAGATATAAATATCATGCTAAACCACACGGAGCACACACTATCACCTTTACCCCTTGATCAAAGTGTTTACGGAGACAGCAAAACCACTTGAGTAGCATAACAGATGAAGATCCATCTACATATTCAACTAGATTACAAAGCTCATGATCACACAAAGATCACACCATCGAGAGAGAGATGAACCACATAGCAACCGGTAGAGCCCTCCGCCTCGGGGGAGAACTACTCCCTCCTCGTCATAGGAGACAGCAACATCGATGGAGATGGCAGGTAGAGTCGATGGAGATGGCTTCCGGGGGCACTTCCCCGTCCCGGCAGGGTGCCAGAACAGAGATTTGTCCCCCAAAACTTGTCGGCGGCGGCGGCGGCGGAGCTACGGATGTATTTTGTGGAAAATGTCGATTGTGTTAGGGTTTATGCCTCGGGAGTATATATGGGCGAAAGGGCGATGCCGGTTGGTGGCCAGGGGGCGCACACCCCTAGGTGGCGCGGCCAGGGGGACCCGTGCCACCCCATGGTGTGGCCCCCCTCCAGGGCTCTGAGAGACTTCTAGAAGCTTCCGGGACTTCTTGGACTTCTGGCTTTCGACTTTTCCAGTTCCGAGAATATTTCCAGAACAACTTTTCTGAAACTAAAAACAGCAGAAAATAGGGAACTGGCTGTGTGGCATCTTGTCAATAGGTTAGTCCGTAAAATCGATAAAAATGACATAAAGAAGGGAGAAAACATGTAGCAATTGGCATAATATCAACATGGAACATCAGAAATTATAGATACGTTGGAGAGGTATCAAGCATCCCCAAGCTTAGTTCCTACTCGTCCTCGAGTAGGTAAACGATAAACAAAATAATTCCTGAGGTGACATGCTACCACACAATCTTGATCATAATATGTTAAGTAGAGCATGTAAACTAGGATCAAATGAACTAAAGTTGTGATCTATATTTGATATCAACAAGTAATGCATAAACAAATAAGAAGAAAGAAGAAAAACTTTTAATGAATCGATAATAAAATACTATCAACCGTGCAAAGTTTATTAGAGATGATTTAAGCTTTCAAGAACAACAATATCATGCACGTCAAACGATCTTCACAACCCCTGTTAGGATCAAGTCAAGCTTTCCACACGATGCAATGCTTGAATCTTAAACTATTTGCGCACTAAAAACAGGCAAGTGTTCTGCGTTGGTCCCTAGCACCGGAATGTTATGGCAAAGAGAAGGTCAATGGAAGAAAGGCTCACAAAGATGAAAGTGGTCATTAGACAAGAGAAAGTCTTACAACCGAAGCTATGCAAGGAGTAGGGATTACCACACAACGGATGCACATAGATCTATAAGTGTATGAAAGCTCTCCAATGGAACTAGTGGGGGTGCATCCAACTTGCTTGCTCACGAAGACCTAGAGCTCATTTGAGGAGGCTCATCATTGGAATATACAAGCCAAGTTCTATAATGTAAAGTTCCCCACATAGTTATGAATGAATTGTAATATGAAAACTCTCTCCAAACTGAAGTATTGGTGCTAAACATGAAGCACAAGTGTGGTATATAAAGGATAGTGATGCACCCTCTCTCTCTTTATTCTCTCTTTGGCCCTTTTATTTTGGCTTTTTTTTTAATTTTATATATCCTCATCGGTAGGGGCAACATCCTACATTACAATGAATCATCACACTTTTAGTACTCATAACTCATAAAGAAATATCTCTGATGTCTCTAACTGCATGCTCCTGCCAGTGTAGCAGTGTGCATAAATAACCATGAAGCTCATTATCAAGTAACATAATGGAGGTGGATGTTGTGCAGCAATATATCTCGGAATGGCTATGGAAATGCCATGATAGGTAGGTATGGTGGCTGTTTTGAGGAATAATATACGAGCTTATGTGTAGGAGAACAAAGTCCTCCCACGGGATTTGGATGCACTGGCGAAGTTTGCACCAACTCTCAATGTGAAAAAAGGCAATGCATAGTACCGAAGAGGCTAGCAAATATGGATGGTGGAAGTTCCAGGAACCGCAACATAGACTCACGAGTTAAAAGATTACAGCAAGGAAATCATCTTACAAGGCACAATGCAAATCACTCCAAGAGGGTCCGTGGCAGTGACAAGTCACTCTTAGCTACCCCGACCGTAGCGCGTAACAAAAGGCCGATCAGATTTGTATCACTCGTAGCAATCATATACCATTGTTTCTATCAGATGGTAATTTAAGTGTGGCACAGTTTAAAATTTCTTAGACCAACCATGAAAATTTTGTACTTACTAGTCCTTCCCGTTTATCCATTAAGCAAATTAATATCTCAAAACGACATCAGTGATTCAAGTGAAGCAGTTTAGTGATCTACAAGACCATGCAAAATTTTCCACTATAGCAACTACCACATAAGCATTGTTATTATCAACTAAGCACACATATGAGAACCACCTAACTACAAAAGCTAACAACTCTGAATAAGAGATGCATGAAAATAAAGGCTAAACGCAGTACTAGCACAAAGTGAACACTCACAGAACAATAAGAATGAAAACTAGAGTGTTCTAAGAAATGAAAACGGAATGTGTCTCTCTCCCACACAAGTACGATAAGATCCAACCATTTATTACAGCAAAGAAAACCAAACAAACTGAAAACAAAAATAAAAGACGCTCCAAGTAAAGTACATAAGATGTGACTGAATAAAAATATAGTGAACACAGATAGAATCTACGGGCAGTGTTGGATTCTTGGAATGCCACACACCTTCTAGGCTTCAGCTTGTGGACGCGGCACACCGCAGAGTAATCAGTTGCAATGCCAAAGAATGTGGGGTCCTCCACGGTATCAGGAGAAAGATCCAGAAGGGTGATGTCCTATTCGTCAAGAAATCGATAGTTCATCGACCAAATCGAGCTAATTTTCCCATCTACGAGCTCGGCGAAACCTAACCCAAATCCTAAATCGAACAATGGTGAGCACAGAAAAAGCTTACATCTCGCACATCGTTGGTCGACGAAGAGCTTTCGTCCCAACTTGGCATGGCGGCGGAGGTGACGGCCGGCAGCGACGGACAGCGGTGGGGGCGGCGATGGCGGCGGCAGCGAAACAAGGGAAGGGAGAGACGATGCGGGGGCGGCGAAAAGACGAGGGGGGTTTTCTACACGCGCCCTGACATGCGGCATTAACGGGCGTTAAAGGCTCCATCCCGCGAACTGGGCCCCACCTGTCATTTTGAGTGTCAATTCGCGCTCAGAATCAGATTTGTGCGTTCTGTGACAATCAGCAAAAAAATGTGGTAGTTTCGTGCGATTGAAACGTCTCCTGCTAGTTTTCCGAAATCTAACGCAAAAAGTGGTAGTTTTGTGCTATTATCTCTCCCCCTGCACCTTGTAAGATATGTTGACCTTGCTGCGCGTGCGGCGCTCTGACTTATCCATGATCTTAACCGGGTGTTCCTAATAGGTGAGTTTGGGGTTTAATCCAAGATCCATGAATTATGCTTGCTTGGCCGAAGGTGCAATGCATTTCTATAGCTCGGACACGTGGAACACGTCGTGCACCCCAACTAGTTTGTCCGGTAGTTCCAGCCGGTAGGCCGCGGCTCCTCTCTTGGCCAACACTCCGAAGGGTCCGATTAATCTTCGGTGATATGACCTACAAGGAGATCAACACTCTTGCGACGGGGTTAAGGGAGAGTAACCAAGATTATGTACCTGAGTTTCAAAACCTGTGTTGTTACAATTCAATGTATAACAATTGATCGAGTCAATCGTCCAATCAACAATTTCACTTCATGTCAGTCTTACTTTCGAGTGGCAAGAGTAAAGGCTACAAAAGTGGAAACACAGCCCAAATCAATAGTTGCAGCCTTGCAGGTTTACCTTAAACATTCAGTTATGATATAAGATATAAGGAATTGATTTTACATGAAGTCACATCAGGCTGTCGTATAAAATCATTCATTGAACGGGTTTTCAGTGCCTGCCGGGTGGAAACATATTCAGCTGCAACAGAGCCATATAAGCAAAAAGCTCGTGTGATGAGTAGTTTAAAACTTGGTCTCAATTTCTCAGATTCAGCTCCCACAACCTACTGTCTGCAAGAAACCAAAATAAAATGAAAAATACTTAGAAGCATGCCCACCAAGAAATTACTAAAATGTCAGGCGACCAATCAGGAAGCTGAAGATCTCCTTGAAGGCATCTAGGGCGAACTTGTTCATGTGATTGGGCTGATCCTTTTGTTATTTTGGTCACCGGAAGTACAAGAGTAAAAAATGTTCTCTCTTTTGTTTTTTTGTTGGATCATATCCTTATGATGGGCTAAGACATGAGCATTTTGTTGCTTATTTATCGTTGTAAGACATGGTTGGTGAGCCTTTTGATTGTGTTCTTATGAGTAATCTGTATACAATTTATTTGCCGGGTATAGATAATCTGTTTGGTGGTGGTTGTGTTTTCAGGCATACTGCTGTCAGTTATTTTGTTGTATTTGTGCAGTTTTTTGTTTACTCCATTTTGACTTTGGGATACGTAAATCCATATCAAAGCAACCAAAGTTTTTTTTTTCTTAATCATGTCGTTACCATAGCACGGAAGAAATAGAGATAGTGGGCCCTTGACCATCCGCATAGCTCCCAACGGTTAATTTTCAGTTCCTGAGAAATTATGTCAGAAACTACAGCTTTCAGAGATTTTGGATTAACATTTTTCCTTTTTACTCTGACATTTCCTCAGCTTTCAACAATGTTGGAAGAACTTGGTTCTGTTTGAAGATAAACTTTCACTTCGAAGAGAACTTCAAACAATTGTGAACAATACTGTGCTGAAACTTTCAACAAACTTTAAAAAGAAATTTAAAAAGTTTATAGAAGATTACCTGAAAAATGCATAAACTTAAAAAAAAACTGATGCTGAAAATAGAGGTCGAAATCTGAAACCCACATAAAATTCATCTCCACACCACGCAACTTCGGTACGTGGAAGATCATCCAATAATAGAAACCCAACCAGACGGGCAAAGCTAGTATTTATCTAGAGGTTGGTAGCAAATTACACATGGTCATTTGTCTGAACATAATTAAGTCGACTATTCCTTGCTACAAATAAAGCTTACAGAGAAAACAGGCTGCGGAGCCATACAAATATTGCAGTTACATGCCTGTCACAAGAGCAGAGACAGTAGGAAAAGAGTATTTCAGAACAAAGACTCGGGAGCGTCGTCGACGTTGTTGGTGAACCAGGGATGCCTGAGTGCGGCGGTCGCCGTCAGCCTCTTGTCGGCGTCGCAGGAGAGGAGGCCGCTCAGTACTTGGAACCCTTGTTCGGACAGGCGGTGCTCAGGGAACATCTCTCTGAGCCTGTTGCGGTAGGGGATGCTCGGCGGCGTCACCAGGTCCCCGGCGAGCGGCATGGAGTAGTAGGCCGGCCAAGACCTCCTGTCCGGCACGCCAAGTGTGTCGAAGATCCTGAGGAGCTGGTCACCGTCGTCCTCCGCGCCGCCGAAGATGGGCTCGCCTAGGAATAGCTCGGCCATAACGCAGCCCAGCGACCACGCGTCCACCGTGGCGTCGTAATCGAGCTTCCCCAGGAGAACCTCTGGCGCGATGTAGCGACGCGTGCCGCAGCGACGGTATGGAGGGGCCTCGGTCATGGACATGGCGAGCCCGAGGTCGCATATCTTGACGCTGACGCAGTCGGCGCCGACGAGGACGTTCTCGGGCTTGATGTCCCGGTGGACGACGCGGCAGCGGTGCATGTGCTCGGCGCCAGCCAGGAGCTGGCGCATGACGCAGCGCACGTCGGCCTCCTGGAACGGGCGGGAGTGGCGGTAGCGGAGGACGTCGTGGAGGCTTGGGCCGACGTACTCCATGACGAGGGAGAGCTTCCCGTCGGCGGGGTCCAGGGACATGGCACGCAGCTGGACGATGGAGCAGTGGCCGCTGCACGCCGCGAGGAGGCCGGCCTCCCGGAGCACCGCGTCTTGGCCGCTGCTCGATGCGAGGATCTTGATCGCGACGCTCTCGCCGGTTCCGTAGTAGAGCGCCTTGATGACGGTGCCGAAGGACCCGTGGCCGAGCACGCCCGTCTGGCCGTAGTCGTCGAGGCTCCAGATGGGCATCCCGTTGCAGCTCTTGGACCGGTAGTCGACGGTGCGGACAGCGGCGGCGGCTTGGGCGCAAACGATGGCCATCAAGGTCGGAGGAGAGGAGATCGAACACGAGCTCTTCACTGCGCGGGACGAGATGGCTTGTGGTGGTTTAGGATCGATCGATCAGGGAGAGGAGAAGGAGAGTAGCGAAGGGCGCCTGCACTTTACCTGCGCTGAGCATATATGTAGTATCGAAGAAGGCAAGTTTCGAGTCGTTATCGGACAATGCACTCGGATTGAAGGAATTAATTTGGAAAGAACGCGGGATCGGATGGCAACAGACTGACAGTCTGACACGGCTTTAGTTGCTTCGGCTTTGGAAGGCGGTATCGCGACAGTCCATTGCAAGGCCAAGCCACAGTCGGATGATCCATACGTAGACGCGAAACTGGTGCCAACCGGCCTTCGGTGTACTCTACAATGTTACTTTTTTTGGAGAATGAAGACCTTTCAAAATTATAGTTTGGCTTCAAACAAACTGCAATGTCTACAAAATTGACGAAACCAAAACCACCAGGACGAAGATTTTTCGCTATACTTGTAGAGTGAACAACGCAAGCACAAATTTTTAAACAGAGTTCCTCCGCCGCTTGCCACTTTGGCGGAGGCGTCCACCTTCCCTCACGCTCGTGGCCACTCCGGCGCTGGCAGCCACCCTCTCTCCGTCGCCTTCCTCCCCTCCCGCTCTGCCATCATGGGCTCCCACTCGTGTGGCTCGCGGCGCTGCGCAGATTTCTCGGATGATTTGCCGAAACAGGCTTTCGCCCCGCTATATTAATATAGCAACCAACCCATACAACACGAGATTACCGCTGGGGCAAACAGCACAAGATAAGCCCAAAAGAAACGAAAAAGAAAAAGCAAAAGAAACAAACACCGACAATGGCGGGTCGATGAAAATGGAGATGATACGCCACCGCTGCGCCCTCCGTACAATTCCCACCACGCTCCCAGCGCTCCGAACCACCGCAAACCAAGCAGCACCTCCAAGAAGGCGAACGACTATGACGCCGTTGCTGCCCGACCGGTCCCAGTGTTCTCCTGGAAAGCGATCTAGGGTTTCCCCCGGCCTGCAACGGGGGTGGGAAAGGGCGTACCCGACGCCCTTCAAGAAGGGAAGCCACACCCGTAGGCGTCGCCGCGCCGGTGTCAAACGACCGGGATTTCTCCCGACCCCCAAAAGAACCATGACCCCGGGCGTTCCGTAGCACTCCACCAAACAAGCCATCCACCAGCACGCGCCACCACGGTCTTGTAATCATCGCCGCCGTCTCCCTGAGATCCACGTCACGAGGCCGGACGATCGAGGCGAAGGGACACCGACAAGGGAGGGCAGTACAGTGGCACGCAGGAGGGACCCACCTCCACCGCTATGGCAGCCGCCGACCGGATGCAGCCACAGGGACACACCAGGCCCGTCTGGCCCGGCCGGGCCCGCAAGCCTGTAAAGTCCCCGTGGCCGCATTGCAGCAAGCACGCCACCGTCGCTGCCGCCCCCCGACCCGATCTCTTCACCAAAATCGCCTGGGAGGGTCTCAGCTTCAGGGGCGGCCCGCCCAGACCCAGATGGGGCCCGCAGGCCCAGATCTGAGCAGGCGCCGCCGGCCAACTGCCTGGCAGCCAGCCGCCCCGACGGCCTCGATCCCCAGCCACCAAGGGGTGGCTCCTCAGTATCGAGGACCTCCCGACCGCGCCGGACCAAGCCGGTCGGAGCAGCACCGCCGCCTGGGCCGAGCGCCGCGCTGCCACGCCCTGGACACGGGAAGGAACAGGCCACCGCCGCCGGCACCTGTTGCGCACGGGCAGCGCCCGGCGAGCCGCACCAGCGGCAGCGGTGGAGGGGGAGAGGGGGAGGCGAGCGGCGGTCGAAGCTAGGGTTCCCCTGCTCGCCCGCGTCGGGGGCGAGACAGGGGGTCGGGGGCGAGGGGTTTCCGATTTCTCGAATGATGAAGATGCAGGGTCCTATTATTCGTACTGTGAGGTGTTGATGAGTGGGTCGTCGCCGGCGTCACTGCGCTCCTCCTCTCTATCGCCGATCTCATCGTGGGCCGCATGCCTGCCCCGGCACGGGAACTGGCACGGGGCGGGGCTCTGACTGCGGAGCGCTCTGCTCGCCTGGCGGCCTCTCTTCTCCCCTGACGCCGAGACCTTGGATGCATGGCGGCAGCAGTAACAATCGGCGGCCGCAGCTTGCGGCGTTGGTCATCCTTGACGACCTCCCCCTGATCTCGCCGGTTGCTATTTCAATTGCACCAAACACGGCCACATCTCAAAGGACTGCACCGGCGAGACAGTTTCTCTCAAGTGAAGCAGCTCGGGCACCACGCTGATAACCCACAAGTATAGGGGATCGCAACAGTTTTCGAGGGAAGTAAAACTCAAAGTTATTGATTCGACACAAGGGGAGGCAAAGAATATTTATAAGCGTTAAAAGATGAGTTGTCAATTCAGCTGCACCTGAAAGTAGACTTGCTCGCAACAATTTATCAGTGGTAACAGTTTTATAGCAACAATGGCAGTGAAATAACATCAGTAGTAAAATAGTAACAACAGTAGCAATCGTGAAAACAACACTAGCAATCGTGAAAACAGCAGGATGAAAATTGTCGGGGGGTTACCCCCGAGTAGGGTAAAGTCAAGTGCTAAAGGCGACTTACAGAAGAGAGGTTTGGTCGAGTAGCCGACTACCCGGTACTTGCTACCCGGTCGACTGCTACTCGGTCTCACCTCAAGGTGACCGGAAGGAGATATCAATCAAGTTCCATCCATTCGAGTAGAAGAGTTGGCCCGAGTAGAATTGGCGGGAACCTACTCGGGGCAGAAAGTCAAAGGAGCCGTTCTGACACAGGATCCCGCGTATCCTGGGTCCGTACTTGGCAGTATTCGAACTATTGTTCATCTGGGACCGGCCTGCCTCACAGTGACAGCATGGAAGCAGGCCGTGGCAGGATAAGGGGGGCCTACTCTGTGTTTGGCACAGTGATACCAGTCTGTCCCCTTGTTTTGCCCAACGACTTTCCAGATGCAGCCAAGATTAGGAACCAAAGCTGTCAGCGGGAACCCGGAAGAAGGACGATGTGCACACTATGTAGACACTTGTCCATGTTTGGACGTATCCGGCTGGGCACCGTGTATATAAGGTGCCCCGCCGCCTCCTACGTGAGAAAGGCACACGGCGGAACCCTAGAGAACACTTGGTGACCTAATTCTTGACCTAGTTCATCACCTAGAGAGGAGAGTGGCTACTCGGTAGCAAGAACATTGTACTGTGGCTACTCGGTGAGACACCAAAATACACAAAGAAAGGCAGGAGTAGGGGTTTTACCTCCTCACGAGGGCCCTGAACCTGGGTAGATCGTGTTGTTTGCAGTGTTTACTTCGTACCTCACGCGGCTACTCGTCGCGTGATCCCTCCCCGAGCACCTCCAGCGTCCTTCGTCCCCACATCTTTAGCCATCCCATGGCATCTGCCGTGACACCACCACGACAGTTGGCGCCCACCGTGGGGCAACCAGCGGCGCTGGTTGGAGTTTCTGTTCGGACGGGATCTTCTTCAGCGGAGCGCGTGGTCTGTGGCCTTGTCCACAGATTCGGCTCCTTCGACTTCGTCACCGACAACGCCGGCGATTTCGGTGGCAGGGCCATGCCGGAGGGCGGCTCGGTGATCTCCTTCGGCTCTCACCTCGTCTACGTCGCCACCATCGCCAACCGCGCGTACCCCGAGCTGGTGCATGACGCGGAGGATCCTCCCGCGGTGATCGCTGCTCGCGGAAGGCCTGCGTGCCGCACAGCAAACTGCGCTGAGGTGATGGTGACGGGCTTGGCGGCAAACTCTGGCGCAGCCGCTACTGGCGCTGCGGCCGTCGTCGAGGAGATTGATGCACCGGCTGGTGGCAGGGTTCACCGGCCCTACGAGAAGGAGAGCAACTTGCCGCCTTCCACGTCTACGGTCATCCCTGCGTCGGCCACGCGGCCTGGCATGCCAACCCCCACCGACATCGAGCTCCTGGCCATGAGGGAGCAGCTCGAGCGGCAACGCCTGGAGCTGCTTGCCGAGCAGGCGGAGTTGGATAAGGTGAGGTTGGAGTTGAGTCTAGATCAGCTCGAGTACAACAAGGCTCACGGCTTCACGCTAGTTGCTAGGAGGCCTAGCAGAGTAGGTGCCACTCGGCGTAATCTTGGTGCCGAGATGGCGACAGTTGTAGAGGCTCCTGCTCAGTCTGCCACCGCAAACACCTCCACCAGGCCCAGATATAGCACGCCCGCCAAGACACTTAGAGCTGCAGAGGCTGTAGCTGCCGAGTTGCCTCGCCTAGATGGCGATGCGCGTGTTAGGCAGCAAGAAAGACTCAACGAGTTGGTGTTGGAGGCTGCTAGGCAGAACGAGGAGTTCCGGAAGGCCAACCCGGGTGCTGGGGCTTCGCAGGTGGTTCACTCGCACGCGGCTAGATCTAACGATCAGGCCTCGTCTCCGCATCCCAGCCGCGAGAAGAGCCGCAGCGGGCGTTCGGGCAAAGATAGGCAAATGCAGGTGTATGACCCGGCTGCTGCCGCGAAACAGCTTGCTGTGCCGCAGCAGCCCGGGCAGGAACACAACGCTGCAAGAGCAGTCTCTCAAGCCCATCAAGCTCAAAGCCGTGCCCGAGAAGCTGCGCGTCCAGGTCCTTCTCGGCAACCCGCAGCTCAGCCTACTCGGCAGAGGCATCAGCCGCGCGCAGTGGCGCCAGTCGCCAACCCGGTGGAGCAGCCTGCAGCTGTGCAAGTGGACAGGTATGATGATGGCTACTCGGCCATGGAGATGGCTGGCTATGATGTACATGACCGTGTTGGCGAGCGCATGCTGGCGCCAGGAGATGCGAGGCATCAGTTGGACCGGATCAGCTTGTCGGCGCGACTGGAGAGCACGGGTCCTCCCGGCCCCGAGTGCTTTGGCCCGCGCATCATGAACGAGCCGTCCGTGAAGAACTTCCAGCTTGCTAGAGGCACCAAGAGCTACAATGGCAGCACCAAGCCCGAAGATTGGCTCAACGACTATGTCACCGCGGTCCATATCGCGAATGGCAACAGAAGATGGGCGGTGCGCTATGTTCCGCAGATGCTAGAGGGTCCAGCTCGCACTTGGCTCAACAACTTGCCCGAGAACAGCATTAACTGCTGGCTGGACTTCTCGGATGCCTTCATCAGCAACTTCACGAGCACATACAAGAGGCCGAATAGGCCACAGCAGCTATCCGCTTGCAGGCAGCGAGAAGACGAGACAGACCGCGAGTATCTTACTCGGTGGAGTACATTGAGGAACACCTGTGAGGGTGTGAATGAAGCACAGGCCATCACTTGGTTTGCGCAGGGATGCAGGCATGGCAGCATGTTGTGGCAGAGACTGCAGAGGGAGATGCCGAACACTCTGGCGGAGACCATCAAGATTGCGGATCAGTACGCACTCGGTGATCCCACTCAGCCACTGATGGACTCCTCTGAGCCGAGAAGAAACTTCAGCAACGGCAAGCGCAACGAGTTCCGCAACAAGCGCCGAGTAGATACTCGGTACGATCCTGAAGAGGTGAATGCAGTAACTGTTGGAGCTGGTGGCAGCCAGAGGCAGAAACCTGCTGGAGCCTACGGGCAGAACCAGAACCAGGGCCAAGGCAACAAGAAGCCATTTCGCACCTCTCAGTCGGGTAGCGGGAACTCCGAGCAGCCGAAGAAGTTTGTCTTTGATGACATGAAGGATGGCCCATGCAGTTTTCACACTCACCACCCCTCGAGGCCTGCTAACCACACTACTCGGCAGTGCGAATGGTGGGAGGCGATCAAGAGTGATGGCTTGCCTCCTCCTCCTCCTCTGCCAGCAGCCAATGCCAATCCGCAGCCTACTCGCGCACCCGCAGCTCGGCCGCCAGTGTACCCGAGAAGAGAGAATGTGAACCAAGTGGCTTTAGGAGCCAACCAGAACTTCAACAATGAGAGATACCGCAACAACAACAACAACTACAACCGCAACAACAACAGAGGCAACAACAACAGCTACCAGGGCAACAACAACAACAACGGCAACAATGGGGGCAATGGCTCCAATCAGTACCAAGAGCACCATGAGAGCTACATGATCTTCACTTCTGAGCCAGTCGACAAGCAATCACAGCACAGGCGGGCCATGGAGGTCAATGCAGTGATTCCTGCTGTCCCTCACTACATGTATTGGTGTGACCAGGAGATCAGTTGGACCCGAGCAGATCATCCCAAGGTGATGCCCAATCCGGGTAGCTATGCCTTGGTGCTGGATCCTACCTTCCTGGGTCCCGAGAAGAATGTGAGGTTCAGCAAGGTGCTAATCGACGACGGCAGCAGCATCAACATTGTGTACAAGGACACACTCGAGAAGCTTGGCTTGGCCGAGAACATGATGTTGCCTAGCAAGACCACCTTCCATGGCATTGTGCCCGGGATCTCGTGCAACCCGATTGGCCGAGTATGGATCGATGTGCTATTCGGCACCAGGGATAACTGCCGCACAGAGCGCCTGCAGTTCGAAGTGGTGGACCATCAGAGTCCTTACCATGCTCTACTCGGCAGGCCTGCTCTGAGCAAGTTCATGGCCTCTACCCATGTTGCATATCTGAAGATGAAGATCCCTGGTCCCAATGGTATCATTACCATCTCTGGAGATTACAAGAAGTCCATGGAGGGTGCCTCTGCTAGCTCCCAGTTGGCAGAGTCGATGGTGATTGCTGCCGAGAAGAAGAAGATGTATGAGGTGGTGGCCATGGCGCAATCCGCGCAAGCTAGCGCGCAAGGCGTGCCGAGTACCCAGCATGGCACTGCTTTTCAGGCTGCCAAGGAGACAAAGAAGGTCCAGGTCGACCCCGAGTTCCCCGACCGCGTAGCTATCATTGGCTCCGGGTTGGCGGAGAAATAGGAAAGCGAGCTCATCCGCTTCCTCCGTGAGAATCGGGATGTTTTCGCCTGGTCCAATGAAGATTTACCAGGAGTCCCGAGGGAGTTGGTTGAGCACTCTTTACATGTGCGTCCTGACGCCAAACCAGTGAAGCATGCTATGCGCCGCTTCGGAGATGAGAGAAGGAAGGCCATTGGTGACCAGATCACCAAGTTACTGATAAGCAATTTCATCATGGAGGTGCTGCATCCGGATTGGCTAGCCAACCCGGTCATGGTCGAGAAGAAGAAGGAGGATCCTAAGGCTGCCACTGCATGGCGCATGTGTGTCGACTACACCGACTTGAACAAGGCGTGCCCCAAGGATCCTTTCCCGCTACCTCGCATCGATCAGGTGATCGATTCCACTGCTGGTTGTGAACTGCTGTCTTTCATAGATGCCTACTCTGGTTTCCACCAGATTGCACTCAATCCTGCTGATCAAATAAAGACTGCTTTCATTACCCCGTACGGGGCTTATTGCTATCGTCTCATGTGTTTTGGCTTGAGGAATGCGGGTGCAACCTATCAGAGATGCATGCAGAAATGCTTGCACGACCAGCTCGGCAAGAATGTGCAGGTGTACGTAGATGACATTGTCATCAAAACGAATAAAACACATACTCTGCTTGCCGACCTGGAGGAAACCTTTGCTAACCTACGCAAGTACAAAATGAAACTGAATCCGAGTAAGTGTACCTTTGGTGTACCGGCTGGAAAGCTACTCGGTTTTCTGGTTTCTAGTCGGGGCATTGAAGCCAACCCTTCAAAGATAAAAGCTATTGAGAGCATGTCTTTACCGAGATCACTGAAAGATGTGCAGAAGTTCACAGGTTGTTTGGCATCTCTGAGCCGTTTTCTGGGTCGAATGGGCGAGAAGGCCCTGCCTCTGTACCAACTGATGAAGAAAAGTGACAAGTTTGTCTGGACTCCGCAAGCGGACGTGGCATTCAATGAGCTGAAAGCAATGCTGGCTAGTGCTCCCATCCTGGCTAGTCCGCTACCCAAGGAGCCAATGCTGCTGTACATTGCTGCGACTAACCGAGTAGTCAGCGTGGTGATTGTGGTGGAACGAGAAGAAGAGGGCAAGATTGTGCAGCGCCCAGTATATTATCTCAGTGAAGTGCTGTCCAGCTCCAAGCAAAACTATCCGCATTACCAGAAGATGACCTACGGTGTGTACCTAGGCGCCAGGAAGCTAAAACACTATTTCCAAGAGCACCTCATCACTGTCGTGAGCTCTGCTCCCATCTCGGACATCATGGGCAACAAGGAGGCGAGTGGCAGAGTAGCCAAGTGGGCGATTGAGCTAGCTGCGTATGCTCCCGCATATGCGAGAAGAGACGCCATCAAGTCTCAGATCCTGGCGGAATTTCTTGTGGACTGGGCCGAGGTGCAGTATGAACCTCCTGCTCCAGTTTCCAATTATTGGAGGGTGCATTTTGATGGCTCGAAAGTGAAGGAAGGCCTTGGTGCTGGCGTGGTGCTGACATCACCCAAGCGAGATCAACTCAAGTATGTGCTGCAGATTCATTTCAAGGCGTCCAACAATGTTGCAGAATATGAGGCAGTGGTACATGGCTTGCGAGTAGCCAAGGAAGTGGGAGTGCAGCGCATCATATGCTATGGAGATTCAGATCTGGTGGTGCAGCAAGTCTCGGGTACATGGGATGCTCTAGATGCCAACATGGCGTCATATCGCTTCCTGGTGCAGTCTATGACTGGGTTTTTCGAAGGTTGTGAGTTCCAGCACATTCACCGAGCAGAGAACGAAGCAGCAGATGAGTTATCCAAGTTGGGATCTTCTCGGCAATCCATCCCGGCGGGAATCGCCTTGGAGCATTTGAGGAAGCCATCCATCAAGCCTTCTCCCAACTCGGAGTCCATATTTGTTCCTTCTCTGCCAAGTGAGGAATCTGATCCAATGGAGATTGACTGGGAGAGTGCTACAGGAAACCCGGGGACTGCCGTCCTCTACTCGGGGACTGCCATTCCCTACTCGGGAACTGCCATTCCCTACCTGGGGACTGCCACTCCCTACCCGGGGACTGCCACTCCTTACTCGGGGACTGCTGTCCTTAACCCGGGGACTGTCGCATTCATTGAGGAGGTCCTTGCTAATCGATCTGGGCTTCAGAGAAGCGCTCCTACTCCCCCTGAGCAACCACAAGAGCCTGTCCCAATGGAACTGGACGAACCAGTGTTTCCCACGCGGGAGACACTGAGTTGGGCTATGCCCATATTATCCTTTCTAAGGGACGGTACTCTACCTGAAGATGAGGTGACTGCAAGGCAGATTCAGAGAAGATCCAAAGGCTACACTATTGTCCGAGATGTGCTGCACAAGAGAAGTGCCACTGGCGTGCTGCAACGTTGTGTGGATCCAGCAGAAGGAGAGGAGATCCTGACAGAGATACACCAAGGAGAATGCGGGCACCATGCCTCTTCTCGGGCGCTGGTCCAGAAAGCTTTTCGGCATGGCTTCTACTGGCTCACAGCACTGCAGCAAGCTGAGGATATCGTGAGGAAGTGCACTGGCTGCCAGATGTTCGCAAGTAAGATTCACATGCCTGCTTCCGAGTTGAAAACAATTCCTATCACCTGGCCATTTGCTGTTTGGTGTTTGGACATGGTTGGGCCCTTCCAGCCGGCTAGAGGCAACATGACTCACATCCTGGTCATGGTGGACAAGTTCACCAAGTGGATTGAAGTGAAACCTATTCGGAGGTGTGATGGGGCCACGGCTGTGAAATTCGTGAAGGATGTGATCCTGAGATATGGCTACCCGCACAGTATCATCACGACAACGGCACAAACCTTGCTGAGGGAGCAATGGTGCGGTTCTGCAGAGATAAGCATATCCGACTAGATGTTGCGTCAGTCGCGCATCCCGCTTCCAATGGGCAAGTTGAAAGAGAAAATGGCATGGTACTGGCAGGCATAAAGCCAAGGCTGATGGAGCCACTGCTGAAAACACCTGGGTGTTGGTTAGACGAGTTGCCAGCGGTGTTGTGGAGTCTAAGGACTACCCCTAACCGGTCAACCGGCTACACGCCATTCTTCTTGGTATACGGGGCTGAGGCCGTGTTGCCAATAGACTTAGAGCATGACTCCCCCCGAGTAGCCCTCTACACTGAGGTGGAGGCGAGAGAAGCTCGGGAAAACGACGTTGACCTGCTTGAAGAAGCAAGAGAGCTGACTCTGTCACGTTCGGCTATCTACCAGCAAAACCTGCGGCGTTATCATAGCCGAAATGTGAACCCAAGGGTTTTCCGAGAAGGAGACATGGTCCTTAGGCTTGTGCAGCGCACAGCCGGGATGCACAAGTTGTCTCCTCCATGGGAAGGGCCTTTCATTATGAGCAAAGCGCTGCACAACGATGCTTACTATCTTGTAGATGTGCGTCCACCACAGGCGAACAGGGCAGACAAATCCGAAGAGGAAACCAAGCGCCCTTGGAATGTAGCTCTACTCCGTCGTTTTCATTCATGAGCAAAAGATGTGTATGTACCCTCTTATCCGAGTTGAAATTCTACTCTGCAATCTGAAATTGTTCTCGGGGACTGCCCTCGTACAAAATTGCTCCAAGTGTTTTTACTCGGCTTTACCCCTTTTTCCTATTCGGTTGCTCTACTTCAAAAGTCAAAGGTACATTGAGTACTGTGTTTAAACCTACATGCCAACTCTTCGACTTTGCTGTTGTCCGAAACCCGGCTTCATGGCAAGCAAGAGAACAAGCAAAAGGTCCATGAGCACAAGAAAAATTACTAAGGAAAGGAAGAGTGCAGGAACCGAGTAGGGTGTTGTTATTACGGTTCTGTGAATTGTCTTTTCGGCTAAGTGGTGGGCTGCGTTACTATGATTGTTTCTAAGCGGCTAAGTATTTGCAGCTCTACTCTTTGATTCTTGTGACTCGAATACCAAAAAAGCAACAAGTTGCGGGTAGAGCAGAGATGGAAAGATAGGGTGAATAAGAAACGCAACTCGGGGACTCGCATGATAACGCAACTCGACATTCAGCCCAGGTTGAACAAATTGATTAAGTTGGAAATAACAAAAGTGGGAATAAAATTGAGTAGCAACGGAATAAAATAGTCTGATACATCTGCTCCCGGCATCCCGGGGATCTAATAAGTGTTTGAGTAAAAAAGCTTGCAGGATAAGATCATGTCGAAGAGGCGGTGTTGTCGGTGCTGGCCTGGACTGCTTCATTTTCGGTGGCAGTCTTGTTCGCTTCCGCTTTCGAGCTGGCAGCAGCTGTCTTCGCGGCTTCTTCCTCGGCGCTTGTGTTGGTCGCATCCGCTTCCGGGTGGACGGTGGCGGGTTGCTCCATCTCGACATCGTGCTCGGGGGCTACCGGATCTGAAGCTTGGCCTTGGGGGCGCACCGTATCGTCGAGAGCGGCTCCTGATGAAGTGCCGAACTCGAGGGCGGCTGTGTCGATCTCCTCGGTTTCTTCATCGCTACTCGCGACGACCGCGGCTTTCCCCTTGCCCTCGGGAGATTCGAAGAAGCTCAACTCGGCCTCTGTTTCTTCATCCTCCTCCTCGTCCTCCTCCACTTCTGTGTCGGGTTCGGTGGGGCCGTCAATGAAGGTGGCCGTGTCGGCATACTCTGCAACCTCATGCGCAATTAGCTTGCGCGTGGTCACACAGCTGGGGTCCGTCTCCCACCTGGATTTGTCGCGCTTCCCGCGGATGATCTCCATGTTGAGGTTCTCGTACCAGGAGGCGACGCAGAGTATCATCAAGTCAGCGCCTGCCCGAGCTCCAGAGGCGCGCCAATTCTTCAACTCGGCCTTCACACCGCGCAGCTTCAGAGCAAGGCCACTGATGGTTGTTGGCGCAGTGTTCGCAGGCCAGAAGAGGGCATGGAGCTCGAAGGCAGTGCGCACCAGCTCAGTGCCCATGCCGGCTAGGCGTTCGAAGTGCCCTCGCATCACCAGCAGGCTGTCCTCGATCTCAGCTCTGGTGTCCGCGGCCTCGCCCTTCTCAAGGCGAGCTGCCCGGGCCTTGGCCAAAGCAGGCGCGCAAGCGGACACGAGATCAGGGAAGATTTCTGCGCAAAGGCAAGGGAGAAAATTAGTCACAGAATCCGAGAAGAGGCAGAACCGAGAAGAAAAGAGGCAGAAAGGAGGAAACTTACTGTGAAGCTCGTGGCGTAGCTGCTGCAGCTGGATTTTCCATTCTTCCTCATTGGACACGTGCTTCTCCTCGAGCAAGCGGAGCCCATCCAGCTGAGAAAAAAGTCCAGCATTCGATTTCGTCAGCACTTCGCATTCTTGCTCAAGGGCCTTTATCTTAGCATTGAAGGTTGTCTCAGCCTTGGCCTTCTCAGCGATAACTCTGTCCCTCTCCTCACCAAGCGTGACAGCATCCTGGAGTGCCTTCTGCAGCTGGAGTTGCAGTTTCTCCATCTCTGTAGCGTGCTCGCTCTGCAGAGCAGCAGATTGGCTTGCCAGTTGCACCTGCACCTCAGCAGGTTTGAGATAGTCCTGATGCTCGACAACAAACTTCTTATGGTCTTCTGAAAAGAGCAAAGCACGGTTAGCAGAGAAGCAAAGGAAACAAACACAAGGGCAAACCGAGTAGACGGAGGTTTACCTTCAAGCTTCTTGATGGTGGTCTCGGCATTCGCAACGAAGGTGCGACAGTTCTCGTGCTCGTCAGCCAGGGCCTTCAGTTTCCCTGTAGAGTAGAAAAGGTTAGCGCAAGAAAGCAGAAGCGGGCGTAAACAAAAACGCAAGAACCGCGCGGCTAGAAGCGTACCTTCCACCTCAGACAGCTTCAGGGTGCTATCCTTCGCATCCTTACCGGCTGCCTCCGCAGCTGCTTTCTCTCTTTCCAGTGCAGCAATTCGCCTCCTGGCGATAGCGTGATTCCAGAGAAGCTGGCGATGCAGACCGGTCCGCTTCAAAACGCTATCCTGAGAAGCGAAAAGAAAACAAATTAGACAGAGAAGTGAAGATTCAACCCGAGAAGGCGGCTACTCGGGAGAGCATCCGCCTACTCGGCCAGAATCTCGGGGACTGGGTGATGGTAAAGGAAAATGAAAACGGATAGGAGAGAAGAAAAATGCTACTGGGAGAGGACAAGGTAAGACTTACCGCGTAAGACTGCTCGAGATCTTCTGCATTCTTGCGGTGCACGAACATCTTGGCAGCAAGAGTAGCGGTGCTGGAGGAGACGGTCATGGGTTTGTAGCCCAAGTCCACCTTGTTCCACTCGACCCGCATATGATCGATGTCGCCCAGGCCAAGGCCGTGCCATTTGTCGGTGCCGAGAAGCTTGCTGTCCCACTTGGCATCGATGAAACCAACCAAGTCGAGTACCTGCTCGAGGCTCTGGGATGATATCGCCTGATCTTGAGCTCCCCGAGAAGCAATGGAGACGGGGGCCGGGGGCCTGGAGTCCGTCGCCACGACCTTCCTTCCTTTCGTGAGAGCAATCTCCCGGTCCTCGACGGAAAGGCCAATCTGGCGCTGTTGGCTGACCTTCACAATATAATCCAGGTAGAGGGGCTGATCAGCTATGTTAGCGGCGGCAGGAACCGCACTGGGGTTGCGGATAATCAACTGCTTGGATTGGCCAGCTGATGTCGGCGGCGGCTTGTCGGCAGCTTTCTCCTTTGCTATCTCTTTCTGAGCAAGTGGCTTCTCGGAGGTTGGCTCCTCGACCTTCTGCGTCTTGGTTTCCTTCTTCTCGGCTGCCCTCTTCTCGACTGCTTCCTTCAGAGCATCTAGGGCTTGTTTCCTGGTCTGCGGCACCGAGGAGGAGTCTGGCGATGCAGTGCCTTGATCAATGGGTGGCGCCACGGATCCGTCACCTTGTGCAGCATCTGGTTGGGCGCTACTCGGTGCAGCGCCTGGTTGCACGCTGCTCAGGGGATACTCCTCTGTCATGACTGTATCTTCTACCCGCTGCTCGGCAGTGGGATCCGCTTGTCCGGCAGCGCCTGTGGCTGGCTGCTCAGGTTCAGCTTCTTGCCGCTCGACGGCGGCGTCATCATCACGCATCTCCTGGTCTTCCTCTTGGTGCTCCTCGGCGGCGCTAGCCGGAGGAGAAGGGGGCTTGTCCTGGTGAGCGGCGTCTTGCGCATCTGGATCGGCGCGGGACTACTGCTCAGGCTCCGTTTGCGTGTGGGTGGTGTCGGCCTCGTCGTCCTCAAGGACGACAACCTTGTCGACGTCAATGGCAGCTCGTTTCTTGGCCTGGTCAGGCGCGAAAGCAGCGTTCGCGTCCAAGGGAGCGCTGGTGAGAAAGGAAAAATCAGAAATTAGAAGAAAGCAGAGGAAGGATAAGAGAAACAGCAGAGTACAAAATTGGGAGTTAACCGAGAAGGAACTTACGCTTTGGTGGAGGGGATTGTTCGCTTTGTTCTCTTCACAACCGCCTTGGTCGTCTTCTTCTTCTCGGCTGCTTTTCTCTTCTTGGCGGGGGGCTCTTGGGCGTCACTTCTTGTCCGCTTACGGGTGACAGGAGCGGCGACGGACACAGGGTTGACGTCAAGGACCTTGTCGGCCTCGTTCTCGTCTTCATCCTCACCCTCGTCCTCAGCATTTTCAGCATCTGTGAATTAAGGAGGAAGGAAAACACTTCAGAAACAGCAAGCAAAGGGCCTGTGCTTTTCGCAGAGGGAGAGCGCGTATTCAGTTACCTTCGAACCCGTCATCAGACCAATCGCGAAGAGATGGTTCAGCAGGCTGCTTCTCGGTCGTAGGAGAGTGAGGAAGGTTGATCAGGTCTGCAGTCTCAAAGGAGGCCTTGTCGTCCTCCTCTCGGTCAGCAAACCAATTTCCTTCAAAGCGCTCACAGCTCTCCATCAGCTGGCGATTGAGGACCTGAAGAGCAAGGAAATATCACATATTAGCCGAGTAGCTGGAAGGCACTCTACTCGGATAGGCGTGCAAACACAAAGCACACTAAGCCTAGGCAAACTTACTGAACATCCTACTCGAAAAGGCGTGCAGGCACAAAGCACACTAAGCCTAGGCAATTCAGCTAAGTACTCTACTCGGTACCGAATGCGGTTGCTAGTCGCGGCGAGAAGAGGAAGTTTGCTACTCGGAATACATATATAGAAAGCAGAGAAAGAAGAGCGTACCCGCGGAATCGGCTTCGTGCGGCTGAATGGGATGAACCCATACTGCCAGTGCTCGTCGAGGTTCGTCGTTAGGATGGCCCTTGCGTGCTCAGGAACATCCGCGTTGTCGAGCTCGATGGTGGTCGTTCTGGTGCAGTCGCGGGGGCCACCCATGTAGCACATCAGATGGCTGTGCTCCTGCAGAGGCAGCACGCGATTCTTGATCCAGCAAGCCACAGGATCATCGCTCTTGAGGCCCTCGTCGATTAGAACACCGAGCCGCGCCTCTATCTCCTTCGAGTTGAGGTCGTTGGAGGGCTTCGCCTTCCAATTCTTCCCGGTGGGAGCACGGTTGCTCCAAGCGGGAAGATTGATTCGATCGGTTACCTTTCCTCCTTCGGTGGCGGGGATGTTCTTGACGTAGAGGAACGTCTTCTGCCACATTCGGACGGATTCCAACCCCTTGATACGGGGATGGTTGGTTCCCGACCGCTGCACCATCATGGCGCAGCCGGTGTCAGTCGCGCGTGGCACGCCCGCGCCTTCCTTCTTCCCGGTGGTTTGCTGACGAAGATGGAAATACTTCAGCCAGGTATCCGTCGTGGGATGGATACCAAGGAAGGCCTCGCACACCACGGCGTGGTAGGTGAGGAAGACAACGGCGTTTGGTGGCAAGTGGTGCATTTGGAGACCGAAGTGGTCGAGGAAGCGGCGGAGGAAGTCGGAGGCCGGCAGGCCGAATCCGCGCTCAAAGTGCGACAAGAACACGACGTGCTCGCCTTCCCGCGGGGTTGGCACGAGCTCGCCGTCGGACGGCCGGCATTGAACACCAGGAGGAACCCTCCGGGTGTTCACGAGCCAGGCGCAATCCTCGGCGGTGACGTGCGAGCCAGCCCAGCCGGCGCGAGCAGCCATGGCAAGGGGTGCGCGGATGGTGGAGAGTTGGAGAGATTGGGTGGAAGAAAAGAATCTGCAGCGGCGCAAGGAGTTGCGCGGCGGCGGAGAGCTCGGCGGCGGAGAAGAACAGAGAGACGGAAGGGGAAAAGTGCGAAGGGAGGAGAAAAGGAAGTTACCGGCGGAGGTATTTATATCCTCTCCGCGGTTTACCGTTACCATCGGGGAAGTGGGATCGATCGTGGCGTGTGGTGGGGCCTGTGGCCGACTGGAAACGCACAAACGCGCGAGGCGCGCGCGTAACGGCCGCAGCAGATCCGACTACCAGATCGTGGCCAATTACTGCGCGTGATGGGACATAACGAGTCAGTGGGCCCGCCCCGTCAAAACTGGGCGCGTGGCACGTCGTGTCGTGGCAACGAAACGACGGGGTCACGGATGCCTGACACGTGTCCAGTTGCGACACGGAAGGCTGGATTGTGCTCTGCGCTGCAGAGGCACAGGAGGAGAAATTCTCTAAGTCTTTTTACTCGGTACAGAGTAGAGAGCTGGTGCTACTCGGAAGACAGGAAACTCAAGGTACTTTCTAGAGTACTACTCGGAGGTCATTTACTCGACATCTTGAGGTTCAAGGGCTATGTGGCAAAAATTGGTTTTAAGCTGGCAGAGCCTAGTGAACGAGTTCGCAAGACTCAACCAGCTTCGGGGACTGCTGTCGGGGGGTTACCCCCGAGTAGGGTAAAGTCAAGTGCTAAAGGCGACTTACAGAAGAGAGGTTTGGTCGAGTAGCCGACTACCCGGTACTTGCTACCCGGTCGACTGCTACTCGGTCTCACCTCAAGGTGACCGGAAGGAGATATCAATCAAGTTCCATCCATTCGAGTAGAAGAGTTGGCCCGAGTAGAATTGGCGGGAACCTACTCGGGGCAGAAAGTCAAAGGAGCCGTTCTGACACAGGATCCCGCGTATCCTGGGTCCGTACTTGGCAGTATTCGAACTACTGTTCATCTGGGACCGGCCTGCCTGACAGTGACAGCATGGAAGCAGGCCGTGGCAGGATAAGGGGGGCCTACTCTGTGTTTGGCACAGTGATACCAGTCTGTCCCCTTGTTTTGCCCAACGACTTTCCAGATGCAGCCAAGATTAGGAACCAAAGCTGTCAGCGGGAACCCGGAAGAAGGACGATGTGCACACTATGTCGACACTTGTCCATGTTTGGACGTATCCGGCTGGGCACCGTGTATATAAGGTGCCCCGCCGCCTCCTGCGTGAGAAAGGCACACGGCGGAACCCTAGAGAACACTTGGTGACCTAATTCTTGACCTAGTTCATCACCTAGAGAGGAGAGTGGCTACTCGGTAGCAAGAACATTGTACTGTGGCTACTCGGTGAGACACCAAAATACACAAAGAAAGGCAGGAGTAGGGGTTTTACCTCCTCACGAGGGCCCTGAACCTGGGTAGATCGTGTTGTTTGCAGTGTTTACTTCATACCTCACGCGGCTACTCGTCGCGTGATCCCTCCCCGAGCACCTCCAGCGTCCTTCGTCCCCACATCTGTAGCCATCCCATGGCATCTGCCGTGACACCACCACGACAAAAATACTATAGGCATAGCGAGTGGATGAATGGGCGTTGCATGGATAAGATAGTTCATGTAATAATAATAACGTGGGCATTGCAGATAGATAATAACAAGCATTCAAGTTCTAGGCAAACCATAAGCATGTGTTCCAATATAGTCGTACATTCTCGCAATGAGAAACTTGCGCAACATCTTTTGTCCTACCAGCCCGTGGCAGCGAGGCCTCTAGGGAAACTACTGGTAATTAAGGTGCTCCTTTTAATAAAGCACCGGATCAAAGCATTAACACTTTGTGAATACATGTGATCCTCAAATCACAGCCATCCCCTTTGGTTGTCCAAATTTCTGTCACTTTGGGGCATCGGGTTCCGGACAACAATGTGTGTAAACAACTTGCAGATATGATCAAGAAACATAATTATACTCATGAAAAAATAACATGTTCAGATCTGAGATCATGGCACTCGGGCCCAAAGTGACAAGCATTAAGAATAACAAGTTGCAACAATGGTATATAGCACCAACAATGGATACTAGGCACTATGCCCTAACAATCTGACGTTATTACATGAACGATATCATCCAATCCCTTCCATCCCTCTCAGCCTACAGCGGGGTTTTCCTCACACATGGACGGTAGAATCATGGATGGTTGGTGGAGAAGGAGTGGTTGTGACAATGGTGATGGTCTCCTTTGAATCCCCATCCCGACAGGGTGTCAGAACAGGAACTTCTGATCCCCGAATTTAGTTTCGAGGTGGCGGCGGCGCTCTGTGGTGTTTCTCTGGAATATGACGAACCCCCTCGTGTTTTAGGGTAAAGGGGCATAAGTAGTCGAAAGGGGAGCCCGAGGGGGTGCCAGGGGGGTCTTCGGGTGTTTTAAGGTCTTCGGGATCTTTTCTGGGCATTTTCTCGAAAGTTGATTTTTCTGCACAAAAACAAGACACCAAGACAATTCTGCTGAAAACAGCATCAATCCGTGTTAGTTGTATTCAAAACTCACAAGTTTAGAGACAAACCATAGCAAAAGTGTTTGGAAAAGGAGGTACGTTTTGGACGTATCAAGAACTGAGTGTGATAAAAGAACTTTTACTAACACATTTATCCCTAATGGCAACAACACATCCTCCATCCGTCACGTTTATGTCACTCGAGCATGGATGAAAAGGAGGCATGAACCCACTATCGACCATAAATACTCCCTCTTGGAGTTACTAGCATATACTTGGCCAGAGCATCTACTAACAACGGAGAGCATGCAAGATCATAAATAACATAAGCATGGAGATAACATGATAGATTGATAAACAGAAGACATAGCATTCAACATTCATCAGATCCCAGCAAACACAACATGTAGCATTACATAAAGATGATCTTGATCATGTTAGGCAGCTCACAAGATCTAAACATCAGGAACAAAGTGGAGAGAACGTCCATCTAGCTACTGCTACGGACCCGTAGTCTAGGGATGAACTACTCACACATCACTTCGGAGGAGGGCATGGTGGTGTAGACCCCTCCGGTGATGATTTCCCCCTCCGGCTGGGTGCCAGGGAGAGCTCCAGAACCCTCCCTGATCTCGGGATGATGGTGACGGCGGCCTCGGGTGTTTCTCGGGTAAAGTGGGATATCTTTAGGGTTTACGCCTTGGGGGAATAAATAGGCGAAAGGGTAGAGGCGGTGGAGGCGCAGGGGCCCCACACCACCCCTGGCGCGGCCAGGGGGCGCGCCACCCTATGGTGTGGGACCCCTGAGGCCCCCCTCCGGGTCTCTTCGGGACTCCGTGGAACCTCCGGGATTTCTAAGACTTCCGGGCTTCAAATTTTCCAATTCCGTGAATATTTGCCAGAACAACTTTTCTGAAACTAAAAACAGCAGAAAAGAGGGAACTGGCTCTGTGGCATCTTGTCAATAGATTAGTCTAGAAAATAGATAAAATGACATAAAGTGTATAGGAAACATGTGGGAAACAATAAGAAAACAACATGGAACATCAGAAATTAAGGATACATTTATGACGTATCACACAACTATCCAGGTATGTCCTAGATTCAACAGTTAGTCCATTATAAAATATATCTAGGAGATCATTTTTAGGTAATGGATAGTCAGGGCTAGCTCTTATTAAAGAACAAAGCCTTGTCCAAGATTCAGGAAATTTCTCTCCTTCAATTTGCTCAAAGTTAAAGATATCATGCACATCAGCATGTTGGGCACTAGCAGGAAAATATTTTTGAAAGAAAGCATTAACCAAATCCTTAGGACTAGTAATAGATCAAGGTGACAAATTGTTAAACCAAGTTTTAGCTTCATCTTTTAATGAGAAAGGGAAGATCTTGGTAACAAAATAAGTACGCAGGTTAGTATCATCAGAAAATGAACTACTAAAAGATGAAAGCTCATTCATGTGTTCCATAGCACTTTTACTCTCAGTTCCACAAAAAGGTTCCTTCTCAACAATAGATATATAAGATAAATCTAGAGAGAAATCATAATCCTTGTCTCTAGTGTGTATGGGAGATGTGGCAAACTTAGAATCAAGAGAAGATTTATATTTAACAGCATGTCTTGCAAGAAGAATCTTAAGAGCACTTGCACCAGTAGTAGCTTGAGCTTCCTTAATAAAGTCATCATTAAGTTCAATATAGGTTTCATCAAGATCATCAATAGACTCGGGTGAATTAACAGGTGTACCAATATTTTCAACAAGAATTTCAGCACTTTCTATTTGTTTGGATTTAGAAATTGTAGCATCTAGGAAAGGACCTAGTGAACCAGTATCATCATGCACAGTAGAAGCATCATCAAAAGTATCAGAAGCATTCAGACTCAATAGAAGTAATAGTGTGTGTAGCATGTGGTGGTCTAAGAAGGTTACTCATGACAGATGGTGAATCAAGAGCAACAGAGGTGTTAATAGTTGTACCTCTCCTTGTAGTGGATGGTAATATGGGAACTATTCCATCACGAGTCTTGCCCATGATGAAAGGCTTGCAATATCACGTTCAAGTGAGCAAATAAATAAAGCTATGGTCCCCGGCAATGGCGCCAGAAATAGTCTTGATAACCCACAAGTATAGGGGATCGCAACAGTCTTCGAGGGAAGTAAAACCCAAATTTATTAATTCGACACAAGGAAAGCCAAAGAATATTTATAAGCCTTAACAGATGAGTTCTCAAATCAGCTGCATCTGAAAGTAGACTTGCTTGCAACAATTTATCAGCGGTAACAGTTTTATAGCAGCAGTAGTAAAATAGTAACAACAGTAGCAATCATGAAAACAGCAGTAGCAATTGTGAAAACAGCAGGATGAAAATACTGTAGGCATAAAGAGTGGATGAACGTGAGTTGCATGGATAACATAGTTCATGTAATAATAACGTGGGCATTGCAGATAGATAATAACAAGCATCCAAGTTCTAGGAAAACCATAAGCATGTGTTCCAATATAGTCGTACGTGCTCGCAACGAGAAACTTGCACAACATCTTTTGTCCTACCAGCCCGTGGCAGCGGGGCTTCTAGGGAAACTACTGGTAATTAAGGTGATCATTTTAATAAAGCACCGGAGAAAACATTAACATTCCGTGAACACATGTGATCCTCACATCACAGCCATCCCCTCTTGTTGTCCCAATTTCTGTCACTTTGGGGGCCTCGGGTTCCGGACAACAATGTGTGTAAACAACTTGCAGATATGATCAAGAAACATAATTATAGTCATGAAAAAATAACATGTTCAGATCTGAGATCATGGCACTCGGGCCCAAAGTGACAAGCATTAAGAATAATAAGTTGCAACAATGGTATATAGCACTAACAACGGATACTAGGCATTATGCCCTAACAATCTGGCGTTATTACATGAACGATATCATCCAATCCCTTCCATCCCTCTCAGCTTACAACGGGGTTTCCTCACACATGGAAGGGGGAATCGTGGATGGTTGATGGATCAGGAGTGGCGGTGACGATGGCGATGATCTCCTTGGAATCCTTGTCCTAGCAGGGTGCCAGAACAGGAACTTCTGATCCCCGAATTGGGTTTCGAGGTCGCGGCGGCACTCTGTGGTGTTTCTCTAGAATATGACAAACCCCCTCGTGTTTTAGGGTAAACGGGCATAAGTAGTCGAAAGGGGAGCCCGAGCGGGTGCCTGGGGGTCTTCAGGTGTTTTAAGGTCTTCGGGATCTTTTCTGGGCATTTTCCCGAAAGTTGATTTTTCTGCACAAAAACAAGACACCAAGGCAATTCTGTTGAAAACAACATCCGTCTGTGTTAGTTGTATTCAAAACTCACAAGTTTAGAGGCAAACAATAGCAAAATTGTTTGGAAAAGGAGATACGTTTTGGACGTATCACATGCTAAGGAGTGCAAGAAGCGGTGGTTGCCACCTGTAGATTTGCGAGCTCACCTTGGGCCTAGGGACGTGGATGCGCCGCCGGCACGGCAGACGCCGATCAGAGACCGCATCGGGTGGAGGGCCCCTTCTCCCCTCCTCTGGTGGCGTCGGGCTCGGCAGGTTCTAGGGTGGCGTCGAAAGAGGCGGGGCCTTCGCGGCGAGGCGGGTCTTTTCCGCCGGAGGTAGCTGATGGGAGATGCTTGCTCTCGTTGGTAAACCCCAAGTGGAAGGTTGTGAAGAGTGCAGCAGCAAGTTTTCCCCCAGTAAGAAACCAAGGTTTAATCTACCAGTAGGAGGAAGGAGTAACTTCAGAAGATTGAAGCAGTTGGGATGGCAGGGCGCACTACCGGTTCATAAACAACGTGGAACCTACACAACGCAATCAAATCACTTTGCCCTAACGAAGCAGTGAGGTTGTCAATCTCACCGGTTTTGCTGAACACAAAGAGGTTAAATGTATGGTGTGGAAAACATTAGGAAACAATATGAAAGCAGTAGTAACAGTATGAAAGCACTAGGTGTTTTATCACTATGAGGAAAAAGGACAAGGGTCCACAGTTCAATAGTGGTGTCTCTCCGTGAAAGATAAATAACATGCGTGGTGAACAAATTACAGCTGGCAATTGACAGAAATGAAGGTTGCACCGTAGTGCATATGCAACACATAAAGATTACTATGTGATTCATGCGGGAATTACAACAAGATACATAGACCGTCATCCAACTGCATCTATGACTAGTATCCACCCTCTTAATATCATCCGAACAAACGTTGGGTATTAAGTTGCTAGCAACAGATTATCGCTGTAAGCAAAGTGTGTAATGTAAACAATATAAACTAGGTAAACACCGATGTTTTCTCCCTAATGGCAACAACACATCCTCCATCTGTCATGTTTCCGTCACTCGAGCATAGATGCAAAGCAGGCAAGAACCCACTATCGAGCATAAATACTCCCTTTTGGAGTTACTAGCATCTACTTGCCAGAGTATCTACTAATAATGGAGAGCACGCAAGATCATAAATAACATAAGCATGAATATAACATGATAGATTCATAATCAGAAGACAAGCATTCAACATTCATCAGATCGCAGCAAACACAACATGTAGCATTACATAAAGATGATCTCAATCATGTGAGGTAGCTCACGAGATCTAAACATGAGGCAAAAAGTGGAGAGAACAACCATCTAGCTACTGCTATGGACCCGTAGTCCAGGGATGAACTACTCATGCATCACTTCGGAGGACGGCATGGTGTTGTAGACCCCTCCGGTGATGAATTCCCCTCTCGGAAGGGTGCCGGGGAGAGCTCTAGAACCCTCCCGATCTCGGGATGACGATGACGGTGTCCTTGGGTGTTTTTCGGGACGAAGTGGTATATTTTTAGGGTTAATATGTCGGGGGTATAAAAAGACGAAAGGGGAAAGGCGGTGGAGGCCTGGGGGCCCCACACCACCCCATGGCGTAGCCTGGGGCGCGCCGCCCTAAGGGGGCCCCCTCCGGGTCTCTTCGGGACTCCGTGGAACCTTCGGGAATTCTAGGACCTCCTGACTTCGAATTTTCCAATTCCGAGAATATTTCCAGAACAACTTTTCTGAAACTAAAAACAGCAGAAAACAGGGAACTGGCTCTGTGGCATCTTGTCAATAGGTTAGTCCGGAAAATCGATAAAAATAACATAAAGTGTATAGCAAACATGTGGGAAACAAAAAGAAAGCAACATGGAACATCAGAAATTAAGGATACGTTATGACGTATCAACATCCCCAAGCTTAATTCCTACTCGTCCTCGAGTAGATAAACGATAAAAACACACAATTTCTGAGGTGACATGTTACCGACATAAACTTGATCATCAATGATGTAAAATCATAAGTAAGCTGAGATCATAGAACTTAAACACAAGCATGATCATGCATAGTTTTAAAGGTAACACATGAGCAATTTACTTTGGAGTGGCGGTTAAATACCACATGTAGGTAGGTATGGTGGACACAATAAAAAAAAACTTTGGTTTTGGGAGTTGGATGCACGAGTAGAGCTCATACTCAGTACAAGTGGAGACTAGTAAAAGATTGGGAGCGACAAATCAAGAGAGCACAGAGCCATAATCATGCATAGCGACATAAACATCATTAATCAAAGCATAAGTGGTACCACAAGTTCAAAAACTATATGATCATGGAGGCTATTAGTGACTGGTTCATAGTCATAAACATGGTGTGAGCATGCGCCAAGTCAACCAAATAAAACATTCAAAGGAGAACACCACAAATTTATGCTTCAATATGACAAGAAAAACTCATGATTCTTTCAATGGAACATTAAACACTCTCAGCTATTTGAGGATAATCAAGCTACTAAATAACCACAAGGCTTTAGAATTAAAATAACATCTAGCATGATATGAAAAAGTCTAGCCACAGTCTATACAAGCTTCTACTTGCACCGTTATAAATTCTACTACAAGCAGCAATTTCTTTTCCCAACAAGCACCATACAAAACATGCTTTAACAAAAACTCTCTAAATGCTACAGAAAGAAAACATGAAAATACTCACATAACACTACTAAAACTAACAGCTCTGAACAAGAGATGCAATGAAAATAAGAGCTAAACAGGAATTTTTGCAGTAACTAGAAGAAAAACTAAGAATACAAGCATAGCAAGTATTCAAATGAAAAAAATGGAGGGTGTCTATCTCCCAAACAAGGAATGCCAGGGTCCAACTATATTATTGCAGAAGGGAAAACAAAAGAAAACAAAGGAAAATAAAAGAAAACAAAAGAAAACAAACAGACGCTCAAAATAAACTTCATATGATGTGACCGAATAAAAATATAGTTTCACTAGAAGTGACCTGATAGATTGTTGATGAAGAAGGGGATGCCTTGGGCATCCCCAAGCTTAGATGATTGAGTCTTCTAAAAATATTCTTGTATGAACCACGGGGGCATCCCCAAGCTTTTACCTTGCACTCTTCTTGATCACATATATCACCCTCTTCTCTTGACCCTTGAAAACTTCCTTCACACCACACTCAAAGAGTAATTCGCATTGGAGGGTTCGTGCAACAATGAAAAATACATGGGTTCTGTAAGGGCAAAAGTTCTATTAATACTTTTAAACATTAGATACAGCCACTGATTTTTCGTGAAGCAAAGAAATCCACTTGACATCGCAAAAGAGCAAATGCAAGAAAAATGGCACAATCTGTCAAAACCAGAACAGTCTGTAAAGACAAAACATTTCGAGGCACTTACGTTGCTCAGATCGGAAAACTTAAAGAACAAAAAAATTGCAGAATTAGCCGATAAGTAAGCACAAGAAATTTCAGGACATTCTGATTTTTCTGTGAATTTTAAGATTTTTTATGGTGGACAGCAGAAATCTGTTTTGTGCCTAGAAATTCAAAAACCAACTCCAACTCTCATCAGAAACCTTACTTGGAACTACTAAAACATGAAATGAAAGATACAAAGGAGTTTCTACAGAAGTATACAACACCTTGACTCAAATAAATCATAGAAAAAAAAAGCAAATATAGAACCATGGGTTATCTCCCAAGAAGTGCTTTTCTTTAACGCCTTTTAGCTAGGCCCAGAAAAGTGGAATCAAGTGTTTTCAAGTGGTTGGGCATTGAAATAAAGATTTGGAAATTCCTTAATAATGCATTGTATTTTATCTAAGTGATTTTCAGAGGCTCCTCTCTTAGAACTTTTAGGCTTACTATTCTCATCAAATAAATTCTCAGGAACAATCCAATCAAAATTCTTTTCTTGGGCTTCATGCAATGCTACCAATTTAAAGGGGATTGGTATTTTATCCTCCTTATCATTATTAGATTCCGTTTTTTCAAGAGCACCAACAATATCTACACATGAGCCTATCATATTGAAACGAACAAAGACTTTTCTAGTTTCTATAGCAACATCTCCAAATTCTTTAAGCATGGTTTCTAAGATAAAGTTCCTTTTCTCAACATCTTCAATGTTATTCAAGTTGAGGAACATATGTTGTAATATGGGATGAAGGTTAACAAACCTAGATTCTAACATGTGAACTAAAAAAGTTGCAGTAGTCTCATAATTTGGAGCAAGTTCTACTATGGATTTTTCCTCAAAATTATCATGCTTAGTAACATGATCAAATAATTATTTAATGGTATCCTTTCCAAGTATAGAATCACTTCCTATTGGCAGATCTTTCAGGGTAAACTTAGGGAACAACATGCTAAAAAATAATAACGAGGTAACAAAAGTAACAACTAGATTAAGAACTAATTTTTTTGTGCTTTCGATAAAGAGAAGCAAACAAGACAAAATAAAATAAACTAAGCAAAACAAAAACAAAGTAAAGAGATTGGAAGTGAGAGACTCCCCTTGTAGAAATTCTCTACCTCCCCGGCAACGGCGCCAGAAAAAGCTGTTGATGAGGGAGTGGTTGCTTCTTGATGACTTTGATATCCCTGGTAACGGCGCCAGAAAAAGCTTGATGGGAGCTTCTTGCTCTCGTTGGTAAACCCCAAGTGGAAGGTTGTGAAGAGTGCAGCGGCAAGTTTTACCTCAGTAAGAAACCAAGGTTTAATCGACCAGTAGGAGGAAGGAGTAACTTCACAAGGTTGAAGCAGCTGAGGTGGAAGGGCGCACTACAGGTTCATAAGCAACGAGGAACCTACACAACACAATGAAATCACTTTGCCCCAACGAAGCAGTGAGGTTGTCAATCTCAACGGTTTTGCTGAACACAAAGAGGTTAAACATATGGTGTGGAAAATAGTATGAAAGGAGTAGTAAAAGTATGAAAGTAGTATGAAAGCAGTAGGTGTTTTATCAGTATGAGGAAAAAGGACCGGGGTCCACAGTTCACTAGTGGTGTCTCTCCGTGAAAGATAAATAACATGTGTGGTGAACAAACTACAGCTGGGAAATTGACAGAAATGAAGGCTGCACCGTAGTGCATATGCAAGACATAAAGATCACTATGTGATTCATGCGGCATTACAACAAAATACATAGACCGTCATCCAACTGCATCTATGACTAATAATCCGCCCTCTGAATATCATCCGAACAAACATTGGGTATTAAGTTGCTAGCAACAGATTATCGCCGTAAGCAAAGTGTGTAATGTAAACAATGTAAACTAGGTAAACATCGTTGTTTTCTCCCTGATGGCAACAACACATCCTCCATCCGTCACGTTTCTGTCACTCGAGCACAGATGCAAAGGAGGCATGAACCCACTATCGAGCTTAAATACTCCTTCTTGGAGTTACTAGCATCTACTTGGCCAGAGCATCTACTAATAACAGAGAGCATGCAACATCATAAATAACATAAGCATGAAGATAACATGATATATTCATAATCAGAAGACATAGCATTCATCATTCATTAGATCCCAGGAAACACAACATGCATTACATAAAGATGATCTCGATCATGTGAGGTAGCTCATGAGATCTAAACATGAGGCATAAAGTGGATAGAACAACCATCTATCTACCGCTATGGACCCGTAGTCCAGGTATGAACTACTCACACATCACTTCGGAGGAGGGCATGGTGGTGTAGACCCCTCTGATGAAGAATTCCCCTCCCGGCAGGGTGCCGGGGAGAGCTCCAGAACCCTCCCAATCTCGGGATGACGATGACGGTGGCCTCGGGTGTTTTTTCGGGCGAAGTGGTATATTTTTAGGGTTAATATGTCGGGGGGTATAAATAGGCAAAATGGCAAAGGTGGTGGAGGCCTGGGGGCCCACACCACCCCATGGCGCATCCGGGGGCGCCCTATGGTGTGGGCCCCCTGTGGCCCCCCTCGGTTCTCTTCGGAACTCCGTGGAACCTTCGGAAATTCTAGGACCTCTGGACTTCGAATTTTCCAATTCCGAGAATATTTCCAGAACAACTTTTCTGAAACTAAAAACAGCAGAAAACATGGAACTGGCTCTGTGGCATCTTGTCAATAGGTTAGTCCGAAAAATCGATAAAAATAACATAAAGTGTATAGCAAACATGTGGGAAACAAAAATAAAACAACATGGAACATCAGAAATTAAGGATATGTTTATGACGTATCAGTGGCGCAGAGGGCACCCGCCGATCTCGGGAGACGTGGCTTGGAGGATTTGGGTCGCGAGGTGGCGCGGCCCGATCCTATGGACTTCCCCCCTCCGCCGTCTCGCATGGATTTGTAGGGGTCGTCGAGCTCTCCGCGGCTTCAAACGTCACGGGCTGGGCTTGGTCGGACTAGGCAAGCGGGTGCGATGGCAGCGTCCGTGGTGGGGGGAGCCGAGGGTGGACAAGGTTTTCATCCCGCGCTCTGAGGCGGTTGCAGCGGCGGAGCACTCGCTGCGGTGGGCGCTAGTGGCCCACCGCACGGGAGGCAGGGTGAGGGTCCCGTTGAGCGAGGCGGTGAAGGCGGTTGAGGATCGGGTTCCGCGTGCCGGAGACAACTTCTCCATCAACTATTTCTGTGCGGCGGAGTTGTTTGTCGTTTGTTCGAGCATGCGTGTCCGGGATGAGGTCTTTGCGGCGGGAACGACCTACGGTAGCGGATTCTCCCTCTACTTCGCACCAAGGAATCGGCAGTCGCAGACTGAGCGTGTTCCCCTCCGCTACCGTGTGGTGGTGGAAATTTTTGGGGTGCCGACGCACGGATGGAACGGCGCGATTGCGAGGGCGGCGCTCGGGCAAACCGCGTGAGTGGAACGACGATGGCCAGCCGAGAAGACATGAGATGCATGACCGTCTATGCGTGGACATATGAGCTCAAGAGGGTATCTGGCGTACGAGAGTTGTGGATTGAAGAACCTGATGGTCTAATAGAGGAGGACGAAGGGCTCGTGCTGCCGCTCGAGGTACTCATTCCGTTGGAGAAGCATATGATTTGGTACGTCATCAAAATCCAGCTGGTGCGCTCAAAAGACATGGTAGGGCAATCGGTGGACGCTCGCATTGGTGACGACGACCGCGGCGGTGGTGATCGTGGTGGTAATGGCGGCGACTCTGGTAATGGGCATGCGCCAGACAGAGGCCCACGGAAGCGGTACCACTCGCGTGACTCCGGCGGGATGTATCGGTCGTTGCCCGCCCATTGGCCTACATGAGGTTGAGGAGCCAGTGGCCTCCATTGCGTGTTGGGCTGCCCGTTGGAGGTCCGGCCGTGGCAGGAGGTTAGAGAAGATGGCGTGGTCGTGCAGGCTTCGGTGGGATCCGCTTGTGGTCGTGACGCTGAGGTTGACCGCCTATTGGAAGCAGTGGGGGATCTGTGCCGTTGGGATCCGAGGCAAGTGGCCCACGCACATTCCTCTCCGCACAGGCGTAGGATGAAAGTGTGGGTTCAATGGGCACTAAGGTCATCTCCAGCGGGGTTGCTCATTTGCGGACCAAATTGTTCCGCAATTTGTCTGTTTGAGCAGCCGTCCACGGTCCACGGACACGGCCCGGACCAGGTGCCCCCAGCGGGGCTGCTCATACCAAAAGAGGACATAGGATAGATTTTGTAGGGCCCATAGGGGCCCATAGATTTACAAATTAAAAAAATAAAAAGAACTAAAAAAAGTCTAGCCCTAGCTAGACGGCCAGTGGCCAGTGGCCTCGCGGCGGCCGGAGTTGCCCCGGAGCATCCTAGTCCAGGATGATGTACTCCGGGGTGTCCGGAGCGAGGTGGGGGGAGCGCGGCGGCCCTCTGCGGAGTGGGCGGCTGGGTTGCGGGCTGGGGCGCCGGCAGCTCCGGCGGGGGCCCCATCCACTCCCACTGCATGCCCACCATGGGCTCGAACCACGCCGGGACCGGCGCGTTCTCGTCCCGCCCGTCGTCGTCTACCTCCTGGTCGTAGGGGTAGATGTCGACCTCCTGGGCGCGGATGGCCGCCACGGCCTCATCCACCGCCCTGGCTCCGGCCGGGCACACCTCTGCCTGCTCCGCGGCCTGCTGGGCGGCCACGCCGCGAGCGCCTCCGCCAGCGCGCGCTCCTCCGCCGCGGCGGCCTCCTACGCCTCCCTCTGGGAGGCCTGGATAGCCATGGCCAGTTGTTGCTCCTCGCTGGGCTGCGCCATGCCGGCGTCCTCGCCGTCGTCGTCCGCGTCCTGGTACCACTGGGGGCTCCTCCAGTGGTTCCTCCTTGACGGTCGGCGCGCGGTCGCCGATGCAGAGGGGGTGGAGGGGGCGGAGGGGTGGCGGTGGCGCCGTATGACCACGCCGCGCCGGGCGTGGAGGAGACGGCGGCGGATACTGGGCCGCGCCACGCGCCTGGCGCGCCCCGAAATACGACCTACGGCGCAGGTCGTGTTCGTCCGTGAACCACGTGTCCCAGTGGGGACTGTCCACGGCGAACGCGGGGTGGCCGCGCAGGTCAGGCGGCAGCTCGTCGCGGCGGCGGTGGATCTCCACCTCCCGCTCGAGGCCGCTGCGCGGGACCGGCAGGCACCGGGTTGCGGTCCCGGTTCAGATGCCACCCATCAGGGAGGTGGACATCCGGCCATGGCACCGGGATCGCGCGATCCCAGTACCATTGGCACCTCCTCTTGTTGATAGGGCCGGTCGCGAACCCGGGCGGGCACCAGCCGGAAAGAGGCGGCCAGAGAAGGAGGAGAGGGAGGGGCCTGCACCTGCTCCACTTGGGCGCGGGCGGTGCGGGTCAGAGGGGGTGGTGGGGGAAGAGGGGGGCTCGGCGAGGGCGCGTGGCGGCGGGAGCTGCCGGACTCGTGGTCGTTCTTGGCCCCCTTGCCCCCAGTTCAGCCATTTCCGGCCCATGGCGCGGCGGCTAGGGTTCGCGGCCGGCGGCGAGGGAGCCGAGGGGGGAGAGTGGCGGTGACTGCGAGGGGCAGTGACTGCGAAGGCTCGGGGACTGAGGAGGCGGTGCGCGTGGGGATGGACGCGTGGCCGCGGGTCCCATTTAAATAGGACCGGTGGGGGAGTCGAGCCGTCGCCATGGTCACTGACCGGCGGGCCATCCCCCTTGACCGAAAAGCGGTGCGGCCGCGCGCGCGCGTTCGTTTCGCGTCCGCGGGCTGCTCAAATCTGACCCAAATTTGGTCTGGGTTTGAGCATCCGCGGACCCAAAACGGACCCAGCCGTGGGTTGAGCAGCCCCGCTGGGGCCTGGTTTCGTCCGGGCCTTCTCAAATCCGGCCTGTCCGGGCCAAATGAGCAGCCCCGCTGGAGATGACCTAATCCCCTGCCTTCGGCTAGCGGATGGGACCCCATGCTGTTGGAGGCCGCTTTGTCTCTTCCACGGTCAAAAGCTGATTGAGATGGGGCCCGGGAGTCCGGCGGTGTCCATATTGTTCTCACGTGGATCTGTTCGGTCTCTGAAAAAGTTTTACAGAGCAAAGCAACAGCAGGTGGGGAGTTTGATGGGGAGGTGGGACCTGCAGAAAAAGGGTTCTCTCTGCCTTTAGAAAGTGGCTCTGTGGATGGCAGTCTCCACGCGGGAGTGGGCGAAGAGCAATTTCAAAAAAAAATCGAACTAGCAAGTGACGCCAAATCTAGTGCGGATCAGGCCAAGAATTGGCTGGCATAAGGAATAGATGGTCTTGTCTTCTGCAAGCTTACTCCGTGGCACCCCGATCCCGATCCGAAGGATCGAGTTACCCCGCATATCAGTCCTAGGAGCACTGGATACATGACATCTTGATAACAATACATAACCAATAACCTTAATAGGGTTTCGCAAACCGGTGGAATATTACGATGTGGGTGATACAACGAGGGCTTCCCTGATGCACATAACAGTATGTACATTATTTATCCAACACTAGTCTTCTTCAGAGTGCAGTAGCAGAATGATGGATGCGCGTGATGACGAAGGGCCTAACCCCGTGGATACCGGATCCTAGTTATCATACAACGGGTACTCAGTAATGGGGGACGTAGGTTTTGGCCACACAAGAATCTAGGTAAGTACATTGGATGTACTCGCAAGTCCTCAAACCACAAACAAGCGTAACCAAGTCCTATATGGTATGGCATAAGTACAGGATTCGAGTTCAAGCTTAATGGTTGGACTTAACTTACCTACTTACCTAAGTGAATTCTCAAAACAAGTCGCATACCCAGCTTGATGATCTTTCACCACTCACTAACCAACTTTGGTTCAACATAACATGATCAACCGTGGTCCAGCACTTGTCTTGCTCAAGCCACAACCAACTCTGGTTGCGTAGTGTCTCAACTCAACACAAACATTTTAGTTTTCCCATTACCGGATGGACTCTAGTGTGACTTGACCCAACACCGTTTCCTTTCGGAAACAATACTAGAATCTAGATTTGACACTCTCGAGAGGTTGCAACGTTTATCCACACGCTGGGATATAAAATTGTACTGCCGGTACCGAAGTACTAAACCATTCTAGCGACAACACAAGACTACATCTCCATACCATTCACACTACCAAGACACTCTCTATGTAGCTACCGACTTACCCATCGAGCCAAGTCCTATGACGAAGTGAATCCAGCATGTTCCCAACACACAAGCAACGCCTAGCTCCGGAAACTTCGCGAGACTAGCCCTGACCACAACTATGCAGTACTTACTAGACTTTCCAAGTGGGTAGCATCAAAAGAGGTTTGACATACTATTTGGCTATGGTCTACCCATACAGACGACGCGTGGTTGTGCGGGTGGTGCTTGGAAGTGGCACTAACGACTCAATCAAATCTAGCGGCGTGGATTGGAGGCTAAGATGGTGGGTGGAGGATGGTGAGCTCCAGTGGTGGTGAATCGGGCTGGGGGCTGCGGCGGTGGCGATCAAAATTGTCGGCGGCTAGAGGAAAGCATGGGTTTGGGACAGTGGGAGAGGTTCAGAGGGACGTTGAGGCCTGTGCGAGTTGCTACGAGAGCGGGACCGCCATTAATTTTCGGCGAGGTGGAGGCAGACGTGCGTGGGCTGCAGCGGTGATGCGCAGGGTGGTGGGGACTGCGTAGGTCTCCTAGGGTGCTCAGCGAGCGTGTGGTAGGGCACGGTCTAGCGGGGCCGACGCTGCAGCGGCGCAGCAAGGCAACAGGGGAGGGGCCCCACGGAGGCGCAACGAGGCAGAGCTGTGGGCGCGCAGCGAGTAGCGCGTCGCAATCGTTTGGCGCGCCGAGATGTCGTGGAGAGGATACGAACTAAGGCGTAGCTCTCCTGATGTGGTTTGACCGCGAGAACGGTCACCGGCGATGACCAGGAACGGGCGGCGCTCCCTGGACGATGTTATGCCGTGAACGACATGCCAGAAATAGCATGGGAGCGTCTCTCCTTGCAGAAAAATCTAAAAATAAAATGGTTTCCCTGGTGTTGTAGAATGTTATTTGGAACAATTTTTGTGAAGGAGGCAAGGGATGGTTTGGAGTTTGATCTACACAAAATCTCGAGTTTGTGGTCAAAAGTCATCAAGTTGGTTTGGGGGTTTAAATGTGATGGGTTGGCCAATGCTGGATTCCCTGAGATAGAGGGCCATGACGAGAGTCTCCTCTGGTCACCTCCCATCAAGGTGAAAACATTTTTACTAATGTATCTATTTTTACCAAGTTTTGGGTAGTAAGAAAACATAGGTGAAAAGTGAAAAATTACTTAACAACCATATGTTATTTTTGCATATTTGGTTTCCCATGGAGTGGAGAGTGCTCCTGAATTTTGGGGAAATTTTTGGGGTTTTAGAAAATATACTTCTTTTGAAAAGATAGGTTTAATGATTTTTTTGAAAACAAAATAAAAGAAAATATAAATGAGTTCAAATTTGGGTTGTGGGTTTAAGGTGGTGTGGGTAAGGTTAAATGGAAACCAGTGGAGAAAATATCCGGAGCCATAGGGGAAAGGTGAGAGAGAGAAAAATCAGAAGGGGGTGAAATAATACCAAGAAAACATGGTTTTTGAGATAATTCCTCTAGGAGAGAAAATATTTTGAAAATACAATTTCGGGTATGTTACAGACATCCCCTTAATTTTAATCTTGTCCCCAATATTAGGGTTGCTCGTTAAATAGGTACGGATATTCTGCTCTCAACAAATCCTCTTGTTCCCAGGTGGCTTCTTCCTTTGTGTGCTTGTCCCATTGCACCTTGTAAAGTATGGTCACATTGTTGGGCGTGCGGCGCTCTGACTTATCCATGATCTTAACCGGGTGTTCCTCGTAGGTGAGTTTGGGGCTTCATTCCAGGTCCATGAAATCTGCTTGCTTGGTCGAAGGTGCAATGCATTTCTGGAGCTGGGACACATGGAACACGTCGTGCACCCCAGCTAGTTTGTCCGGTTGTTCCAGCCGGTAGGCCATGGCTCCTCTCTTGGCCAACAGTCTGAAGGGTCCAGTAAATCTTCGGTGATTTGACCTAGGAGGAGATCAACAATCTTGCGACGGGGTTAAGGGAGAGTAACCAAGAAGGGCAATACAGTAGCACATTGGATTCCTTGGCCAGGGAGCATGTAATTCACTTGCAACATAATTTCCATACTTCATTTATGTCATGATTTCTAACATATTTTCCATACTTTATATTATGCATGCCACAATTTTGAACCGTCACAATGCACTCTAAATTCTCAATGAACTAGCTAAAGGCCCTGACGAGGGGATTGCTCCAGGACCTATCGGGTAAGCCTACTTGGTCTATGGCCCAACACTGAATCCCAGCACAAAGGACTACCCCGTGGCTCTAGAAGGCCCAGTAACGGCCCACTCGCAAGATGGAAAGCTTCCACCGACTAGAGCTAGGGTTTGTAATCCCCTAGGGTACGGCTTGAGACCCGACCATCTATTTAAAGGCTGGGAGAGCAACCCGAGGGGGACGTCCAATCTCAGTTTTTCTCCACCATAGCCTTAGCTCAAGATCCAATTTCTCAGCAAGCGCATCCACCATTATAGTCAATCTCACCATAATACATATCAGACAAGCAGGAGTAAGGGTATTACCTCTACGAGGGCCCCGAACCTGGGTAAAATCGTGCCCCCTGTTAGCCGACGTAATCCGCCAGCACCACTTCGTTCTCTTACTTGAAACCCTATAGGATCACCCAAGGGACTTGTCGACATGACTAATCGAAAATTGGCGCCGTCTGTGGGAATGGCAGGCTCTGGATCCTCGGCATCTTCGGCTTCATCTTCACCGAGCTTCAGCTGGAGCCCGGGATCCTCGGCTCCATCGGAGCCGATCTGCTTCGGGTCGTTCATCTACACGCCCCACTCGCCGGAAACTCGCCCGGCATTTAGTGGACTCTAGGAGGGCGTCAACATGACGTTCGGCAATCTCCACTTCCGCGCTGACAAGGAGGGAATTCTATGTTTCCCCGTCCGGATCGAGCTCGACGAATTAGACTCTGAGTCCGTCTCGAGCCCGGCGACCCTCGAATCGCCATCCGGCGACACCAGTCGCGACCTAGCGCTGAGCGGTGGCTCCATCCGCTGTAATACACGCAACTTCCATATGATCATGACTGAAGAACCCTCCAAATTCAGCAAGGACCGCTGGCCTACGCCCAAGACTCACGAGCCATATCTGGACCAAGTCTACACGGCAGATTTAGCCGAAGAACCCGTCGAAAGGGAGGAAATCCTAGCGGCGTGACAACAGATCAAAGTTTCCCGACATGCTTGGCTCAAAGCGAAGGTAGCGGTGCAGTCGGGCCACCCGATAGAAACCGGGTCCTCTCAAGAAGACCTGACCGCATACCAGCTGAAAAACCGACAGCTATCGGAAGCCCACAAAGAATTAGAACTGCGGAAGGAAGCGGCGGAAGCCTCGAGTGCGCGGCGCGTGGAGCTTTCCAAGACCCGCTCGACCGGGAATCAACCCGCAAAGAAGGGGAAGTATGTCTCAAAAACCGCTCGCATGGACCAAGGGCCCCTCAGCAAGGTCAGCAAAACCCTCGAGACCTCCCTCATGCACATTGACGATGAGGGCAACATGCACCCGACGACTCCCGTCGCCGCGGTCTTGGCCGCTGCTAGGTATTTACAGGCGAACCAACCACCCGAAAACGGCCCCCGCGCGGAGCAACACCGACAGGTTCAGAGGGGACTGGGCATGGCCGGAGCGGCAATCGCCGCCTAGAACCGCAAAAACGCAGCACCCACCGAAGTTGATAAAACACCTCGGGTGGACAGAACACCTCGCAGATGCGAGAGTACGTCACCAAAAAGAGGAGATAAATGATCACCTCGTCAACCTAGGGGCAAAGAGGCCAGACGCTGTGCCAACAGCCCGCGCAGCGATGACGATAGCCCGCGAAACCGTGACAGTAGTCCACGGCACCACGGAAGCCGCTCGCGACATCATAGCAGGGAACCACAGCAGGAAGATAAACGTGATCGAACTCAGTACAACGCGTGTGGAGACATCATGCAGAGAAAAGTCGACAAAGCTCGAGCGCGCAGGAACCGTGCCCAATCTCTATCCACCTACTCTGACGAGGAAGCTTGCGCCACGATGTGCTTCAGCAGTAGCATCCGCGAAGCACCGATGCCCAAGAGATTCAAACTCACGACGGAAGTCCCGAAGTACGATGGCTCGCAAGAACCCAAGACCTAGCTCTCACACTATCTGACCGCGGTGAAGTGCCAGAGCGGGAACAAAATTACAGCCATGCAGTACCTAAACCTGCACCTCGTCGGTGCAGCCTGAAGCTGGCTAAAAGGAAGACCGCGCGCATATTACAGATCCTGGGACGATCTCACCCGTGACTTTGAGAAGAATTTCCAGGCAACATACAAGAGGCCAGCGTCTATCGAGGAACTGCGAGCCTGCAGCAGAAAAGCGGCGAATCTACCCGCGAGTTCATCCGGAGATGGACCACACTCAAAAACACGGCGGGGAACATATCATAGGAAATAGAAGTCGAAGCCTTCACCAAGGGCGCTCGAGGCGCCGCCTTCCGTGAAGAACCGGGGCGATCCACACCCAAATCAAACGGTGAATTAATGATGATAGAAGACAGGTGGGCGAATGGCGAAGAATCCCTACGCAACGAGAAAGCTTCCTCATCTGCGCATGACAAGGACCACAGCGGAGACCGCCGAAAGAGGAAGAGACAACACTACGAGCAGGATGATCAATCGGAACTAGTAGCGGCCGAGTTCATAAGAAACCGCGACAGCGGCTCCTGCGGAAATCGCGAGTGGAAGCCAAAACCAGAAGACAAAACACCCGAGGAAGACCTTGATTGATACTGCTCTCTGCATCTGTTTACACATAAGCGAATGGGAAAAACCAAGGCCACTCACCTTCTCAAGGATTTCCAAAAGTTCCAAGACATCCATGAGGCGTACACAAAGAAGAACAGGGCTGCCATCAGCCAAGGATACCCGCAACTGCCGGGAGGACACCAACCACCACCCCTGCCCCCACCCGCAGGTCACCACAACATGGCGCTCTCCGCGTTACCAGCACCACCCGCCGCAAACCAAGGAACCAATGGATACCGGAATCCCCAGGGGCTTATAGGCATGATATAGAAGGTATGTCCATCCCGCAGAGTCCAAAAAACAAGCACTCGCCACGTCATCATGGCAGTGCAAGCTCCACCGTCGAAAACTGAATACCTGAAGATGTCCGAGCACCCAATAACCTTCTCCAGAGACGACCACCCTCCAGGGGTGTATCGACCAGGACATGTAGCGCTCGTCATCCAGGTGCAAATAGGCAATTACGACCTAGCCAGGGTGCTTATGGACGGTGGTAGCAGCATCAACATCATATACGCGGACACACTCCGCATGATGAACAGGAATCTGGAGGGACTCGCGGAATCAGAAACATGCTTCCACGGGATAGTGCCAGGAAAATTCGTCCGACCACTCGGAACAATCAACTTGGAGGTGATACTCGGAGACCCAAGTAACTACAGGAGAGAGTTCCTCGACTTCGAGGTAGTCGACTGGCCATCACAGTACCGCGCCATTCTCAGTCGAACAACGTTCGCGAGATTCATGGCAGTACCTCATTATGCCTACCTCAAGCTGAAACTCCCAGGAGAATACGGTACAATCACCATAAACGGCGATTTCTAGAAATCAGACAAGTGCGACAACGAATTCCATGAGATCGCAAAATCTTTCGGGATGCAAGAGGAGCTACATGAATTGGCAAAAACCACGGATAACTTCGTGATGCCACTAACCAAAAAGAATGCCCCAGATCTCAAGTTCAGCTCGAGTAGCGAAACTCGAAAGCATCAAGTGCACCCAAAAGAATTTGCGAAGACGACGATCGTGTCCACCACCCTATCATCCGCATAGGAAAGCGCTCGTCGAACTCCTCCGTGAGTACTGGGAGATTTTCGCCTGGCAGCCTTCAGATATGCCAGGAATACCCAGGGAGTTCGCCGAGCACTCATTGGAAGTGTTTAAAGATGCAAAGCCGGTCAAACAGACCACTCGACGCTTCTCCGAGCCAAAACAGAGAGCACTCGGAGAAGAGGTGAACAGATTAGTAGCTGCCAAGTTCATCAGAGAAATCAAGATATCCACCTGGTTAGCAAACCCGATGTTGGTCCCGAAGAAAAACACGGGCAACCTTCGTGTGTGCATCGACTCACGTCGTTGAACAAGCAATGCCCCAAGGATAACTTCCCGCTACCGCGGATCGACCAGATCGTGGACTCTACAGCAGGTTGTCAACATCTCTCCTTCCTGGACGCCTACTCGGGCTACAACCAGATCAGGATGAAGCGGGAGGACGAGGAAAAGACAACATTCATCACACCATGCAGTTTATACTACTAGACGACAATGCCTTTCGGGCTAAAAAACGCAGACGCAACATATCACCGTTGCATGCAAAAAGGCCTCGCCAAGCTCATTGGAAGGAACGTACAAGTGTACGTTGACGATATCGTCATCAAGACTCGAGTGGAGGGCACACTCCTCGAGGACACAAGGGAGACATTCGACGCCCTCAACGCATACAGAATCAAGCTCAACCCGACAAAATTTGTCTTTGGGTTCCCGCTGGCCAACTCCTCGGCTATTTGGTCTCTGCCCGAGGAATTGAGGCCAACCCAGAGAAAATTCAAGCAATCTTGACGATGAAAGAACCAACAAATCTCCGCGGAGTCCAACAGCTGGCAGGGAGACTGGCAGCCCTCAGCAGGTTCATCGCAAGATTGGGCGAGCAGGCGCTCCCCTTCTACATACTGTTGAAGAAAACGGATAAATTCGAGTAGACGCCAGAAGCAAAAAAGGCGTTCGTCGACTTGAAAAGAGTGCTGCAGAGCAGGCGCATACTGGCAACACCGCGGGAAAGGGATCCCATCTACCTTTACCTAGCCGCAACTAATCAAGTGGTCAGTGCAGTAATAGTGGTCGAGCGACCAGAGGACGGAAAAGCATACGGTGCTCAGAGACCAGTATACTACCTCAGCGAGGTACTTTCGCCGTGCAAACAGCGATACCTCCACTACCAGAAACTCGCGTATGGAGTGGTCCTTACAGCTCGCAAGCTTAAACATTACTTCCAGGAGCATACCGTCATGGTGCTAAACGACACATCACTCGGTACAATCATGAATAACCCTATGGCATCTGGAAGAATCACAAAGTGGAGCATCGAGCTAGGCACCTGGGACATAATATACACAGGACACAACGCCCTCAAATCCCAGGTGGTCGTAGAGTTCCTTTGCGAGTGGACATAGCTGCAAACCCCAGGACCCCCAGAGTACACAAGCTCCTAGATTATGTACTTAGATGGGTCGTAAAGAAACAAAGGGGCAGGAGCCGGCGTAATCCTCATATCGCCAAGACGCGACAAACTATAGTACGTCTTACACCTCGACTTCCACCTCGACGATCCAGCATCCAACAACGACACCGAGTATGAAGCACTCTTGCACGCCATGAAAATAGCGATCGCCTGCGGCGCCACTCGACTGATGATATACGGAGACTCCAACCTCATCGTACAACAAACGATGAAGAAATGCGCCGTCGCAGACAACATGATCGCTTATCAAGACATGTATAACCTGCTCAAAGGAAGCTTTAAAGGGCGCGGACTAAAGGACAATGCTTGGTCAAGCAACGAAGAAGCTGACAGATTGGCGAACATCGGGTCAATAAACGCCCCAGTTCCACCAGGAATTTACTTCAAGTGGATCAACAAAAGATCGGTCAGACTAAAGAAGCACACAGAGGTGCTAGTAGCAATAGAAACAGAAGCCATTCGACAGAGCGCCATCATTGAAATCGCTCACAACATCTCAAGGCAAGTCTTCCTAGTCGAGCCAATCTGGACGAGCAAGTACCTTGATTACTTGATCTAAAAGCAGCTCCCGGAGGACATCCCTGAGGCAAGGCAGATTGTTCGGCGCAGCAAATCCTTCCGGGTGATAAAAGGCAAACTCTACAAACAGAGTATATCGGGAGTCCTCCAACGGTGCATCGCACCTGAAGATGGAAAGGAATTACTACGAGACATACATCAGGGCGACTGCGGACACCATGCAAGTTGGAGAGCCATACTGGGCAAGGCTTTTCGAGTAGGATTTTACTGGCTAACAGCAGCCAAAGACGCCAAGGAACTGGTCGATAGGTGTGACGCCTGTCAACGCTTCTCGCCCAAGCCACACGCACTGGCCACAGAGCCCCACATGATCCCCTTGTCCTGGCCATTCGCTCAGTGGGGGCTCGACATGGTAGGACAAGTACGGAAGGCAACACCCGGAGGATACACTTATCTACTGGCCGCAGTCGACAAATTCACCAAATGGATAGAGGCAGTCCTAGTAACATCGCAACATGCGAAGTGTGCAGTCCAATTCCTCGAAACAATCGTGTACCGATTCGCCGTCCCTCACAATATTATCACGGATAATGGGACCAACTTCACAGCCAAAGAGACGAAGGCCTTTTGCGCAGAAATGGGGATAACTCTCAGCTTCGCCTTGGTAGCACACCCCTAAACAAACGGGCAAGTCGAAAGATCCAATAGATTAGTTTCGGTTGGCCTCAAGAAACGCCTATTCGACAGATTACATCCTGAAGCAGAACATTGGGCCGAGGAGCTACCGTCTGTCCTATGGAGCCTGAGAACAACTTCAAACAGATCCACAAACTACACGCCATTCTTCATGGTTTACGGTGCCGAAGCAGTCCTGCCCAAGGATGTTCGATTCAGCGCTCTGCGAGTCGTTGCATACAGCGAAGAAGCCTCCAACAGAGCACTCGCGGAAGACATGGACGCACTCGACGAGTCTAGGGACGTCTCACTCGCAAGATCCGCCGTCTACCAGCAAGCACTACACAACCACCACAGTCGCCGCATCCGCAACAGATCCTTCGCACTCAAGCAAGAAAGCGGACACAAGCTCGAGCCACCATGGAAAGGACCCTTCATCATACACGAGGTCATCCCTGGAGGTGCCTATCGCTTGAAAAGCCAAAAACAGGCGGCATCTACTCCAACCCAAGGAACATGGCGCACCAGAGGAAATTCTATCCCTAGGAGAGTACTTTTACTCGCAAAATAAGGTTGTTCCAGCCACATTGTAACCCGAGCAAATACATGGCTTCTCAGCCATCGCAATACAAACATGGTTTCTCAACCATAGCTACAAAGTTTACTTAGTCGTACTTTTATTTTTCTTTTTTCTTTTACATGCTAAACAATGGTCACACCACAACACAAGGGGGCTACGCCAAACTAGCATCAACAAATCTTCGAGTGCCTACGCATGACAGATATTTTACAAGGTTACAAGGTACACACCTTAAACTGACTCAACAAACATACAAGGTTACAAGGTACACACCTTAACACACCTTAAATGACTCAAATAAACATACAAGCTACATACACCTTATCAGATACAGCTATCGTCGAGCAGCCGCTTAGTCTCTGCAGCGGTCAGCCGAATGATCCGCTCCGCCGCAGGTCGCACAACCTCATAGTGAGGAACAACACAGGTGCTCCTCGGGTCTCAGGAAGTCACGCCACAGAGTTGAAGTTGATGTCATGGTGCCATAGCCTCACAAAGGCGAGTGCTACCTGAGTGCCACAAATGAGCTGCTGACGCACACACTCACAAACATCCTCCACCCGATGAAACATCCTTAGCAGACCACTCAGTCTATCAGGAACAACGTCAAAAGGGTACAATGCCAGATGGACCGAATAAAGGGCCTCCGGCAGGACTCAACAAAGAGTTGCGCCTAGCTTACTCGATACTGCAGAGTATCCAGGACAAAACCCATGCCGCGGTTAGACCAGAAGTTGCACGCATGGAGGTTGGAGCTGCTCGATTCACAAGCGATGCGGTTATCCACCCAGTGATCTTCACACGCTCCATCAGGTTCAACAACTGCATGGACCTGAAACGCATCATACCACAAGCAATAAAAACACCGAAAACACTCGGGGGCTTGCGAAGCTTACAAAGCATGCTCTTAGTGACGCTTGCCAGCTCCTCCATCACAAACTGCTCGCGGTCAACAACAATCTTCTGCTTGGACTTGGCAACATCCGCCACACCCTGTAGAGCTTTGAGCTTACGCTCACCATCCGCAACGCGGCTACGAAGCACGGCAAGCATACTCGCATTAGTAATCAACGGCTCAGTCGAAGGAGCAGCACCGCTCAACGAGCCACCGCCAGAATCTGCAACCTGGAAAGAACAAAGGAAACACGACAGTTTCAGGCTTGAAGCCACACACCCCACTTGACGAATTACAACAAATATATCTTCGAGTGCTCGGGGGATACTCCCATCGGGAGAACACAAAGTAAGGCACAATAACAAAATGCTGACACTTTTAAAAATATCTCGATTGGAAGGAAAAGTACGGGACAATTCCCAAAGTTCATTACAGAGACTGGCATACAAAAGAAGAAACGGCGCTAATCCTAAGTAACTACGGACTTCCCAGAGGTAGCTCCACTCGCAGCAGGCTTCGCACCACGGCCGCGAGAAACTACCTCGGAGGGCATCATCACTAGATTCCCTGCACGATCGCCAAAGGGTCGGAGCGCTACCTTTTTGCCCAGCATGTCTCGAGGGAGCTCCGAATACACCTTCTCCAGGTCACCCGATATGTTGTGCGCCAGGGAAAGCTGAATAGCCGTCTTGGCTCCACACTCGGTCTGCGCGAGGGTGTACTCCTGAAGGGGATCGGCTTCGCCAAGAAAGACTTGCAGGAGGCCCCCAAGAGTTGGTGGAACCGGCACTCCCGCAAGTAATCGCTGGTGCAGCTGCGACAGCACTCGGGCAGCATCACGCAGAGCGAAGCAAGCTTTGTTTCTGTGCTCTTGCAGTTGAGTGCACACGTCCGTCATATCATCGACTCGGACACCTCCGGCTAGCGCCAACTCAACTCCAAGGGCATCTAAAACAGAAATGGAACGAATCAATATACGGAGGATAAAGAAGCAAGTCATAAACGAAAGAAATTTGCGGATAACTCACCAGCCAAGGCCCGGGCTACGGGACGGAAGACGTCGACCATATCATTTTCCTGCTCCGCACTTGCGTCCTCTAGTTGCTTCAAAGACTCACGAGATTTAGCGAGACGGTCGGTTGCATCCTTGCGAGTGGACTCTAGCTCCTTTCGGGTAGACTCCAGCTCCTTCGCCAGGTCTTTTACCCAAGAATTAGCCTCGGTCTTCTCGGACTTCAAGAGGGAAACCTCGTCTGCAGCATGGATTGCGCACATCAAGCAATAGTCACGGCCAGAAGAAACAAACCCAAAGTAAGGAGCATATGTTAAATTATCCACTAAAGAACGGACATCCTAAAGAATATGCTCGCGCTCTCCCCGAGGAGAAACACACTCCGCCTCGGCCATGACAAGGCGGCGCCCAAAGCCAGCTAGAGAATCGAGGATAGCCTGCAGGATTCCCTACGGGTTAGAAAGTTATCGCTTCAGCCTATACACAATTGTACACAGTCAAGTATAGCCTCGGGGGCTACTCCCATCGGGAGCACTGCCGTGCACTCGATAAAAAGCAAGACTAAGAAGCAAGCAATGAAGCAAAAGTCTCGACTTGAGTCTATAGCCAACTACGAGCAGTCGACCATAGACTCGGGGGCTACTCCCATCGGGAGCATTGTCGTGCACCCGATAAAAAAGGACAAAACGCGGAAAGATAAGGAGACATCACCTTGCCATGCGGGGTCAACAAGGGATCAGGCGAGCTAGCCGAAACTTCCTTGCTCGCTGACGTTCGGGCATCCTCGGGCTGCCCACCCGCCAAGCTAGGAATCATCTTCGCAGGGCTTGGAGGTCGTCGAGTGGAACTCAGAGCTGGAGCGGGGTCCGCAACAACCTCCTTCTGCTTCATAGGCGGAGCCGAGGACGCGAATTGATCCGCGCTTATAGTCACAAGGTTAAAACAAAAGTAAAAATCGGAAGAGAAAAGAATAACCTCGTGTCAAAGGAAAAAAACACAGGACTCACTTGTCCACATCGTCGTCGTCGAGGTTGTCCGGGTCCCAGGCAGTGGGAATCTTCGATTGGTGGATGGTGGGAGGAAGTAAGTTGAGAGGAGTCGCCCGAATGGTCCTAATCTCCTCTACCACGTCATCACTCAAGGAATTATCCTTGGAAGTGACCTCATCCTCCTCCGCTTTGCGACGCTTGCGGTGGCGAAGTGGAAGCTCTTCTTCCTCTTCCTCCTCCTCCACCTTCTCTTGCTCATCGCTTGACTCTACGTCCACAACATTGGCTTTGGGTGGAGCCTTGAGGTTGCTCGCCAGAAGATCCAAAACTCTGTCATCCGCAGAAAGTGGTGGGTAGCACGTCACCAATCCTGGTTCTACAAAGGCAAAGGAAGAAGAGACAATGGCTCAATCGACGAAAACCCAAAACAGAGAGAAAAGAAACAGAAGGATAAGAGATTTGCCTCATTCAGAGGATTCTGAGCATCAAAAGGGGTGAGAGGGCACAGCGAGTAACTCTCCCCTTTCTCCAAGCAAGTGATGGCGGCGATCTTCCTTTCGAATTCCGCATACGAAAGAATGTCACCGCACGTCCGGCTCGGATCGTTGACGCCCGTAAACTCCCATAATGGGGTCGGTCTGTCTTGGATCGGCTGGACCCTCCGGTGCAGAAACACACTCGCCAAGTGTATCCCATTTAGCGGGGTCCCCTGCTCCTTGTCACGGAAATGCCCAACTTTCGCGGGCAGGGGAGAGACCACCTTGGACTCCTCGGCTGACAGCACGTGCGACCAGGACTTCCTCCACTTCAAGACTGCGAATGGGTGAAATTCTGGAACGCCACCCGCGTCGTTATCTTCAACGTAGAACCATTTCCGGCGCCACCCTTGTGCCGAGTCGACAAATCTCATCTCCAGATATGGGAAGTCTTTGTTCGCCTGGATCCCGAAGCCAGCGGTCGCCAGCGGCTCTCCGATCCTCTCGCCTGGCAGGGTCTTCTCCCGAAAGATTTGCACCTGGAAGATAGCCTTCCAGAGCCCCCAATGCGGGCGAATTCCGAAGAAGCACTCGCACAACACGATAAAACACGAGATGTGTTGTATCACGTTGGGGGGGAGGTCGTGCAGCTGTATGCCATAGACATACAACAACCCAACGAGAAAAGGATGGAGGGGAAATGATAGACCTCGGGTGATGTGCTCCGAGAACGCAACACGCTTGTTAGCGCACGGATTGGGCATCTCCTCCCTCTTCGTCGACATGCGGACGCGCTTGGAGTCCTCGAGAGGAAGAAGTCCCTCCCTCTGAATCTCGGTGATGCTCTTCTTCGTCGCATTGGATGGGCGCCACTAGCCCGTCCTCTTCACAGGGGCCGTCATGGAGGCGCTGGCTGCCTCCTTGCCGGAAGTCGTGGATGCACCGCGTTTCTTGCCTCCCGCCATTTGAGCTTGGTTTGTTCTCGCAGAAAGGGAGGAGCGCGCTAGAGGAGGAAGAAGGTGAATGGAGGCGAGGAAAGTAATCTTTTCCGTAAGGCCTATTATTTATACTAAGGCCAAGCCACTATGGGCCGTTGATCTACGGACGTGGCACTCATCCCCGCCGCCACGTGCGGAGCGGAAACAAGGAGACAGGGGGCGGTTACCCCCGCACGATCTTTTACGCAAGATCGTGCGTAATTACTGCACGTCCAGCGGATAAACCGGCACGCGACGGCTCGTTTTCGGTCAAAAAGCTGGCAAGGTGGGCCCTACGCGTCCTGCCCTACTGCGTCACGTCCCATCGGGAGCAGGCGAGTGAGGGATGACGTCATTGCACACATCATGACACGAAATTTCTTTCGTATGAGCATTATGACACGAAATCCCCTTCGTATGAACATCTTGACACGAAATTTCTTTCGTATGAACTTCATGACACGAAATTTCTTTCGTATAGATCAAGAGAAAGAAGACCAGCTCGCTCGAAAAACGCATAATAATAGCAGTAGCACTCGCCATTTTTTGTGTACGAAAGTAAGACCCAAGGATCTCTCCTATGGGCCTAGAATCACACTCGAGCTGCATCCTCCAGTAAATTTTCCGTGTCAACAACACAAAGAAAAATCCTAGCGGACGCGTCGGGTACCCCTTTAAGGTTAAGTTCGACTCGATAAAGACCTCCATGGCCTAGTCGCAATGATCACCTCGCCGAGTTCGAGCCGGAGGTCTCGAATTCATGTAGGCCAGACCTGTTTTTGCCCGAAAAGCAATTAGTTGGCCCTGATATTTCGGGAGAGCCAAGCAACTAAGCCATATCCTTCTACGAAAAAAGCCAAACGCAAGGCACACTTACTGCTCGATACTTGAGCACATCTCTCATAGGGTACACACCCTTCAAATCAAGTATTCAATTGACTCAGTCGTGAGATTTAGAAACGGACTTTGAGTGCTTACTCGACTATTCTCAGTCGAACAATCACTCGGGGGCTACTGATGAGGGGATGGCTCCAGGACCTGTCGGGTAAGCCTACCTAGTCTATGGCCCAACATTGAAGCCCAGCACAAAGGACTATCCCGTGGCTCTAGAAGGGCCAGTAACGGCCCACCCGCAAGACTTGCGGGGCAAGACGGAAAGCTTCCAAAGACTAGAGCTAGGGTTTGTAACCCCCTCGGGTACGGCTTGAGACCCGGCCATCTATTTAAAGGCTGGGAGAGCGACCCGAGGGGGACATCCAATCTCAGTTTTTCACCACCATAGCCTTAGCTTGAGATCTAATTTCTTAGCAAGCGCATCCACCATTGTAGTCAATCTCACCATAATACAGATCAGACAAGCAGGAGTAAGGGTATTACATCTACGAGGGACCCAAACCTGAGTAAAATCGTGCCTCCCTGTTAGCCGACGTAATCCGCCAGCGCCACTTCGTTCTCTTACTCGAAACCCTATAGGATCACCCAAGGGAATTGTCGACATGACTAATCGACATGCCCGTATAGTTAAAACATCTATGTCCTCATCGTCAACAAATAAATGTAAGCAAAGTTCAGTTTGTGAGGCATTTGAAAGTCGTGACATTATGTAGCTGATTTTCAAAACCCGTGTTGGTACAAATGAATGTACAATAATTGATCGAGTCAATCGTCCCATCAACAATTTCACTTCATTTCAACCCAGTCTTACTTTCGAGTGGCAAAAGCAAAGGCTACAAAAGTGGAAACGTAGCCCAAATCAATAGTTGCAGCCTTGCAGGTTTATCTTAAACATTCAGTTATGATATAAGCTATAAGGAATTGATTTTACATGAAGTCACATATGGCTGTGGTATAAAATCATTCATTGAACGGGTTTACAGTCCATGCCGGGTGGAAATATTTTCAGCTGCAGTAGAGCCATATAAGCAAAAAGCTCGTGTGATGAATAGTTTAAAACTTGGTCTCAGTTTATCAGATTCAGCTCCCACAACCTATTGTCTGCAAGAAACCAAAATAAAATGAAAAATACTTAGAAGCATGCCCACCAAGCAATAACCAAAATGTCAGGCCCCCAATCAGGAAGCTGAAGATCACCTTGAAGGCAACGAGGGCGAACTTGTTCATGTGATTGTGCTCAGATCATTCTGTTATTTTGGTCACCGGAAGTAAAAGAGTAAAAAATGTTCTTTTTTTATCATATCCTTACGATGGGCTATGACATGAGCATTTTGTTGCTTATTTATCGTTGTAAGACATTGTTGGTGAGCCTTTTGATTGTGTTCTTATGATTAATCTGCATACAATTTATTGGCATGGTATAGATAATCTGTTTGGAGGTGGTTGTGTTTTCGGGCCCACTGATGTCTGTTATTTTGTTGTATTAGTGCAGTTTTTTGTGTACTCCATTTTGACTTTGGGATACCTAAATCCATATCAGAGCAACCAGAGTATTTTTTTAATCATGTCGTTACCATAGCAAGGAAGAAATAGAAGTGGGCCCTTGACCATCCGCATAGCTCCCAACGGTTAATTTTCAGTTCCTGAGCAAATATGGCATAAACTACAGCTTTCAGCAATTTTGGATTTCTTTTTTACTCTCACATTTCCACATCTTTCAACAATGTTAGAAGAACTTGGTTCTGTTTGAAGATACACTTTCAGTTCGAAGAGAACTTCAAACAATTGTCAACAAAACTGTGTTGAAACTTTCAACAAACTTTAAAGAGAAAATTAAAAAGTTCATAGAAGATCACCTAAAAATGCATAAATTTTGTAAAAAAAAACTGATGAAAATAGAGGTCGAAATCTGAAACCCACACAAAATTCATCTCCACAGCGTGAAACTTCGGTACATGGAAGATCATCCAATAATAGAAACCCCACCAGACGGGCAAAGCTAGTATTTATCTAGAGGTTGGTAGCAAATTACACATGTTCATTTGTCTGAACATAATTAAGTCGATTATTCCTTGCTACAGATAAAGCTTACAGAGAAAATAGGCTGCGGAGCCATACAAATATTGCAGTTACATGTCTGTCACAAGAGCAGAGACAGTAGGAAAGAAATAAATCGGAAGGTCATCATCGCAAAATTCAGACGCGACATCACTAATGTCCCAATATAGAATTCTTGGAACATTGGCATAATCACCGCCTGCGGATTGCTCCAAAATCTTTGAAAGAAATAAATCGGAAGGTCATCGGGACCAGGGGCAGAATTCGCCTTCATGTCCATAACGGCTCGCCTAACCTCATCCGACAGGAATGTGACTCTGAGATCCGCATTCCCGTCATCCGAGACTAAAGCGCCCAAGCGCCAGAGATCCCTGGATAACGCGATGTCCCGCCGAAAAGAGCTCCTTGTAGAAGGAGTATATATGGGAAGACAGCTCCTGCGCCTCCTCAAGGAGGTGACCATCCCCCCATAATCACGGGATCGAGCACTTCCGGCGTCGCCCGTTAGCAATAGCATGGAAGTATGTCGTGTTGGCGTCTCCGGCAACAACCATTTCTGGTTGCTACGCTAGCGCCGGAAGATCTCTTCTCCCTTGTAAACACTCATCAACGATGCTTCCAAGGCATAACGCTGAAGCCACTCATCTGGGGACAAGCACCCCACATCAGTGATGTCTACGCACACTTCTATTCTTGTAAACAGTGTTGGGCCTCCAAGTGCAGAGGTTTGTAGAACAGCAGCAAGATTCCCTTAAGTGGATTACCCAAGGTTTATAGAACCCAGGGAGGAAGAGGTCAAAGGTATTCCTCTCAAGCAACCCTGCAATTATGATACAAGAAGTCTCTTGTGTCCCTGACACAACTAATACAATTGTCAGTTGTATAGGTGCACTAGTTCGGCAAAGAGATAGTGAAATATAAGTAATATGGACGATTGTAAGTGATAATTGCAATCTGAAATAAAAATGGCAGCAAGCAAACATGTAGCAAAAATGGATGTAAACGGTGTTTCAATGCTTAGAAACAAGGCCTAGGGATCATACTTTCACTAGTGGACACTCTCAACAATGATAAAATAATTGAATGCATAAATATCATCTCTTCACTATACTACTCCGATCTACTCTACGGTCGAATAACAAACACCAATTCATTGTGTAGGGCTGTAACAGCACTTCTCAAAGTCGAATTCCCATGTCTAGTTAACCCCATGCTGTCACTATGAGCGCCCTAGAAGGTACTAGACAAACACCACAATTTCATAGGGTCATCCAACACAAGATATAAATATCATGCTAAACCACACGGTGCACTTACGGTCACCTCTACACCATGATCAAAATGTTTACGGAGATCCCATAACAAAACCACTCGAGTAGCATAATAGATGAAGAGTAACATCTACTAATTCAACTACATTACAAAGCTCACGATCACATAAAGATCACACAATGGGAGAGAGAGATGAAACACATAGCTACCGGTAGAGCCCTCAGCCCCGAGGGAGAACTACTCCCTCCTCGTCATAGGAGACAGCAACGGCAATGAAGATGGCGGTGGAGTCGATGGAGATGGCTCCGGGTGCACTTCCCCGTCCTGGCAGGGTGCTGGAACAAAGATTTCTGTCCCTCGAAACTTGTCGGCGGCGGTGGCGGAGCTACGGAACTTTTCGAGGAAAAAGGCTAATATTCTTAGGGTTTATGCATTGGGGAGCATATATAGGTGAAAAGGCGATGGCGGTGGGCGCCCAAGGGGCCCACCCGCGCCCACGCATGGTGTGGGGACTCCGGGGCCCCCCTCCGGGTCTCCTTTGGACTTCCTTGACCCTCCGGGACTTCTAAGACTTCTGGCTTTTGAATCGTCCAATTCCGAGAATATTTCCAGAACAACTTTTTTGAAACTAAAAACAGCAGAAAACAGGAACTGGCTCTGTGGCATCTTGTCAATAGGTTAGTCCCAAGAAATCGATAAAAATTACATAAAGTGTAAGGAAAACATATAACATATGGCATGAAAACAACATGGAACATCAGAAATTAAGGATACGTTTATGACGTATCAACATCCCCAATCTTAGTTCCTACGCGTCCTCAAGTAGGTAAACGACAAAACAAATCAGGTGACATGCTACCAACATAAACTTGATCATCATAGTAATGTAAAGCATGTAAACTAGGATCAAATGAATAAAGGTTGTGGTTTATAGTTGATACCAAAGAGTAATGTATAAACCATTAGGAAAAACAAAGTAAAACCTTTCAATGAATCAATACTAAAAGACAATCCACTGTGCAAAGTATATTAAAGATGATTTAAGCTTCAAGAACAACAATATAATCATCCAAGGCATCAAACTCTCACAAGAACTCCTGTTAGGATCAAGTCAAGTGACAACAATATGCACATAGGAAAATCATTCAAATAAATGTGCACTTAAAACAAGTAAGCATTTTGTATTGGTTCCTGGCACCAGGATGTTGTGTCTAAAAGAACATTATGGGGGTTTGGATGGTCAATGGAAGAAAGTCTCACACAACTGAAAGTGATCATTGGACACGAGGAAGTCTTATAATCGAAGTTATGCAAGGAGTAGTGATTGCCACACAACGGATGCACATAGAGCTGTAAGTGTATGAAAGCTCTCCAATGGAACTAGTGGGGGTGCATTCAACCTTCTTTCTCACGAAGACCTAGATCTCTTTTGAGGAGGATCATCATTGGAATATACAAGCCAAGTTCTATAATGTAAGTTCCCCACATAGTTATGCAAGTCATAATATAAAAACTCTCTCCAAACTGAAGTAATGATGCTAAACAAAGCACAAGTGTGGAATAAATGATAGTAATGCTACCCCCTCTCTCTTTATGTGCCATGGTAGGTAGGTATGGTGGCTGTTTTGAGGAACATAAATTTTGGCTTATGTGTAGAAGAACAAAGTTTCACTTTGGGCTTTTTCTCTTATTTTTTATTTTTTTGATATATAACCTCACTGGTAGGGGCACCACTCTATTTTACAATGAATCAACACACTTTTAGTACTCATAACTCAAACTGAAATATCTCTGATGAATAAAACTAAATGATCCTGACAGTGTAGCAGTATGCAAAATAATAATGAAGCATGACAAGTAACATAATGATGATGGATGTTGTATGGAAATATATCTCGGAATGGCTATGGAAATGCCATGGTAGGTAGGTATGGTGGCTGTTTTGAGGAACATAAATTTTGGCTTATGTGTAGAAGAACAAAGTTCTCCCACGGGGTTTGGATGTACTGGGAAAGTTTGCACCAACTCTCAATGTGAGAATGAGCAATGCACAGTACCGAAGAGGCTAGCAAATATGGATGGTGGAAGTGCCAGAAAACCACAACATAGAACTCACAAGTTAAAAGATTCCAAATAAAATCATGATATCACAAGGCATAATGAAAATCACTCCAAGAGGATCCATGGCAGTGACAAGTCACTGTTAGCTACCACGACCGTAGCGCGTAACAAAAAGCCATTACGATTGCTATCAGCAAAGGAAGTCAAATACCATTATTCTATCAACCGGTTATTTGAGTGTGGCACGGTTTCAAACTTCTAGACCAACCATTAATTGTTTTTACTCTACTAAACCAGCAAGTTTTACATTAAGCATATTAATATCTCAAAACAACAGCAAATAATCAAGTGAACCAGTTTAATGATCTACAAGAATATGCAAGCTTTTTTCGTTATACCATCTACCACACGTAGCATTTTCTACCAAACACCAAAAAGCAAAAAATCTCCAAGAGATATTAAATTAAAAAAGAGAGTACTAACACAACTCTACTAAAAATAATAGCTCTCAATAAGAGATGCAAGAAAAACAGGAGCTAAATGGGAATTTTGCAGCAGCTAGAAGAAAAACTAAGAATACGAGCATAACAAGTATTCAAATGAAAAAGCGGAGCGTGTATCTCCCACACAAAGACTGCTAGGATCCAACTATATTATTGCAGCAAGGGAAACAAAATAAAACAAAGGAAAAAAAACATATGCTCCAAGCAAACCTCATATGATGTGACCGAATAAAAATATAGTTTTACTAGAAGTGAGCTGATAAATTGTTGATGAAGAAGGGGATGCCTTGGGCATCCCCAAGCTTAGATGCTTGAGTCTTCTTAGAATTTTCTGGGATGGACCATGGGGGCATCCCCAAGCTTTGACCTTGCACTCTTCTTGATCACATTATATCACCCTCTTCTCTTAACCCTTGAAAACTTCCTTCACGCCACACTCAAAGAGTAATTCGCATTAGAGGGTTAGTGCAACAATCAAAAAATCATGTGTTCTGCATGGAAACAAGTGCTATTGATATTTTTAAACATTAGCTACAGCCACTTATGTTTATTGAAGCAAAGAAATCCACTTGACGTCGTAAAAGAGCAAATGCAAGAAAAATGCCAGAGTCTGCCAAAACCAGAACAGTCTGTAAAGACGATCTTTTTTGGGGCACTTACGTTGCTCAGATCGAAAAACATAAAGAACAAAGAAGTTTCGTAATTAGCTGAGGAATAAGCATAAAATGTTTCAGGTCATCTTGATCTTTCTGTGATTTATGTGATATTTTACGGTGGACAGCAGAAATCCGTTTTCTGGGCAGAAATCCAAAACCAACTCCGACTTTTGCTAGAAACTTTTCTTGGCACAATTAAAACATGAAAATAAAGATACAAAGGAGTTACTAAATAAGTATACAATACCTTGACTCAAAGAAAACAGATAAAAAAAGCAAAAATAAAACAATGGGTTATCTCCCAATAAGTGCTTTTCTTTAAAGCCTTTTAGCTAGACATGATAATTTGAGAAGATGCTCACATAAGAAATATAAATTGAAGAAAAAGAGAGAATCAACAAGAAAATGTGAAACACATTTAATTCTAACCCACTTCCTATGAAAAAGAATCTTGTAGAAAAACAAGTCAATAAAGCACAAAGTGGCTAGTATAGGAAAGCAAAACAAGTGCAACTTTAAAATTTTCAACATAAAGAGGGGAAACTTGATATTGTTGAGATGCATAAGACTATGTTTCCCTCCCTCGTAATAATTTTTAGTAGCATCATGAATAAAATTAAAAATATAACTATCACATAAAACATTCTTATCATGAGCCACATGCATAAAAGAATTAATACTCTCCACATAAGCATAGTAATTCTTATTAATAGTAGTGGGAGCAAATTCAACAAAATAGCTATCATTTTTATTCTCGTCGCCATAATTATCAAATATAGGAGGCATATTGTAACCATAATTAACTTTCTCCTCAATATTAGGTGGACTAAAAATATCATATTTATCATTGTAAACAGGTGAACTATAATACCACAATCATCATAATCATCATATATTGGAGGCAAAGTATCATCAAAGAAAATTTCCTCCTCCATGCTTGGGGGACTAAAAATATCACATTCATCAAAACTAGCTTCCCCAAGCTTAGATATTTCCATAGTATTAGAAATAATGGTGTTCAAAGAATTCATACTAATAACATTGCTACTAGCATGCAAATAAAGCTCCATAGGTTTTTTAATTTTCTCTTCAAACACTTCATGTCCTAACTCAAGATAAAGATTATAAAGTTCTCTCATATTTTTGTAGTTTTCCATTAATCCTAACTAGTAAAAAATAAAAACAAGGAACAAGTAAAAATAAGCCTAACTAGTGAAAACAAGAAACAAAAACATATAATTGCAGAATCTAAAGGAAATAACTTCGAGCACTCACAGAGGATGTGAGTACCTTTTATCTTACCTCCCCAGCAACGGCACCAGAAAATATCTTGATGTCTAGGAACGCTTCTATTCTTGTAGACAATGTTGGGCCTCAAAGTGCAGAGGTTTGTAGAACAGCAGCAAGTTTCCCTTAAGTGGATTACCCAAGGTTTATCGAACTCGGGGAGGAAGAGGTCCAAGGTATCCCTCTCAAGCAACCCTGCAATTACGATACTGTAAGGACCCCAGACCGGCAGTCTGAAACCCTCCGTATGCATACATTCACGATCCCAGAAAGATCAGTCGTGAACAACATACAAAGTTGGCACACAGAAATACATCATCCATTACACGAATACATAAAGGTATTACAAAAATGATCACATGATCAAGTCTAACACAACTGCCACAAGGGCAGGCAACTTAAGAAACACAGCGGAAGACAATTAAAACACAACGTAGTTGAGCCCAAGTCACGCCTTAACCTACAGGCTGCTGACCCGGAGACGATCCTAGTTCGCAAAGCCGTCAACTCCGTACTTCTCTTCATAGATCTCCTTCGGAGGCTCCTTCTCAAAGTCTGGCAAGTAGATACCAGGGGCGAAACCATAATGAGTACATTTGAATGTACTCAGCAAGACATCCATCATGTCACTTACCAAACATGCAAATATTCTTATATGGTGGAATAGGTAGGCTATAAATAGGGTTCACTACCAATGGTGTTCATATATGATGACACCACAGTTGCAGTCAGGTCAATCTATATCTTCGTTGAAGAAGATACTTCAGAAGAAAATAAAATAATATAGTTTTATTTCTCTTGTAGAATATCACATGTACAAGAGGTTTTGTAAAGCTTTGTTAAAGAATATTTTCTCTTTGCAAAACTTCTTGGAATCAGTTTCCAGAATTCTTGCTTAGAGTAGAAAAGATTTTCTTTGCAAAACATTTTGTTTTGTATAACAACATCTGGCTTTTCATCATCGACGATACCTCCACGGTATAAGTTTCCATTCCTTTCCGAACTTCACAAGTTCAACACTTCCTTTCCAAAATTCCTTTTCTGAAAACTTCCTCTTTTGAAAACATTGACACAATGCTAGCTACATGGCCATTCAACCGCCCATATCCGAGGACGCGGCTATCTCGAAATAGTTTTACTCTACAGAGGTGTACACATTTCCACTAGATCCAGAATCCGCCATGAAACAACCATGGACTGTTCCCAACCTATGAGAACATCAGATAACTGATCTTGACTATCCACTATGTGCAAGCTAGTACATGACTATCTCTTCAATTGGGGTTACCCTCCCTGGCAAGCCGTGTCCCACACCGCCCAAACAGGAGACCCAACTGCTGCATCCGGAGGGAAAATTAATCCCACACTTTAGATGTCCCGTATTCTCCACTCCTAGCGACATTTCGGTTCGGAGGATCCAATCCCCTATAGAACTTGAGATAGCACACATACTAACCATAAAAAGTTTTTAATTAAGCCCCTACCCATATTGGGGTAAAGTGGCAGTACGGTAAAGGTTGTCCAGCGAAGACTAGGTTATGTGTCATTTTTGAAAACACCACTTTCTCAAAAATGACCACTTCCACATTCCTCCGGAGAACAAGGATCCGCCTTTTCTCCGGGTTTTTCCGTAAAGCCTTTGTTTTGTAGAATCACAATTTTAGGGTGTCCACTTAGGGACTAGTATATTTTTATGGTAATAAATACCATATGGTGGCTTATGGGCTTGGTATTACCAAGTTTAACTACTGGCATAACAGTAACCTATATACTAGTATAGTAGTAATAGCCACATCAAAAATAGTTTTGATAATCAAGTTTTGGTAAAACTTCAGAGGTAAAACATGCATGATAGATAATGATAAGTATTGTATCAGCAAGCATCAGGATGGCTTGCCTGGTATCTCCTTGTGTCCCTGGTTTTGGGGTGACTGGAACTTGAAACAGAGATTCCCGACACTTCCTTCCTCTTCGTTTTCTAACGTCGTAAAAAGAATAAAGGACACACATTCAGAACCAATCAAGGCAAGCAACAATGCATAACAATACATACAACAAGGAAACTAATAATGACCAATCACACAATTATTAATGGAGGCAAACAATCAAACAAACACACTTGGCAGAAATGCCATTTAATAAGACAACTCAAGGTTGGAGGAGCATATCTCACAACCTTAATATCATGGATTCAGTGGGTGTGCCACTCTCATACCAAGATATTAATAAACCCAAAATACACTTAGTTTCACAAGGGTGAGACCACTAAAAGTATACAAAACATGCACAATATTAATCATGACAATGGTTCTATCAACCAAACCACAACAAGAAAAAGGTAGCTATGCTACTGAGCCTAAATTCACCTCAAGAATAAATAAGACACATGATTTGCAAAAGTTACTTTTACAAATCGGTGAGCCTACACAAGTGTAACAAGGTAATAGACTCATCACAAAACACACAATTTCTCATAGTGAGAACAATAGAAACAATGACTAACAAGGAGGAATTCCTATAGACATGTTTCTACTAAAAGTTTGCTATGCAAGCAAGCATAATAAGTAAAGCACTAAAATGCAAACAAGGAACCATGTTATCATAATGGGAATGAAAACATGTCCTCATGCAAGGATACACAAATATCTACCAAACACAAGTTGGCAGGAACAATAATTCAACACAAAAATGCTAGGGAAACTAGTACTACTCAAACATGAAGAATCAATGGATGCATTTCAATCAAGTAATTGAAATACAACCATAGGGTCCATGTCATAAAAACAGGAGTGAAAAACATCTATACTTGCTATAACAAAAATATCCCATTTGATAAAACAAGGTATCAATTTGCAGGGCAACTCCTACATACTAGTAGTAATAAAAAAGGGCATTACTAGAGGAATCAATCAACACTTCAAGAATGTATTTTTCCTAGCAAGCCACACATGATTAAAACCACTTACAAACAGAAGCATACACATTTACATTTAGCACAAAAAATCCCAAGCAAAAATACTAGGCACTCAATAGTTAGAGAACTATATAAAAGAAACACATCTAGTGTGGGGGAAATAATGTTTCCACCAAAAATGCAATGACACCAGTGGGTGTTCCACTAGCATAACAAAGCATTAAGAGGTCACAAAGCCTCTGGTCATACTTGCTAAAAATTAACAAAAGCCTAAACTAGCATCTAGTGCACTAACCATACTAGTAGAAAATAATAGGATGCAAAAATAAGCAAGGCAATGCTACTCATGCTATTATCTTAACACAAGTGAAAAACTCTAGGGGTCAAGTACTCATATAAACATAACCAAATTCTATTGTTCCTATGAACACAACACAAAAATATGTGGCTACACAACCACAAATGTTATGTCAAAAATTCTACACATGAGAGAATTTTCCAGAACATTTTCATAGTCATGACAAAACTACTCATGCTTTTCTACCAACTCAAATGAAAGCTAGCAGAGGTGATACTAACAAAATATAAGTATAAACATGGTGCTGTATCTAATATCTCAACACAACAATCCAATTGTTTGCACACAAATTAATCAATCAAAAATTCTATGCAAGTAATAACTAGAGATAAAACATATGCTATTAACAAAAATCCTATTTCTTCTCAACTCAAGCCCACACAATCTAACATGCTAAAATATCTAAGTAACACTTAGAAAACAATTTCACACAACTTTTACATGCTAGAAAACAACATTGCAATACAAAAATATAATCACACAATTTAATTTCCTAAAATGCCAAAATGGCAGAAACAAGCATTTTAAAGATCTGTCCACCAAATTTTCTATGATGCTCCAAAAATTAAACCAAGCTAGGTTTGGATATACCTAAACATGTACAAGACCATCCAGTTGAGTTTCCATCAAAAATCATTTTTAGTTATTTTATAAAAATCACCAAAGTGCTCTCTGGTGTTTTACCAAATTGCATGCCATTTCCAAAATACAAAGAATTTGGAAGCAAGGTTAATTTCTCCTGTTAGGAAATTTCAAGGGATTTCCAATGCAATTGGCCTCACTTCATTCTGAGTTGTGAAATAAAAATGGTGCTCATTTTGGTGTTTCTGGTACATGTTGCCAAATCACTTTTCATTTAAAAAATGTTCATCCAAATGTAGATCTACAAGTTGGAGATGGTTTAGATTTAGTTGATGTACAACTGTGAATTTTTGTTTGGTCAAATTCATCTTTTACATAGGTTTTTAAGCTCAAAAGCAAACAGGTAACATTCTGTAGAAATATAAATGGAAAAGAAACATCACAGGGGCCAGATCTGCTAAATGGGCCGGCCAGACATTTTGCACCGCGGGGGCCGCTGTGGCAGACCAGCGGGCCAGGTGGCCACGCGGCAGCCACGCGAGCAGAGGTGCGGCCCACCCGCAGGTTCAACTTCTTCCGCGCGGGTCCAGGGCTGATGACGCGAGCGCGACGTCGGCACTGCGTCATCGCCGGCGGGAGACGTCTCCGGCGAGCTGTTAACCGGCTATTCCGGCCACCAAAAAGCGATTAAAACACACCCCCATGTTTCTCTCAACGCGGGCTACCGAACAGAGGTGGACTCGTTTCCGGGAAGACGCCGGAAGGCAATCGGCGACGGCGGCGCGGCGGCGGCCGGACACGTCCACGGCACGGCCACGATTTAGGGGGTTAGGGAGGGGGAAAATGCACGGCGGGGGTCCGCCTTCTTACCCTAGACGCGCAGGATGGCTCGGAGAAGGAGGAGGAGGCGCGAGGCGGCGGGAATGGCTCGCCGGAGTGCGCCGGACCCGCAGCAAGGAAAAGGATGGCGCGGCCACCTCGAGCCCTTCCGGCTCAATTCCTTCTGCAGGGGGAACTACCACGACGAGGCGGAGCGAATGGTCTACACGGCGGCCGGCGGCGAGGTCGGCAAGGGCCGAATCCACGGCGACCTAAATATCTAGGGTTCGGTTTTGAACTTTTTGTACAGTGAGAGAGAGAGCTCGATGGGGGGGGAGAGAGAGGGGGCATGCGGGCAGACAAGCACATGGGGGGCCTCTTTATCCTCGAGGAATCCTTCTAGTCTAAGCAATGGGGTAGGTTCTCTGGATCTACAGAAGGGCTAGAGGAAGAAGATGACTCGGATTTCAAAAGGGTCCCTAGCAATTTACAAATAGGTCCCTGGCCTCTCTGAAAAAGGATGTTTTCACCAAGCAACCAAATTCAAAATTTAAATTCCTTTTGCCCAAAATTCTAATTAGTACAGATGCACAACATATGTGAAAATTGGCTCAATTGGAGAAATTTGATAATTCAAAGTTGTTCAAATTTGAATTCTTACATAAATGGACATTGAATTTATTAACCTACTTAGGAGCTTCCAAAAATGATAAATTTTGGCACACATTCCTTATTTGATGTTTTCCTTATGTGGTAAAAAATTCAAGTCATTTTGAGTTATTTCATAGAACAAACTTGTTCAAATTTCAAAAAGGTGCTGTCTAGAAAACAGGGGTTTTTGGCAACTTAAACAATTCAAAAACTTGTGCACTTTTGGTTTTCATCCTTATTTATGATTTAGAGAATGTTGTATTTATTTCATGGCATTTTGAAAAAGTTTGTAGAACAAACTTGTTCAAAATTCCAAATGTTGCTCTGGAGAAAAATCATGTTTTCAGGACTTTAATGGATTCCATTTTTCGTCTCCTCTTGTGTGTGTTCCTTATTTGATATAAGGAAGCAATGGTATTAATTTCAGATCATTTGAAGAAAGTTTCCAATAGTAACTTGTTTGAGTTTTCTGTTTCTGGAAATATTGGAAATTCAATTTAATAGGGCACTTGGCTTTTCTTTAACAATGCTTTGCCAAAATATTTATGTGACTAGGGATAGCAAGTTAATTCTCTCCAATACTTTTGTTTTTAAGCTTGCAAGGTTGGAAAAACATTTGACAAGATTTTGGTGAAGCATCTAAGAATGCCTCTTTTTCTGATAATCTTTTAGGGAAATTTATTAAGTGTTTCCTCTTTCTTAATTTAGGCCTTTGGAATTATATTCAAAAAGTATGGGATTCATAAGATAGTTTTGGAAAGCTCTTTGATCAATATTTACTTTGGAAAATATTGCCAAGGTCATTGGAACAATATGTTGAATATTTTGTTTTCAATTTCTTAGCCATGTAAGTTTATATAATTAGTTTGTTTAGTTGCACTCAAACAAACACAACCAAAGTTTAATTGTCAAGCAATTAGCAAAACAACTGTGTTATCAGGTATTCCAAAATTGGGATGTGACAGATACAAGAAGTCTCTTGTGTCCCCAACACGCCCAATATACTTGTCAGGTGTATAGGTGCACTAGTTCGCGAAGAGAGAGTAAAATGCAAGTAATATGGATGATAATAAGTGATAATAGCAATCTGAAATAAAAATGGCAGCAAGCAAACATGTAGCAGAACAGGCGGAAAACGGTGTTTCAATGCTTGGAAACAAGGCCTAGGGATCGTACTTTCACTAGTGGACACTCTCAACAATGATCACATAATTAAATAACTAATATCTTCTCTTCACTATGCTACTCTTAACCCTCTCCGGTTGGATACGAACACTAATAATTGCGTAGGGATGCAAAAAGCATTCCTTAAAGTAAGCATCCCCATGTCTAGTTAACCCCACGCTGTCACTATGAGCGCCCTAGAAGGAACTAGACAAACACCACAATTCATAGAGGAGACACACACGATGTGTGCACTGTCACCTTCACACCGCGGGACAAGGTGAATCCAAAGTTCATATTAATAAAACACTTGAGTAGCACAAGATGAAGAGTAACATCTACTTATTCAACTAGATTACAAAGCTCACAATCACATATAGATCACACCATGGGAGAGAGAGATGAACCACATAGCTACCGTAGAGTCCTCAGCCTCGGGGGAGAACTACTCCTTCCTCATCATAGGAGAAAACAACGTCGATGGAGATGGCGGTGGAGTCGATGGAGATGGCTTCCGGGGGCACTTCCCCATCCCGGCAGGGTGCCAGAATAGAGATATGTCCCCCGAAACTTGTTGGCGGCGGCAGCGGATCTACGGATGTATTTTGTGGACACTCTCAACAATGATAAAATAATTGAATGAATAAATATCATTTCTTCACTATACTACCCCGAACCACTCTCCGGTCGAATAAAAAACACCAATTCATTGCGTAGGGCTGTAACAGCACTCCTCAAAGTCGCATTCCCATGTCTAGTTAACCCCACGCTGTCACTATGAGCGCCCTAGAAGGTACTAGACAAACATCACCATTTCATAGGGTCATCCAACACAAGATATAAATATCATGCTAAACAACACGGTGCACACACTGTCACCTTTACACCATGATCAAAATGTTTACGGAGATCTCATAACAAAACCACTCGAGTAGAATAATAGATGGAGAGTGACATCTACTAATTCAACTAGATTGCAAAGCTCACGATCACATAAAGATCACACCATGGGAGATATAGATGAAACACATAGCTACCGGTAGAGCCCTCAACCCCAAGGGTGAACTACTCCCTCCTTATCATAGGAGACAACAACGGCGATGAAGATGGCGGTGGAGTCAGTGGAGATGGCTCCGGGGGCACTTCCCCATCCCGGCAGGGTGCCAGGATAGAGATTTCTGTCCCCCGAAATTTGCCGGCGGCGGCGGCGAAGCTATGGAACTTTTCGTGGAAGAAGGTCGATATTTTTAGGGTCTATGCCTCGGGGGGACTTTATAGGCGAAAGGGCGATGGCGGTAGGTGCCCGAGGGGCCCACACCACTAACCGGCGCAGCCAGGGGCCCACCCGCGCCCAAGCATGGTGTGGGGGCTCCGTGGCCCCCCTCCGGGTCTCCTTTGGACTTCCTTGACCCTCCGGGACTTCTAAGACTTCTGGATTTTGAATTGTCCAATTCCGAGAATATTTCCAAAACAACTTTTCTGAAACTAAAAATAGCAGAAAACAGGAACTGGCTCTATGGCGTCTTGTCAATAGGTTAGTCTCGGGAAATCGATAAAAATGACATAAATTGTAAGAAAAACATGTAGCATATGGCATGAAAACAACATGGAACATAAGAAATTAAGGATACGTTTATGACGTATCAATCAGCCACAGAATCAAGCGCTTGAATATGCGTAAGCAGCAAGACTTTGTGTCTCTGAAGGTATGCCCCCATATTCGCCCCCCCAGCCGCGCATAAATTGGCGGATCATCTTAGCACAGTGGTGCCAAACATCCACCGCATTATACACACGAGGAGGAGAGGCTGCCGCCTCAGCCCATTTGAGTCCCACTGATTCCACAATCCGGGCTGCTCGAGCCAGAAATCCCCAAAGTGGAATCGGTTAGGCCTTGGTGGTACCCCCTCAGAAGAAAAAAGGAGGGGAGTGTGGTCAGGCCCTACACGGGTAAGGGCTCGCAGAGAGCAAAGTGGGAAAGCAATTTCCCACTCAACCGAAACTAAAACCTGATCCAAAGCGCTCCGAATAGGGTCTACCTGATTATTAGTCCAGGTATAAAGGGGCCCCACCCGGTCTATCTCGTGTAGAGCCAGGTCCGCAATGAAGTCATTGAACATCCTCATCCTAGGGTGGTAAACATATGCCAAGCTCTTGTCTTCCGGGGACCTGATAATATTAAACTCCCCCGCCACAACCACCGGGATGGGGCAACGCTCCACTTTCGCCGTCAGCTCGGCCAAGAAATCAGTGGACCTCCGATGGTCCACGGGTCCGTATACAATGATAACCTCTCATCGGAGATTAGATCGTCTATGGGTGAGCAACATGCTCATGAAAAATTCCCCGCGGTCCATGTCATCTACCTGAAAGGTGTACTCCTTAGCACCAAGGAGGATCCCACCTCATTGCCCTGAGGCCGGGAGCCAATGCCAAGCAAACTTGAAGTGGCTCAACCTTTGTAGTTCAGCAATGGAGAAGTCTTGTCTTATTGTTTCTTGTAGTCCCAAAATGTCAACATTTTCCTGACGCATGTAATCGGAGAGCTGGAGTTGTCGGATGTCCACCCCAAACCCATGCATGTTCCAAATAAATGTGGACACACTCATTGGGAAACATCGTCGGGGGTGGTCCCCATAGGGGGGACCGAGGGGGCCCTACCACAGGTCGAGGGCCTAGACGTCACCTTAGGGGGCCTCCCTTACCTCCTCCCCAACTGGGGAAGAGCTATGGGGGCACCCTGCTCTAGGGTCCAAGGAGAACCGTTATTACAAGACCCCGGTGTTACCCGTGATGGTCCAGCCGACGTCGAGGAAGCCAGCCGCTCGAGCTCCGCCTGAGCACGAGCAGCCGCCAGAGATCCCTCGTAAATCTCCTTAGCCCGAATAGCCTCAATTTGCTCCACCCTCGGGCCACATTCCCCCCGGAAGATCACGCCACAGCCAGCAGCTACATGTTCCAAATGCTCTAGGGGAACCAAACCGAGAATCTAGAACTAGGAGGGGGCAGGGAGGTGAAGGAATGGAGTGAGAGGTGCGAGATGTACCAGACTCAAAGCAGCGAGCCGCCTGGCGGCACGACGCAGCCTCGCCCACCGTCGGCTCGACGACCTCCGTCCCCGTCCTGGCACGAGCAATGCGGGTGCTACGGCGGGTCATGACCCCAGGCACGGGAGTGGCGTTGAGGACCGCGCCCAGGGCACGAGCGTCCGGAACAGGAGTGGCTGGCAGCCGAGCCGGGGACCCCTATGGTGGAGTAGAAGGGGTCCCAGGCGAACTGGTGTAGCAGTCCACCCTAGGATACCAAGGAGAGTCCGGGGAAACAACCTCCATTCTCGCGACCCCAGAGTCAGCCGCCTCCAACCCAGACTGAGGGGGGGAGGGCCGTGAAGAGCGTCGGCCACGAGACTCGCAAGGTCTAGGGAACCTGGTCCCTCACATAGGTTAGACCCATACTGTGAGAGCGAAGGCCCCATAGACAACTGCGAGACCTGGTGAGAGACGTCCACCAGGGTCAGCTTAGCCGGCGCACTTAGGGGTAGAGCGGTCAGGGCTGGCAGGGACGGCACAGGCGAAGATGCCTGTGTCGTAGAGAGAACCGGGGCCACCGGCCCAACCGGCGGGGCGGTCCCCGGCAGAAGAGCGGAGACCACTAGAGGCGGGGCCACGTCCCTAGGGATCGCACCAGAGTTGTCATCCGAGGAGTCCCCGTAATCCTCAGAGGAGCTGTCGTGGTGAGGGGACGGGGAACGGCGAGGAATAGGGGAAGGCAGACGAGGCTAGGCACCCTCTCCCTCTACCTCCACCGACAGGGGCTTCTCCACCCCATCAAAGTAGAACGGCGGAAGAGGGCCCTCCAGCTTGGTGATATCCGGGACCATCATGCGCAGGCGGACATGGCCACGACCCGGAAGTGAGGCCTCGTCTATCTCCACAACACGACCCACAGTCTGCAAGATCTGGTCGACTATGGGAATGGTCTTCGCCTCCAGGGGATCCCATGAATCTGGATCCAGACAGGGATATAGCAGAAAGCATCGTCGGGTCCATGGAGACCTTTATGTTGCAACCCCGTAGGGTGGTTGAGTCACCCCACGCCAGGGAACTCTTCAATTTCCTCCTAATTTTCTTTTACAGTAGCTTGGGCTTTGAGGAGGTTTTCTTGAGATCGGAATAGGTGTTGCTGCTGCCGCATAAGGGCTTGGCTTCTGGCTTCCAGCACTTCCGGTGGTTCCTATGGTCCGACCGGGGTTTTGATCAGATTGATCTCGTCCTGTTCCGACATTTGGGGGACAGGGATTTCTTTCTTTTTCTTCTCCACAAGTGTGACTCCGCTTCCTACTCCTACTTCCAGGTTTTGATTAGCAGTATCTACCAACTTTTTCTTCTGGAGTTTGTACTGGAGCTTCTTGGTAGTCTTCTTTTTCTTCTTGGAAGAAGGAGGCTTTTTTCTAGGTTCTTCTTCTGTCAATTCCTTGACATCGGGATACGTGGGACTAGTTTCGCCATCCTCTATTTCCTGATCTGGTGGAGGTGTTTTGGGGTCTTCATCTTCTTTGGCATCCGAGTTTTCAGTCGGTTTTTCCATAAGTACTTCATGGAAACTCCCCTGCATAGATTTGAACTTTCTTTCGAAAGCGTCTTCATCTTCATCATCGGAATCTATGTCTTCAGATCCGGGTTCCGACTCCAATCTTGCTTCTATAGCGGCTAACACGGAGTCGACTTCCGAGTTTGTCGTTTCACTGACGGGTGTCGGATCTTCCACTTGTTCTCTGGGATTGTTGTTTTCTGCTTCTTCCACGGGATTGGTTTCTTTCGCGTTATCCGCGACTTCAGATTGCACCATGCCAATAAAATGTGATCTGATTGCAGGCATCTCCAAAGAGACGGAAATTTCAGTACAACTTTGACGATTTGAGCAGAATCCGGTATCGTAGTTTTCCTCAATAGGGTATAGGGCGGGTGGGATAAATTTGCTTCCACAGAATCCCATAGCCTCTGTTATTAATCCGAAAAAAATATTTGCAGATCCAATCGGTAAAACGCAGGCACTTACCAGATGATTCTGTCCTGGCATGTATGATCCGTTGTCGAGGAAGCGCCCAACGTCGCCGTCGAAATCCAAGCTTCCGACAGTTATTGAACTGTCGATTCCGCCGAGTATCCCCGATCGAAACATAACTCCTGACGCCAATGGCCCCATGGTAGGCGCCAACTATCGAGACATCGTAGTAAGGATCATAGACGGGGGGTGCCATGATCCTACGAGTAGAGACGTGGGGGGCGTGGTAGTACGACAATTGGGAACATAGGTTTTACCCAGGTTCGGTACGTCGCAACTAGGCGGCGTTCCTACTCCTGCAATCTCACTAAATCAGGGCTAAAGCCTGAACTATACAAAGTACAATGTGAGTATGGATTCGCTAACTCGGCGAGGATCAACTTCTCGGCGAGTTGGTGTTGCTACACCTTGATGGTGCCTTGACGGGGAGACTTCTTGATGATGATGAATTTTAAGTCCCTGGCAACGACGCCAGAAATTCTTTGCTATTGATGGTGTGTTGGGAACCCCAAGAGGAGGGTCTGATGAGTGCAGCTGTAAGAATTTACCTCAGTTAAGAACCAAGATTATCAATCCAGTAGGAGAAAGAGGATCTTCGGAAGGTTGATGGCACTGATGGTGGTGACGGCGCCTCACCGGTGTCAACAACAACGCGGAACCTGCACACTACACAACCAAAATACTTTGTCCCAACGGTACAGTGAGGTTGTCAATCTCACCGGTCTTTCTGAAAACAAAGATTAGACATGTAGTGTGGAAAATGGTGTGTGCTTGCAGTAAGTAAAGAAAACAAGGAATTGTAGTGGTTTGTTTAACAGTGTAGGAAAATGGACCGGGGTTCATAGGTTCACTAGTGGTGTCTCTCCATAAAAGATAGCATGTTGGGTGAACAAATTACAGCTGGGCAATTGACAAATAGAGGTTGCACCATAGTGCACATTCATGACATGATGACTACTATGATATTTAGTGCGGGCATTAGAACAGTATACATAGACCGTAATCCAACTGCATCTATGACTAATAATCCACCCTCAGGTTATCATCTGAACCCCCTTAGCTATTAAGTTGCAAGCAACAGATAATCGCATTAAGCAGTGTGTGTAATGTAAGCAATGATTGTGCATGCGGGCACTCATACCGTTGTTTTCTCCCTAGTGGCAACAGCACATCCTCCCTCGTCACGTTTTTGTCCCTCGAGCACAGGCGAAAAGGAGGCATGAACCCAACTATCGAGCATAAATACATCCTCTTGGAGTCACTAGCAACTACTTGGCCAGAGCAACCACTAGAAACGGAAAGCATGCAAGATCACAAATAACATATGCAATAAAGACTATAATCAACTTGGCATAAGTTCAATATTCATCGGATCCCAGCAAACACAACACATAGAATTACATAAGAACAATCTCGATCTTGTTAGGCAGCTCACGAGATCTAAACATTGAGGCATAGGAGGAGAAGAAAACCATCTAGCTAATGTCATGGACCCGTAGTCCAAGGATGAACTACTCACGCATCACTCCGGAGGCAGGCATGGTGACGAAGAGGCCTCCGGTGATGATCTCTCTCCGACAGGGTGCCGGGAGACAGCTTCACAACCCCCCTGATCTAGGGTTTACGACGACGGCGGCTGCGGAACTTTTTGGGGATTTTTGATCATGTGCCTAGGGTTTTCCTTCGGAGGGGAATAAATTGGCGAAAGGGCAACGTCGGTGGGCCAGCAGGGTGGCCTGACCACCCCCAGGCGCGGCCAAGGGGGGCTCCCGCCTGGCTATGGTGAGGCCCCCCTTGTGCCCGTCTTCGACTCCTCTTCGGACTTCTGGATGCTTCCGGGGAAAATATGAACTTTGGGATTCATGGGGTCCAATTCCGAGAATATTTCTAGAACAAATTTTCTGAAATAAAAAACAGCAGAAAACAACGAACTGGCACTTGGCATCTTGTTAATAGGTTGGTCCCGGAAAGCTGTAAAAATGCTATAAAGAAGGGAGAAAACATCTAGCAATTGGCATAAAAAAAAACGCGACCAACCAGGACTAGCCCCGGTGGCATATTTTTATAGAGGAATAGCACCTTTGTGAGAAAACCAGGAATTCGTCCCCGACGGGGATCGAACTCAGGCTGTTGAGTGCCCTCACCCACACTCCAACCATTGGGCCTCTGCCCCGTTCTCTCTAGCAATTGGCATAATATCAACATGGAACATCAAAAATTATAGATACGTTGGAGACGTATCAAGCATCCCCAAGCTTAGTTCCTACTCGTCCTCAAGTAGGTAAACGATAAAACAAAATAATTTTTGAGGTGACAACTACCGCACAAATTTTGATTATCAAAATGTAAAAGCATATGTAAGCTGAGATCATAGAACTTTAACACAAACATCATAAATAGAACTTTAATAATAAAGCATAGCAATCACTTTGCATCATGAGAAGTATCTCAAATAAAAGATCATGAATAACAATGCAAAGAAAGATATACGTTTGTTTCAAGTATAGAGAAAGCATGGCAAAGTGGTATTTCGCTAGTCCTTAAGAGTGGGGCAAAACATAAATGGCAGGACACCTTCAAAGTTCATTAGGAAGACTAGAACAAATAATTAGAGAACAAGCAATAACACATCATTAATCAATTAATAATGTTTTTGGGACAAATGCACATAAAACTCAGAATGGCAAAAATGCTCTCTCAACTGTGCATAAAGTTAGAAGATGGAGACTCAACATAAAAGTAAAAGAAAGGCCCTTCGCAGAGGGAAGCAGGGATCACTCATGTGCTAGAGATTTTATTTTATTAAACAGAGGTATTAAAAGTTTGACACTGCTCCTTACACAAACCATGGCTAACTGAATCCTCGGGTGCCTGCCAACAATCACATACCATGGAGGAGTGTCTATATTTTGGGAGATGTATGCTAATGTCCATGAATGGTAAACAGAAAATACAGTATGTCACAAGCCAACTATATTTCACAAGAGCGGCTCCCATATGAAGGACACAATTGGTGTAGAAGGTCATCCCTCTTTCTCTTTTGTTTACACAATTATGCTTTGACTGATAAATCAGGGGCAAAAATAGAGAAGATATTTTGTGTGTATTAATTTGGGGCTGGGCACCCTGCTGCCAGCTCTTCAATCAATTGGATAAGCGGATGAAGCCACTAGTCCAGGGTGTGAAATCCAATCAACAAGTTAGATAAAGATTCTCTATTTACGTCCTCATGAGCAAAAACAGGAACACAAAGGATGAGTAATTTTAAAGGTTTTAAAGGTAACACATGAGAAATTTACTTGGAGTGGCAGTTAAATACCGCATGTAGGTAGGTATGGTGGACACAATAGGAAAACTTGATTTTAGGGAGTTGGATGCATGAGTAGAATTCCATACTCGGTACAGGTGGAGGCTAGCAAAAGACTGGGAGCGACAAATCAAGAGGGCATAAGAGCCATAATCATGCAAAGCGACATAAACATCATTAATCAAAGCATAAGTGGTACCACAAGTTCAAAAACTAAATTATCATAGAGTCTATTAGTGACTGGTTCATAGTCATAAACATGGTGTGAGCATGCGCCAAGTCAACCAAATAAAACATTCAAAAGAGAATACCACAAATTTATGCTTCAATATGACAAGAACAACTCATGATTCTTTCAATGGCACATTAAACACTCTCAGCTATTTGAGGCTAATCATGCTACTCAATAACCACAAGGCTTTAAAACTAAAATAACATCTAGCATGATATGAAAAAGTTCTAGGCACGGTTTATAAAAGCTTCTACTTGCACCATTAAAAATTCTACTTCAAACAGCAGTTTCTTTTCCCAACAAGCATCATACAAGATATGTTTTAACAAAAATACTATACATGATACAGCAAGAAAACATGAGAGTACTCACATAACACTACTAAAACTGACAGCTCTAGATAAGAGATGCATGCAAAACAGGAGCTAAATAAATGCAGCAGCCAGACAAAGATTAATACAAAGTATTCCCATGAAAAAGCGGAGCATGTCACTCTCCAATAAAATAATTCTGGGGTCCAACCAAGATTATTGCAAAAATAAAAACAAACTTAAAGCAAAAATAAAATACGCTCCAAGTAAAGCACATAAGATGTGACCGAATAAAAATATAGTTTCACTAGAAGTGACCTGATAATTTGTCGATGAAGAAGGGGATGCCTTGGGCATCCCCAAGCTTAGACGCTTGAGTCTTCTTGGAATTTTCTGGGATGTACTTCCGGGGCATCCCCAATCTTAGGCTCTTCACTCTTCTTGATCACGTCATATCATCCTCTTCTCTTGACCCTTGAAAACTTTCTTTCATACCAAACTTCTTACAATCTTCATTAGGCACGTTAGTGCAATCGAAATAATAAATTCACATGGTTCAGTTTCAACACAAGCCTAACACTAATAAACACATTAGCTACTTTCACAACTTCTTTTAAAACTCTTTTTCTCAAAAGAACACCAAAAGAAAGAGATTAAGATGCAAATGCAATTATTGGCAGAAATCTGTCAAAACAGGACAGCAGGTAAAGATGATTTTTTTCGAAAATCTTCTGTTGCTCGAATAAAAAAGTGTTCAACTAAGAAAAATTGCGTATATAGCCCAGGATTACGCACACAAAAACTCAGGTCATTTTGAATTTTCTGTGATTTTATACGAATTTAACAGCGGAAAGCAGAAATCTGTTTCCTGCGCAGAAATCCGAAATATAGTCTCAACTCTACACTACAGACTTTACTTAGCTCAACAAACACACACAAAAAAGATACATAGGGGTTGCTAAGGAAACAGAAAACACCCAGGTGCAAAGAACACAGAAAGAAACGACGGAAAATGGGTTGAAAACGGAGAAATAAAACGGGTTGTCTCCCGGTAGCGCTTTTCTTTAACGCCTTTCAGGTAGGCATAGAAAGCAACTCAAGTATTTTCAAGTGAAGAAGCATCAAAATTAAGCTTATAAATCTCCTCAACAATGAATTTTATTTCATGTATAGAAGTTTTAGATGTCCCTTTATCAGCACTTTTAGGCGCACTACTTTCATCAAATGGGTTTGCAGGAACAATCCAATCAAAATTATTTTCTAGAGCTTCATGCATTCCTACCAATTTAAAGGGTATTGGTATTTTAACTTCCTTTTGGCTTTACCTGGTGTGCTATCAACATATACACATGATCCTGACATCTCAAATCGGTTAAAAACTTTTCTAGCCTCAATGGCAACATCGCCAAATTCTTTAAACAAAGTTTCTAGAATAAACTCTCTTTTTTCGCTATCCTTAATGTTATCAAGGTTGAGGAACATTTTTTGTATTATGGGATTAAGGTTAACAAACCTAGCTTCCAGCATACGAACTAGAGATGTTGCGGCGGTTTCATAATCTGGAGCAAGTTCAGCTAAGGATCTATCCTCCAATTCTTTGTGCTTACTAACATAATTAAAGAACTCTCCAATATTATCATTCCCAATTATATCACCACTACATATTGGTATGTCTTTCAAGTTAAACTTGGGTAGAATCATAATTAGAGATTAAACTAAGAGCAGAAAAGCAAAAATAACAGATATGAAGTAAACTAATTTTTTGTGTGTGTTTTTGATGTAAAGAAGCAAGACAAGACAAAAAAAAAACAAGACAATTAACAAAATAAAGAGGTTGAGAGTGAGAGACTCCCCTTGCCAGAAGACTTCTTTCTTCCCCGGCAACGGTGCCAGAAATTCTTGTTGCTACACCTTGATGGTGCCTTGACGGGGAGACTTCTTGATGATGATAAATTTTAAGTCCCCGGCAACGGCGCCACAAATTCTTTGTTATGGATGGTGTGTTGGAAACCCAAGAGGAGGGTGTGATGAGTGCAACGGTAAGAATTTCCCTCAGTTAAGAACCAAGGTTATAAATCCAGTAGGAGAAAGAGGATCTTCGGAAGGTTGATGTCACTGACAGTGGTGATGGCTCCTCACCGGTGTGAGCAACAACGCGAAACCTGCACACAACACAACCAAAATACTTTGTCCCAACGGTACAGTGACGTTGTCAATCTCACCAGTCTTGCTGAAAACAAAGATTAGACGTATAGTGTGGAAAATGGTGTATGCTTGCAGTACGTAAAGAAAACAGGGAATTGTAGTGGTTTGTTTAACAGTGTAGGAAAATGGACCGGGGTTCATAGGTTCACTAGTGGTGTCTCTCCATAAAAGATAGCATGCTGGGTGAACAAATTACAGCTAGGCAAATTGACAAATATAGGTTGCACCGTAGTGCACATTCATGACATGATGACTACTATGATATTTAGTGCGGGCATTACAACAATATACATACACCATAAATCAAATGCATCTATGACTAATAATCCACCCTGAGGTTATCATCCAAACCCCCTTAGGTATTAAGTTGCAAGCAACAGATAATCGCATTAAGCAATGTGTCTAATGTAAGCAATGATTGTGCACACGGGCACTCACACCGCTGTTTTTCCCTAGTGGCAAGAACACATCCTCCCCCGTTACGTTTCTGTCACTCGAGCACAGGCGAAAAGGAGGCATGAACGACTATCGAGCATAAATACTCCCTCTTGGAGTCACTAGCAACTACTTGGCCAGAGCAACCACTAGAAACGGAAAGCATGCAAGATCACAAATAACATATGCAATAAAGACTATAATCAACTTGGCATAAGTTCAATATTCATCGGATCCTAGCAAACACAGCACATATAATTACATAAGAACAATCTCGATCATGTTAGGCATCTCACGAGATCTAAACATTGAGGCATAGGAGGAGAAGACAACCATCTAGCTACTGCTATGGACCCTTAGTCCAAGGATGAACTACTCACACATCACTCCGGAGTCAGGCATGGTGATGAAGAGGCCTCCGGTGATGATCTCCTCTCCTGCAGGGTGCCGGGAGACAGCTTCAGAACCCCCCTAATCTAGGGTTGACGACGACGGTGGTTGCGGAACTTTTCGGGTATTTTTGATCAGGTGCCTAGGGTTTTCCTTCGGAGGGGTATAAATAGGCGAAAGGGTGACGTCAGTGGGTGATGCATGTAAAATGCATACATGAACTTTGCATGTTATTACTTGTTTTTCCTACATATTAGCAACCTATATTCATGTTTTATAATGATTTGGGGGATTTTCTGAACAATCCCCCTTCTTTTGGTTCTAACCCTGTTTTCCAGAAAACGTACTTTTTAGTGTTTCAAACTTTCCGGGAGCTTCGGGACTCCAAAAAGGGCAAGGCCAAAGAGCACAGTTCAGAATTTTCGAGACGAAGACCATGGGCCAAAGTAGAGGGCCAAAAGGACAACCAGGTGGAAAAGAGGACCCTCCACGCGGCCAGATTCCTTGGCCGCGTGTGGGACCCCCTTTTGCCCCTGTGGCTCTGATGCCGTCGATCTTTCTTCTCCCGAGTGTCTCGTGACCTAAAAACGACTATATAAAGGGTCCCCTGGCCTTTTCGAGACGGAGGCGGCGCCGAGAGACGAAACCACGAAACAGAGAGACAAAAGGCTGCCGCCGGAGAAGATCGGAGGGGGGAAACGCCGCCGGGATCACCCCCGGAGGGCTCCACCCCCCTCCGACGTGTTCATCATCAACATCTACAGCAAGATCAGCTCCATCTCTCCACTGTAATCTCTTGGCAAACACGATGTATGATGCAATACTAAATTTCCTTTATGTATTGTGTCTCCCCGTCTATGTTTGAGTAGTGAATTGTTCTTGGCAATGGTGAAATAGTTCGTTGATTAGTTGCATACAAGTTTGTTATCTTCTATGATTGTCTTTATGTATAATATATGAGTGCACGCATATGTTGGGGAATGCATGTAAGGTGATCACCGGTAGCATAATGGAGTGGTGGTGACTTGGGAGTGACAGTAACCTGAGACCGAGCCACAAAGTTAAGTTATGGGGGGATATATATAGGGGACCTTAGAACGTAAGGCTATGGTGGGACTTTATGTCTTAATCAATCTTGTGCAGTCATTTACTTGGCCACATGATCCATCATAAGGGGTTGTAGATCATTTACTTGACTATACCTATTCATGGCTCCTTCCTAGAAGCAGAGGTTTGAGAAGATAAAATCGCCTCTAACTTCATACAAAGGAGTGAGAGTCACACATGTTCCACCGATTCAACATACAAGAACAAATAATAAGGGTGTTGTTAGGGTGATCAATCCATCCAACACACAAACTATTAACTCCGTTCCTAAATAGGGGAATTGTGTAACCGAACACTCGAAATGTCAGACTGGAGATCTTTATGGGAGGTGTTTGTGAAGCTCCGTTTGAATGAGAGCAGGATGTCATGGTCTTAGAGCTTTTAAACCAATGAAAAACATGGAGGAAAGGGATCGGTGGTCAAGGCTACGATCGGAAAGCGTCCAATCTGATAGTTAGAAGATGTGAACATAGACGAAAGAAAAGTTATAACGATAAGAATTCGCATTGGTTCGGTGGGCGTGCACTCCCACATCTCCAATATTAATCCTTCTCAATTACTTTCCAAAAGGAGTGGCTACCTTTAAGATACACCGAAATCAAAGATGGTGTAGCTCTCAGAGATGGAAGGAAGCCAAACAAGACCAATAAGGAAATCACAACACGATTGAATGAGTCAACCGATAAGATGAAGAATCAGTCTCACCGTAAAATCTTCTTGTTTCCGATTCTTCCTCTAGACACCACTAACAAGAAGTCTTGCTCACATCAATGACGAGGTGCTTTCGGATCTTCTGGAGATCGAGCCTATTAGGTTAAAAGGCTAAGAGAACGTCCATCCCACGTAGGATCCTAGTCTTTGAAAGATAGATCAGAGAGGAGACTCCAAAACAAATAAGGTAGGAGGAGAAATAGAGTATAGATGCGGAGCAAATAAGAATCCTATTTATATGTTTTCAAAATAGGTTAGCACAAATAGTTTTGACACTTTAGGAACACGACCGTTAGCGAGGTTATCCTACAGACTTTGCGGACCCGTTGCTTCGATAACCATTCGTATCGTAACAACATTGGGAATCGGAACCATGCTCTGATACCATTTGTGACGCCCCTGGATCGGGTACTATGGGGATTTCAGCGTTCCCGCCCAAATCCACATAATATCAGATCCTAGGTTGTCGTTTCTGATACCATTACAACAGTTCACGAATAATCCACAACAACAACAGAAGAGATATATACAAGGCGACTCAAACGAGTCAAGGATACAACTTATACAATACAAAGATCCAAATAACAGCGGAAGACGAAAGAGTATCCGACTACGGATAAGATACAAATTGGACTAAGAGTCCTGAAGATAACCGATGGCGTCCAATCCCTGCCCAGGCCAAGCCGGAGGGATTCCCAAGCTAACGTCGTCAGACTTCAAACCTGTGACTGCATTGTGAATACAACCCCGAATCAACGGGGTCAGTACTTGGGGTACCGGCAGGCGAAAAACAATACTCAAGATACCAGTGCAACCATCCATCACAAGATACAAATACTTTGGGTACAGAGGAAGAGGTTGGTGTAATGAAGCGGCAGCAGGCGGCACTAAGCAGTCTATGGAGACACGCTACAACTCTCGTCCATTAGAAAGGGAAGAGAAAGCGCGACAAAACCAACTACAACTATTCACCAAAACAAACCCATCCAGGATGTACCCCCCAACAACCAATGCCAGGAGGTAACCGAGGAAAAACTCACACATGTTGTAATAGTAAACTCGTTATCGCACAGGTTAACAAGTATCATTAGGTGTAAGTTATCTGACTCTTGTAAGCCAGCACTTTATCCAAGATCGTCACATAAGCGCGGACGATACGCCTTCTCGAAAAGATTTAACCCTGCAGGGATGCACTACTGTAGCCACACGCACCGAGACTGTCGCGAGACTGTCGGCACAACACTTCACCTTACCACAAACAAGTCCAGGGAGCCACCTAGCTAGGTTGGAACCGCCTCGAGAGTTCGGCCGGTGCTTCGAAGCGGACCTAGCCGTTTGCGTCTACGCGTGAAACGGATCAAACCTGACCGGAACTGTCCGATCCACGTCATACCGCGGAAACCTATATAATTGTACGCACATCGGTAACATACCATCATCATCCTCCATGTTGTTGACATTGTACCTGCAAAACTGGTGATGTGCGTACCCAAATGGAAAGCCCGAAGTAAGTTGTGGCATCCTGGACAAGTGTGCAGCGGGGCTAATAGGTTGCGGGGAGTCCCATTCCTCCCACGATGTGGTTAGCACGCTCATTCTTGGATCAACGGATAAGAACCTTTTCCTAAGGCGACACCCGAGGGACCAAAAGCCTCGAGGGGCCTCCCGCCAGTGGCTTAACTCGATTTCAAATTTTATTATTACCACCCAAGAGTTAAGATCATTTTAAAATAAGTTGAACCAACCTATCATACTAGTAAGGTGACAAAGAACCAAACTCGCCAAAGAACCTAAGCATGCGCTACGACTCGCAGGGCCAACAAGAAACAAACATGTCATAGGAGGTGGAGAATGAGGCTATATCATGGCTGCAAGGTAAACATATGATAGGATTGAGACACAAGCATCGGTTCATAAGGCTTGAATAAAGACAACGGAAAGAATCGGTAACAAGTGAGGAACGGCAGCCATAGGTAGCAAGTGAGTAAAGCTTGCCTGGAATCCAGCTTGTAGAGGTAGCAGAACTTGTCGGGCTCACATCATCTCACGTCCTATCCGCGAAGAAGCAAAGCACTAGAAGAAACACCGGATGCAACAATTACTACTAGGGCAAAAGATCCAGCATGATCCTATTTTATATGCATGACATGCGGGATGCAACTTAACCAATTTAAGTGGAACCGGAATCCCAACGATTAAGTTAGAAGGTTCAAGTTATTTATCTAGCCATCAAATTAAACGTTTATTAACATGGAGAACAAAATATAGATGAGCTAAGCAAGATTAAATGGAATAGGGCACAAATTGAAATAAATAGCCCAACACATTCCATGTTTATTATTTAGGTGAACATGCATAACACTAATAGAATCCAAGATGAAATATGCAAACATGATCATGGATGGCATATTAATATTCTTTGCATTTTTCTTACAAAAATTCATATATAACATTTTGCCAGGGGAGTTATAGTTTGAAAGCTATGCATTAGGACTTTAAAGAAAAAGAAATAAGAAAGAAAGGGAGTTGTACTGGGATTTGAACTTGGGCCGATCAGTACAGAGATAGGAGACACAGCCACTGGGCTGGCTCGGACTTGTGATTGAAAGCAAATCTGAAGGTATAGGAGGCATACAAGCCACGTTAACTGAACAAAATAGACAGAAGTTTCAGAACTGTGGCCTGGGTAGGATTCGATCCTGGGTTCTGCTGGATTGAGGACTGGCATGTATACCACTGGGATATGTGCATGATCGTGGGATAGTTGGGGTTATATCGGAAGATAAAGTGTGCCCTGCAATGACGAAACTGAAACACCACATCTGCGAGTTGCAGATCGGAAGGGAAAATAGACGGAAATTTGACCACGACATGCACGGATTGGTGGCGCCCAATGTTCCTAATGTGAAGGTAAGTGTGTGTGCGTGCCAGCCGGAGTTGATGCGTGTCTGCCACCAAATTTGCAGGAACGAAACAGAGAAAACCTCAACTAGCTCAAACTCGAGCTGTTCATGGCGGACAGAACCAGCACATGTTCGCACGATGGCGAGGTCACAGAGCAAGGGGAAGGGGAGGGAAGAGAAGTCCAGGCGGACGGCATGCTTACCAGATGGTTGTAGCCGAAGCAGAGAGGCTCGAGGAGGTCTACGACATACAGGCAAGGGCGTAGATGGCGCCAGCGTAAGCATGGACGGAAGAGGAAGAAGGTCTCGCCGGCGACGCCCCGGGCAGCGCCGGCTCCCGGTCTTCAGCGTACAAGACGAGGACGGCGAGGCGGTTCCGTTCCGGCAGACAGCGTTGCTCGACGAGGACCATGACGGCGGGGCGACGACGACGGGCTACCGGCTCTCTCTGTTTAGAAAAATTCAGAGAAGGCAAAAGAGACAGAGGAGGGAGAGAGGTGGCGGCGGTGGATGGGAAGAGAGGAACCAAGCTATGGTTTGGGGAGGAGAGGGTGCGGCTTGGGGTAGATAAGGAGGGGGAGAGGGGACCAGTGGTGGGAGGGAGCAGGTGCGGTGGTGGTTTTCTCTGCTTGGAGAAAACGACAGGGAGGGGGATCACGTCCGCTCTTCGCGTGACTGTACGGAGGAGGAAGGGTGAAGGTGGGCTGGGAGTTGGGCTTTTGGTGTGGGCTCCTGCTGGGCCGGTTTGGCCTAGGAGCCCCAAAACCTTTTTTTTGTTTTACAGAAATTGTTTTTAGGCACTCTTAGTAAAAATTCATGCATCAAACAATTTCAGAAAATTTAGAAAACAAGATTTTATACAATTTTAATCATTTCACAGATTTTAAATGCACGATGATGCAGATGCTATGTCATGCGCGAAGAAAAAGAAAACAGACAAGCAAAAAATTCTAATTGGGAGAAACCCCGGGTGTTACACAGAGAGACAGAAGGCTGCCGCCGGAGAAGATCGGAGGGGGGAAACGCCGCCGGGATCACCCCCGGAGGGCTCCACCCCCTCCGGCGTTTTCATCATCAACATCTACAGCAAGATCAGCTCCATCTCTCCACTGTAATCTCTTGGCAAACACGATGTATGATGCAATACTAAATTTCCTTTATGTATTGTGTCTCCCCGTCTATGTTTGAGTAGTGAATTGTTCTTGGCAATGGTGAAATAGTTCGTTGATTAGTTGCATACAAGTTTGTTATCTTCTATGATTGTCTTTATGTATAATATATGAGTGCACGCATATGTTGGGGAATGCATGTAAGGTGATCACCGGTAGCATAATGGAGTGGTGGTGACTTGGGAGTGACAGTAACCTGAGACCGAGCCACAAAGTTAAGTTATGGGGGGATATATATAGGGGACCTTAGAACGTAAGGCTATGGTGGGACTTTATGTCTTAATCAATCTTGTGCAGTCATTTACTTGGCCACATGATCCATCATAAGGGGTTGTAGATCATTTACTTGACTATACCTATTCATGGCTCCTTCCGAGAAGAAACAACTAAGACTAAAACATGTGCTTCACTAATTGTGACAACCACACGAACGAAACACCTATTGCTAGAACACTTGCTCCCTTGAGATACTTGAGATATTTGCTGCTTGCTACTTGTGAAACTTGCTTAGAAACTTGCTTTAGAAACTTGCTCTAGGATTACTTGCATTTTAAACTTGCTTCACTAGTTACTAGACAAACCACACTCCACGTCACTTGCTTTTAATTAGTTAGTTCCTTTTAGTCAAACTTATTGCTTTGCATAAACATCCATATAAGAGGGTTATAGGGCTTTAGAGAATAGATAGCTTACTTTCAGCTCCTCGTGGGTTCGACACTCAAATACTTATCGAAAGGTACTACAATTGATCTCCTGCACTTGGGAGTCATAAGTGGGCCACCAGGGTGGCCTCACCACCCCCCAGACGCGGCCAAGGGGGCGATGACCCACAAGTATAGGGGTGTGATGGAGGGATGATAACCCGGTAGGCCAACGCCAAGGAGTAACTCGGCCTAAAGGATGCTGCGCAAGATCCGGCTTAAGATAAAGGAGTTTCTAGAAGGCCCAGGAACGTAGGCCTCATAACCCGGATTGTGGGTTCCGATAAGAAAGTTTAGGGTTTCTAAGCAGTGTCCGGGTAGGATTCAGAGTGCGCCTTGGGGAGTAGGCCAAGGGGTCCGGATATTATATAAGCCGGCCCCTAGGGTTAGACGAGAGAGAGATCCAAGAGTTTTGAGCAATATCGCTAGGTATCGAGTATCCAGTGTAATACGAGAGTTGAGTTAATATATCTAGATCGGAGACTCAGCGACTTGATTGCCGGCTACCAGATCGCATATCATCATGTTTTCCCTTGAGCTAAACCCTCTCCCAAACACCAGAGTCGAATTGCCCCAAGATAAGTTACCCCCGGTAACGTCTGCCGTGATTATCCCACGACAGTTGGCGCCCACCGTGGGGCCTATGTCCAAGGGTGTTTACATCACGGGAGAAGCTCGGAAGAACATGGAGAACCTTGTCATCGGCGAGATCTACACCGACCACGAAGGAGAGAAGATGGTGGACGATTCCGGCTGGGGGCCAGAGTCGGATCTGCTCGAATCTGGATCTGTCGTGACAATCGGCCAGATCAACGTCTTCATTGGCATGGTACGTACGTCCGGTTCAATCCCTGACGATTTCGGATTTGATTCTATGTCAGGGGAAGCTACCCACGTTCAATCAGATGGAGAAGAATCGGTCGGGACGGTAGATCCGACAGAAGAGTCCCCCACAAAGAGGGAACAGCCGGAGGAGCCGGCATGGACCCCGCGTGGCCGGGTCATGAGAGAAGATGATACCGAGTCCATCCTGCATCTGCTGGAGAACCGGTACGAGGAAAATAGCAGCGAAGAGGAAGAGTACGAATCTGCGCCAAGCATTACGCGCCAGGTTGCGGTTTACACGGCCCCGGCGATCAATCTTAATCAGGGAAACGTGACCGCGGCCACAGTCGAAACAGCGCCAGCAGTGGCCCAGCAGCAAGGTCCGGTTGACGGAAACCCGGTTCTCACCCGAGTTGACGGAGAATCGGCATCGGTTACCAGCCACGCGGCGGACAGCGAGTTGCAGGCAAACATGTTTGGATATCTGGCAAACCGAACGCCAGGGGCGGGTCCTTCAAACCCGCAACACCCGGCCCTATTCAACAACAACTTGATTCTGGATCCAACCGTTTTAGCTACAGTTATTACTCCGGAAAACGCGGCGGAACGTGTCAGAGATCTGGATGTAGCCCGCCGTGCATTGGAGCAGCAGAGAAGGCAAGTAGAAGCAGAAAGGCAGGGGATGGCCACCCGCCAACGTGAGCTGGATGCATTGGAAACCCAGCTCCGAGAAGAGACAACCAGGGTGCGTCAAAGGCATCAAACCATGTTACATGCAGCGGGTGGAGTTATAAACCCGACCAACCTATTTATCACACCTCAGGATCAACCGATTCCGGCAGCAAACCAAGGAACCGTACAACAACCTGCAAATGGAGGAGCACAGCCGGCAAACATACAAGCCGGGTTACCCACATTGCAGACTGGAGCCACTGCCGGCAATACATTACCACCACCACCACCATCACGATTTCGCACACCAGCAGGTCATTACAACAACCCCATGGATAATGTGTACGCAGCAACGCTCGCATTGAATCAAATCCCCGTAAGAGAGTCACCCCACGCAGAGGAGACCCGGCGGGCGATAGATCTATTGCGCACTGCGGTAGCGCAGCAAGTTAATTACCCGGATCACAGAAGTGGAATGCATGGGAGACCTTATATCAGCCAGCAACGAGGCAATACCGGCAATATCCAGACAAGTTCAGCGCGGCGGAGGGAAGAGCAGCAGCAAATGCCGCCTCCTCCCCGCGTTCAGGCAGTACCAGCAGCATCAGCAGCACAAGCTATCGTGGATAGTTCCAGAGCCAGGAGGGCCGCGGCCGGGTCTGCGGTGCATGGGCCACCAGCCGTACCGCGTCCAGCTGCACCTCCCGCAGGATCACATGTTTCCCGGGCGAGACCAGTTCCGACTAATCTCGCTGGGCCTAAGTGTCTGACGGATAACATCAGAGCTGAGCCTTACCCGGATAAATTCAAAGAACCGGGTAAAGTTGTGAATTATGAGCCGACTATGGATCCAGAAACATGGTTGAGCAGTTACAAGATGGCTATGTCGATTCGCAATGCATCAGAAAATCTTCAAGCCAAGTTCATGTACTTGATGATGTCAGAAGGAGCAGCAAAGTTATGGTTCAATAATTTACCGGAAGGATCTATCAAGTCATGGGAGGAGTTGAAAACTGCGTTTATCAAGCACTTTCATGGGACGTGCAGAAAGCTATTTACTATTGATGACTTAGAGCGGTGTGTACAAAAGAAAGGAGAATCGGCGCGCAGCTGGGTGCGCCGGGTTATGGAGATACTTCACTCATCTACGGATATTCAGCCTAAAGATGCGCTACAGGCTATGGCGAAGACATGCAAGTACATACCCTTAGTGCAAAAGTTAACTCGCATGAAATCTAGTCGAAATGCTTCAGAGGTTACGATGGGAGAACTAATGGATGCATGCAACAAACACGCTGCAACAGATACTACAGAAGAGGATGTCGATGACAAGAAAGCAAAAGCAAATACAAATAATAGTGGAAGAACCGGCAATGGATCAACGCCAGGTAACAATGGAGGTAACAATGGGAACAACCAGAACAAGCGCCCGTTTGAGGGAGGCTCCGAGTTTGTCGCTAGCACAGAAGCCGGGTCTTCGAGACCTAGAGCAGAAGGAAATTTCAATGCTGGAAATCACAACGGAGGAAATTATCAAGGACCGCCGAGGCCGGGTAACAATTGGGACATCTTCAGAATGGCGTGCCCAAAGCACAGCAGGAACGGTAGGCCGGCTAACCACTCATTGGAGCAGTGCGCGGACCTACAGAGATGGAAGAATGAGGAGATAAACAAGGCCATGCGAGGTGCAGGTCGGGGAGGAGGACCGGGTCCGGGTGGAAACCCGGGCAACAGCCCACCCCCAGCCGGTAACCCGGCAGGCGGAAATCCGGGTAACAACCAAGGGGGAGCTGGAGGTTTCCAAGCCAACCCCAAGCAATTGGGACAATATCACGTGCATACCACAGGAATTTCTAACAAGGATAAAAAAGATACTGAAACAAGCAGTAAACTCGGTTTCTTCGGCTGTTCCGAGATACCTGAGATGGTCAGAGCAGGACGTAACATGGAGCAGAAGAGATCACCCGGAAAGGATAGAACACCCGGGAGTCTTGGCATTGCTGGTGGCACCTCAGGTTAATGGTTATGAGCTGAAAAAGGTCCTAATGGACGGTGGAAGTAGCATCAATATCTTGTATTGGGAAACTTTTCTACGCATGGGTCTCAAGGAGTCTCAGCTGCAGAAGAGTTCAACGGTTTTTCACGGGATTGTGTCGGGTCACTCAGCGTGCCCCGAGGGAAAGATCACATTGGAGGTAGCTTTTGGAGAATCAAAGGATAATTATCGAGTTGAGTGGCTTACTTTCGAGGTGGTTAAGTTGCGCAGTCCTTATCACGCGCTATTCGGAAGGCCGTCTTATGCCAAGTTCATGGCCAGGCCGTGTTATGTGTATCTACAACTAAAAATCCCGGGGCCCAAGCAGACCATCACCATACACGGGAGCCGGGATATAGCAGCTGAGTGCGACGAAGGAGATGCAGCCATGGCGGAGCAAGCTTGCAGAAAAGAGGAACTCAAGTATTACCGGTCTCAAGTAGACCCGGATGACAGAACAGCGTTAAAAAGGCCAAATACATAAGATGAGAGAGCAAAATTCAAGGCAGCACAGGACACCAAGATGGTAGCTTTTGTCGAGGGTGACCCCTCTAAGCAATTTGCTATAGGATCTAACTTGGACAGCGAGCAGGAGAAAGCACTTGTGGAGTTCATTCATCCAAATCAGGATGTGTTCGCCTGGACGCCTAGCGATATGCCAGGTATCCCCACAGAGTTGGCAGAGCACAGTTTGCACGTCGATCCCAAGTCCAGACCCGTGAAACAGGGCTTGAGAAAGATGAATGAGGAAAGAAGGAAAGTTATAGGGGAAGAAATTGCTCGGCTGCTGACAGCCGGCTTTATTATGGAAGTGTTTCACCCGGACTGGTCAGCAAATCCGGTTCTCGTGATGAAAAAGACCAATGAGTGGAGGATGTGCATTGATTACACGAGTCTCAACAAGCATTGCCCAAAGGATCCGTTTGCTCTACCAAGGATAGATCAGATCATAGACGCAGTAGCCGGCAGCGACCTGTTATGTTTCCTGGACGCATATTCCGGGTATCATCGGATCAAGCTCAAGAAGGAGGATTGGGAGAAAACATCGTTCATAACCCCTTTTGGGGCCTTTTGTTACAGGACAATGACATTCGGATTAAAAAACGCTGGTGCAACCTATCAACGGTGTATTCAGAAGTGCTTCGAGGACCAAATTGGACGCAACGTCCATGCTTATGTAGACGATGTGGTGATCAGGACCAGAAAGGCGGAGACATTTATCGATGATATAAAGGAAACGTTCAAGAACTTGAGAAGGTATCAAATGAAACTTAACCCGACAAAGTGTGTTTTTGGAGTTCCAGCCGGGAAATTACTCGGCTTTATCGTTTCTGAGAGAGGAATTGAAGCAAACCCGGAGAAAATCAAAGTTATCCAGAGCCTGAAAAAGCCAGAAAATTTGAAACATGTTCAGAAGCTCACAGGGTGCGTGGCAGCGCTCAGCCGGTTTATATCCAGACTCGGAGAAAAGGCGATACCCTTGTACCGGCTCTTGAAAAAATCTGACAAATTCGTATGGGATCAAGAGGCGGACGAGGCGTTCGAGGCACTAAAAAAGCAGCTATCTGAGGCACCAGTCCTAGCAGCTCCGGGTCCTAAAGAGCCTATGTTATTATACGTTGCAGCAGGGCCCCGGGCGGTTAGCGCAGTGGTTGTTGTCGCGCGAAAAGAAGATGGAAAAGAATACCCGGTCCAGAGGCCGGTTTACTACGTCAGTGAGGTATTATCAGAGGCAAAACAACGCTATCCACATTGGCAAAAGCTGGTTTTCGGGGTCTTCATGGCCAGCCGGAAATTGAAGCCATATTTTCAGGAACACCCCATAACAGTGGTTAGTTCTATACCAATGTCGGATATCATCAGAAACTCGGATGCAATAGGTAGAATAGCCAAGTGGGCGATCGAGATGGGGGATTATCATATCAATTACGAGCCAAGGTCAGCAATTAAATCTCAAGCTCTAGTCGATTTTATTAATGATTGGACACACACAGGCATGCCTACCATGGCTCCAAACTCCGAGTCTTGGATCATGCACTTTGATGGCTCCAAGCAATACGAGGGGTCAGGAGCTGGAGTGGTGCTAACATCACCCAAAGGAGACAAGTTGAGCTACGTGCTGCAGATTCACTTTGATTGTTCCAACAACGTGGCCGAGTATGAGGCCTTATTGCACGGCTTAAAGGTAGCCAAGGAGATGAATATTAAGAGGATACGATGCTTTGGAGATTCGGACCTTGTGGTACAGCAGGTCTCAGGAACTTGGGATAGAAAAGATGCAACTATGGCAGCATACCGCAGAGAGGTTGATAGAGTTGCCGGGTGTTTCTCCGGGTACGAGGTGGAGCACATAGATAGAAGAAAAAACGAGGCAGCGGATGCACTCGCTAGACTCGGCTCGCGCAGAGAGCCGGTTCCACCTAATGTCTTCCTAGACGAACTATGGCGACCGTCAGTTAAAACCGAGTCTGAGGAAGAATTGGCAAATCAAGACCCGGATTTGGAGCTCGTGGCCACAGTACGTGTTGTTCCCGAGTGGACAGAGCCGTTCTTGGCCTACCTATCACGGGGCGAGTTACCACAGCAGGAAGTATTAGCAAGACAAATTCTGAGGCGAGCAAAAAGATATTCTATCATCAATGGAGAGTTATACAAGAGAAGTGCAGCAGGAGTCTTTTTGCACTGTGTAGCACCAGAAGAAGGCCGACAGATCCTCAAGGAAATCCATGAAGGTGATTGTGGGCATCATGCATTCACAAGATCCCTTGTGGCCAAAGCTTATCGACATGGTTTTTTCTGGCTCACGGCCCTAGCAGACGCGGGGCGCTTGGTGGCAAGGTGTGATGGATGTCAAAGGTACGCTCGCCAAACCCATGTGCCGGCTATGGAACTACGGACTATCCCGTTAACTTGGCCGTTTGCTGTTTGGGGTATGGACATTGTTGGCCCCTTTCACATGTCACCTTGCAAAAAGACGCACCTCTTGGTGGCCGTTGACAATTTTACCAAGTGGGTTGAGGTTATGCCAGTTACCAACTGTGAAGCAATTACAGCAGTCAAGTTCCTGAAAAGGATTATCTATCGGTTCGGGTATCCCCATAGCATAATTACCGACAATGGAACCAATATGTCCCTTGGCGAGATGGAGAAATTTTGTGGAAACAATGGAATCCGGCTTGACATAGCTTCCGTGGCCCATCCACAGGCTAATGGACAAGTGGAGAGGGCAAATCAAGAGTTGCTTCGTGGATTAAAGCCACGATTGCGAGTTCCGTGTATCAGAGCTGCTGGTGCATGGGTCGAAGAGTTACCTGCAGTGGTTTGGGGTATAAACACAACGCCTAACAGATCCACTCAGATGACACCGTTTTTCATGGTTTATGGTGCAGAGGCGGTGTTGCCGAGTGATATCATCCATGACTCGCCTCGAGTGTTGGCTTACGTCGAGGTAGAGAACGAGAAGACCCTGCAGGACGCCGTGGATATGCTAGAAGAATAAAGGGAACAAGCACTGGAAAGATCAGCCATATATCAGCAGGATCTGCGGAGATATCATAGCCGGCGCGTGAAAACCCGGGTCTTCCAGGAAGGAGACCTGGTTCTGCGCCTGGTACAGTCAAAGGAAGGAAAACATAAGTTATCACCGCCATGGGAAGGACCGTTTATCATAAGCCGGAATCTGCACAATAGATCGTATTACTTGATAGATGCAAGGGAAGAGTCGGCTACGGTTAACGACACCGCTCATACCACTTCATCTATGCAAGAGAAAGAAAGACCATGGAACGTAGCTCAGCTGCGTCCCTACTATACCTAGTATAGACCAGACTCACAAGTGGAATCACACGATGTAACAGGCAGCAGGTTTCAGACGCACTCTTTTCCCATCCAGGGTACCTAAGGGGACTGGAGGGTTTTTAATGAGGCGGCTTGCTGACCTAACTTTCTCATATCAATAAAGAGATGGTTAAGCAAGTTTTATTCTTCTGTTATGTTTTTATTTTTCCTCCAGGTAAGTATTATTTATTGTTTTCTTAGTGCGTTAGTTTCTTTAGTATGTTGCATATATTTAGGTCTTGGGGGCTGGTTGCTTGAATAGCACAGTTACAAACCCAAAGACCCGGCCATGATGCCTATGAGTTATAAGGGCCGATTATTCGCAAACGAGTACGGCTGCAATCTTATAACCGGACAAAGGAGCCAAATTTCTTGACTTTTCTTACTTAAGCTCGATGTGACTCGCACTAAAGTGGCATGATTTGCTCTCTTACGATTAAAATCAGCCATGATGCCCAATGGGACTTGCCTGACCCTGTTTTCGTACAGATGTAACAACATGGTATCCACGCGAAAGCCGGCTTATAGTACAAGAGAGTCAAAAGGGTCATCTAAACCACAAGTTATGCAGATTACAGGGTTAATAACCGGAAACTCAAAATCTATCAAGCATAACTTCAAAACCTATGTGAAACGGCTCTAGGTTTTGCGCTTAGCAGAAACAACCTGTTTTCTTTGAGAAACCTCACACCCCAGACTCGGAATTTCGGGCCTTGGGGACTGGGAATTTTGAACAAAGAGGCAAGTTACCTAGCTATTAAGCACAAAAACCCAAAAATCCGAGTCTTGGGGACTTGGGGACTTAGAGAAAAGTCCACCTGTCAAAACCCACCAAACTCGGAAACTGAGTCTCGCAAAAGGAACCATAAAGAAAGTCGGAGTATCAAGAGTAAATAAGCTCAAAGGCAGATAGATATCAAATTCATCCAAAGGCCGAAAGGGCCAAGAAAGCTATTAAAGCTTCATAATGTATTTACATGATGCGATGATAGTATCAAAAGTGCACATCTGCACTATCAAAAGAATATCTGTCTTTACAAGGGCATCGAGCGAACAAGGTATTAGGATGGCATCGGGTAATAATTTACTCGGCCTCCTGAGTCGGGTCCACATCCTTACCCTTGCCCTCCGGGTCTTGTTCTCGGGCTCGCTTCTTAGAAGAGTTCCCAGCATCATCATCAGGTTTTTCAGCATCAGGACGAACAGGTGGACGGACGGCTGGTGTAGAGGAAGTTGGTGCTGATTGCAATTCGGCTTCCCTCTTCGCAGCTTCCTCCCTCCTCCTAGCCGAGTCAGCATTCCACTTTTCTAAAATGTCGAAGGGCACGGGTGTATCTTCCTTCACAGCTTTGTCCTTAGCATCGTACGGAGACATAAACCTACTCAAGTCCATACTGTCGGCAAGAGCAGTTGCCGAGTGAGGTACCTCGGATTGTACAGCTTTGAAATCCTTGGGGGAAAATCTCGAGCCATCTGCGTTGAATTCTGGAAATCCGGCCACCACCGTTGCCGGCTCAAGCTTAGGAAAATAAGCTTTTGCCAGCATAAGGCCCCGGGTCATCCCAACCCGGTATGCCGAGCGTTTCCAGAGCTCAATCCATGCAGGGACAGTAGAACATGCATGGATTAGGGTCTCCATACCCGGATAAAGTTCAATCGGCCACTGAATGGCGTCTAGTATCCACTTGGTGCCGGCACAGAACCTCCGGAGGACATTCTTCAATCTCTTTACCTTTTAGATATCATCTTCTTCTGAAGGCGCAAGGTTGGAATCTGCAATATGAACAACAAAGGTTACATCAAAGTATTCCGGATATCATGTATCAAGAAAACAAGAAACCAAGGCACGAACCAGTAAGTAGCGAAATCTCACCAACGAGGACACGATAAGTGTCGGCCACTTGGGCTGATAGCTTCTTCAATGCAGCTTGAGCAGTGGTGTATTTCTCTTTGTATTTCGTGACATCTTTCTCCAAGACTGCCACCTCGGACTCAAGTGCTTCCCTTAGCTTTATCTCGGTGTCCAGGAGCTGCTTGGTCTTGGCCAAAATCTCCTCGGACCGAGACGCCTGCGCCTAAAAGAATGGAAGGTTAAACATTAGTCGGATATCACAATCAGCCGAGTATTGCAAGGAGTACCGGGTGTAACTTTGACAAGTTACACTCGGAACTTGGGGACTAGGTGGACGCTATGAGATATCAACTAACGTACCTGATGCTCCACGGCCATGCGCTCCAACATGCTCCTCTCTGAGGCCTTCATGGCGAGGAGGGCGCTCATCATTTGGTCGAAGGAATGGTTGCCCAAGTTGGAAGACCCGGGGTCTTGATAACTCGGATTGGGGGTTTTCTCCTTGGCAGGGGAAGGCACCCGAGTTGTCCGGATATCGGAGCTCGGGTCGCCTCCTCCCATGCCCAGGTCGGCGGCCTCTTCCTCCTCGCGTGCATGTGAGGCTATCGGATATTCGGCTTCCTGATCAGCCGGGTGTGTTGGTGGCGCTTGTTGTTCCTCTTCGCCTCCAGCTGCAGCAATCATGTCGTCAGTCGGGTTCTCCTTACCCGGATCATCGTTCTCCATATTTTCCTGGTCACTGACAGTGACCGTGGCTCTGTGGACCATATAAGTAAGCGGTCAGCATACAACCGGAGAAAATTATGGTCAAGTGATAGAACATCAGGAAAGGAACCTTACCCGGGATTCACCGCGAAATCCGAGGGAAACGCGCTGCTGGACCCGGACGAAGCTGATAAATATCAAGAGAATAAGGCATGGAGCTGCCCTATTAAAGGATGATTCGAAAACCAAAACAATTCGATATTTGGGTAAGGATTGAAAGATACCAGCACATCGAGGAGGGGACGATGGAATACCCGGATTAAGTGCGGATTCACCCGGAAAGTTCCGGGTCATTCTGCGCTTGGTCACGGGCGGATCCTTCAAGTACGGCCAGTTAGACAACTCTCGGTTTAACTCGCACATGTTAGCAAAGGAGTACGGTTTAGAAGCAAGGGAACGGTATGGCACCTTAAAGACGACCCCTCGGGGTTTCCTCTTTGCTCCGACCTTGACTGTCGGCTCAGCTTCTTCTTCATCGCTTGTTGTTTCCACCTTGCCTTCCGGTTCTTCTTCTTGTTCGTCCTTGTCCTCTGGCTCTGTAAGTTGCCAAGGTATATTGTCGAAAAAACAGAGAATAAACAGCAATGAGCTTGCATAGTCTAAGTGAGACTCGGAATGTACCTTCCTCCGAGTTAGCTGCGTCCTCTTCCTCCTCTGGACTCTCGGAGTTAGGGGGCGTTTCGATGTTCCAAAAGGCGTCATCAGCCTAAGTCAAAGGCACCAGGGTAAGGATCAGTAGTTGTATCGAGAGAAAGGTGTGAAGGTAAATGTATGAGAACCGGATTTTACCTCAGGAGCTGGTTTCTCGCGAGTAAATGGTTCCAACCCGGCTATGTTCCGGATTACCTCCAATTTCTCTGTCAAGAAGCTCTTGATGGTCTTGTTGGTGTCACCGGCCGGGTAGTTCTTAGAAGAATACCGGAGCGCGTCTGTGACGTGCCCCGAGTAGTCGCACATTAATTTGGTGCGGATGGAGTTGGGCTGGATCCTGAAGTCCACCCAGGTCTTGACCAAATTGAGCCCAAGGAGACCTTGGGCGGAAAGGGCGGCTATTTTTGAAAGGAGCGGTTGGATGGCCTCCCTGTCCGGCTCAGGGGCAAAAGCGTTGAAAGATTCGAAGATATCGAGGAGGCCCTCCGAGTAACCCGGCAATTTCTTCTCGCCGGGTGGGGAGGTGTCCCGGCAGTAAAAGAAAGAAAGTTGCCAGTGTTTAACGTGGGAATTCAGGTTAAGAGTCAGCATTGGGGAATTCTTACGGCGCTGGATGGAAACCCCGCCGCAAGCAAGAAGCGCCCCGTCACCGCTTTCGCGGCACGGTTTGCATTGGAAAAGTTTGATAAAAAGAGTCAAATTCGGCGGAATGCACAAATAAGACTCGCAAAGGACGATAAAGTGGGTAATGTTCAACATAGAGTTAGGCCCTATGTCGAACACCCGGAGGCCATAGTGGCTCAAGACCTCGCGGAAAAAAGAATGACCCGGAGGGCGAAACCCCCGGGTCACGTGCTCAACGAAGCAAATTACCTCGTCGGCAGCAGGCGTGGGCCGGGTCTCATCACCCGGCACCCTCCAGTGGATATCCTTCTGAGGGGGGAGGACCCCTAACTCGGCCAGCTCCTCCAGCTTGGCCTTGGTAACTGTGGATCGCGTCCAGTTGGCGGATATTGATTGGGTCATCCGGGTTTTGGCCGGCTGCTTCCCTTGCTTCTTGGGAGCCATGGGTTCATCCTGCAAAGCACAAAGACAAAAAAGTATGAGGTGTAAGACTCGGAAATCGTGAGTTATCCGAGTATACACAAGCAGTATCAACAAGACATGGAAACTAAGAATCATCCGAGTATCAAGTGTCAGGGCAAAAATTGTGGGGTACTTACGTATTGGTAAGCATTAGCGGAAGAAGGATGGTTGCCCATGTGTCTAGTGCAGATAAGAGAACCGGAAGAAGTGGATTTGCCGGGTATCAATGTCAATCGCGGAAATTTTGGGCAGATTGGACCTAGACTGGAAATTTCATTTTCGGGTTCGCGGTGAAATTGATGACTACAAGCAATAGGAGAATGAAGTGGAGCCTATATTCAAGCCATTGGATGAACTAGAATGAGTCTAAGCGACCTAATCCGGCGCGGGGCAAGAAACGGCCCGCGGAAGACCAAGATCCAATCTGGGTCGATTCGAGAAATTGCAAAGCTAAATCAAAGGGAGTAAGGAGCTTACCGAAGGGGATTGAAGTAGAGCGCGGCGACGGCAAATAGCGCAATCTGAGTGACCCTTCGCGACTGCCGGCGAGCTGCTCGAGGGCGCGGCGACGGAGGTCGGCGGCGGCGCGGGACGAGCTGTGGCGGAACGTAACCGGCGGTGGATTGGTTCCGGCGGCGTGCGCGAGGTCTCCGTGGCGGCTCTCCGTAAGCTTGGGTGCGGGAGTGAAGGAGAGGAAGAAGAAATGGACCGTTGGGGTTAGGTTATCCCCCAGGTGCCTATTTATAAGGTGCGGGTGGATAAACCTAGGCCAACGGGCGAGAGCCGGAAATTTCGGGATAAAGGATATCCGCCGGATTTTCCGGGATATGCGTTAAGTGCTAGACGGGATATCCGGACAAGATATGAAGGAAATCTTCCCGCGGTATCAGGATCAGTTATCAAGTGGAGTAAGCCGGATCTTTGACATTCTTACCCGGGCGTTGACCCGGAAAGAGTAAAGAGGGATTTAGAGAAAGCCGGGTTATTATATGGCCACCATGGAGTTAGGCCTAGCTGTTTATCAAAGCAATCTAACTCGGCTTCTATGAACTTGTTTGTTTGATATTCTTTGCAGGGAATAGCGTGCGCTTCAAGGAGGATCCCATGAAGCCCAAGCTATTCTGGGGACTACTGATGGAGGGATGATAACCCGGTAGGCCAACGCCAAGGAGTAACTCGGCCCAAAGGACGCTGCGCAAGACCCGGCTTAAGATAAAGGAGTTTCTAGAAGGCCCAGAAACGTAGGCCTCATAACCCGGATTGTGGGTTCCGATAAGGAAGTTTAGGGTTTCTAAGCAGTGTCCGGGTAGGATTCAGAGTGCGCCTTGGGGAGTAGGCCAAGGGGTCCGGATATTATATAAGCCGGCCCCTAGGGTTAGACGAGAGAGAGATCCAAGAGTTTTGAGCAATATCGCTAGGTATCGAGTATCCAGTGTAATACGAGAGTTGAGTTAATATATCTAGATCGGAGACTCGTGACTTGATTGCCGGCTACCAGATCGCATATCATCATGTTTTCCCTTGAGCTAAACCCTCTCCCAAACACCAGAGTCGATTTGCCCCAAGATAAGTTACCCCCGGTAACGTCTGCCGTGATTATCCCACGACAGGGTGTATCGTAGTATTTTCAATAAATAAGAGTGTCGAACCCAACAAGGAGCAGAAGGTGTTGACAAGCAGTTTCGATGAAGGAATAACTGTAAATAATGAAAGATAAATTTGTAGGGGTCTTTGATATTGCAGATATATAAAGTGCGAGTAAATAAAATGTAGTAATAATAATTGCAGCAAGTGGCCCAATCCTTTCTTCAGCAAAGGACAAGCCAGTGGGTTTACTTATGATTAACAAACCTTCTCGAGGACACACGGGAGGTTTCTGTCAAGTGCTTTTGTTTCATGCCGCTGAATAATCTTTAGTGTTTTGATAAGTGTTGTGTGGGTGAACCTATGCTAATGTACCATCCCATCCAAGACTAATACATACTTGTGATTATACCCCTTGCAAGCATCCGCAACTACAAGAAAGTAATTAAGAAATAAATCTAACCACAGCTTTAAACTCCAGGATCCTACGCTCCCTCGTGCAATGGTTTCCTAACGGGGGTTTAGGTTTCCGTCACTCCGACAACCCCACAATTAGTAGCCAAATACATGATGCTTTCCTCTAGGCCCATAAATGGTGAAGTATCATGTAGTCGACGTTCACATGACACCACTAGAAGAATAACACCACAACTTAAATATCAAACATTAAATATTACTCAACATTACTTCACTACTAACAACTTGACTTCTCCCATGTCCTCAAGAACAACGAACTAATCAAAAGACATCATATGGATCATAATCAGAGGTCATATAATGGATGATAACAATCTGGTCATAAAGTGCTAAACCCGATAAATCTCACAAGCATCAACAACTAACAAGTAATCCACACCGGGAGAAAGATCTAATGTAAAACAACGATAGGGCCCCCTAATTGTTACAGCAGGATGATGCTGGATGATGAGGGTGATGGTGCTGGTGGTGATGATGATGATGATGACGATCTTGATGATGCCCGAAGTGATGACGGTGACGATGGCGATGATTTCCCCTCCCCGGAGAGGAATTTCCTCGGCAGATTTCTCCCTGCTAGAGAGCTTTTCTCTCTCGGGTGTTTTCCGCCCCGAGGCGGCGGTGGAATAATTCTTCGATGATGGTATGGGGCTTAGGGTTCCCAAGGGGACAAGTCGATCCCCCAGAGGTGGGCCAGGGTGGCCACACCACCTGGTGGCGCGGCCAGGAGGGGGGCGCGCCACCTTATGGTGTGGGCCCCTGGTGGCCCCCCTCTGGCTCCCCTTATGGCTGGACTCCTCCTCTGAACTTCTAAGACACCCCCGGTGTCCCCCTTCTTCTTCCGATCTTCTGAAATATGGTATCTCGGCGGTGCTTTTTCCATCAGATTTCTGGTCCTGATGTTTATTCTCCAAAAATTATGAAGCATGCAAAATAAGATAAAATAACATAAGAGATGCATCATAACATGAAATATATCGATGAATAACAGAAAATTATGATATAAAATAGTGATGCAAAATGGACGTATCAACTCCCCTCAAGCTTAGACCTCGCTTGTCCCCAAGCGAAACTGAACTCAATAAACATGACCACAGGTTTATGGATTGAAGAGTCGATAACTAAAATACGGACAAGAAGCATCACATTTATCTATGCACCAATCATTATAGACGGCAACTTCCTCTCATATAACCTAACTTGAAACGAGTAATGGGAGTCACAAACAAAGATGCAAAAGAGAGAATCAAAATTGGTGATGGCAAACTTCGTTCTTGGTCAGAGAACATTTAATGATATCATACTTATCTTAGGCGAAGTCTTCATAACAAGGCTTATATTGTAGAGCTTAACATGTTTAATTATAACAATCCTTTTACAATGATTCATAGCTTTCAAAGTAATATTCATTTAGATAATAAAGCATATGCTAAACAAAGAAGGGCAGAAAACATGATTGAATAAATCAACATATAGATGGTGAGATCACAACAACTCAAATGCTTGCTGGAGACAGAAAGGAATGTGTTTACTGACTCAACATAAAAGTAAAGGATATGCCCTTCGCGGAGGGAAGCATGGATCACTCATGTGCTGGAGCTTTTATTTTGTAAAACTGAAGTATAAAATGGTTGACACTCCTCCCAACCTTTCTTACACAAACCATGGCTAACTGAATCCTCGGGTGCCTGCCAACAATCACAAACCATGGAGGAGTGTCTAATTTTGAGAGAGGTGTATGTTTATGTCAACAAATGGCAAACAGAAAATGCAGTACGTCACAAGCCAACTAGACTTCACCAGATAGGCTCCCATTGAAGGACGCAACTGGTGTAGAAGGTCATCCCTCTTTCTCTTTTGTTTACACAATTATGCTTTGACTGATAAATCAGGGGCAAAAGTAGTGCAGAGAATTTGTATTATTATTTGGGGCTGGGAACCCCGCTGCCAGCTCTTCTAGCATTTGGATAAGCAGATGAAGCCACTAGTCCAGGTGTGTGAGTCCAATCAACAAGTGAGATAAAGATTCTCTATTTGCGTCCTCGTGAGCTAAAACAGGAACACAAAACAGGGATAATTCTGAAGGTTTTAAAGGTAACACATGAGCAATTTACTTGGAGTGGCGGTGAAATACCACATGTAGGAAGGTATTTTGGACACAAATTGTGACGCCCCGAGATCGGGCACTATGCAGATTTCAGCATTCCCGCCAATTCCGCATAATCACCGATTCCAGGTTGCCATTTATGATAACATTACAATAGTTCACGAATAATCCACAATTACAACAGAAACAGATAGATACAAGATGACTCAGACGAGCCAGGGATACAACTGATACATTACAAAGATCCAAATAACAGCGGAAGAAACAAACTATCGTCCGGCTACGGACAAGATCCAAATTGGACTAAGAGTCCTGAAGATAACCGAGAGCGTCCAATCCCTGCCCAGGCCAAGCCGGAGGGATTCCCAAGCTAACGTCGTCAGACTTCATACCTGTTGACTGCAATTTGGAATTTGCAGCCACGAAAGAGATTCGTGGGTCAGTACGGTTAAGTACTGGCAAGGGGGATAAAACCCATACTCACAAGATACCGGCGTAGCCAGTCATCACAAGATACAAATACTTTAGGATCAATGGAAAGGAAGGGGTTATTGCAAATAAGCGACAGCAGGCTGCACTAACCAACTACGGAGAGATACTACAACTTCCGGCTATCAGAAAGGAGATAAGATCGAGTATTGTAACCAACTGAAAGATATCTGCAAACAAACCCATCCTGGATCTCGCCCCTTATCCGAAGAAGCAATCCGAGGATAACTCACACAGTTTGATTAATGATGGTTCAGATTATTGTGTCAATAAGCCTATTACTAGTCAAGTTGTTAATCATGGGGTGAAAGATTGTTAATGATTAGGTTTAAGTTGTCCTGAGTACTTGTTAGCCAGTACTTTCACCAAGTAATCCATAACCGCGGAAAACACGGCTTCTCGAGAAGATTATCCCTGCAGGGTTGCACCAATTTAGCCGTACACGCAAGAATAACCCGCCAGATGGGGAGCTAACCCACCAAGCGAGGTACTCTACACAACTCAACTCTTCTTCGCATCAAGCCCAAAGAACCTTGGGCGCACGGCTAATCGAGCCCCGAAGAAAAGGGACCCTCATAGCACTCTAAGACCGTGTCCCCCTATATGCCGACTACGAAAGTTCCACCCGGGATCCAAGGGCTCGCAAGATCATGCATGCAGCAAATGGAAAACCCGAACTAAATGAGGCGATTTGGACGAGATGCGAATCGAGTCAAATTGAGGGGGGCGCCCATACTCGCTTCCCACATGCGGGTAGTGCGCTCATCATGGATCAGTAGACAAGACCCTTTTCCTATTAGGGTCGACACTAGCAGGCCTCAAAACCACGAAGGGCCTCCTGCCGGTGCCTTATCATCAAATTATTATTTAACAATAACAGTAGCATGATTGATTGATTGATTAAACATCGAGCCCCCAGAACAATAATGAAATAATAACAGAAAGTAACGGGTGACAGACTCGAGCAAAACAACCTAAGCATGCTAGTAAGACACGGGCACAAGCAATGGTTATAGGTGTGGGGGTGAGGCAATATCAAGGTTAAGGGATTCATGTGATGGGTTCGTAACAGAAACAACTACTACTAAGGATAGCAGAAAGAATCAACGGAAAGAATCGGTAACAAGTGATGAAAGGCAGCCATATGGCAGCAAGTGAGTATACTTGCCTGAGATCCCGCAAGGTAGCAGAACTTGTCGTTGCTCACATCATCTCAACGTCCTATCCGCGAAGAAGCAACGAACTAAAAGAAACACCGGATGCAGCAATTACTACTACGGCAAAAGATCCAGCATGATCAAGACATGGATGCATGACAATTTAAGTGATGCATAGAAATAAACTAGTTGACAAGATAAACAGATTTAAAGGGACCCATATGCAATTTGAGTTGCATATGAAAAGCCCATGAATTATGGTTAAATTATTTGTTTTCCAACTAATCAACAGATGAAGGTGGATTAGCATGATGCATGGATGAGGAAAACAACAAAATAACAACAATAGAATCAATTGAAATAAGGTTTAACAAGTTTGGAAATTATTGGTTAAGTGTGGGAAGTTTGGTTACTTAAACATGTCACACAAGCAATTGTTGTTTTCATCAAGTTAAATTGTTCAAAACAGATAACAAAGTTCATATTTGATTAGAACACAAAATTTTAGGTGGATTACATGTTTCAAATATTGAAAAAGGAATTTGGATGAATTTATTATGACCTAAACAATAGTAAACAAGTTTTAAATGAATTTAAATCAAGTGTGATTATTATTTGAATTTTATTTGTTCAAAGCACAAATTCAAATTCACATTTGAAAAGTTCACACTTTGATGGTTTGAAAACATATTTTATATGTCCCAAAAGAATTTGATTTGATTAAGTTATGAATTTAGCAATATTAAATGATTTAAACAAGGTTTAAATCATTTAACCAATTTTAATTATTCAAAACATGAAACAAATTTTATATTTGGAAAGAGGGTTTAATTTTGCATGGAAAACATATTTCATTTGTGGAAATTGGAATTAAAATGAGCAAGTTATTATTTTGGCAATTTTGAATGCAATAAACAAGAAACAGTTGTTTTCAGCAATTTAAATTATTCAAAACAGCAAACAAAATTTATATTTGGAAATTACATGAAAAGTTGATTGGAAAACATATTTGGTTTGTGAAATTTTGAATTTTTATGAACAAGTTATGAATTTTGCAAGTTTAAGTGAATTTGACAAGTTTTCAAATATTGCACCAATTTAAAATATTCAAAACAGTAAACAAATTTTATATTTGGATAGAACATTTAATTTGGTATTGAAAACATATTAAAAATGTTGAATTTGAAGTTAAAATGATTTTCTTATGCAATTTACAAGATTTGGGGTAAATCTGCCATTTTTATCTTATTAGGGACTTGGAAAAAAATATTTCAGGGGTCTAAATTTATTTAACAGGGCCTAGAAATAATGTGTAAGGGCCTAGTTGTGAATTTGTGAAGTTGTTGTGACCAAATCATTGAAAAAATAAAAAGTTTGTTAATTGTGCAGGGGGTGGGATTTGATCCCTGCACCTCCTGCTGCGCTCAAGGGTGCCTAACCATTGGGCTGAAGTTGTGTTTGTGAACAGAGAGGGAAACCAGGGGGTAAGTGCTGCAGTTTCGCGCGCGATGGGAAATAAGAGAAATAAAAGGGGTGCTGCGGGGGATCGAACCCAGGATGTACTGCTCGCGCGCACGGAGGCATTACCAATTGGGCTGTGAACCGTTTGTGTTGGAACAGAGGACTGACGAAATAAGAGGTAACTCGGCGCACGTTAACTGAATTTTGAGCAGATCGCTGCGCTCCCTGCACCTGACGAACAGAACGTTGATCGGAGAGGAACCAGCGCATCTGGCCGGCGGCGAACACGCACACGGCTCGATGGCCGGTCACAGAGCAGGTGGGAGGGGAAGGGGAGGCCCTAGGGCGAGAGGAGGGGCCTCACCTTGCGCTGTCGAGGGAGGAGATCATCAGCGGCGCCTGACAGAGGAGGAGCTGCGGCTTGCTCCGGCGGGGAAGAACGGACTCGGCGGCGGCGTCCTGGAGGGCGACGGCGGCTTCCGTGGGGCGCAGAGGGAAGACGAAGTTGCGAGGTCTCCATTCCCGCGATCGGTTGGCCTCCTCGCCGACCACGGCTCCGGCTCCGCGAGCTAACAACTCCGGCCATGGAGGTGCTAGACAGCGAGGTACAGTGGGGAGGTGAGGAGAGAGAGGGGAATTGGCGGCTGGAGGAGGAAGGAGAGGGAGAAGGGTAGGTGGCTAGGGTTTGGAGGGGGCTTGAGGGAGAGATATAGGGTAGGGGAGCAGCGCACATGGGGGGAGGCGCTCGGTGACAGCGACCTCCCCCCCCCAGCGTCCGTACGAAGAAGACAGTGGTGGTGGGCTGTTGGGTTTAGGTGGGCTGAGGGAGGTGGGCTTTCTCCCTCAGCTCACCTCTTCCTTTTTTTTTTAATTTATTTTCCTTCTCTTTTTTTTTGTAAGAGATAAAGAGAGTGAGAAAGGAAGAAGGATTTGGGCCTTTTTATTTTTATGAATAACTTTTTAGTAATTTGCAAAACAGTGAGTAGAAACGATTGTGCACAATAAGTCCAAGAATTTGAAATATTACTTTTGAGTTTTAAATGGTTATTTGAATTTCCATTAGTTTTCCATAAGGATTGATTTTTAAACAACTTATTCAATAACCCCAAACCATTTTTGAGACCTTATTGAATTACTTGTTTGCAAGAATTTGATTTTTTTTTTTAAACCCACCATTTGAAACATGCCCAATATGATTGAAAAGATTTGAAAGTTAAGTAGAATTGGAAAGTTAACATTAGGGTTTTCAACAAGAGGGAAATTTTTTATTTAGCAGGCCATTCAAATAATTCAACTTCAAACTTGTTTTTGAAAAACCAAAGAGTGGTTTACTTGACAGGTGTGAAAGCTTAAAATTGGGTTTGAATTTTTCAGTGGTTCTGAAAACAGGATGCAAATGCATATGTGATGCAAGTGATTGCAATGCAAAAAGAAACAACCAATCTACTAAGGGGTAACACCCCAGGTGTTACAGACGACACCACTAACAAGGGATTGCGCCCTCGCAATCCACCTGCTAACCCGGGAGGGGAAAGAAGTTCGACTATCGATTCTTCGTGCTTCCAGTTGATCTCCTCGACACCACTAACAAGGGATTCTTGCTGGGAGTGATGACGATGTTCTTCCACCAGGAATCTTCCGATGATCGAACCTATTAGGTTAAGGGCTCAGAAAACGTCCACCCACGTAGGATCCTAACACTTTGAAAGATTGGGTACGAGAGTAGACTCCAAAACAAATAAGATGGGAGGGGAAATAGAATAGGGATAAGGAGAAAACAAGAATCCTATTGAGATGTTTTTCCAGAAATAGTTTAGCAGAAATAGTTTTTGACACTCTAGAAACAACGACCGTTAGCTAGGTTAACCTACAGGCTTTGCGGACCCGTTGCTTCGATAACCATTCGTATCGAAACAATATCGGGAATCGGAACCAAGGCTCTGATACCATTTTGTGACGCCCCGAGATCGGGCACTATGCAGATTTCAGCATTCCCGCCAATTCCGCATAATCACCGATTCCAGGTTGCCATTTATGATAACATTACAATAGTTCACGAATAATCCACAATTACAACAGAAACAGATAGATACAAGATGACTCAGACGAGCCAGGGATACAACTGATACATTACAAAGATCCAAATAACAGCGGAAGAAACAAACTATCGTCCGGCTACGGACAAGATCCAAATTGGACTAAGAGTCCTGAAGATAACCGAGAGCGTCCAATCCCTGCCCAGGCCAAGCCGGAGGGATTCCCAAGCTAACGTCGTCAGACTTCATACCTGTTGACTGCAATTTGGAATTTGCAGCCACGAAAGAGATTCGTGGGTCAGTACGGTTAAGTACTGGCAAGGGGGATAAAACCCATACTCACAAGATACCGGCGTAGCCAGTCATCACAAGATACAAATACTTTAGGATCAATGGAAAGGAAGGGGTTATTGCAAATAAGCGACAGCAGGCTGCACTAACCAACTACGGAGAGATACTACAACTTCCGGCTATCAGAAAGGAGATAAGATCGAGTATTGTAACCAACTGAAAGATATCTGCAAACAAACCCATCCTGGATCTCGCCCCTTATCCGAAGAAGCAATCCGAGGATAACTCACACAGTTTGATTAATGATGGTTCAGATTATTGTGTCAATAAGCCTATTACTAGTCAAGTTGTTAATCATGGGGTGAAAGATTGTTAATGATTAGGTTTAAGTTGTCCTGAGTACTTGTTAGCCAGTACTTTCACCAAGTAATCCATAACCGCGGAAAACACGGCTTCTCGAGAAGATTATCCCTGCAGGGTTGCACCAATTTAGCCGTACACGCAAGAATAACCCGCCAGATGGGGAGCTAACCCACCAAGCGAGGTACTCTACACAACTCAACTCTTCTTCGCATCAAGCCCAAAGAACCTTGGGCGCACGGCTAATCGAGCCCCGAAGAAAAGGGACCCTCATAGCACTCTAAGACCGTGTCCCCCTATATGCCGACTACGAAAGTTCCACCCGGGATCCAAGGGCTCGCAAGATCATGCATGCAGCAAATGGAAAACCCGAACTAAATGAGGCGATTTGGACGAGATGCGAATCGAGTCAAATTGAGGGGGGCGCCCATACTCGCTTCCCACATGCGGGTAGTGCGCTCATCATGGATCAGTAGACAAGACCCTTTTCCTATTAGGGTCGACACTAGCAGGCCTCAAAACCACGAAGGGCCTCCTGCCGGTGCCTTATCATCAAATTATTATTTAACAATAACAGTAGCATGATTGATTGATTGATTAAACATCGAGCCCCCAGAACAATAATGAAATAATAACAGAAAGTAACGGGTGACAGACTCGAGCAAAACAACCTAAGCATGCTAGTAAGACACGGGCACAAGCAATGGTTATAGGTGTGGGGGTGAGGCAATATCAAGGTTAAGGGATTCATGTGATGGGTTCGTAACAGAAACAACTACTACTAAGGATAGCAGAAAGAATCAACGGAAAGAATCGGTAACAAGTGATGAAAGGCAGCCATATGGCAGCAAGTGAGTATACTTGCCTGAGATCCCGCAAGGTAGCAGAACTTGTCGTTGCTCACATCATCTCAACGTCCTATCCGCGAAGAAGCAACGAACTAAAAGAAACACCGGATGCAGCAATTACTACTACGGCAAAAGATCCAGCATGATCAAGACATGGATGCATGACAATTTAAGTGATGCATAGAAATAAACTAGTTGACAAGATAAACAGATTTAAAGGGACCCATATGCAATTTGAGTTGCATATGAAAAGCCCATGAATTATGGTTAAATTATTTGTTTTCCAACTAATCAACAGATGAAGGTGGATTAGCATGATGCATGGATGAGGAAAACAACAAAATAACAACAATAGAATCAATTGAAATAAGGTTTAACAAGTTTGGAAATTATTGGTTAAGTGTGGGAAGTTTGGTTACTTAAACATGTCACACAAGCAATTGTTGTTTTCATCAAGTTAAATTGTTCAAAACAGATAACAAAGTTCATATTTGATTAGAACACAAAATTTTAGGTGGATTACATGTTTCAAATATTGAAAAAGGAATTTGGATGAATTTATTATGACCTAAACAATAGTAAACAAGTTTTAAATGAATTTAAATCAAGTGTGATTATTATTTGAATTTTATTTGTTCAAAGCACAAATTCAAATTCACATTTGAAAAGTTCACACTTTGATGGTTTGAAAACATATTTTATATGTCCCAAAAGAATTTGATTTGATTAAGTTATGAATTTAGCAATATTAAATGATTTAAACAAGGTTTAAATCATTTAACCAATTTTAATTATTCAAAACATGAAACAAATTTTATATTTGGAAAGAGGGTTTAATTTTGCATGGAAAACATATTTCATTTGTGGAAATTGGAATTAAAATGAGCAAGTTATTATTTTGGCAATTTTGAATGCAATAAACAAGAAACAGTTGTTTTCAGCAATTTAAATTATTCAAAACAGCAAACAAAATTTATATTTGGAAAGTACATGAAAAGTTGATTGGAAAACATATTTGGTTTGTGAAATTTGGAATTTTTATGAACAAGTTATGAATTTTGCAAGTTTAAGTGAATTTGACAAGTTTTCAAATATTGCACCAATTTAAAATATTCAAAACAGTAAACAAATTTTATATTTGGATAGAACATTTAATTTGGTATTGAAAACATATTAAAAATGTTGAATTTGAAGTTAAAATGATTTTCTTATGCAATTTACAAGATTTGGGGTAAATCTGCCATTTTTATCTTATTAGGGACTTGGAAAAAATATTTCAGGGGTCTAAATTTATTTAACAGGGCCTAGAAATAATGTGTAAGGGCCTAGTTGTGAATTTGTGAAGTTGCTGTGACCAAATCATTGAAAAAATAAAAAGTTTGTTAATTGTGCAGGGGGTGGGATTTGATCCCTGCACCTCCTGCTGCGCTCAAGGGTGCCTAACCATTGGGCTGAAGTTGTGTTTGTGAACAGAGAGGGAAACCAGGGGGTAAGTGCTGCAGTTTCGCGCGCGATGGGAAATAAGAGAAATAAAAGGGGTGCTGCGGGGGATCGAACCCAGGATGTACTGCTCGCGCGCACGGAGGCATTACCAATTGGGCTGTGAACCGTTTGTGTTGGAACAGAGGACTGACGAAATAAGAGGTAACTCGGCGCACGTTAACTGAATTTTGAGCAGATCGCTGCGCTCCCTGCACCTGACGAACAGAACGTTGATCGGAGAGGAACCAGCGCATCTGGCCGGCGGCGAACACGCACACGGCTCGATGGCCGGTCACAGAGCAGGTGGGAGGGGAAGGGGAGGCCCTAGGGCGAGAGGAGGGGCCTCACCTTGCGCTGTCGAGGGAGGAGATCATCAGCGGCGCCTGACAGAGGAGGAGCTGCGGCTTGCTCCGGCGGGGAAGAACGGACTCGGCGGCGGCGTCCTGGAGGGCGACGGCGGCTTCCGTGGGGCGCAGAGGGAAGACGAAGTTGCGAGGTCTCCATTCCCGCGATCGGTTGGCCTCCTCGCCGACCACGGCTCCGGCTCCGCGAGCTAACAACTCCGGCCATGGAGGTGCTAGACAGCGAGGTACAGTGGGGAGGTGAGGAGAGAGAGGGGAATTGGCGGCTGGAGGAGGAAGGAGAGGGAGAAGGGTAGGTGGCTAGGGTTTGGAGGGGGCTTGAGGGAGAGATATAGGGGAGGGGAGCAGCGCACATGGGGGGAGGCGCTCGGTGACAGCGACCTCCCCCCCCAGCGTCCGTACGAAGAAGACAGTGGTGGTGGGCTGTTGGGTTTAGGTGGGCTGAGGGAGGTGGGCTTTCTCCCTCAGCTCACCTCTTCCTTTTTTTTTAATTTATTTTCCTTCTCTTTTTTTTGTAAGAGATAAAGAGAGTGAGAAAGGAAGAAGGATTTGGGCCTTTTTATTTTTATGAATAACTTTTTAGTAATTTGCAAAACAGTGAGTAGAAACGATTGTGCACAATAAGTCCAAGAATTTGAAATATTACTTTTGAGTTTTAAATGGTTATTTGAATTTCCATTAGTTTTCCATAAGGATTGATTTTTAAACAACTTATTCAATAACCCCAAACCATTTTTGAGACCTTATTGAATTACTTGTTTGCAAGAATTTGATTTTTTTTTTTTAAACCCACCATTTGAAACATGCCCAATATGATTGAAAAGATTTGAAAGTTAAGTAGAATTGGAAAGTTAACATTAGGGTTTTCAACAAGAGGGAAATTTTTTATTTAGCAGGCCATTCAAATAATTCAACTTCAAACTTGTTTTTGAAAAACCAAAGAGTGGTTTACTTGACAGGTGTGAAAGCTTAAAATTGGGTTTGAATTTTTCAGTGGTTCTGAAAACAGGATGCAAATGCATATGTGATGCAAGTGATTGCAATGCAAAAAGAAACAACCAATCTACTAAGGGGTAACACCCCAGGTGTTACACAAATGGCAAGGTTTTGGGGCTCAAGGTTTGGATGCACGAGAAGCATTCCCTCTCAGTACAGGGTTTTTGGCTAGCAAGGCTGGGTAGCAAGCATAAGAGTTGAGGGAAAACAAACAAATATACATATGATGAAACCAATCATGAAATCTTCCTTGAAAGTCCAAGCGATCTTAACTTGTGAATACTAAGTTTATGAGCTAATAGGAAAATTCCTCTTTCTTATACTAGCATCTCAAAATATTAGTTCTACTGACCCAAGCTAAGTTTGCCAAAACCAACTAGATTAACTTGATGATCTCCAGAGTGACACCAAACACAAACAAAAAGCTCAACCATATGACATAAATTGAAAGCTAAAATAAAGTGTGCAGAAAGTAAATGATGAAACTTCTCATTAATATTTCAAACCGGAAACTCTCACCAACGGATACAACGATAACCAACTAAGGAGAGATACTTCCATACTGCAAACCATCTTATATGATAATTTCTCTACTCATGATATGACTCTACTGAAAGGTAAAAACATGAAAGATAGTGGTGTGATACCGCCACACTCCCCCCAAGCTTGGAACAAGCCAAGGGAATGCAAAAACCAATGACGAATTATTTCTTCGGTGGTGGTGGTGAATCCTTCTCATCCTCGGTCTTCCAAGGTAAAGGCTCTCCATCCACAAATGATGTCCTGGTATCCAACATCCTGAAACTAGTAGCAGAGCGTATATGTTTAAACCAGTTCTCATACTCACAGTTCTGGTGGTCATAGAGTTGTGTTTGCAAATAATTGGTGGTCTTGGTGAGTGAGAAAATCTCCTCCCAAAGCTTCAAATTCTCTCTCTTGTATTCAGCGAGCTGTTCTGTCTTTATCCCGTGGATGATCTCAACTTCACGCTCCGCCATCTTCTTGTACCTAAAGACTTCTTGTTCCAGCTCTTCCATCCTAGCTTCCAGACTGCCTTCTCCTTTAGGGCCCCGAACATCTTCAATCTGCACCTTCCCGTCCTTGAGCAACAATTCCTTGGGATGCATCTTCAACTCGTTCATGTACGAGTTGACGACGTTCTCAAAGAAACTGTCTTTGGGGGATCGAGGAGAGGACATTGTGGCTCTAGATCTGAAGATGTAACCTGGCAGAAACAACTCGAAACAGAAACACGACGAGAAAACGATATACGGACCTCAGGGGGTCCAGGGGATTATATAGCAAAAAGTTTTACAACGAAAGGAAGGTACTGGGTAAAAACGGGTCGGAGACGGACTCCGAGGCGTCCTCACCATAGCCTGGCGCGACCAGGGGGAGGGCGCGCCCCCCATGGTGTGGAGCCTCCAGGCTCCGTCTCCGCCTCGTTTTCGGCTCATAATTTTTCATATTTTCCAAAAACAGTAAAAATAAAAGTTGGAAGATATTTCGTGAATGTTTTCTTACCAAAACTGATACCTATTCGAAAACTGACTCTGCAGTTTCTGAAATATGCTTCTTAATAAATTCCTCCAGGATCATGGCTCGAATACAATCAACATTTTCATTATAAGGATCTCCAGAAATATAATGCTTGAGTCTTTGGCCATTCACCACTTGTGAAGTGTTGTCTTCAAGGGAAACAATTTTAATTGCCCCCGAACGATATACCTCTTTGATAACAAAAGTTCATTCCCATATCAAGAGTAATTTTCCTGCAAAAAACTGAGACGAGACATATACAATAGCACTTTCTCACCAACATGAAACTCTCTTTTAATAATTCTATTATCGTGCCACCTTTTAAATTTCTCTTTAAAGAGCTTAGCATTTTCATACGCTTCACTCCTCCATTCATCTAAAGAACTTAAGTCAAGCAACCTTTTCTCACCAGCAAGTTTAAAATCTCTATTTAGGTCTCTCACTGCCCAATAAGCTCTGTGTTCTAATTCTAGGGCAAAGTGACAAGCTTTTCCATAAACCATTTTATAAGGAGACATGCCCATGGAATTTTTATAAGCAGTTCTATAAGCCCACAGAGCATCATTTAATTTCTTAGCCCATTTTTTTCTAGATTTATTAACAGTCTTTTGCAAGATAGATTTTATTTCTCTATTTGATAATTCTACTTGCCCACTAGTTTGAGGATGATAGGGTGAGGCAATTCTATGATTAACATCATATTTAGCAAGAGTCTTTCTAAAACCACCATGAATAAAATGAGAACCCCCATCAGTCATAAGATATCTAGGCACACCAAACCTAGGGAAAATAATGTCTTTAAGCATTTCTAATGAGGTTTCACCATCAGCACTTTTAGTAGGTATAGCTTCTACCCATTTAATAACATAATCAGGAGCAATAATAATGTGAGTGTAGCCTTGTGAAGGAGGGAAAGGACCCATAAAGTCAAAACCCCAACAATCAAACGGTTCAATAACACGAGAATAATTCATAGGCATTTCATTACGTCTATAAATATTTCCAACCCTTTGACATTGATCACAATATAAAATAAACTTTATAGCATCTTTAAAAAGAGTAGGCCAATAAAAACCTGATTGTAGAACCTTATGTGCAGTTCTATCTCCAGCGTGATGTCCTCCATAAGCACTACTATGACATTTTCTCAATATCTCTCGTTATTCATTTTCAGGAACACATCTTCGCATAATACCATCAACACCTTCTTTATATAAGTGTGGGTCATCCCAAAAATAATGCCTCAAATCATAGAAGAATTTTCTTCTTTACTGAGCTGTAAAGGTAGGAGGCAAATACTTGGACACAATAAAGTTAGCATAATCAGCATACCATGGACTCTCTTGAGAGCTCACTTTTATTGCAGCCAACTGTTCATTACGAAAACTATCATTAACAGGAATGGGATCATCAGAGATATTTTCTAATCTAGACAAATTATCAGCAACAAGATTTTCATCACCCTCCCTATCCATAATATGTAAATCAAACTCTTGTAAGAGAAGCACCCATCTAATAAGCCTAGGCTTAGCATCTTTCTTTTACATAAGGTACTTAATAGCAGCATGATCAGTATGAATAGTAACTTTAGAATCAACAATATGCTGCCTAAATTTATCACAAGCAAAAACTACAGCTAGGAACTCTTTCTCAGTGGTAGCATAATTCTTTTGAGCAGCATCAAGAGTTTTACTAGCATAATGAATATCATTTAACTTCTTATCTACCTGCTGTCCAAGAACAACACCTACAGCATAATCACTAGCATCACACATAATTTCAAACGGTAAAATCCAATCAGGGGGTTGAACAATAGGGGCAGATATTAAAGCCTTCTTTAAAATTTCAAAAGCTTCTTTACAATCTTCATAAAAAATAAAAGGTACATCCTTTTGAAGAAGATGAGTAAGAGGCTTTGATATTTTAGAGAAATCTTTAATAAACCTTCTATAGAAACCAGCATGACCAAGAATACTATGAATACCTTTGACATCCCTGGGACAGGGAATTTTCTCAATGGCTTCAACTTTAGCTCTATCAACTTCAATACCTCTTTCAGAAATTTTATGTCCAAGAACAATTCCTTCATTAACCATAAAATGGCATTTCTCCCAATTAAGAACAAGATTAGTCTCCTCACATCTCTATAAAACTTTATCAACATTCTGCAAACAATTATCAAAATAAGTTCCATAGACGGAGAAATCATCCATGAAGACTTCCACAATTTCTTCACAAAAACCATGAAAGATACCAGCCATGCATCTTTGAAAAGTAGCAGGAGCATTACATAAACCAAAAGGCATATGTCTATAAGCATAGGTTCCATAAGGACAAGTGAAAGTTGTTTTCTCTTGATCAGGCTTCTTAACATCAATTTGAGAGAACCCAAAATAACCATCAAGAAAGCATAAATGAGTTTTCTTAGATAACCTCTCTAACAATTGATCAATAAAAGGCAAAGGATAATGATCTTTCTTAGTAACCTTATTAACTTTCCTAAAATCAATACACATCTTATAACCAACCACTACTCTTTGAGGAATAAGTTCATTATTTTCATTTGGCACAACAGTCATCCCTCCTTTCTTGGGGACACAATGCACAGGACTAACCCATCTACTATCAGCAATAGGATAAATAATACCAGCGTCAAGGAGTTTCAATACCTCATTTCTTACCACATACTTCATCTTAGGATTTAAACGACGTTGATGTTCAACAACTGGCTTTGCATCAGGTTCAATATTAATAGCATGCTGACATATAGTGGGAGAAATCCCCTTCAAATCGTCAAGAGTATAACCAATAGCACCTATGTGTTTCCTTAATATTCCCAATAATCTCTCCTCTTCTTTACCAGAAAGTTTAGAACTAATAATAACATGATATAATTTATTATCATCAATATGAGCATATTTAAGACTGTCAGGCAAAGGCTTTAAATCAAAAACAGGATCCTCCTTGGGTGGTAATGTGGTACCCAAGTCTTCCACCGGTAAATTATGTTTCAGCATCGCTGGCTGATGTAGGAAAATCTCGTCAATTTTTATTTTGTTTCTTCCATAAAGACATCACTTTCGTGGTCTTCCATGTATTGCTACAAAGGATTTTTAGGAGCAAGAGCAATGGCAGGCAATTGTTGAACTCTATAATTCTCATTAGGTAATTCAGCTTCATTAGGTGCTTTAGAAAATTTGGAGAAATTAAATTCATAAGACTCTCCATCAAACTTTGTAAGGATTTTATCCTTTTTACAATCTATAACAGCACCACAAGTGTTTAAAAAGGTCTACCAAATATAATAGGACAAGTATCACTAGCAGAAGTACCTAATACTAGAAAATCAGCAGGAAATTTAGTTTTACCACATAAGACCTCCACATCTCTAACAATGCCAATTGGAGAAATATTTCCCTATTAGCAAGTTGAATAATCACATCAATGTCTTCAAGTTCACAAGGACCAATTTCATGCATGCTTTCTTTATATAGCTCATAAGGAATAGCACTAGAACTAGCACCAATATCACACAAACCATAATAGAAATGATCACCTATCCTAACAGATAGCACATGAACACTAGGTTTCCTAGATTTACTAGGATGAGAGACAATATTAGAAGCATCTTCACAAAATATAATGTGTCCCTCTTCTACATTTTCAGAAACAAGGTCCTTTACTACTGCTACTGTAGGTTCTATAGTTATTTGTTCCTTGGGTTCTACAGGTTTCCTTGCACTTTTATTAACCACACTAGCTAACATAGAATGTTCTTTTACCTTAGCATGGAAAGGCATTTTCTCAATATAAGGTTCAGGCACAATAGAATCAACGGTATGCACTTCTATATCTCTAGCACGAACACAATCTACAGTATCTTTATAAGGTGCATGGTACTTATCCCATTCCTTTTTGGGAATATCAATATAAGATATATAAGTTTGCAACAACTTGAGAATCAAGAGCATAAACAATACTAACATTATGAAAATCATCGGATGACATAATTTTTTTAATGCATTCATAATCATAATTTATACCTGACTTTCTACCTTTGTCATTCTCCCATCCTTCAGTGTTTTCTTGAATACGGTCAAGGAGATCCCATTTATCTTCATCCTTCTTACGTGTAAATGATCCAGAACAAGAAGCATCCAATAAATCATTATCATGAAGAGAAAGCCTTGCATAGAAATTATTAATAACGATATTACCAGGGAGCTCATGAATGGGGCATTTGAGCATTAGTAACTTCAATCTCCCCCATGATTGGGAAATACTCTCTCCGTCATGAGGCTAAAAAATATATATATATAATTCCGATATCTATGAATTTCACTAGGAGGATAGAACTTAGAATAAAAGAGAGGTACAATTTCCTCCCATCCAATAGTCTGGCTATTTTTCAGCAGTTTGAACCATTCAGCGTCTCGGCTTTCAATGATATAGAGAATAATTTCCTCTTCACTTGGCCCATTGTAATACCTGCACACTTGAACAACTCGCATAATTCATGTAAAAAGAGCAAATGATCACCAGGATGGACAGTTCCATCACCTGAATAGCAGTTATTCATAACATGTTTAACAATCTTTATAGGTATTTATAAGCATCCAAATCATCAGGCGGTGGGTCACTTACTAACCTAGCAGTGGCAGCAGTTCCCGCAAATAAGGACTCAAAAGGAGATCCAAACATAGTGTAATAAAGCAGTAGACAGTAATAAAAACAACACTTACAACAGAAGCTTCCTTTATCAATTCCACTTCCCAATGGCGCTTAGCTCCCCGGCAACAGCGCCAGAAAATAGTCTTGATGACCCACAAGTATAGGGGGTGTATTGTAGTATTTTTGATAAATAAGAGTGTCGAACCCAACGAGGAGCAGAAGGTGTTGACAAGCAGTTTCGATGAAAGAATAACTGTAAATACTGAAAGATAAATTTGTAGGGGTTTTTGATATTGCAGATAAATAAAGTGTGAGTAAATAAAATGCAGTAATAATAGCTGCAGCAAGTGGCCCAATCCTTTCTTCAGCAAAGGACAAGCCGGTGGGTTTACTTGTGATTAACAAACGTTCTCGAGGACACACGGGAGGTTTATGTAAAGTGCTTTTGTTTCATGCCGCTGAATAATCTTTAGTGTTTTGATAAGTGTTGTGTGGGTGAACCTATGCTAATGTACCGTCCCATCCAAGACTAATACATACTTGTGATTATACCCCTTGCAAGCATCCGCAACTACACGAAAGTAATTAAGAAATAAATCTAACCACAGCTTTAAACTCCAGGATCCTACGCTCCCTCGTTCAATGGTTTCCTAACGGGGGTTTAGGTTTCTGTCACTCCGGCAACCCCACAATTAGTAGCCAAATACACTATGCATTCCCCTAGGCCCATAAATGGTGAAGTATCATGTAGTCGATGTTCACATGACACCACTAGAAGAATAACACCACAACTTAAATATCAAACCATTAAATATTACTCAACATTACTTCACTACTAACAACTTGACTTCTCCCATGTCCTCAAGAACAACACGAACTACTCACAGGACATCATATGGATCATAATCGGAGGTGATAAAATGGATGATAACAATCTGGTCATAAAGTGCTAACACCGATAAATCTCACAAGCATCAACTACTAACAAGTAATCCATACCAGGAGAAAGATCTAATATAAAACAACTATAGGGCCCCCTAATTTTTACAGCGGGATGACGGTGGATGATGAGGGTGATGGTTCTGGTGGTGATGATGATGATGATGACGATCTTGATGATGCCCGGAGTGATGACGGTGACGATGGCGATGATTTCCCCTCTCCGGAGAGGAATTTCCCCGGAAGATTTCTCCCTGCTAGAGAGCCTTTCTCTCTCGGGTGTTTTCCGCCCCGAGGCGGCGGAGGAATAATTCTTCGATGATGGTATGGGGCTTAGGGTTCCCTGGGGGCCAAGTACGTGAAAGATATCCCCTAGAGGTGGGACAGGGTGGCCATACCACCTGGTGGCGCGGCCAGGAGGGGGCGCGCCACCTCATGGCGTGGGCCCCCTCTGGCTCCCCTTCTGGCTGGACTCCTCTTCTGAACTTCTAAGACACCCCCTGTGTCCCCCTTCTTCTTTTGATGTTGTGAAATATGGTATCTTGGCGGTGCTTTTTCCATCAGATTTCTGGTCCCGGTGTTTATTCTCCAAAAATTATGAAACATGCAAAATAAGATAAAATAACATAATGGATGCATAATAACATGAAATAAATCGATGAATAACAGAAAATTATGATATAAAATAGTTATGCAAAATGTACGTATCAGGAGGCCCGCGCCTGGCTATGGTGAGGGCCCCCTGGTGCTCGTCTTCGACTCATCTTCGGACTTCTGGACGCTTCCGGAGAAAATAGGAACTTCCGGATTCGTGAGGTCCAATTCCGAGAATATTTCCAGAAAAACTTTTCTAAAATAAAAAATAGCAGAAAACAGGGAACTGGCACTTGGAATCTTGTTAATAGGTTAGTCCCGAAAAACGTGTAAAAATGCTATAAAGAAGGGAGAAAACATGTAGCAATTGTCATAATATCAACATGGAACATCATAAATTATAGATACGTTGGAGATGTATCAGTTGGCTTCTAGCTAATTGTCTGTGTCTTTCGTCTCTCCCGTCTGTCTTTATATAGATAGTCGGGTTAGGGCTTACAGAAAGGAAACCTAGAAGACTACAGAAAGTATCTAACTTGGAAAGTAAGGAATCTGTATTCTTCTCTGCTACGCCTTGATGGTGCCTTGACGGGGAGACTTCTTGATGATGATGAATTTTAAATCCCCGGCAACGGCGCCAGAAATTCTTGTTGCTACGATGGCATGTTGGGAACCCCGAGAGGAGGGTGTGATGAGTCCAACGGTAAGAATTTCCCTCAGTTAAGAACCAAGGTTATCAATCCAGTAGGAGAAAGAGGATCTTCGGAAGGTTGATGCCACTGACGGTGGTGATGGCGCCTCACCGGTGTCAGCAACAACGCAGAACCTGCACACAACACAACCAAAATACTTTGTCCTAATGGTATAGTGAGGTCGTCAATCTCACCGGTCTTGCTGAAAACAAAGATTAGACGTATAGTGTGGAAAATCATGTTAGGCAGCTCACGAGATCTAAACATTGAGGCATAGGAGGAGAAAACGACCATCTAGCTACTGCTATGGACCCTTAGTCCAAGGATGAACTACTCACACATCACTCCGGAGGCAGGCATGGTGATGAAGAGGCCTCCGGTGATGATCTCCTCTCTGGCAGGGTGCCGGGAGACAGCTTCGGAACTCCCTGATCTAGGGTTGACGACGACGGCGGCTGCAGAACTTTTCGGGGATTTTTTATCAGGTGACTAGGGTTTTCCTTCGGAGGGGAATAAATAGGGGAAAGGGCAACGTCGGTGGGCCACCAGGGTGGCCTCACCACCCCCAGGCGCGGCCAAGGGGGGTCACGCCTGGCTATGGTGAGGGCCCCCTGGTGCCTGTCTTCGACTCCTCTTCGTACATCTGGATGCTTCCGGGGAAAATAGGAACTTCGGGATTCGTGGGTTCCAATTCCGATAATATTTGCAGAACAACTTTTCTGAAATAAAAAATAGCAGAAAACAGGGAACTGGCACTTGAAATCTTGTTAATAGGTTAGTCCCGGAAAACGTGTAAAAATGCTATAAAGAAGGGAGAAAACATGTAACAATTGGCATAATATCAACATGAAACATCAGAAATTATAGATACGTTGGAGACGTATCAAGCATCCCCAAGCTTAGTTCCTACTCGTCCTCGAGTAGGTAAACGATAAAACAAAATAATTTCCGAGGTGACATGCTACTAGACAATCTTGATCATAATATGTAAAGCAGAGCATGTAAACTAGGATCAAATGAACTAAAGCTGTGATCTATATTTGATATCAACAAGTAATTCATAAACAAAGAAGAAGAAAGAAGCAAAACTTTTAATGAATCAATACTAAAAGACTATCAACCGTGCAAAGTTTATTAGAGACAATTTAAGCTTTCAAGAACAACAATATCATGCACGTCAAACGATCTTCACAACCCCTGTTAGGATCAAGTCAAGCTTTCCACACGATGCAATGCTTGAATCTTAAACTATTTGTGCACTAAAAACAAGAAAGTGTTCTGCGTTCGTCCCTGGCACCGGGATGTTATGGTAAAGAGAACATTATGGGGGGTTTGGAAGGTCAATGGAAGAAAAGCTCACAAAGCTAAAAGTGGTCATTAGACAAGAGAAAGTCTTGCAACCGAAGCTATGCAAGGAGTAGAGATTGCCACACAACGGATGCACATAGAGCTATAAGTGTATGGAAGCTCTCCAATGTAACTAGTGGGGGTGCATCCAACTTGCTTGCTCACGAAGACCTAGAGCTCATTTGAGGAGGCTCATCATTGGAATATACAAGCCAAGTTCTATAATGTAAAATTCCCCCACATAGTTATGAATGAATGATAATATGAAAACTTTCTCCAAACTAAAGTTTTGGTGCTAAACATGACGCACAAGTGTTGTCGAGACATTGTAGTAGTTTTCATAGACGGGGGTGCCATGAGACTACGGTAGAGACGTGGGGTAACGGAATAGCGTAGTAACACAGAACACGGGATTTTACCCAGGTTCGGTACGTCGCGACAGTGCGGCGTACCTACTCCTGCACTTCTCACTAATTGGGACTAGAGCCCGTTTATCAGGGTTACAATGTGAGGGTATAGATCTAGCTTCTCGGCGAGGATGAGCTTCTCGGCGAGTTGCGTAGAGCTTGAACTTGTGTCTAACTTCACTTGTTTAATCTATCTCCCGTCCGGCTTTATATAATAGCCGGATTAGGGCTTACAGAATAGGAAACCTAGAAGACTACGTTTAACTTGTAACTTGGAAAGTAAGGAATCCGTCTTCTCCTCCAAGCCAGATCACGCGGGCCGTGATCCGGGTTCTTCTAGAATCCGGCTTCTGCGCGTCGGACTACTGGGCCGCCCAATGGACCTAAGCCCATTACCATGTAGGCCACCCTGGTAGTCCGGCTCTTTGTCTACCATCTTCTATACCCTTATTCAGTATATATCCGACAGTAGCCCCCAGGAAGGATCAAAACTCTGATTCTTCGTCTTTCGTCAAATACATTTTGTCCGGGAAATCTCGATTCAGCAGTCTTGATTCTTTCTACTTTCCTTTTGAAGGAGATGGTAACATAAAACTCGGAACCATGAAAATCCGGCTTTTCTTCTCGCGATCCTTCGCGGAAAAGGAACTTCTAACGTCAGCGCTTTAATCATGCTGACGCAGGCGACGCTTGGTTTCACGCGGGAAACCCTGCAACGTATCTCTGACAGATTCTCACGGGAAACGAGGAGATAGCCATCATTCCCCTGTCGTTATATTTCCCGTAGTTTCCGGCGAGCGACACGCGTCGAACATCCAACGGTCGAAAGAGCCGTTGGCACGTATCTAAATGGTTCTCTGGCTATAAATAGCCATCATCGTCCTCCTCCGAAACTTTCCTCACTCCCTCACTGCCTACGCCATTGCTGCGCACGCGAGCTCGAGAGCAAGTCCTTGTCCTAGGCGCACTTAGCATCCAAACGCACCGAAACGCGCCACCAAAAGATGGCCTCCTCGCCGTCGTCGCCGACCCGCGCCGCCATCGATGAGCTCGTCAGCGATCTGGATCCGCAGCCAGGCTCGCCCAAGCTCACCGGCGACATGCCGGAGAAGACCACGGCCTCCGCGGCGGGCGGAGAAAACACTTCCGCCGCCGCGGACATTGCGACATCGAGCGCCACGACAACCCCGCCGTTTGCCCCTGAAATGGCGGAGGAAAAGATCGAGCTCCTCGGCGACGAACTCGCCGCCGCGGAGGCCGTCGCCGCCGCCGGAGCGGACGAGGAAGCGGAATCTCCAGGCAACTGGAGTGCCTGCAGTATTCCCCCGGCTCTCCTTCCAAACTTGGGAAAGGAGGGCCTAGTTCTCAAGAAGAAATGGCGGCTGCCAGAAGAAGAAACCGAACCCGCGCCACGGGATGGCGAAAGGGTACTCCTTTCTTCCCACCTTTTGCGAGGTATTGGGCTTCCGCCATCTTCCTTCTTCCTCCAGGTTCTCTCTCATTACAACATCCAGCCCCACAATCTTCCCCCCAATTCCATTCTATACATGGCCGGCTTTCAGGCCTTGTTCGAAGGCTACTTAGGGCTAGAACCTAGGTTAGATTTTTGGATGTACTGCTTTGGAGTTAAGCGAAACTCTTCGGAGGGCGCACTCCCAACTTGCGGAACTATATCCTTCACTCTTCGGAGATTCCGAGAGGATTGGTTCCCCAAGATAAAAACTTCAGAATCCGTCAAATTTTGGACGGGTTCTTTCTTTTATCATCCCGACATGCCTTTTCCTAAAAAGGCCGTCGGGGTTCCACCTTTTGTTAATTCCGCCGCCGTTCCTCAGGATAACTGGGGAACAGAAGCCGTCCAAGTTCTGCCGCCAGATCTACTAAAGATCAAGCGGCGCATCGCCAAGCTCACCTCCATGGATCCGCCTCTAACTGGCATGGACACGGTTCTATGCTGGCTGATTAGGCGGATCCAGCCACTAGCCAACCACAGCGGCCGTCTCCTGTGCGATTACACGGGAGTCAAGGATCCCATGCGAACATCCGCCAAAGAGTGGCCCGCAAAGGAACTTAGGCGGCGCATCAATCAGTTGGTCGCATCGCGCGACCAATACACAGAGAGTCGGCCAATGTACACGGCCGAAAATCCGGTTCCCAAGGTAATTTTTCAGTCATTTGGGTACAGTTCTATTTTTTCTCGGATTTCCTGGCTTCTGATTTTGGTCTTGCTTATCCGACAGTTCGCGGATCTTTCAGATTCGGACTTGGTATCCGAGGCTGAGCTGGATGCGCTGCGCACCGCCGCTACCGGTGGACGCAAGCGCAAGAAAATAACTTCCTCGGAAGAAATTATCGATCTTGACGGAATCCCCGTCGCCACTTCCAGGTTATTTTCTTCTGGATTTTTCTTTTATGGGAACTTTTTTCATCCATCTCCGGTGTTTTAACCTTTTCCGGGTTTTTATGTTTTTAGCCTGCCACCTTCCACCCTGAAGCCGAAGAAGCTGAAGAAACACAAGGTTTCTTCCAGCTGAGGCAGCTAACCTTCTCCCGCCGTCGCCCCGGACACGCCAAGCACAATGGCGGAAGAGCCTACTGCAGCCCCCACCATCAAGCCCCCAGAGCCCAGCCAGCCCATTGTGTCCGACACGGACACGAGGGAAAGGGCGGCTCCAGAGGTGGGAAAATTACCTCGGACTTTCGACGAGGAAATTCCCACCTTTGACAAGGATTTCAAAGCTATCAATGACGGCTTGGACGCAGCCGGGAATCTCTTCGCTGAATACGCGAAAGAGTTCAAAGAAAACTTGGCAGGTTTGCAGCGCATGAGCCAGGTATATAACTCTAGCCCCCAAGCATTAATCAAAATGCGTGCTTTTTGCTTTGATGCTTTTTGTACTCATTCTTCTCCTTGCTATGTTTCAGCAAACCTCCGAAGCCATCAACAGGGAAGTTTTCAAGAAGCTTACCATCAAGAATAAAGAAGTTAGAAGTCTTCTCTCTATTCTTGAAGAAAGGGAAGCAGAGCTGGAATCAGCTAAGCTCGCACTGTCGGAAACACAAGGTAAACATTTTCCTTCTGAAATTTCCGATTCAATTATTCCCCTAAGTTTTTTCCGAAGAGCTGGCTAACTCGGATTTTTCCCTTGCTTTTCAGCTGCATTAGCTCAGGCTAAACAAGCAGCAGAAGATTCTGGCAATGCCGAAATTCTCCGCAAGGAGAATGTTGAGCTTCACAAGAACCTTGTGAAAGCACAACAAGACTTGGAAGCCAGTAATCTGGCCCTTGGAGTTTCTAATTCCAAGGCTTCCGAGCAGGCGGAGAAGGACAAATCCACCATTCAGGATTTGACCGACGCTCTGAACCTTCGCCTGGAGGAAGTTTCGAGATCGACAAGTTCATCGGTAAATCTCTTACTCATTTGTCGTCTTTCCATGTTTTACTTGCTCTGTTTTTCGTCTAACCTTTTTAGGTATTTTACTGGAAAAAACAGGCGATATCCCAGATGGCACTCGGATTGCAGGCATCCGAGCTTTCGGGGAGACATGGAATTTGATCAAGGCTGCTGCAACGCAGCTGGTAGACAAGTTTCTTCCCGAAAAATCTGGGGAGTGCTCGGAGGTTGAAAAACTTCCGGGTGCCATCATGGAGGTGGCGGAGTCTAAGGAATCTCTCCTTCGCTCCGCTGCACGGGGTGGTGCGCGCATGGCTCTTGGCCTCATGCGCATGCACTACCCTAGTGCTAAATCCTGGCGCGTGGCGTCCGGTGTCCCTCAAGGATACACGGATATGCAGCGAAACACCATCTTTGGTGAAGTCAAGGGCCACGCCACCCAGATTGCCTCCATGGTAAATATCTCCGTCAACTATCCAGAAGCGGAGATCCCTCCAATCCCCGAAGACGAAAGCAGCGAGGAGGAGTCAGATGCTTGAAGGGTTACCTGGAACCTGGATAGAAAAAATAGACAATAGGAGCATTATTGTTCTTTTAGTGTAATCCAAAATGTAATGCTTCTTTTGTATGAATGAAACTTCCGTCTGTTGCAGTTTAAATTATGAAATTCTTTGCAAGTTTTTTGGGTTTTATCATTCCTTTATCTTCTAAGTTCTCTGGTGTGTATGCTTTAACTGTCCTTAGTGTTTGAAATGGCTCAAATAGCAATATGAATCTTCATGCCGAGTAACTGGGGACGAACCAAGCAGTTTTTGAAACTCGGAAACATGGACCATGCTAAAGGCATTTTTACTAACTAGTTCCAGTAACCCAACACACACACAATCAAATAAGACTTAGAGAAATCAAGGAAAGTTTTAAGTGAAACTTGGGCACACAGGCAATTCAAGTTTCCCTTAGCCGTTAACAGGCTGAAAAATCATTCAGTTTTGTAACACCGAGTACGCAAGCACAATTCGGGTTAACGTTGAGCAATTTGTAAGATCATTGGGAAATAGATGAGGCGGAAACACCTTGCACTTATAAAGAATATGGATGACAGTATTCCGACAACTTTATTTCATGATCTCAAAAGATGTTTACATAGAATTGAACTAAGTACGGAAAGGTACATAACTTTCTAGACGTTCCCAGGCTTCCGCAATCCACTTGACTTTGTCGAATTTTTTCAGCAGCTTGTAGAGTGGTAAGGTTTTAGCCCCCAGCCAACTGATAGATCTGCTGACGGCTGCAGCGGAACCCGTCAATCTTTGGACATCTTTTACACATGTAGGTTTTGAGATGTTCAAGATTGCCTTGATCTTTTCCGGGTTAACTTCTATTCCTCTGTGGGAAACAATGAAACCCAGAAGTTTTCCTGAGGGAACCCCGAATACGCACTTAGATGGATTCAACTTCATCTTGTAAGTGCGTAAGTTTTCGAAAGTTTCTCGCAAATCCTCAAGGAGTGTATCTTTTTCCTTGGTTACGACGGCAATATCGTCCACGTAAACATGAACGTTTCTGCCAATTTGACTATGCAAACAGCGTTGCATGCAACGCTGGTAGGTTGCACCTGCGTTCTTCAGGCCAAAAGGCATGGTTATGTAATAGTACGTCCCATACGGGGTTATAAAAGAAGTCTTGATTTGATCTTCCTTTTTCATGCGTATTTGGTGGTACCCGGAGTATGCATCCAAAAAGCATAAAAGCTCGGAGCCTGCAGTGGCATCTATTATTTGATCGATTCGCGGTAACGCGAACCTATCTTTCGGACACAACTTGTTCAATCTTGTGTAATCTATACACATTCTAAGAGCAGTGGTGTCTTTCTTCGGTACTAGGACCGGATTTGCGGACCAATCAGTATGGATTACTTCCTTGATGAAATCCGCTGCTAAAAGCCGGATAATTTCCTTGCCAATAGCCTTCCGTCTTCTTCCGTCAAAACGACGGAGACCTTGTTTGACGGGTTTTGATCCGGGAATAACCTTGAGTTGGTGCTCAGCAAGTTCCCTGGATACGCCTGGCATGTCAGCTGGACACCAGGCAAAAATATCCCAGTTCTCACGGAGGAACTTGATGAGCTCGCCTTCCTATTTGTCGGTCATCCCAGTCCCTACAACGACAAATTTTGTCGGATCTTTGGGGTCTAGGATTACCTGTCTTGTATTCTCGGACGCCTTGAAACTATCTGTTGGCTTCCGAGTTTCTTTTCCTGCTGGCATTTCTTTCGGCGATACCTCCTTGGCTAATTCCTTCAGTTCCTCCTTTGCTATAACTCTCTGAGCGCAAAGAGCGTTTTCTTTCTCCAACTCGTTTGCCAGCTTGAAATCACCGGCTATGGTGATTACTCCTCCTTTGGGTCCTGGCATTTTCAGCTTGTTATAGAGATAACAGGATCTTGCCATGAATTTGGCGAAAGCTGGACGTCCGAGTATTGCGTGATACACGCTTTCGAACGGCACTACTTCGAAGGATACTTTTTCCTGCCGGAAGTGATCTTTATCTCCGAAGGTGACATCTAGGGAAATTTCTCCTAGGGATCGTGCTTGCCTGCCAGGAACAATGCCATGGAAGCGTATATTGCTGTAGTTGAGCTGGGACTCGGAGATCTTCAAGTGCTTCAGTGTATCCAGGTACATTATATTAATGCTGGATCCTCCGTCCATCAGCACTCTTCTTAGCCTAGTGTTTTGAACAATAGGGCTGACAACAAGAGCTTGTGTGCCGGGTTCAGGGATATTTCCGGGATGATCAGACTGATCCCAGATTATCGGTGTGTTGGAGTACTTCAAGAATTTCGGGGTTGCCGGAACAACCGCGTTTATTTCTCGAAGTGTTCTTTTGGCCACCTTTGCTGACGGGGTTGCTAAGAAAGTTAACATTGCTTCTCCGTCAACTCTCGGAAATTTGGGTTCGCCCTTTCGCTGTTGTTCTTGGATTTTTTCATCAGTGTCTGATTCACTGTCTTCTTTTTCAGCTTCTGGCTTTTGTTTGGCAGGTTTCCTTTTGGAACCCTTCCCTTTATTTCCGGATCCTGCATTGCCTTTCATATGCTTGTTTAGCCGGCATTGCGCGTTTGTGTGGGTTGGTTTCCCAAATTGCGAGTGGTGGACGCAGGGTTCCGACTTAATTCTCTCCCATTCTTCGGGAGTGTAATTGATTGGATCTGGACTGCGGCCTTTCCACTTATTCACCTTTTCTCCTCCAAAGGCTATGTTGACCTCCTTGGGATTTGTCGTTGACTCTGGAGTTCCTTTTTTGTCAGAACGAGGGGTTTTCTTGGCGAGTATTAGTGACTCAATATTGCCTCCTCTTGCTCTGATATCATCTTCGGCTGCAGCATGCTCATTAGCGGTTGTAAGCATAGATCCGAGATCTTTGTGCTGTTTAGAACCAACCATGAACGGTACGAGTCCGGGTTTTAGGCCATTGACGAAAGCATGCATTGCTTGTACGCCAGTTACTCCAGAGCAACTATTCTTCATTGCAGTCCATCTGGAGATGAAATCGACGTATGGTTCGTCCTCAAATTGGGTGCAACGGTTCAGCTGGTTGATGCTATTTGGGCGTTTGTATGTTCCCCAAAAATGCTGAGTGAATACTCTCGCCATATCATCCCAACTGTCGACAGTTCTTGATGGTAAACCATTGATCCAATCTCTGGCTCCGTCTAGCAACATTAGGGGAAGAAACTTGACAGCTTCCAGGTCTGTCCCATTGTTTATTTGGACGGCTGTATAATAATCTGAGAGCCAGGTATCCGGGTTTGTACTGCCGGTATACTTTTGGTAGGTTGGACCAACTTTGGCGAAGCCAGAATGCAGGGTTATCCTTCGGATCCTGTCAGTAAAACACTTAGGACCAAAGTATAGATCATCCTTTTCTGCTCTATCAATGTGTGCAGAATATCTTCCGGCTGAATGGACAGAAGGGGATCTACTCCTCTCTTTTCCATTGTTGCGCGGATGCGCTTTTCCGGGGTTGTTTCTATCTCTTCCGTTGACCCGCCCCTTGGGATTAGGTGGAGTCCTGCTCCTGTACCTTTCCTTATCCTTAGGCGGTGTCCGAGATCTTTCACGTCTGTGAGGTATATCGTATCTTCCAGCTTTCTCAGCTGGGTTTCTTGGAGGTGGCATTATTTTGCCGTCATTCCGGTGTTTGTCTTCCCAATCACGTGGTTTATATCCATCTTTCGAGAGATGAGGTCCGGTTCTAGACGCTACGTCCCGGTTGTCGGGGTTTTTCTTCTCTTTTCTCGGATCCTCTTTTTTATCCGAATCTCCGGGTTCTTCCGTTCCAGGTGCTCCAGCAGCGCAAGTAGCTATTTTGCAGAGGGCGGAATTATCATGCAGCCTCCCTGATCGCTCTTGGCCTCGCTGCTGCTGCTGTAATGCTTTTCCTAAGAAAGCATACACCCCTTGGAGTTTTTCCCCGTTGGAGTACAGATCATTGTTTAGGATGGCGAACGCTGCTTCCGCGTTTTCTGTTGCGGTTTTGTATATTGGTTCGCCCTTGGCATCTTTGCCGTTTAACTGCTTTTGCCAAGATGGGTTATAGAACCTTTCTTTTGGCGGCAGTTCTTCCGGTCTTGCGATTCCGGGTAACCTAGTAGGTTTTAAGGCAGATCTATGCTTTCTCTCGTACTCCTCTATTTCTTCCTTCATGACTTTGATGTCATTATGGGTTTGTTGGAGATGTTGCCGAGATCTAAGCAGATGTTGTTGTTGCCGTTGAAAAGCTTGTCTCCTGGCTTCCAGCATCTCAGGGGGTTCATCTGGTCCCACTGGTGTTTGTAATATCTCTTGCTCTTCGAGTTCTGTCATTGGCGGAGCAGTGATTTCCTTAGATTTCTTTTCCGCGGGCTTTGTGCCGCTAATATCTCCAACTTCCAGGTTTTCATCAGCGAGATCGGCTGATTTTTTCTTCCGGAGTTTGTATTGGAGTTTTTTAGAAGCACGGTGCTTTTTCTTGGAAGAAGGAGGTTTTTTGACAGGCTCATCTTCTGTCATCTCCTTAACATTGGGGAATATCGAGAAGTTTCTCCGTCTTCTCTTTCTTCCACCGGCGGAGGGGTTTTAGGGCTTTCCTGGCTGCCGGCACCCGTTGTATCAGCTGGTTTTGCCATTAGCACTTCATGGAATCCCTCTTGAAAGGACTTAACCTTTCTTATGAAGGCATCCTCGTCTTCGTCTTCGGAGTCGAAGTTATCCGATCCGGTTTCCGACTCCAATCTCGCCTCAATGGCGGCAAGCACGGACTCTGCTTCCGAGTTCATCGTCTTGTTGACGGATGTCGGATCTTCCGTCTCTGTGACAGGTGTTTTTTTCTTCCGTCTCCATGACGGGTACGTTGTTATCTGCCTCTTGCACGGGATTTCCGTCATCCGTGTTTCAGCGATTCAGATTGCACCATGCCGATAAAGTGTGTATCACTTGTTTGTCGGCGATCTGAGCAGAATCCGGGATCATAGTCGTTCTCGACTGGGTATAGGGCGGGTGGGATAAATTTGCTTCCACCGCAAAACCCCATTGCCTCTGCAGTTAGTCCGATAAAGATGTTAGCAGATCCGATCGGTAACACGCAGGCACTTACCAGGTGGTTTTGCGCCGGTATGTAGGATCCGTTGTCGAGGAAGCGCCCGACATCGTCGTCGAACTCCAGGCTTCCGACAGTGATCGATCTTCCAATTCCGCCGAGTATCCCAGATCGGAATTTCACGCCTGACGTCGTTTGCCCCACGGTGGGCGCCAACTGTCGAGACATCGTAGTAGTTTTCATAGACGGGGGTGCCATGAGACTACGGTAGAGACGTGGGGTAACGGAATAGCGTAGTAACACAGAACACAGGATTTTACCCAGGTTCGGTACGTCGCGACAGTGCGGCGTACCTACTCCTGCACTTCTCACTAATTGGGACTAGAGCCCGTTTATCAGGGTTACAATGTGAGGGTATAGATCTAGCTTCTCGGCGAGGATGAGCTTCTCGGCGAGTTGCGTAGAGCTTGAACTTGTGTCTAACTTCACTTGTTTAATCTATCTCCCGTCCGACTTTATATAATAGCCGGATTAGGGCTTACAGAATAGGAAACCTAGAAGACTACGTTTAACTTGTAACTTGGAAAGTAAGGAATCCGTCTTCTCCTCCAAGCCAGATCACGCGGGCCGTGATCCGGGTTCTTCTAGAATCCGGCTTCTGCGCGTCGGACTACTGGGCCGCCCAATGGACCTAAGCCCATTACCATGTAGGCCACCCTGGTAGTCCGGCTCTTTGTCTACCATCTTCTATACCCTTATTCAGTATATATCCGACAAGTGTGGTATAAAGGATAGTGATGCGACCCCTCTCTCTTTATTCTCTCTTTGGCCTTTTTTTGGAGGGGGCTTTTTCATTTTTTTTCATTTTTTTATTTTATATATCCTCACCGGTAGGGGCAACATCCTATATTAAAATGAATCATCACACTTTTAGTACTCATAACTCATAATGGAATATCTCTGATGTATCCAACTGCATGCTCCTGCCAGTGTAGCAGTATGCATAAATAACCATGAAGCTCATCATCAAGTAACATAATGGAGGTGGATGTTGTGCAGCAATATATCTCGGAATGGCTATGAAAATGCCATGATATGTAGGTATGGTGGCTGTTTTGAGAGAGAATATATGGGCTTATTTGTAGGAGAACAAAGTCCTCCAACGGGATTTGGATGCACTGGCGAAGTTTGCACCAACTCTCAATGTGAGAAAGGGCAATGCACAGTACCGAAGAGGCTAGCAAATATGGATGGTGGAAGTGCCAGGAACCGCAACATAGGCTCACGAGTTAAAAGGTTGCAGCAAGCAAATCATCTTTACAAGGAACAATGCAAATAACTCCAAGAGGGTGTGTGGCAGTGACAAGTCACTGTTAGCTACCCCGACCGTAGCGCGTAACAAAAGGTCGATAAAAAATGTATCATTCGTAGCAATCATATACCATTGTTTCTATCAGCTGGTAATTTTAAGTGTGGCACAGGTTTCAAGTTTCTTAGACCAACCATTAAAAGTTTCTACTTACTAGTCCTTTCCATTTATCCATTAAGCAAATTAATATCGCAAAACAACAACAGTGATTCAAGTGAAGCAGTTTAGTGATCTACAAGACCATGCGAATTTTTCCACTATACCAACTACCACATAAGCATTTATATTATCAACCAAGCACATATATATGAAAAAAGAACTCTCTCTAAGCATATAGCAATGAAAACTAGAGAGTACTAACAGCTCTAAATAAAAGATGAATGCAAAACACGAGCTAAATAAATGCAGCAGCCAGACAAAGATTAAGAATACAAAGTATTCCCATGAAAAAGCAGGAGCGTGTCACTCTCCAATAAAAGAATGCTGGGGTCCAACCAAGCTTATTGCAAAAAAAAATGAAAGCAAAAATAAAAGACGCTCCAAGTAAAGCACATAAGATGTGACCGAATAAAAATATAGTTTCACTAGAAGTGACCTGATAATTTGTCGATGAAGAAGGGGATGCCTTGGGCATCCCCAAGCTTAGAAGCATGAGTCTTCTTGGAATTTTTGGGATGTACCTCCGGGGCATCCCCAAGCTTAGGCTCTTCACTCTTCTTGATCACGTCATATCATCCTCTTCTCTTGACCCTTGAAAACTTCCTTCACACCAAACTTCTCACAATCTTCATTAGCAACGTTAGTACAATCGAAATAATAAATTCACATGGTTCAGTTTCAACACAATACTAATACTCATAAACACATTAGCTACTGTCACAACTTCTTTTAAAACTCTTTTTCTCAAAAGAACACAAAAAAGAAAGAGATTAAGATGCAAATGCAATTATTGGCAGAAATCTGTCAAAACAGGACAACAGGTAAAGATGATTTTTTTCGAAAATCTTATGTTTCTCAAATCAGAAAGTTTTCAACTAAGAACAGTTGCTTATATAGCCCAGGATTACGCACAAAAAAACTCAGGTCATTTTGAATTTTCTGTGATTTTATACGAATTTAACAGTGGACAGCAGAAATTTGTTCCCTGCGCAGAAATCCGAAATATAGTCTCAACTTTCCACTAGAGGCTTTACTTGGCTCAACAAAGGCACAAAAGAAAAGATACAACAGGGTTGCTAAGGAAATAGACAACACCCAGGTGCAAAGCACACATAAAGAAACGACGGAAAACGAGTTGAAAATGGAAAAATAAAACGGGTTGTCTCCCGGTAGCGCTTTTCTTTAACGCCTTTCAGCTAGGCATAGAAAGCAACTCAAGTATTTTCAAGTGAGGAAGAATCAACATCATAACTTGACCTAATAATAGAGTCAAAAGGTAGCTTCATTCTCTTTCTAGGAAAGTGTTCCATACCTTTCTTGAGTGGGAATTGATATTTAATACTCCCATCTTTCATATCAATAACAGCACCAACAGTTCTAAGAAAAGGTCTTCCCAAAACAATAGGACAAGAAGCATTGCATTCAATGTTCATAACAACAAAATCAACAGGGACAAGGTTATTGTTAACCATAATAAGAACATCATCAATTCTACCAAAAGGTTTCTTCTTAGCATTGTCAGCAAGATGAACATCCAAATAACAGTGTTCCAACAGTGGTAGATCAAGCATATCATAAATCTTTTGAGGCATAACAGAGATACTAGCACCAAGATCACACAAATCATTGCAATCAAAATCATTTACTTTTATCTTAACGATAGGCTCCCAACCATCATCTAATTTCCTAGGGATAGATGTTTCAAGTTTCAGCTTTTCTTCTCTAACTTTCATGAGAGCATTGTAATATTTTTAGTAAATGCCATATTCATGGCACTAGAATTGGGACTTCTAGCAAGCTTTTGTAGAAACATAATAACTTCAGATATATTGCAATCATCACAATCAAAATTGTTATCATAAAAAGTAATGGGACCATTATCTTCCACATCTCTAATTTTTTTAGCACTTTTATCAGAAGCAATTTCAGCAATTTGAGGCAGTTTAGCATGTTTCACCGAAGGGGTGGAGACTTTGTTAACACCAACTACCTTACCATTGATAGTAGGAGGTTTACTAGTACTTGGAGCTTCAGTTTTACTAGTGGTGGTGATAGTGCAAACTCTATCAATATTATTGTTTCTAGCCAATTCATCCTCTCTTTCCCACCTAGCACGTAATTCAGCCATCAACCTAACATTATCATCAATTCAAACTTGAATAGCATTGGTTACAGCAAAAGGATTATCTTCAATGGTTTCAGTTTAGCAGCCATTTTATTGATCAAAGGAAATTGTGCCTCTGATAGGGCCGAAATACTAACCTCAGCACTTGAAATTTTACCTTGCAAACCAGAGATTTCCCAATCTGTTGGCTAATAGTTCTCAACATAGCAGATTGCTCTTCGATAGTTTTAGTAAACAACTTATTTTGTTCATATTGCATTTGCATAAAGTTATTAGTTGCTTTTTCAACTTATACAATCCTTTCCTCACTAGGCATTCCGGATCTACCATAAGAATAACCACTACCACAATTAGGAGGATAGGGATTATAATTGTTTCCACCAAAATTATTTCTATAAGCATTGTTATTAAAATTATTATTTCTAATACAGTTCATATCAACATGCTCTTCTTGAGCAACCAAATAGGCTAAAGGAAAATTATTTGGATCAACTTGAGCTTTACCATTAACAAGCATAGACATAATAGCATCAAGCCTTTCACTCAAAGAGGAGGTTTCCTCAACATAATTTACCTTCTTACCTTGTGGAGCTCTCTTAGGGTACCACTCTGAATAATTTATCATCATATCATCAAGAAGCTTTGTTGCATTGCCCAAAGTGATGGATATAAAGGTGCCTCCAGCAGCTGAATCCAATAGGTTCCTTGAGGAGAAATTCAGTCCTGCATAAAAGGTTTGTATAATCATCCAAGTAGTAAGTGCATGAGTGGGACAATTCTTCACCATAGTTTTCATTCTTTCCCAAGCTTTAGCAACATGTTCATTATCAAATTGTTTAAAATTCATTATGTCACTTCTCAGGGATATAATCTTAGAAGGAGGATAATATTTTCCAATGAAAGCATCTTTACACTTAGTCCACGAATCAATACTATTTCTAGGCAAAGATAGCAACCATTCTTTAGCTCTTCCTCTCAAAGAGAAAGGAAATAATTTCAGTTTAATAATATCTCCATCCACATCTTTATATTTTTGCATATCACATAGTTCAACAAAATTATTAAGGTGAGCAGCAGCATCATCAGTACTAACACCAGAAAATTGCTCTTTCATAACAAGATTTAATAAAGCAGGTTTAATTTCATAGAAAGCAGCAGTAGGAGCAGGTGGAGCAATAGGTGTGCAAATAAAATCATTGTTGTCTATGCTAGTGAAGTCACACAACTTAGTATTCTCAGAGGAACTCATTTTAGCAAAATAAAAGCAAGCAGATAAACAACAGCTATAAAGTAAAAAAAAAATTTGTGTTTTTGATATAAAGAAGAAAAACAAGACAAAAAATAAATAAAACAAGACAATAAACAAAATAAAGAGGTTGAGAGTGAGAGACTCCCCTTGCCAGAAGATTTCTTCCTCCCCAGCAATGGCGCCAGAAATTCTTTGCTACGCCTTGATGGTGCCTTGACGGGGAGACTTCTTGATGATGATGAATTTTAAGTCCCCGACAACGTCGCCAAAAATTCTTGTTGCTATGGATGGCGTGTTGGGACCCCAAGAGGAGAGTGTGATGAGTACAGCAGGTAAGAATTTCCCTCAGTTAAGAACCAAGGTTATCAATCCAGTAGAAGAAAGATGATCTTCGAAAGGTTGATGCCACTGACGGTGGTGATGGCGCCTCACCGGTGTCAGTAACAACGTGGAACCTGCACACAACACAACCAAAATACTTTGTCCCAACGGTACAGTGGGGTTGTCAATCTCACCGGTCTTGCTGAAAACAAAGATTAGACGTATAGTGTGGAAAATGGTGTATGCTTGCAGTAAGTAAAGAAAGCAGGGAATTGTAGTGGTTTGTTTAACAGTGTAGGAAAAAGGACTGGGGTTCATAGGTTCACTAGTGGTGTCTCTCCATAAAAGATAGCATGTTGGGTGAACAAATTACAGCTGGGCAATTGACAAATAGAGGTTGCACCGTAGTGCACATTCATGACATGATGACTACTATGATATTTAGTGCGGCCATTACAACAATATACATAAACCGTAATCCAACTGCATCTATGACTAATAATCCACCCTCAGGTTATCATCCGAACCCCCTTAGGTATTAAGTTGCAAGCAACAGATAATCGCATTAAGCAATGTGGGTAATGTAAGCAATGATTGTGCACGCGGGCACTCACACCGCTGTTTTCTCCCTAGCGGCAAGAACACATCCTCCCCCGTCACGTTTTTGTCACTCGAGCACAGGCGAAAAAGAGGCACGAACCCAACTATTGAGCATAAATACTCCCTCTTAGAGTCACTAGCAACTACTTGGCCAGAGCAACCACTAGCAACGAAAATCATGCAAGATCACAAATAACATATGCAATAAAGACTATAATCAACTTGGCATAAGTTCAATATTCATCGGATCCCAGCAAACACATCACATAGAATTACATAAGAACAATCTCGATCATGTTAGGCAACTCACGAGATCTAAACATTGAGGCATAGGAGGAGAAAACGACCATCTAGCTACTGCTATGGACCCTTAGTCCAAGGATGAACTACTCACACATCACTCCGGAGGCAGGCATGGTGATGAAGAGGCCTCCGGTGATGATCTCCTCTCCGGCAGGGTGCCGGGAGACAGCTTCACAACCCCCTGATCTAGGGTTGTCGACGACGGCGGCTGCGAAACTTTTTGGGGATTTTTGATGAGATGCCTAGGGTTTTCCTTTGGAGGGGAATAAATAGGCGAAATGGCGGTGTCGGTGGGCCACCAGGGTGGCCTCACCACCCCCAGGCCTGGCCAAGAGGGGGCCGCGCCTGGCTATGGTGAGGCCCCCTGGTGCCCATCTTCGACTCCTCTTCAGACTTCTGGATGCTTTTGGGGTAAATAGGAACTTCGGGATTCGTGGGGTCCAATTCCGAGAATACTTGCAGAACAACTTTCTGAAATAAAAAACAACAAAAAACAGGGAACTGCCACTTGGCATCTTGTTAATAGGTTAGTCCCAGAAAACGTGTAAAAATGCTATAGAGAAGGGAGAAAACATGTAGCAATTGGAATAATATCAACATGGAACATCAGAAATTATAGATACGTCGGAGACGTATCATTCTCCAAGCCGCACCACTTTGGGCCGTGGTCCGGGTTCTTCTAGAATCCGGCTTCCTGCGCATCAGCTTACTGGGATGCCCAATGAATTGTGATCCATTACCAACAGGCCACCTCGGTAATATGGCTCTTTAGGCCAATGCCGGATATACCCCTAATGGGAATATATCCGACAAGTATCTCTGTTATGCCCAAGAAACTCTATGATATTCTTGATTTACCACAATTGGAACCTTGTTATTTGGATATTCGTCTTATTGATAATGTTAGAAAGAAACCTTTGGGGAGAGTGGATGATGTTCTTATGATGGTTAATAATACTCTTGTCCCCGTTGATTTTGTTGTCTTGAATATTGAATGCAATGCTTCTTGTCCAATTGTTTTGGGAAGACATTTTCTTAGAACTGTTGGTTCTGTTATTGATATGAAAGAAGGGAACATTAAATTTCAGTTCCCACTCAATAAAGGTATGGAACAATTCCCTAGAAAGAGAACGAAGTTTCCTTTTGATTTCATTATTCAAACAAGTTACAATTTGGATGCTTCTTCACTTGAAAATACTTGATTCCACTTTTCTGGGCCTATCTAAAGGGCGTTACAGAAAAGCACTTGTTGGGAGATAACCCATGGTTTTATTTTTTCTTTGTTTTTCTATACTTTCTTTGATTCAAGGGGTTGTATACTTATGTAGTATCTCCTTTGTACCTTTTTTTTCATGTTTTAGTAGTGCCAAGTAAGGTTTCTGACGAGAGTTGGAGTTGGTTTTCGGATTTCTGCGCAGGAAACAGATTTTTGCTGCCCATCGTAAACAATCGTATAAAATCCAGGAAGATCAAAATGATCTAAAATGTTTTGTGCTTATTCCTCAGCTAATTCCGCAACTTTTTCGTTCTTTAAGTTTTTCAATCTCAGCAACGTAAGTGCCTCAAAAAAATCATCTTTACAAACTCTTTCTGGTTTTGACATATTCTGCCATTTTTCTTGCATTTGCTCTTTGCGATGTCAAGTGGATTTCTTTGCTTCAAGAAACATCAGTGGCTATAGCTAATGTTTAAAAGTATCAATAGCACTTGTTCCATATAGAACCAATGGATTTTTAATTGTTGCACTAACCCTCTAATGCAAATTACTGTTTGAGCGTGGTGTGAAGGAAGTTTTCAAGGGTCAAGAGAAGAGGTGATATATGTGATCAAGAAGAGTGCAAGGTCAAAGCTTCGGGATGGCCCCGTGGTTCATCCAAGCATATTTTTAGAAGACTCAAGCATCTAAGCTTGGGGATGCCCAAGGTATCCCCTTCTTCATCAACCATCTATCAGGTCACTTCTCGTGAAACTATATTTTTATTCGGTCACATCATATGAAGTTTACTTGGAGCATATGTTTGTTTTTCTTTTGTTTTCTTTTGTTTTGCTTGCTGCAATAATATAGTTCGATCCTAGCATTCTTTGTTTTGGAGAGAGACACGCTCCGCTTTTTCGTTTGAATACTTGCTATGCTAGTATTCTTAGTTTTCCTTCTAGTTGCTGCAAAAATTTCCGTTTAGCTTTCGTTTTGATTGCATCTCTTATTCTGAGCTGTTAGTTTTAGTAGTGTTATGTGAGTACTCTCATGTTTGCTTGTTGTAGCATTTAGAGAGTTTTTGTTAAAGCATGTTTTGTATGGTGATTGTTGGGAAAAGAAACTGCTGCTTGAGGTAGAATTTTTAACGGTGCAAGTAGAATCTTGTATAGACTGTGGCTAGAATTTTTCATATGAGGCTAGATGTTATTTTAGTTTTAAAGCCTTGTTGTTATTGAGTAGAATTATTAGCCTCAAATATCTGAGAGTGTTTAATGTGCCATTGAAAGAATCATGAGTTGTTCTTCTCATATTGAAGCATAAATTTATGGTGTTCTCCTTTGAATGTTTTATTTGGTTGACTTGGCGCTGCTCACACACTGTTTATGACTATAAACCAGTCACGAATAGCCTCCATGATCATTTAGTTTTTGAACTTGTGGTACCACTTATGCTTTGATTAATGATGTTTATGTCGCTATGCATGATTATGGCTCTTATGCTCTCTTGATTTGTCGCTCCGAGTCTTTTGCTAGCCTCCACCTGTACCGAGTATGAGCTCCACTCGTGCATACAACTCCCTAAAACCAAATTTTTCCCATTGTGTCCACCATACCTACCTACATGTGGTAATTTCCGCTACTCCAAGTAAATTGCTCGTGTGCTACCTTTAAAACTTTCAAAATTACTCCTGTTTTGTGCTCCTATTTTAGCTCATGAGGACGTAAATAGAGAATCTTTATCTCACTTGTTGATTGGAATTTCACAGCCTGGACTAGTGGCTTCATCCGCTTATCCAATGATAGAAGAGCTGGCAGCGGGGTGCCCAGCCCCAAATTAATAAATACAAATTGTCTTCACTATTTTTGCCCTGATTCATCAGTCAAAGCATAATTGTGTAAACAAAAGAGAAAGAGGGACGACCTTCTACCCAGATGCATCCTTCTACGGGAGCCGCTCTTGTGAGTCTAGTTGGCTTGTGACGTACTATATTTTCTATTTACCATTCGTTGACATAAGCATACACCTTTCTTCAAAATGCTTTTTATACCTCTGTTTAATAAAATAAAAGCTCTAGCACAAGAGTGATCCATGCTTCCCTCTGCGAAGGGCCTTTCTTTTACTTTTATGTTGAGTCTCCATCTTCTAACTTTATGCACAGTTGAGAGAGCATTTTTGCCATTCTGAGTTTTATGTGCATTTGTCCCAGAAACATTATTAATTGATTCATGATGTGTTATTGCTTGTTCTCTAATTATTTGTTCTAGTCTTCCTCATGAACTTTGAAGGTTACCTGGCATTTATGTTTTGCCCCACTCTTAAGGACTAGCGAAATATCATTTTGACATGCTTTCTCTATACTTGAAACAAACGTATATCTTTCTTTGCATTGTTATTCATGATCTTTTATTTGAGTTACTTCTCGTGATGCAAGGTGATTGCTATGCTTTATTATTAAAGTTCTATTATCATATTTATGTTTAAGTTCTATGATCTCATCTTACTTACGCTTTTACATTATTGATGATCAAGTTTATGTTGGTAGCTTGTCACCTCAAAAATTATTGTGTTTTTATCGTTTACCTACTCGAGGACGAGTAGGAACTAAGCTTGAGGATGTTGATATGCCATAAACGTATCCTTAATTTCTGATGTTCCATGTTGTTTTCTTATTGTTTCCCACATGTTTGCTATACAATTTATGTCATTTTTATCAATTTTTCGGACTAACCTATTGACAAGATGCCACAGAGCGAGTTCCCTGTTTTCTGTTGTTTTTAGTTCCAGAAAAGTTGTTCTGAAAATATTCTCGGAATCGGAAAATTCGAAGCCCGAAGGTCTTAGAATTCCCGAAGGTTCCACGGAGTCCCGAATAGACCGGAGGGGGGCCTTAGGGGGCCCACACCATAGGGCGGCGCACGCCCCTTGGCCGCGCCGGGGGTGGTGTGGGGCCCCCATGCCTCCACCGCCTTTGCCCTTTCGCCTATTTAATCCCCCCAAGACGTAAACCCTAAATATATCCCACTTTTTCCCGAGAAACACCCGAGGCCGCCGTCACCATCATCCTGAAATCGAGAGGGTTCTCGAGCTCTCCTCGGCACCCTGCCGAAGGGGGAAATCATCACTGGAGGGGTCTACACCACCATACCCTCCTCCGAAGTGTTGCGTGAGTAGTTCATCCCTGGACTACGGGTCCATAGCAGTAGCTAGATGGTTGTTATCTCCACTTTGTACCTCATGTTTAGATCTTGTGAGCTGCCTATCATGATCAAGATCATCTTTATGTAATGCTACATGTTGTGTTTGCTGAGATCTGATGAATGTTGAATGCTATGTCTTCTAATTATCAATCTATCATGTTATCTTCATGCTTATGTTATTTATGATCTTGCATGCTCTCTGTTATTAGTAGATGCTCTGGCCAAGTAGATGCTAGGAACTCCAAGAGGGAGTATTTATGCTCGATAGTGGGTTCATGCCTCCTTTTCATCTGTGCTCGAGTGGCAGAAACGTGAAAGATGGAGGATGTGTTGTTGCCATTAGGGAGAAAACAACAATGCTTTGTCTAAGGATGATGTTATTGTTTACATTACACACTTTGCTTACTGCGATTATCTGTTGCTTGCAACTGAATACCCAACGTTTGTTCGGATGATATTCGAAGGGTGGATTTTTAGTCATAGATGCAGTTGGATAACAGTCTATGTATTTTGTTGTAATGGCCGCATGAATCACATAGTAGTATTTATGCCTTGCATATGCACTACGGTGCAGTCTTCATTTCTGTCAATTGCCCAGCTGTAATTTGTTCACCACACATGTTATTTATCTTCCACGGAGAGACACCACTAGTGAACTGTGGACCCCAGTCCATTTTCCTCATACTGATAAAACACCTACTGTTTTCATAATGCTCTCATACTGTTCATACTGTTTTCTACTGTTTTCCACACCATACGTTTAACCTCTTTGTGTTCAGCAAAACCGGTGAGATTGACAACCTCGCTGCTTCGTTGGGGAAAAGTGATTTGATTGTGTTGTGTAGGTTCCACGTTGCTTCTGAACCGGTAGTGCTTCTTGCCATCTCAGCTGCTTCACCTTCTGAAGTTACTCCTTCCTCCTACCGGTCGATTCAACCTTGGTTTCTTTCTGAGGGAAACTTGTCGCTGCACTCTTCATACCTTCCTCTAGCCATAAAAACATGCATGCAACTATATGTTTTCAAACTTCACAAATCAAACTAAGGTTATGGATTTGTAATCCACACACCCGAGAACAATAATAAGCCAAGAAAACATAAAATTGGATACTCTAACTAATTAAAAACATGAGCTAGAAATAGGTGTTTGGCTAGGTTTTCAGGAAAAAAAAACCAATAGAGAAATTAAAGGAAAACATCCAAAATTCCAAATGCAATTTCGTTTTCTTGGATGAAACAAAGCCAAATAATATTGTCAAGTAGAAAACAAGCATAACCCAATACTTGGAACAAAAATTACTCAAGATAACATATGTAAAACATCAGACAAAACAATAGTGAGCTTCTGGAAAAATGATATTTGATTTAAAAGAAAACATTGCTTGCATTGCATAGATAACCATGGTCACATACACATATTGGTCCACACAAATCTATTACAAAAGTTTTTGTTGCCTCACATTTTTGTCTCCCACTATTATATTACAACAGTCAAAAGACTGTGGTGTGACAACAGCCCCAACGCCCTGGTTTCGCCTGGGTTTCCCGACGCTATTTTGACGTCCTGGGGACACTAGGGGCGCGACTAGGCCATTTTCCGGCCACTTTGGCCATCCGAGCCTAAAACCGAACAAAAATATGCGCTACGGGGCGTTGGGGTGTGTGTGTGTGTGTGGACGGCTGTGATGTCCACAGCGCTAGGCGCTTGTTTAGATGCTTGATCTGGAAAAATAATCCTGATGTCCGTACAGCTCCAACGCTCTGAGTCGGTCCGATTTTCGTCCCGTGAGACAAAATCTAGCGAAGCGTCCGGCGCAATGTTTTGCGTGGACTCCCGTAAATAAGCGCTAGCAACCGGGTTGTACTGGACGGGGCTTGCCTGCTCCCCGTTCCTGCTCCCATCCGTGCGCCCCTCAACCCGGATGGCATCCGATGGTTCCCCTCTTTCTTGGGCCCGTCACAGTATTTTCCGGCCAAAAAAGATCATAAGGTTTACAAAGTAAATTTCCATGGAACGCAACGTGTGCATGTCGTCAGTTTTTTTCCACAAGAAGAAAAGATCAATTGCAGTTGCAAAAGATTTGAATTTGAAGGAATTCTCTGCTGTCATTGCTTAAAGGTACTTGATATCTGTAATATCAAGCATATCCCTGAACAATATATCTTGAAAAGATGGAAAATTGGTGCCAAAGTACTGGATATAATAGGCAATCGGAACCAACATGATGACCCAAGAGCAAAAATGTCAAATCGCTACAAGGAATTGTGCAGAATTTTTATGAAAATAGCTGCTCGTGCCGCTGAGTCTGACGAATCATATGATAAGGCTGTTAATTGCGCAGAGCAATTAGCACAAGATGTAGAGAAAAGTTTGAAAATTAGAACTGACCCAGATTTGGGGAACTCCTCTACTCCAGAAGGTACGGGATAAACTGCTAATTTACCTATATTAATGTGTAGCTAAGCCTTACATTTAGCTTCACAGTTACAGGATTGGAAATCGATGCTAGTAGAATTTCAAAACACGCCTCTCCTCCAGAAGGTATGTGATAAACTACTAGTTGACCTATATTAATGTGTAGCTAAGGCTTATATTTAGCTCATAGTTACAGGGTTGGAAATCGGTGCTACTAGAATTTCAAAACCCTCCTATACCGCAGAAGGTACGTGATACCCCGCTAATTACCTATATTAATGTGTAGCAAGTCTTACATTTAGCTTCACAGCTACAGGATTGGAAATTGATGCTAGTAGAATTTCAAAACACAACGAGGGGCTTGTCAAACCAATGGGTATCAAGGTTAAGGAAAAGAGTGTCCGAGGGTCAAGAAGACCCATTAGTGGCTTCGAGAAAGCAACTAAAAAGAAGAAAAGGAGCAAAAATTCTAGTGTATAGCCACAACCACAAAGCACCACAACGGTACATCATTGTCTCAACCAGATTTCACATATAAAGTTACTTTTACTAACTATATATTTCATTCTTGTAGGGTCGTTTGGACTTCACGCCAGGATATCAAATGGGTTCATATCAATTACAGTACAACCCGTTTCTACATGCTTCGGTGCAACAATCACTTGGTAATACCATCTTGATGCCACCACAGAACCAAAGCGAGTTGGGAGGATTGCAACCATGCAATACACTGATGGTATGATCATAATACATTGTGACGTTTTACCATTTATAAACTTCATTGTCATTGAACTACTTTTCTACACAGGGTCCTCTGACAAATCAGATGTACACATATTTACCACAGAGCAACTCATGTCTAAATTACTCACAAGAACAGACAATGGGGACCTCTACCTCGACTATTATGACAGGACAAAATCAAGCTTTGTTCCATCAACCGATGTCGTCGATTAGGACCTCAACCTCTAATCTGATGACAGGACAAAATCAAGACTTCTTCCATCAACCGAAGTCGAGGACCGGGACCTCTACCTCCACTATGATCACTGGAAAAAATCAAGCCTTCTTCCATCAACCGTAGCGATATTAATCAATTTGTTATCTATGTCACTGTAGTGCATCAAAGGTTCAAATCGTACTTACTAAATAAAATAGTATGGAGGGTTATGTGATGTATTGAATCTATCTCATTCAATTTCGTAGCTACAAATACTTTCCATTACAGATTGTAGGTAGTAACTCATGGATTGGCTTAGCCGGGCCGGGCATATCGAATTAAATTAGCTCAATGTCCACAAACCACCCATCGTGCTCCTATTCAGAAAGCAAACAAAAATCAAAACTTACTAGCCTACAGGAACAAAGCAAGAGCAAGATATCACCTGTGTACAGCGGTGGAGGCAGGTGCAGCCAACTCAACAAATTGAAGGCTTCTCCATGCGTGTCTGTAACGTCCAGCTCGGCTGCGGGCAGCCGGCCGCCGCCGTGGAGCCAGAGGAAGTCGCTGCGCCGGCCTGCGAGCAGCCACCATCGAGGCAGAGGAAGGCGCGCCTCCAGGTCAGCTGCGGGCAGCCGGACGCCGCCGTCGAGCCAGGGTAAGGCGTTGCGCCTCCCTGCAGGCAGCCGACCGCTGCCGTCGAGCCAGGGGAAGGCGTTGCGCCGCCCTGCAGGCAGCAGCCGGCCGCCGCCGTCGAACCAGAGGAAGGCGCTGCGCCGCCCAGGATCTGCCGCCTCCACGTCCGGTCTTCCGCGCTCGAGCAGGCCGGGGCTCCGTCGCTCGATCTGTCGCCCAGCTTCACGTCCGGCCGAGGCAGGACGTGCGCGGAGGTCCTCCCGGTGATTTATCCCCTCCGCCTTCTAGTGCTCTCCTTGCTGCTCTCGGTTTGGAGTTTGGACAAAGAAGAGACTAGGCGAAGCCGAGTAGACGGGGAAATCGTACGAGGCGTTTCGTACGTGGGATGTGGCGTTCGATAATTTTTTTTTTTGGGGCAGGAAAACTAGTCCCCTAACGAGTCTCTCGATGTATGGCACGTTGAGGGCGCACGGATGGGAGCACTAACGCGGCGCAGGCAACCCCCGTCCGGTTGTACTCCGTAGGTAACAATCATCGATCGGGTTGGATAATAATCCTAGCGCCTCTGAAATAAGCGTTTGCGTTGTAGATGCTCTAACCGGACAGTTTCCCCAACTCCAATCCCCCTCCTCCCCGGCTCGCGAGCGATCCGGCCGCGCTCCGACCTCGCCGCTGGTGATGTCCTCCTCCGTCTCCGTCGCGGCGGAGTGGGATCTCCTCTCCGGCCGTTTCTTCCGCCGCATCACCGTCTACTCCCCCCTCCCCTGGTCCTCGGCCAGCACCACTGCCTCCTCCGGTGGTAGCAGTGGCGGGGTCGGCCGCCTCGACCTCTCCACCCACATCGTCGCCGCCGCGCCCTTCGGCGGCCCGATCGCCGCCGTCCGCGACGACTCGAAGATCGTGCAGCTCCACTCCGAGCCCTCGCGCCGCCGCCTCCTCCTCTTCTCCTCTTCCGGCCACCCCCTCGCCTCCTCCCCTTGGACGCCCCACCTCCCCCGCCTCCACTCGCTCGCCTTCTCCAGCTCCCTCAACCTTCTCGCCCTCCTCGCCGATGGCTCCCTCCTCCGTTTCCGCCTCCCCGATCTGAATCCCAAGCCTAGCTCTAGCCCCGTGCCCCTGCTCCCACCCGCCTCCGGTGGCGTCTCCGACGCTGTTTTCTGGGGAGGTGGCGTGGCTATCCTCACAGAGGACAACCGGGTCGTGGTCACCACTGACATTGAGGTCGACGACCCGCACCCACGGGAACTCGCCGACCCGGCCGTTGGAGAGGACGAGCAGGTGCTGTGTATGGCCGTGGTGGAGCCACAGTTCGTCATGTCCGGGAGCCCAGAGGTTTTGCTTGCAGTTGGTGACCGGGTAGTGGCAGTTGATGAGGATGGCGTGCAGGTTCTCGGAGAGGCACTGAAGATTGGACCCGTGCAGAAAATGGCGGTGTCACCCAACGGAAAGCTGGTGGCAGCGTTTGCGCATGATGGGCGACTGCTTGTAATACTCATGGATTTCTCCAGGATCGTTTTCGAGTACGAGTGTGATGTAAGTATTTGGTCTACTGCAGTGTTTAGTCTGTAATCTGTATCTGATTCTAGGCCAACACTGGTGCATTCGATCATTGTCTAGGCATGAATTGGCAGCATTACTCTTTTGCACAATTATTCACTAGTATTTTTTTTTAATGTTGTAGTCTGCGTTACCACCGGATCAAATAGCTTGGTGTGGGTTGGATAGCGTGCTTCTTTACTGGTCTGAAGTGCTTCTGATGGTTGGCATCAGTGGAGACGCGGTGCAGTACGATTATGATGAGCCCATAATGCTCATTCCAGAGTGTGATGGCGTAAGAATCCTCTCAAATTCAAGTATGGAATTTCTACACCGAGTTCCAGATTCTACTACATCAATTTTTGGCATTGGAAGCATGTCACCACCATCCTTACTGTATGATGCTAGAGATCACTACGACAGACAAAGTGCCAAGGTAACATTTAATTCCTTTCTTATGTAGATAACCGGTGCCTTCAATGGTATATCATATCTGTCTTTTACTGTTGCCATCCACTTGTTGCTAGCCTAGTGCTTAGGCATAGTATAGTCACTTGGGATGATGTGAACCATCCTTTATTTGCGCCTTGATAACTACCTGAGAGATAGTAAATAGAGCAGATAATTGTTTCTTCTTTCTCGGCTATACTGAGATACTAGGGTCCTTCAAAGGGGGTAAACTAGACCGGACTTAACATACACGGAGTCCAGTTAATGACTAGGACTCCAAGTAACCAAATACTTGAATAAATCTGATCCGAGCTCTCTCGTAGCTCCCATAGCTAGTACCATATAGTGTTTTAGATTTACTGGACTCTCCTCCTTTCTTACTCGTCCACGACTGGATTCATGCCACAACACTGTCCTGAATTTAGAGCAGAGGTAAATACTGGCAAGTATAGTCTAGGCATAGTTAGAATTCAGCAGAGTCTGTATTTTCTTTTATGTAAATACATTGACAGCAAGAAAATAAGAATGTATCCATCCACACGGGCATAACATTCGATATGTCTCAAATTAAACATAATACCAATTTTAATCCATATGAACCAACTATTGGGTTAATTAACATATGACAAGTCTCAATGTTGTAGAGTAAGCATCTAACAAGTTAGAATGGGAAAGATTAAAGTACACGATATGTGTTAAGTCTACATATGTGTGAGAGTAGTGTGTGCTCAAGCATATCGATGTGCTGCTCCTAGTCCCATGCATGCCACTATCACTTGATACCCGAATACCAAATAAAACACAAGAAAAGAGCGATAAAGATTACTCAGCACTTATAGTTTTGAGCCATAGAAACAATAAGCAGTATGTAGAAATAAGCTGAGGTCAGCTCTTAGAAAAAGAGCTTCATCGGAGTAGCGTTTTCTGGATGAGAATTCGGACTATTCACACTTGACTTCCTCTGTCCTCAATAATAAGAACACTGGACTAGTCACGAAATGACTGATGTCAGCGGATTAGTCATGTGTGATCCTCTGTTTTCTGTTATTTTCACATCTTGTAGTCCAGTTGTCCCGAAACAGCAAACCATACGTCCATACCAATTGGACATTTAACGGAAATTTCCTACACCTTTCCTGTTGTGACCAAGATTTAATTCTGACTATATTAATGCCTAAAGCTTGATCAACATAAATGGCACCACTTAAAATTGCTAGAACTCAAGCAGGCAGACCTGGATGCTTGGATGAATATGTGTGTGCATGTCCTGGCTGACCTGGATTCTTGAACAACGCATGCATGTAGGCTTGATGGACTCCTGCCGCTGCACGAAATGTACATATTTGCTGTACTGCCTGTAAATACTCTGCTACGTCATTGTGCTGCTGCCACTGGCCTTATATGTACAAATTAGGTGAGCTAGATCATGGTCCAGTGCTAAGTTCTGGAATGTATCTCCACAAGTTGAGAAAGTGTCACCTGTGTACTAACATGGGAACCAGAATCGGTCTTGGGAAGAGATAGTGCTAGCAGCCAACTACGCTTGTGTACGAACTGATGTCTGCAATGCTACCATTTACTCCCCAACCCTAGCTCCAAAGACCATTTTCTTCCGTGTTCTGCCCCTCTCGCGGTTCTGCAAATTAAATCATAGATTCTTACAAAGATAAGTGGTGCATTGTCCATGTGCATTTTACTCGGTGCAATACTTTGAAGCGCTCTTGCAAGCTAATTCATTTTACTAATTCCGTGTCCTAAAATTTCGAGTTCTTTCACAGTGTATTAGCAGGTAAGACAGGGCTCTGAATGATATGCATATTTTGGTTGTGGTGCCTACCTCATTACTACCTCCATTCCAATGTAGAGTGGTTTTAAGTAGTTGGGTTGGTTAGAATACTTGTCGTTTGTTTTTTGGAGGCAACATTTTCTGCCAAGTACTCCTATTTATTGCTTATTGAGTTATTGGTGATGGTTATGCTAGAGAGATGACTATTCAGTTAATAGGGGGGAAATTATACCAAAACTAAAACTTTAATTTCGTCCTATCTGTATGTGTTGGGACTTGGGAGCCATAGCTACAACATAAATAATTTTTATTTAACCATCCCACCTCTCATTTTTCATCTGCAATATTACACATGCGTGGTGAGATACCTCATCTTGGAATCTTCGCTTATTTCACACTTTATTGACATTTTTTTTAGAGTGGGTAATTGACATTTTTCTAAAGTGCACTTTATGGCATTCACAATGTGCAACTTCTGAATTATATCAGCACTGTTTAATGTCAACAATTTCAGAAATTGTTCTTACGTCATCTCATAAATAGGTCCTCTTTCCCCTGAAACCAAAGATGTGACACTAACAAAGATCTACATTTGCAGGCTTATGATAACTTTCAGCTGATATCATCTTCCTTGCCCGAGGCGATTGAGGCGTGTATTGATGCTGCTGGATATGAGTTTGATGTTTCACGCCAACATACATTACTTAAGGCTGCTGCTTATGGCTTACCTTTCTGCAGGTTATTTTTTGCCTGTCTTTGGGATGCTGTTTTTTACATCGTTATTTTCGTTATTGCAAGCAATCAGAGGCTTATCTTTTAGCGCTACTGTCGTGGAACCAGTACATATTAGTTATCAGTTTACTACTTTCCATTGTTCTAGGAGAAGAACTCACGTGTTTGCCATTTTGAGGCTAATTCCTTCCTTTTCCACTACAATTAAAGCTTTAAGGTTTCTAGGAGCCTACACAAAAGTTTTCTTAGTTTCTCCAAATTGTCTAACCAAAAGTGTCCTTGAAAATTAGGTCAAATATGTTTCTTATTGTATGACGTGCTTTACATATCTGAACTTCCTTGAGCTATCGACCACCTTTGATAACACTTGAGGACAATGCCAAACGCTATGCCATATGCTTTAACTTGGACATTAGTATATTACGCTTTGCTGCTACTGTCACACATCTTGCAGATTGTAATGTATTTCATTATCTTTGTTATACAATACTTGGAACATTTTATCAAATTGCGGCCTAGATCATTACTTTATTTCTAACAGTTTTTATATAGAATAATGTATTTCTGATATTTGAACTTGGTATTGATACCCAGTTGGCTTTGGCAGTCAATTTTCATATGGACGCTTGCAAGAAACGTGCAAAATGTTGCGAGTACTAAATGCTGTTCGTGATCCTGAGATTGGAATGCCACTTACCATTCAGCAGTACAAGGTTTGTATTCCTTTCGTATTATGTATTGAACATTTCCTTTATCTTTGCTAGCTTTTATATGTTTTTTTTTTCCTGTTCTGTAGCTGCTTACCGCTACCGTGCTTGTTGGACGTCTGATTAATGCTAATCAGCATCTTTTGGCACTTCGCATCTCTGAGTACCTTAACCTGAATCCGGTAACTACCTTTTTCTTCTCCTTCACTTTTTCATGTGATAAGTCTGTTTTGATATTCTGTGAATACTGTGTTAACCGTTACATAATTATGTTCTTAATGACTCACCATATGCACAATGAAGCTCCCTTCACCTTTCCATTTTAATTTTTTTGGACGAAGATAATACCAAACACTAAACTTATTCTTTTATTACTTGTTGGAGTTTTAATGGATCGGTCATTAGTAGGCTGGTCTGAACTAGCTATCTGGCAAAGTAACTGGTAATCCTCTAAGGTCTTAATTGTACCAGTGGGAATACTTGCCAGCTGGTTGTGAAAGAGGATAGCATGTTGTGAAATCCTCGCACTAATTACAATATATCTATCTGGTTCAGTAATACCAGTTCCATTTGCACCATAAATCTTTTATAGGAGGTTGTGATTATGCATTGGGCATGTGAGAAGATAGCAGCCTCAACTGCAATTCCAGATATAGTCCTTCTTGAAGGTTTGCTTGACAAGGTTTGTGTTTCTTATAGCCAGACTCGATACTAAAGATATTACTTAAAAATTGCATCCCCCCTGCTTTACATCTCCTTCGTATTGCAGCTCAGGTTATGCAAAGGCATATCATATGCTGCAGTGGCAGCTCATGCAGATAACAGTGGCCGGCGAAAGTTGGCTGCCATGCTCGTTGACCATGAGTCCCAGTCCTCAAAGCAGGCAAGTTTTGTTATGCCTTGTGTGCAAGGTGGAAATCCTTTTTTTTTTGTGTGTTTGTGAGCACTGGCGGAGCTACGTGGGGACCATACCGGGCCCTGGCCCGGTCTTCCAAAGTTGCAGAAAATGAGTACCCGGGATATGGCACATGAGACCCACTAGCGCAGCTTAAGAATCCTAGTTACCCTGAAGCGGTAAATCAGCCCCATTTTCTTGCTTCTCCTATACTATATAAAAAAACTCCCAATCTCTAGATCATTTTCTCTCCCCAATCTCAATGGAGCTGGCTAGCTGCCCCCGAACGAGACACTCTCTATCATAGGCCGTAAGCACTCAAGCGGAGCTGTAGGCCTGCAGCACCAGTACCGTGCGTTTGTGGTGGACCGGGATGTCTAATGCTAATATGTGTTATTATATAGTTATCCTATGATGATTCCGTGTTATTATTAGCCATAGGCCCGTCCTTAGTTTCCTGTCAAGCTCCGCCGCTGTTTGTGAGTAAGGCGGATAGATGTAATTTTAGCCTTTCAGCACTTTCTTGGGCTTGGACATTTTAGGCAACAGCTTTGATGGTTCGCATAACATGTCTTCATTATCTTCATATTTTACACCACCCTTCCTCTCTCTTCCTAAATATGATAATATAGCTTTTTAAATGTTTTTGACCATTGTTCAGCTCAACATTAACATTTTAGCTTGATGAGTAATGTTTCAAAAGCCATATAGGTGGTACAGGGGTAAGAATCTTCTGATTATGACACATCATTCCTTTCAATATATATGAATCAGATTAAGAACATAAACATGTCAGCTTCCTACAAGCATACATGAAACAACAAGAATGTCCGAAGAACATAGGGAACGAAAAAGTAAATTCTATCCTCATAATTTAGGTTGTGGGACTCAAGACTTCCGGTATGCTAAAGGTGATATTGTGTATAACCAAATTTACATGGTTGCTTAGACTAACTATTTAAACAGAAGTGTCATGGTTGGCCTGCTAGTCAGGTTCTAGTGGAGGAGGTGGCTAGGATGTAGTAGCCGCATTAAGAATTTTGCTAATAAGTGTATAAATTTTTTGTGCAATCAGTCTCCATTTTAGATGATAGTTTCGTTTTGTGAGCTGCCCTACGGCAGCTGGTCATGTACCTTACAAGATTCTATCTAATATACTGTCAGAATGTGTACGAAGTAGGAGAGATTTGTAAGTAATCGCGTTCAAACTAGCAGACAGAGAGAGAGAGAGAGAGAGAGAAATGAATAAACAGTAGTACATGCCATCCTCTGAATTGTTTTCTTTTTCAGATTCCGCTGTTGCTAAGCATCGATGAACAAGACAAGGCATTACAGAAGTCAATTGAGAGCGGTGATACTGATCTTGTGTACCTTGTGCTTTTCCATATCTGGCAGAAGGTAGCTGTAGAAAAGGTAAACTAAATCTCCCTCACTCTATGAGAATGGTACGCTGAAATGAGGCATTGCTGCTGGGAATCGGTAGGAGACAACTATGAGCATGCTGTAGTTATGGTTGTGCCACCTTTGATCTTCTAGCTAGTTTTTTGGGAAATGGAACGAAAATGACACAATTCTATTTTACAGAACGCTCCTTTGGATTTTTTTGGTGTAATCAATGCAAGGCCCTTGGCTAGAGATTTGTTTATGGCCTATGCAAGGTGATGCATTTGTCCTGTTTCTGGTTCTTCTGTTAAATGTGTATCTTTATTGAGCATTCAATGTCTCTATTATGCACACAGACACTCTAAGCATGAAGCTTTGAAGGACTTCTTTCTATCAACAGGGAGACTTCAAGTAGGTTCCATATGTGATAACCTGTCTATTATTGTCTATTGTTCTTATGTGTCGTACATACAGTTTTCCATATTATCTCAGTTGAATAACTTCTAAATAAGCTCAATGAGATTTTTTTCTTTCCATGAACTAATGATATGCTGGAAGGGATGCACGGCAAATTTAATGTGCCTCAGTCAGCAGTATCATGATCTCACATTGTAAATCTCCTTCTCTAAACTATTGAGAGCAATTGCAGGATGCTGCCTTTCTTTTGCTGAAAGAGTCGAGAGAATTAGAGAGGAATCCAATGGCAAGCAAGGGGTCTCCTCTACATGGTCCACAAGTGAGGCTTGTTGAGCAGGCCCACCGACTTTTTGCTGAGACCAAGGAACATATTTTTGAATCCAAATCTACTGAAGAGCATGCCAAATTGCTAAGGTATATAATGATTTGTCAAGATGTCTTGTGATTTGAGGGCGCTATTGCCTCATTTTTAGGACGAAGTTACGGTAATTCAGTATCCAGAAATGAGCCCTAGACTATGTTTGGTGCCCAGTTCGTGTGAAGATTCATCAGATGAATTAAAGCTTTGGGACACCAAGGAAAATTAGGCATAATTAAATTTGCCTATTTCGCTTTAGAAGTATTTACGTAGCGTGTATCCACTCAAGCATCATGAAACACTACTACAAAGCTCCATTTGCTTCCATGATGTTGCCAATTAACTCTGGTTCCACTTTGACCATTTCTCATTCTTTTTCCTTACTCAGAGTGCAACATCAACTAGAAGTTTCCACAAAGCAAGCAATATTTGTGGGCTCTAGTGTCAGCTGATACAATAAAAACTTGTATTGCAATGGGAAATGACCGAGCTGCAGTCAAAGTGAAATCAGAGTTCAAGGTATTGAAAATATATTGCAACAATTTTTTTTTCTATCCCTGATGATTATTCTAATCTCGACTTCTAATGCCCATGATGCTGCTTAGGTTCCTGATAAAAGGTGGTACTGGCTGAAAGCTTGTGCTTTAGCAACCGTGGGTAATTGGGATGCTTTGGAAACATTCTCCAAAGAGAAGAAACCACCTGGAGGTAGGTTTACCTATCTGAGTTGGATTTTCATGAGTAAATTGTACTTAAGAAATATCAAGTTCATGTTTTATCATAAAATTATTGGTCCACTGTCTTAAGTAATTCATGATCATATTATATATTTGAATATGTTATTGTCCTTGTTTTCTTTTTTACTTCCAGGTTTTAAACCTTTCGTGGAAGCATGCATTGATGCTGGTCAAAAAACTGAAGCTAAAAAATATATCCTAAAATTAACAGATCCAGGTGAAAAATCTGAGGTATGATTATGTATAGCCAAAATCAAAAGGTCTTCTAACAAATGAGGGATCATATAGTAAGCTTTATGCATATCAGAGAAACTCTTGTTGTCCTTTTCAATTAGAGTGAATTCCACTTCTTACCTCAGGTTTGAACACTTGTGATAGGTTTTACCCTGTTCAAAAATTTCTGCCACATTTTACCCTATGGTTGTTATATTTCATTTTACACCTCTGGTTGTTATATTTCATTTTACGCTCTAGTTTATATTATGTCACGTTTTACCTCATTTAGCATTTATTCTGATTATGACCGGATGGGCCCACATATAAGGTCCGCATGTCTCTTGACTAAATGCCAAATGGGAAGCGTAAAATTTCTCTGCATGTCTACAGGACCGCAAACCCCACGCATCTGACCTAACCTGCTAACAGTCGTGCTCGCTGTCACTCGCCCAAATCTGAGATAAGGGAGACGAATCCCTAAGTCGATGCATTGCGGATCGGGTTCGGGCATGGGTCGAGTTTGGGGCCACATAGACACGCCTAGAGATTTTAACGCTTCCATTTGGCATCTATTCGCCAGCCACGTGGACCTCACATGTGGGCTCAGCCGGTGAAAATCAAGGAAAATATTAAATGGGATAAAATAACACAAAGTAACAACTCGGGGATAAAATGTGGCAGAAAATCTTAAACTGGTAAAACCTGTACAGATGTCCAAACAGTGTAAAAAGTGGAATTCACTAATTTGGTTACTTTTGATTTATCTAGCTTCCCTATACTGGTAAAGCATTAGAGAGGATTTTGTTTTTTAACTGAAACATTGGGGAATATATAGCTTGTTGGGGATGCAAATAGATCAAATGGAAGATGGGTAAATCGTATACAGATTTCAACAGTATATCAACTCTGTTTTTTACATGATTGGCCGCTAGAAGATATCCTTGGTAGTTTGTAGTTTTAGAGTAATATTACGTCTGTTTTAGTTTTTAGCATTACATCAGCAGAACATATACAAGGCGACAGTGCACAGAATATTGAACAGTTCCAAGTTAAAACTTACATGAATGTAAAAGGAAGCACAAATTTATTGTGCATAGTCACTTGTATGTTTTTCGCCTATGTGAAGGCACATCTAATGATCTTGCCATCATTCTCCAGGCATATACACGTCTTGGTATGAACGATGAAGCTAAAGCAGCAGCGTTACAGGCTGCTAACAATAACAATGGCGACGAGCTATTTGGTCGTCTAAAGTTTACTCTGGGACAGAATGCTCTTATCGATACATTACGGGACCGGCTATCATTCCAAGGAACATACTGAGACATGTGCAAGCTCATGTCTTCCATTTCTTCTGTTTGTGTTTGACTTTCATTGTGCATCAACCCCCACTATGTGAATACCCCATCCGTAGAAATTGAGGATCTCCACATCGATGGAAAATGTGTAGAGGATGCTGGACATGTTGGAGATTTTGAAATAAAAATGAGGAATATAGAGATCCTGATTTTTTTTTGGAGAGAAGATCCTGATGGTTGGTTTCATCAATTTTTTAGACTTTGCAGTTTGCTCGAAGCTTGACTATATTTTTGAAAGGTTGCCAGCTTGTTACTCCGGTAGTCCGATAACGACTCGAAACTTGCCTTCTTCGACAGAGTAGTATATATATGCTGAGCGCAGAGTAAGTGCAGGCGCCCTTCGCTACTCTACTCTCCTCCTTGATCGATAGCCAGTTCTCTCCTCGATCGATCCTAAACCACCACAAGCCATCTCGCCCCGCGCAGTGAAGAACTTGTGTTCGATCTCGACCTCGATGGCCATCGTTTGCGCCCAAGCCGCCGCCGCTGTCCGCACCGTCGACTACCGGTACAAGAGCTGCAACGGCATGCCCATCTGGAGCCTCGACGACTACGGCCAGACGGGCGTGCTCGGCCACGGGTCCTTCGGCACCGTCATCAAGGCGCTCTACTACGGCACCGGCGAGAGCGTCGCGATCAAGATCCTCGCATCGACCAGCGGCCAAGACGCGGTGCTCCGGGAGGCCGGCCTCCTCGCGGCGTGCAGCGGCCACTGCTCCATCGTCCAGCTGCGTGCCATGTCCCTGGACCCCGCCGACGGGAAGCTCTCCCTCGTCATGGAGTACGTCGGCCCAAGCCTCCACGATGTCCTCCGCTACCGCCACGCCCGCCCGTTCCAGGAGGCCGACGTGCGCTGCGTCATGCGCCAGCTCCTCGCCGGCGCCGAGCACATGCACCGCTGCCGCGTCGTCCACCGGGACATCAAGCCGGAGAACGTCCTCGTCGGCGCCGACTGCGTCAGCGTCAAGATATGCGACCTCGGGCTCGCAATGTCCATGACCGAGGCCCCTCCGTACCGTCGCTGCGGCACGCGCCTCTACATCGCGCCAGAGGTTCTCCTGGGGAAGCTCGACTACGACGCCACGGTGGACGCGTGGTCACTGGGCTGCGTCATGGCCGAGCTGTTCCTAGGCGAGCCCATCTTCGGCGGCGCGGAGGACGACGGTGACCAGCTCCTCAGGATCTTCGACACACTTGGCGTGCCGGACAGGAGGTCTTGGCCGGCTTACTACTCCATGCCGCTCGCCGGGGAGCTGGTGACGCCGCCGAGCATCCCCCACCGCAACAGGCTCAGAGAGATGTTCCCTCAGCACCGCCTGTCCGAACAAGGGTTCCAAGTGCTGAGCGGCCTCCTCTCCTGCGACGCCGACAAGAGGCTGACGGCGACCGCCGCACTCAGGCATCCATGGTTCACCAACAACGTCGACGACGCTCCCGAGTCTTTGTTCTGAAATACTCTTTTCCTACTGTCTCTGCTCTTGTGATATTTGTATGGCTCCGCAGCCTGTTTTCTCTGTAAAAGCTTTATCTGTAGCAAGGAATAGTCGACTTAATCATGTTCAGACAAATGACCATGTGTAATTTGCTACCAACCTCTAGATAAATACTAGCTTTGCCCGTCTGGTTGGGTTTCTATTATTGGATGATCTTCCACGTACCGAAGTTGCGTGCTGTGGAGATGAATTTTGTGTGGGTTTCAGATTTCGACCTCTATTTTCAGCATCAGTTTTTTTTTTAAGTTTATGCATTTTTCAGGTAATCTTCTATAAACTTTTTAAATCTCTCTTTAAAGTTTGTTGAAAGTTTCAGCACAGTTTTGTTCACAATTGTTTGAAGTTCTCTTCGAACCGAAAGTTTATCTTCAAACAGAACCAAGTTCTTCCAACATTGTTGAAAGCTGAGGAAATGTCAGAGTGAAAAAGAAAAATGTTAATCCAAAATTGCTGAAAGCTGTAGTTTATGACGTAATTTCTCAGGAACTGAAAATTAACCGTTAGGAGCTATGTGGATGGTCATGTTAAACGAGTTGCCTAGATATGTAGATAGGCGTGTGCGTTTAACATAACTTGTACATCAAGTAGTTGTATAGATAGACCTCAAACCGTTGGAGATTGAGGTTGAGTTGTTGTAATCTGTACGTGCCGATCTTGGCTTGCCCTCGAGGCTATATAAAGCACACGCCGGTGACCCTGAGAGGTACACCGAACCAATCTATCCTCTCTGTACTTTAATATGGTATCAGAGCTTATTCCTTCCATCATGTCGAGCTCTACCTCCTTCGCCCCACAAGCCTCTGCCCCGCAATCTGGATCCGTGACGGAGAAGCTGGCGGGGGATAACTTCCCGCCCGCCCCTGCGAGAGCGCCAGCTTACTGGCTTCCTGGACGGCACCGTGGTGAAGCCGTCGGCGACATTGGACGTGGAGGCCACGAACGCCAAGGGGGAGAAGGAGATCCAGGTCATCCCCAATCCAGCGTACAAGGCTTGGGAAGCCCAGGACCAGCAGGTTCTCGGGTTTCTCCTCTCTTCTCTGTCGAGGGGAGTTCTGATCCAGGTGTCCGCCCTGGAACACACCCGTGATGTGTGGGCGGCACTGACGGCGATGTTCTCGTCGCAATCGCGGGCTCAAGTGATGCAGATCCGTATGCAGCTCGCAAGCACCCATAAAGGGAACATGCGCGTCCAGGAGTATGTGGCACGCATGAGGAGTCTCGGAGACGCCATGGCATCTGCAGGCAAGAAGATGGATGATGATGATCTTGCGGCGTACATCCTCGCCGGGCTTGATGCTGAGTGGAATCCACTCGTGACGTCCATGACCACGAGATCTGACACGGTCTCGCTGTCGGAGCTGTATGCTCATCTTCTGAATTTCGAGATCCGCCTGGACATCCAGAACGGCGGGACTCCAGGAGGAAGCGCTGGAGCGTTCGGCTATGGAGGAGGCCATCCAGGCGCAGGCGGGAGCAGCTCCATGCCCTCAGCAAATCTGGCCTCCCTTGGTGGAGGTCGAGGTGGCTACCGTGGTGGCCGCGGAGGTGGCCGTGGCCGCAATGGGGGCGCTGGGAACTGCAACAACAACAACCAGCGTCCCAACAACCAGCAGCCGTTCGACGCCAACGGCAACCCTCGCCCCCAATGCCAAGTCTGTGGCAAATATGGGCACACGGCGCTCAAGTGTTGGAAGCGGTTTAACAAGGACTACAATGGTGATGAGAAGCCCACGAGTTCTTCCTCGCAAGCATACGGCGTCGACACCAATTGGTACCTCGACACGGGGGCTTCTGACCATGTCACAGGTGAGCTAGAGAAGCTCACCGTGCGTGATCGCTACCAAGGCCATGAGCAGATCCACACGGCGAGTGGAGCAGGTATGGATATCAGTCATATCGGTCATGCTATTATTCCTACCCCTTGTGATAAACCACTCCAACTCAAACACATTCTTCGTTCTCCACATGCAAATAAAAGCCTTGTTTCTGCCCATAGATTAGTACATGATAATAATGCTTTCCTTGAAATTCATCCCGATATTTTTCTTGTCAAGGAACAGGGCACGAAGAAAACACTTCTTCAAGGTAGATCTCATGGTGGTCTATATCCTTTTATGCCGAATTCTTCCATGTCGGCCAAGCAAGCTTTTGGAGTCAATAAGCCCTCGACCTCTCGGTGGCATAGTCGATTAGGGCATCCCTCGTTTAAGATTGTTCAACGAGTCCTTAGCCAAAATAATCTTCCTTCTTCAAAGGATAATTCTAAACAATTTGTTTGTGATGCTTGTCAAAAGGGGAAGAGTCATCAACTCCCCTATCCAAAATCCACTAGTGTGTCTAGTGCTCCCTTAGAGCTCATTTTTTCAGATGTGTGGGGTCCAGCTTGTGCTTCAGTTGGAAGTAACAAGTATTATGTAAGCTTCGTTGATGACTATAGCAAGTTTACTTGGATCTATCTCCTTAAAAACAAGTCTGATGTGTTTGCTCGATTCCATGACTTTCAAAATTATGTTGAACGTCTCTTTGATAAGAAAATTATCTCTATCCAATCTGATTGGGGAGGGGAATATCAGAAGCTTAGTTCCTTTTTTCAACGAATAGGAATTGAACATCATGTATCATGCCCTCATGCACATCAGCAAAATGGATCCGCCGAAACAAAACATAGACACATCGTGGAAGTAGGCTTGTCTCTTTTAGCTCATGCTAGTATGCCACTAAAGTTTTGGGATGAGGCATTCTCCACAGCTGCATTTCTTATAAATCGTGTTCCTAGTAAGGTTATTGGCCATACAACACCACTTGAGCGTTTATTCAAACGAAAGCCCGAGTATTCCTTCCTTCGTACTTTCGGGTGTGCGTGTTGGCCTAACTTGCGTCCATACAATTCTCGGAAACTTGAGTTTCGATCTACACGTTGTGCTTTTCTTGGTTACAACAACCTGCACAAGGGATATAAATGTCTAGATATTTCGAGTGGTCGCGTATATATCTCACGCGATGTAGTATTCGATGAAAGTATTTTCCCTTTCTCTGAGTTACATTCCAATGCGGGGCACGTCTTAGGGCCGAAATCCTGCTTCTTTCTACCCATCTTGTACCTCCTACACGTTTGATCAAGGGGGAGAACTAATAGATGATCATATGGTTGCTAATCCTACTAATTCCGGTTCTGGAGAAATTTCTGGTACGCAGGATCGGGTACACGGAGAAGGAGGAGCGGACAGCGAGGCTGATTCGCCTGTGCAATCAGCATCGGGATCGGGTTCCAGATCCCCGACAGGATCGGCGTCGGGATCACCATCGACAGCATCCGCGCAGGACTCCCCATTGGTCCACGCGTCCGACCGGGTGGATGCACCGCACATGCGCGCGTCTGTGCACTCCCGAGGCGCGGGATCCTCTGCGCCTACCTCGACGCCCGAAGCAGCGCCGCACGCGTCATTGCGGCACACGGGATCCAGCAGCAGCGCACCGCACATGCGCGGGTCTGCGTCTGCGCACTCCCGAGGCGCATGATCCTCTGCGGCCACTTCAACGCCTGAAGCAGAGCCGCACGTGTCGTCGCAGCACACGGGATCCAGTGCTCCGACAGGTGCGTCGGAGTCAGCAGCAGAGGAAGAATCTGCTTCGGATCAGCAGCCGCCAGGATCCTCTGTGGCGCCTAGAGCTGTCACCAGGCTGCAAAACAGGATAGTTAAACCGGTAAAATTATTTGATGGGATGATTCGATATGCAAATTTCTGTGAATCTGGTGAACCTGAAAATGTTGCAGAAGCATTTGGACATCCAGATTGGAAGAGGGCAATGAATGAAGAGTATCTTGCGCTTATGAAGAATGATACATGGCATCTTGTACCAGAAAAGCAAGGGAAGAACATAATTGATTGCAAATGGGTTTTCAAGGTAAAAAGAAAATCTGATGGAACCATTGATCGCTACAAGGCAAGGCTAGTAGCCAAGGGGTTTAAACAACGGTATGGGATTGACTATGAGGACACATTTAGTCCAAGTGGTCAAAATTGCAACAATTAGGCTTGTTTTGTCTGTTGCAGTTTCACGAGGATGGACACTTCGACAGCTCGACGTACAGAATGCGTTTTTGCATGGCGTTCTGGAAGAAGAGGTGTATATGAGGCAACCGCCTGGTTTTGAGAAAGGACAAGGATTGGTATGTAAACTTGATAGAGCATTGTATGGGTTGAAACAAGCACCAAGAGCATGGTACTCAAGATTAAGCACCAAACTTCAGTGTCTTGGATTTACTCCATATAAATCTGATACCTCATTGCTTTTCTTGGCAAAACCACAAGTCACTATGTTTGTTCTTGTTTATGTTGATGATATAATAGTGGCTAGCTCTACTCCTAGTGCTGTGGATAAATTACTCCAACAACTCAGAGATGACTTTGCATTGAAGGATTTGGGGGACTTGCACTATTTTTTGGGGATAGAAGTGAAGAAAACATTGGAGGGTATCACTCTTTCGCAAGGGAGGTACACGGAAGATTTCTCAAGAAGGTTGGTATGACTAATTGTAAACCGGTCACTTCACCCATGTCTTCCTCCGAAAAAATTTCAGCTTATGATGGAAAACCCTTGCTAGCCGAAGATGTAACAAGGTACAGAAGTGTGGTGGGGGCTCTTCAATACCTCACTATGACACGGCCAGATATTTCATATTCGGTAAATAAAGTGTGCCAGTATTTACATGCACCTACTGATGTGCATTGGATAGCTGTTAAATGGATCATCAGATACTTGAAGCATACTATGCAGATTGGTATGAATATTCAGAGATCATCATCTTCTCTTGTGAGTGCCTTTTCGGATGCGGACTGGGCTGGATGTTCAGATGATCGTCGTTCAACAGGGGGCTTTGCTGTCTTTTTTGGTCCAAATCTTATTTCATGGAGTGCTAGGAAGCAAGCGACAGTATCTCGTTCTAGCACGGAGGCAGAGTATAAGTCACTTGCGAATGCTACGGCAGAAGTTATATGGGTACAGTCAATTCTTGGTGAAATTGGTGTGCCACAGCCGAAAGCAGCCTGTTTGTGGTGTGATAACCTTGGGGCAACTTATCTATCTGCGAATCCTGTGTTTCATGCTAGAACTAAACACATTGAGATAGATTTTCACTTCGTTCGAGAGCGTGTTGCGAACAAGTTATTAGAGGTGAGATTTATTCCCTCTGGAGATCAGGTTGCAGATGGCTTCACAAAACCTCTTCCTGTAAAGTAACTCGAAGACTTCAAACGACACCTGAATTTGGTAAGCTGTGTTTGAGGGGGAGTGTTAAACGAGTTGCCTAGATATGTAGATAGGCGTGTGCGTTTAACATAACTTGTACATCAAGTAGTTGTATAGATAAACCTCAAACCGTTGGAGATTGAGGTTGAGTTGTTGTAATCTGTATGTGCCGATCTTGGCTTGCCCTCGAGGCTATATAAAGCACACGCCGGTGACCCTGAGAGGTACACCGAACCAATCTATCCTCTCTGTACTTTAATAGGTCAAGGGCCCACTATCTCTATTTCTTCCGTGCTATGGTAACGACATGATTAAAAAAAAACTTTGGTTGCTCTGATATGGATTTACGTATCCCAAAGTCAAAATGGAGTAAACAAAAAACTGCACAAATACAACAAAATAACTGACAACAGTGGGCCCAAAAACACAACCACCACCAAACAGATTATCTATACCAGGCCAATAAATTGTATACAGATTACTCATAAGAACACAATCAAAAGGCTCACCAACCATGTATTACAACGATAAATAAGCAACAAAATGCTCATTTCTTAGCCCATCATAAGGATATGATCCAAAAAACAAAAAAGAGAACATTTTTTACTCTTGTACTTCCAGTGACCAAAATAACAGAAGGATCTCAGCCCAATCACGTGAACAAGTTCGCCCTAGATGCCTTCAAGGTGATCTTAGCTTCCTGATTGGTGGCCTGACATTTTGGTAATTTCTTGGTGGGCATGCTTCTAAGTATTTTTCATTTTATTTTGGTTTCTTGCAGACAGTAGGTTGTGGGAGCTGAACCTGAGAAACTGAGACCAAGTTTTAAACTATTCATCACACGGGATTTTGCTTATATGGCTCTGTTGCAGCTGAAAATGTTTCCACCCGGCAGGCACCGAAAACCCGTTCAATGAATGATTTTATACCACAGCCAGATGTGACTTCATGTAAAATCAATTTCCTTATAGCTTATATCATAACTGAATGTTTAAGGTAAACCTGCAAGGCTGCAACTATTGATTTGGGCTGTGTTTCCACTTTTGTAGCCTTTACTCTTGCCACTCGAAAGTAAGACTGGTTTGAAATGAAGTGAAATTGTTGATGGGACGATTGACTCGATCAATTTTTATACATTGATTTGTAACAACACAAGTTTTGAAACTCAGGTACATAATGTCACGGCTTTCAAATGCCTCGCGAACTGAACTTTGCTTACATTTATTTGCTGATGATGAGGACATAGATGTTTTAACTGTACGGGCCTTTAGCCAGTTCATTGAGAATTTAGAGTGCATGGTGACACTTCAAAAATTGTCACCTTCATAATATAAAGTATGGAAAATATGTTAGAAATCATGGCATAAATGAAGTATGGAAATTATGTTGCAAGTGAATTACATGCTCCCTGGCCAAGGAATCCAATGTGCTACTGCATTGCCCATCTTGGTTACTCTCCCTTAACCCTGTCGCAAGAGTGTTGATCTCCTCGTAGGTCATATCACCGAAGATTTATTGGACCCTTCAGAGTGTTGGCCAAGAGAGGAGCCGTGGCCTACCGTCTGGAACTAGCGGACAAACTATCTGGGGTGCACGACGTGTTCCACGTGTCCCAGCTCCAGAAATGCATTGCACCTTCGGCCAAGCAAGAATATTTCATGGACCTGGAATTAAGCCCCAAACTCACCTACGAGGAACACCTAGTTAAGATCATGGATAAGTCAGAGCGCCGTACGCGCAGCAAGGTCACCATATTTTACAAGGTGCAGTGGGACAAGCACAGAAAGGAAGAAGCCACCTGGGAACGAGAGGATTTGTTGAGAGAAGAATATCCGTACCTATTTAACGAGCAACCCGAATCTTGGTGACAAGATTAAAATTAAGGGGGATGCATGTAACATCCCCAAAATTGGAGTTCCAAAATATTTTCCCTCCTAGAGGAATTATTTCAAAAACAATGTTTTCTTCGTATTATTTCACCACCTTCTAATTTTCTCTCTCTATCTCTCACCTTTTCCCCTATGGCTTGGATATTTTCTCCATTGGTTTCATTTACCCTTACCCACACCACCTTGGATCCAAACCCCAAATTTGAACTCATTTATAATTTCTTTTATTTTGTTTTTAAAAATAATTAAACCAAACTTTTCAAAGAAAGTATATTTTCTAAAACCCCAAAAAATTCCCAAAAAACCAGGAGCACTCTCCACTCCATGGGAAACCAAATATGCAAAAATAACATATGGTTGTTAAGTAATTTTTCACTTTTCACCTATGTTTTCATACTGCCCAAACCTTGGTAAAAATAGATACCTTAGTAAAAATGTTTTCACCTTGATGGGAGGTGACCAGAGGAGACTCTCCTCAGGGCCCTCTATCTTAGGGAGTCCAGCATTTGGCCAGCCCTACCCCATTTAAACCCCCAAACCAACTTGATGCCTTTTGACCATAACAGAAACTCGAGATTTTTTGTAGACCAACTTCCAAACCAGCCCTTGCCTCCTTCACAAAAATTGTTCCAAATAACATTCTACAACACCTGGGAAACCATTTTATTTTTAGATTTTTCTACAAGGAGAGACACGCCCATGCTCTTTCTGACATGCCCTCTAGCATGTCGTTCACGACATAACAACATCCAGGGAGTGCCGCCCGTTCCTGGTCGTTGCCGGTGACCGTTGCTCACGGTCAAACCACGCCAGGAGAGCCACACCTTAGTTCGTATCCTCTCCACGACATCTCGGCGCGCCAAACGCTAGCGACGCGCCACTCGCTGCACTCCTGCAGCTCTGCCTCACTGCGCCGCCGTGGGGCCCTTCCCCTGTTGCCTCGCTGCGCCGCCACAGCATCGGCCCCGCTAGACCGTGCCCTACCGCACGCTCGCTAAGCACCCTAGGAGACCTACGTAGGCCCCACTCCCTCTGCACATTGCCGCTGCATCCCACACGCGTCTTCCCCCACCTCACCGGCCATTAATGGCAGCCGATCGCCGGGCAGCTATATAAGCCCTCTCCCGCTCTCGTAACAACTCGCAGAGGCCTCACCGCCCATAAGAACCTCTCCCTTGTCCCAAACCCAGGCTTTCCTCTAGCCGCCGACAATTTTGATCGCCACGGCCGCAGCCCCTAGCCCGATTCGCCACCACCGGAGCTCACCGTCCTCCACCCACCAGCTTAGCCTCCAATCCACGCCGCCAACAACCTATAGCCACCAACCATAGCCTCCCCATGGCCTAGAGCGTCCCCGTCAAGCTTGTCGTCGTTCTGATCCGGTAGACGTGTGCAACGCCGCCATTGTGGGTCACCGTCGGGCAAGCAACCACCACCCCTAGCTCCGCCTTGACACGCTGAGCCCGTAGCCACCCTCCCTGAGCGCCCCCATGGACGCCGTCAACGATGCCGCGCCGGTGAGGTTGCCGGAGAGGCTAACCCTAGCCTCCCCTGTTTCGCGCGCGGGCGTGGAGACACTGACGGGTGGGCCACCCCTAGCATGCTGTCAGTTTGACTTGGTCTCCCGTTCGTTTTTTCTGGATTTTCTTTTCTATTTATTTCCTTCAGAAAAACAGATTTGAAGTGAAACTTTGAAAAATCATAACTTTCAAAATAAGGTCCAAATGAGATGATTCTTTTTTGCACTGGCTTTGTTTTAAAAAAAGTCTATCAGATGGCATTGGCAAAATTTCAATTTGAATTTTAGTTTATGGTGATTTATTAATTGCCATTTGGAGTGCTTATTTGCCTTTTATTTTGTTTTTATGGATCAAAAACCTCTGTTTGAAGTTGGAGTTGAAAGCTATGTTGAAGGCAATCCATCAACCCTCAACCATTCAGTTTCCAACATGGCTATGATTTTATTTGAATTTACTTGCTTGTGAAACGATAGAATGCATGACATGTTGCATAATATGAATTGTTCTTATCAGAGAGAAGCCATGCCCTCCACATATCCTCGTTGAAATGGTGGATTAAGGCAGCGTGGGAGTCCATGCTGTTTGCCATGTTGCGTGAAACCATGCAACCCTCCCCTTTCCGAAACGAAACAACGGAGTGAGGTGAAGTGGGTGTCACCATTTGAATATCGTTGATATTATGATATTATTGTGGACCAACATTTCTTGTTGTCTTGATGTGAATGAGATCACCGTGCTAAAAGTTGACTAAAGAATAACCACCTCCCTTGATTTGATTGAGTCGTTAGTGCCACTTCCAAGCACCACCCGCACAACCACGCGTTTTCCATATGGGAAGAACATAGCCAAATAATCTGTCAAACCTCATTTGATGCTACCGACTTGGAAAGCCTAGTCAGTACTACATAGTTGTGGTCAGGGCTAGTCTCGCAAAGTTTCCAGAGCTAGGCGTTGCTCATGTGTTGGGAACGTACCAGATTCACTTTGTCATAGGACTTGGCCTGATGGGAAAGTCGGTAGCTACATAGAGAGTGTGTTGGTAGTGTGAACGGTATGGAGATGTAGGCTTGTTCTGTCGCTGGAATGGTTTAGTACTTCGGTACCGGCGGTACAATCTTATATCCCAGCGTGTGGATAAACGTTGCAACCTCTCGAGAGTGTCAAACCTAGATTCTAGTATTGTTTCCGCAAGGAAACGATGTTGGGTCAAGTCACACTAGAGTCAGTTCGGTCATGGGAAAACTAAAATGTTGGTGTTGAGTTGAGACACTAAGAAACCAAAGTTGGTTGTGGCTTGAGTAAGCCAAGTGCTGGACCACCGTTGGTTATGTTGTGCTGAACCAAAGTTGATTAGTGAGTGGTGAAAGATCATCAAGCTGGGTATGAGACTTGTTCTCACAATTCACTTAGGTAAGTTAAGTCCAACCGTTAATCTTGGACTCGCAATTCAAATCCCATACTTATGCCATACCATATAGGAGTTGGTTACGCTTGTTTTTGGTTTGAGGACTTGCGAGTACATCCAATGTACTTAGAGCATGCGGTGACCCAACACACCACTGCATGTGTAGTGCACAAGTCGTTGACATAATACTCACAAAAGGACTTATCCGTGAATATTACATCCCTCAGAGTGGTACAACAGAACATAGCAGTCCAAGCAAAGCTATAGGATACAAACATTGTTCATTACAAAATCTCGAGAATCTCTTTGATGAATCAAATAAGATCTCATGCAAATGAAACATCAGAAGAAGCAATTCGAAGCTCTAAGCTGGAGAAGAATTCTAGATCAGAACCTAATCCACTACGGCTGGTGTCAGGCCTAATCTATGGCTTGTGATAATCTAAGTCCCTGAATGGTCTCCTCCTTCAACTAGGTAGATTGTCCTCCACTAGCATTGTTGATGACGTCGCTTCATCGATTAAGTAGTATAAGACTCCTCCTAGCTTCATGCGATAGCGATGGCTTCCTCATGAAGATCTCCATTTAGGCTTCAACTCTAAGCAGGGGTCAAACAGGAACAAATGAGTAACGAGCGTTACTCAACAAGTTCATGATATACAATGGGTAGTTTGATGCACTAACTACAACTTTAGACTCAAAAGAGTCATAAGCTAATGCAAGGTTTTTGAAAATCTTTCTTCAAGAGGTTGCTTTTAATTGGGAAAACTATGCCCGCCAAATCTTCACAGGACTAGAACTTCATGGAGTTGCCTTTCCTGCGACGTTCGTAGGTCCTTCCCGGAACATGGGGTAACATGTCACATCCTTTTACACTATGCAGAGGTGCGATACTTTACCCATAGGCGATCAAGACCATGTTGTACAACCAGGTGTACATTCCTATCCACTCCCATTCATGTGTGGGGCCCGGTTGTTGATCCAAACCAGACTATGCTTCTCCACACAACACATTCCCACCCATTTCCGCAGGCTGAACCCCTGATTCTACCCCTTGATACGTCATAAACGTATCCTTAATTTCTGATGTTCCATGTTGTTTTCATGCCATATGCTACATGTTTTACTTACACTTTATGTCATTTTTATTGATTTCTTGGGATTAACATATTGATGAGAAGATGCCATAGAGACAATTCCTCTTTTCTGCTGTTTTTAGTTTCAGAAAAGTTGTTCTGGAAATATTCTCGGAATTGGAAAATTCGAAGCCCGGAAGTCTTAGAATTCTTGAAGATTCCACGGAGTCCCGAAGAAGCCAAGAGGGGGGCCACAGGGTGGCGCCACCTGGCCATGCCATGGGGTGGTGTGTGCCCCTCGGGCGCCCACCCCATCGCCATTTCACCTATTTATTCCGCCGATGCGTGAACCCTAAAGATATACCACTTTTCCACGAAAAACACCCGAGGCCACCGTCATCGTCAACTCGAGATCGGGAGGGTTCTCGAGTTCTCCCCGGCGCCCTGCTGGGAGGGGAAATCATCACCGGAGGGCTCTACACCACCATGCCCGCCTCCGGAGTGATGCGTGAGTAGTTCATCCTTGGACTACGGGTCCATAGAAGTAGCTAGATGGTTGTTCTCTCCTCTTTATGCCCCATGTTTAGATCTCATGAGTTTCCCTACATGATCGAGATCATCTTATTGTAATGCTACATGTTGTGTTTGCTCTGATCCGATGATTATTGAATGCTATGTCTCTTGATTATCAATCTATCATGCTGTCTTCATGTGTATGTTATTTATGATTTTGCATGCTCTCCTTTGTTAGTAGATGCTCTGGCCAAGTAGATACTAGTGACTCCAAGAGGGAGTATTTATGCTCGATAGTGGGTTCATGACTCCTTTGCATCTGTGCTCGAGTGACAGAAACGTGACGGATGGAGGATGTGTTGTTGCCATTAAGCAAAAAACAACGATGTTTACATTGTTTACATTACACACTTTGCTTTCTGCGATTATCTGTTGCTTGAAATTTAATACCCAACATTTGTTCGGATGATATTCGGAGGGTGGATTATTAGTCATAGATGCAGTTGGATGACGATCTATGTATCTTGTTGTAATGCCTGCATGAATCACATAGTAATCATCATGTCATGCATGTTTCATTATCTATCAATTGCCCAGCTGTAATTTGTTCACCACACTTGTTAGCTATCTTTTATGGAGAGACACCTCTAGTGAACTGTGGACCCCGGTCCATTTTCTCATACTGATAATACAACCACTGCAACTACTTCTTTCACATTGCTCGCACAATTTTCACATTGTTCTCATACTGTCTTCCACACCATACATTTAACCTCTTTGTTATCAGCAAAACCGGTGAGATTGACAACCTCACTGCTACGTTGGGGAAAAGTGAATTGATTGTGTTGTGTAGGTTCCAGGTTGCTGCTGAACCGGTAGTGCGCCCTGCCATCTCAGCGGCATCAACCTTCAGAGATTGCTTGTCCTCCTACTGGTCGATTCAACCTTGGTTTCTTTTCTGAGGGAAAAATTGGTGCTGCACTCTTCACAACCTTCCTCTTGGGGTTTACCAACGCCAACACCCATCACCGTGCTCATAAGCTGGACGCAGCCAAGCATGTAGAGGAAATCCTTGCTGTATTTCTGGAACTGTCTCTCCAAGTAAGAGAACCCCTCCTCCGTTACTTCTTTTGGGCGGAAGGTCATTCACTCCCGATAGACGTAGGAGCCGGTAGGAGCCTCGCTGGAAGAAAGAAATGAAGCAGGTACAAACATGTGCTCGTAACCCAGAATTAAGTAATCCCGTTCGTCGAAGCATTCCTCCTTGACCTTCCGATGTTCAAACGCCTTGAACGCTGGAAGATCCATTATTTCTTCGCCCTGATGGACGAAGGTCCACGCTGCTGCTGCCGCCCTTTCCAAGGCTTCATCCATGGAAGCCTCCGACTGGCTGGACTACAGTGCCTCGTTCGGATCTACGAACGGTCCATGCGCTACGATGACAGGGACATTGGTGGACACCTGGGAATTGTAGACACGACGCGAAGTCTTCTTCTTCTTCAGATAAGTATGCTGGAGGCTGAAAGGATGGAAACATCGTAAGACAAACGACGAAAAGCTGGAAAGAGTACAAAAGGGTGAAAGAAGGGAAAAATTACGAGGAATAATTGACGTTTGCCCCTTCCAAGTTGATGATTTGGGCGTCGTCAGGAATCTTCCGCCGTTTTCGGGAGCCCTTGGGTGCATCCCCAACGACAGAAGTTTCTCCCGCCTTTCGCTTCTTCTTGGCCACCAATTCCCCAAGCGAGGCTAGGTGCTCATCCAAAAGCTTGGAAAACTGCAATAAACGATACTGCAAGGTAAAACGAAGAAATTACCAAGTTGCAAAGACAAAACATGCAAAGGGAGATGTACTTACTGCAGGAGGCGGATTTCCGGCGTGGTACATGGGAACCACCTCGCTGTACTGCCCCCAGACAAAGATCAGTGAATTGACGGACTGTTTCAAGTATGTCCGGGAGAGCTCCTTCAACGTGCAGCGCAGGGGTCCGACGTCCCAGCGTACGTGCACATCAGCCTGTCCTCGCGGAACAACAGAGGCTGGATGCATCTCCGGAACAAGCAAGACACTATGCCTGCCCCGCTGAGCTCCGGATCCGTTGCCGTCAACTTCGTGATCCGCCGTTTGATCTTCGCGAGTTCAGCAGGAAGGGTCATAACAGTGTCTTCCTTCCAGCCGTCATTCGGGACGACGTCGCCATTGATGAACAGAGGAATCCCCATTTCCTTCAGTGGGAAGGGAACATCCTTACAGTAAAACAACGTTCTGGCCCACCAATTGACTGACTTCATTGGGAAGGGAACATCCTTACAGTAAAGTTTACTCTGGGACAGAATGCTCTTAGGGAGTCTCCAATGTTTAATTTCTCCAGGCCATAAGCTGGGACCCACAGCATATGTTATATCAGACTAAAAAGCTCACAATGTTTAAGGTTCAGTTAGACATTAAGGTGGAGCCCACATAGGAGAACATTTGACCAATTGCCAAATACAAACAGGATAAAGTAGGTGAGAGAAATATTACTTTTCTTTATTAAATTCCTTATGGCAAAGCCATAGTGGTATGGATGGGTCTTAAGAATTTAACCTTAAAGTCTAGTCCCACAATGTATAAGGTGGGTCTTAAGACCACTTTTTGGTTTAAGGTATTTCCTTATTTCTACATTGGAGATGCCCTTATCGATACATTACGCTATCATTCCAAGGAACATACTGAGACATGTGCAAGCTCATGTCTTCCATTTCTCCTGTTTGTGTTTGACTTTCATTGTGCATCAACCCCCACTATGTGAATACCCCATCCGTAGAAATTGAGGATCTCCACATCGATGGAAAATGTGTAGAGGATGCTGGACATGTTGGAGATTTTGAAATAAAAATGAGGAATATAGAGATCCTGATCTTTTTTTTTTTGGAGAGAAGATCCTGATGGTTGGTTTCATCAATTTTTTTAGACTTTGCAGTTTGCTCGAAGCTTGACTATATTTTTGAAAGGTCGTATATTAGACAACAGAACACAATTTCAGAGTGGTTTTCGAAAAAAAGTACAGTAACATTGTCGATTTATGGATCATCGGGCTTCCGACTGTGGCCTGGCGTTGCAAAGCTGTGTCAGTCTGTTGCAATCCGATCCCACGTTCTTTCCAAATCAATTCCTTGGAGCGGGACGAGGAATCCGAGTGCACTGCGTTTGCCAGCTTGTTACTCCGGTAGTCCGATAACGACTCGAAACTTGCCTTCTTCGACAGAGTAGTATATATATGCTGAGCGCAGGGAAAGTGCAGGCGCCCTTCGCTACTCTACTCTCCTCCTTGATCGATAGCCAGTTCTCTCCTCGATCGATCCTAAACCACCACAAGCCATCTCGCCCCGCGCAGTGAAGAACTTGTGTTCGATCTCGACCTCGATGGCCATCGTTTGCGCCCAAGCCGCCGCCGCTGTCCGCACCGTCGACTACCGGTACAAGAGCTGCAACGGGATGCCCATCTGGAGCCTCGACGACTACGGCCAGACGGGCGTGCTCGGCCACGGGTCCTTCGGCACCGTCATCAAGGCGCTCTACTACGGCACCGGCGAGAGCGTCGCGATCAAGATCCTCGCATCCAGCAGCGGCCAAGACGCGGTGCTCCGGGAGGCCGGTCTCCTCGCGGCGTGCAGCGGCCACCGCTCCATCGTCCAGCTGCGCGCCATGTCCCTGGACCCCGCCGACAACAAGCTCTCCCTCGTCATGGAGTACGTCGGCCCAAGCCTCCACGACGTCCTCCGCTACCGCCACTCCCGCCTGTTCCAGGAGGCCGACGTGCGGTGCATCATGCGCCAGCTCCTCGCCGGCGCCGAGCACATGCACCGCTGCCGCGTCGTCCACCGGGACATCAAGCCGGAGAACGTCCTCGTCGGCGCCGACTGCGTCAGCGTCAAGATATGCGACCTCGGGCTCGCAATGTCCATGACCGAGGCCCCTCCGTACCGTCGCTGCGGCACGCGCCTCTACATCGCGCCAGAGGTTCTCCTGGGGAAGCTCGACTACGACGCCACGGTGGACGCGTGGTCACTGGGCTGCGTCATGGCCGAGCTGTTCCTAGGCGAGCCCATCTTCGGCGGCGCGGAGGACGACGGTGACCAGCTCCTCAGGATCTTCGACACACTTGGCGTGCCGGACAGGAGGTCTTGGCCGGCTTACTACTCCATGCCGCTCGCCGGGGAGCTGGTGACGCCGCCGAGCATCCCCCACCGCAACAGGCTCAGAGAGATGTTCCCTCAGCACCGCCTGTCCGAACAAGGGTTCCAAGTGCTGAGCGGCCTCCTCTCCTGCGACGCCGACAAGAGGCTGACGGCGACCGCCGCACTCAGGCATCCATGGTTCACCAACAACGTTGACGACGCTCCCGAGTCTTTGTTCTGAAATACTCTTTTCCTACTGTCTCTGCTCTTGTGACAGGCATGTAACTGCAAAATTTGTATGGCTCCGCAGCCTGTTTTCTCTGTAAAAGCTTTATTTGTAGCAAGGAATAGTCGACTTAATCATGTTCAGACAAATGACCATGTGTAATTTGCTACCCACCTCTAGGTAAATACTAGCTTTGCCCGTCTGGTTGGGTTTCTATTATTGGATGATCTTCCACGTACCGAAGTTGCGTGCTGTGGAGATGAATTTTGTGTGGGTTTCAGATTTCGACCTCTATTTTCAGCATCAGTTTTTTTTTTTATGTTTATGAATTTTTCAGGTAATCTTCTATAAACTTTTTAAATCTCTCTTTAAAGTTTGTTGAAAGTTTCAGCACAGTTTTGTTCTCAATTGTTTGAAGTTCTCTTCGAACTGAAAGTTTATCTTCAAACAGAACCAAGTTCTTCCAACATTGTTGAAAGCTGAGGAAATGTCAGAGTAAAAAAAGAAAAATGTTAATCCAAAATTGCTGAAAGCTGTAGTTTATGACATAATTTCTCAGGAACTGAAAATTAACCGTTAGGAGCTATGTGGATGGTCATGTTAAACGAGTTGCCTAGATATGTAGATAGGCGTGTGCGTTTAACATAACTTGTACATCAAGTAGTTGTATAGATAAACCTCAAACCGTTGGAGATTGAGGTTGAGTTGTTGTAATCTGTACGTGCCGATCTTGGCTTGCCCTCGAGGCTATATAAAGCACACGCCGGTGACCCTGAGAGGTACACCGAACCAATCTATCCTCTCTGTACTTTAATATGGTATCAGAGCTTATTCCTTCCATCATGTCGAGCTCTACCTCCTTCGCCCGACAAGCCTCTGCCCCGCAATCTGGATCCGTGACGGAGAAGCTGGCGGGGGATAACTTCCCGCCCGCCCCTGCGAGAGCGCCAACTTACTGGCTTCCTGGACGGCACCGTGGTGAAGCCGTCGGCGACATTGGACGTGGAGGCCACGAACGCCAAGGGGGAGAAGGAGATCCAGGTCATCCCCAATCCAGCGTACAAGGCTTGGGAAGCCCAGGACCAGCAGGTTCTCGGGTTTCTCCTCTCTTCTCTGTCGAGGGGAGTTCTGATCCAGGTGTCCGCCCTGGAACACACCCGTGATGTGTGGGCGGCACTGACGGCGATGTTCTCGTCCAATCGCGGGCTCAAGTGATGCAGATCCGTATGCAGCTCGCAAGCACCCATAAAGAGAACATGCGCGTCCAGGAGTATGTGGCACGCATGAGGAGTCTCGGAGACACCATGGCATCTGCAGGCAAGAAGATGGATGATGATGATCTTGCGGCGTACATCCTCGCCGGGCTTGATGCTGAGTGGAATCCACTCGTGACGTCCATGACCACGAGATCTGACACGGTCTCGCTGTCGGAGCTGTATGCTCATCTTCTGAATTTCGAGATCCGCCTGGACATCCAGAACGGCGGGACTCCACGAGGAAGCGCTGGAGCGTTCGGCTATGGAGGAGGCCATCCAGGCGCAGGCGGGAGCAGCTCCATGCCCTCAGCAAATCTGGCCTCCCTTGGTGGAGGTCGAGGTGGCTACCGTGGTGGCCGCGGAGGTGGCCGTGGCCGCGGTGACGGTGGCCGCAATGGGGGCGCTAGGAACTGCAACAACAACAACCAGCGTCCCAACAACCAGCAGCCGTTCGACGCCAACGGCAACCCTCGCCCCCAATGCCAAGTCTGTGGCAAATATGGGCACACGGCGCTCAAGTGTTGGAAGCGGTTTAACAAGGACTACAATGGTGATGAGAAGCCCACGAGTTCTTCCTCGCAAGCATACATCGTCGACACCAATTGGTACCTCGACACGGGGGCTTCTGACCATGTCACAGGTGAGCTAGAGAAGCTCACCGTGCGTGATCGCTACCAAGGACATGAGCAGATCCACACGGCGAGTGGAGCAGGTATGGATATCAGTCATATCGGTCATGCTATTATTCCTACCCCTTGTGATAAACCACTCCAACTCAAACACATTCTTCGTTCTCCACATGCAAATAAAAGCCTTGTTTCTGCCCATAGATTAGTACATGATAATAATGCTTTCCTTGAAATTCATCCCGATATTTTTCTTGTCAAGGAACAGGGCACGAAGAAAACACTTCTTCAAGGTAGATCTCATGGTGGTCTATATCCTTTTATGCCGAATTCTTCTATGTCAGCCAAGCAAGCTTTTGGAGTCAATAAGCCCTCGACCTCTCGGTGGCATAGTCGATTAGGGAATCCCTCGTTTAAGATTGTTCAACGAGTCCTTAGCCAAAATAATCTTCCTTCTTCAAAGGATAATTCTAAACAATTTGTTTGTGATGCTTGTCAAAAGGGGAAGAGTCATCAACTCCCCTATCCAAAATCCACTAGTGTGTCTAGTGCTCCCTTAGAGCTCATTTTTTCAGATGTGTGGGGTCCAGCTTGTGCTTCAGTTGGAAGTAACAAGTATTATGTAAGCTTCGTTGATGACTATAGCAAGTTTACTTGGATCTATCTCCTTAAAAACAAGTCTGATGTGTTTGCTCGATTCCATGACTTTCAAAATTATGTTGAACGTCTCTTTGATAAGAAAATTATCTCTATCCAATCTGATTGGGGAGGGGAATATCAGAAGCTTAGTTCCTTTTTTCAACGAATAGGAATTGAACATCATGTATCATGCCCTCATGCACATCAGCAAAATGGATCCGCCGAAACAAAACATAGTCACATCGTGGAAGTAGGCTTGTCTCTTTTAGCTCATGCTAGTATGCCACTAAAGTTTTGGGATGAGGCATTCTCCACAGCTGCATTTCTTATAAATCGTGTTCCTAGTAAGGTTATTGGCCATACAACACCACTTGAGCGTTTATTCAAAAGAAAGCCCGAGTATTCCTTCCTTCGTACTTTCGGGTGTGCGTGTTGGCCTAACTTGCGTCCATACAATTCTCGGAAACTTGAGTTTAGATCTACACGTTGTGCTTTTCTTGGTTACAGCAACCTGCACAAGGGATATAAATGTCTAGATATTTCGAGTGGTCGCGTATATATCTCACGCGATGTAGTATTCGATGAAAGTATTTTCCCTTTCTCTGAGTTACATTCCAATGCCGGGGCACGTCTCAGGGCCGAAATCCTGCTTCTTTCTACCCATCTTGTACCTCCTACACGTTTGATCAAGGGGGAGAACTAATAGATGATCATATGGTTGCTAATCCTACTAATTCCGGTTCTGGAGAAATTTCTGGTACGCAGGATCGGGTACACGCCGCCACAGCCCCTAGCCCAATTCGCCACCACCGGAGCTCACCGTCCTCCACCCACCAGCTTAGCCTCCAATCCACGCCGCCAACAACCTATAGCCACCAACCATAGCCTCCCCATGGCCTAGAGCGTCCCCGTCAAGCTTGTCGTCGTAGTGATCCGGTAGACGTGCACAACGCCGCCATTGCGGGTCACCGTCGGGCAAGCAACCACCACCCCTAGCTCCGCCTTGACACGCTGAGCCCGTAGCCACCCTCCCTGAGCGCCCCCATGGACGTCGTCAACGCCGCCGCGCCGGTGAGGTTGCCGGAGAGGCTAACCCTAGCCTCCCCTGTTTCGCGCGCGGGCGTGGAGACACTGACGGGTGGGCCACCCCTAGCACGCTGTCAGTTTGACTTGGTCTCCCGTTCGTTTTTTCTGGATTTTCTTTTCTATTTATTTCCTTCAGAAAAACAGATTTGAAGTGAAACTTTGAAAAATCATAACTTTCAAAATACAGGTCCAAATGAGGTGATTCTTTTTTGCACTGGCTTTGTTTTTAAAAAACTCTATCAGATGACATTGGCAAAATTTCAATTTGAATTTTAGTTTATGGTGATTTATTAATTGCCATTTGGAGTGCTTTAATGCCTTTTAATTTGTTTTTATGGATCAAAAACCTCTGTTTGAAGTTGGAGTTGAAAGCTATGTTGAAGGCAATCCATCAACCCTCAACCATTCAGTTTCCAACATGGCTATGATTTTATTTGAATTTACTTGCTTGTGAAACGATAGAATGCATGACATGTTGCATACTATGAATTGTTCTTATCAGAGAGAAGCCATGCCCTCCCCATATCCTCGTTGAAATGGTGGATTAAGGCAGCGTGGGAGTCCATGCTGTTTGCCATGTTGCGTGAAACCATGCAAATTTCCCCCTTTCCGAAACGAAACAACGGAGTGAGGTGAAGTGGGTGTCACCATTTGAATATCGTTGATATTATGATATTATTGTGGAATAAAGTTTCTTGTTGTCTTGATGTGAATGAGATCACCGTGCTAAAAGTTGACTAAAGAATAACCACCTCCCTTGATTTGATTGAGTCGTTAGTGCCACTTCCAAGCACCACCTGCACAACCACGCGTCGTCCATACGGGCAGAACATAGCCAAATAATCTGTCAAACCTCATTTGATGCTACCGACTTGGCAAGTCTAGTCAGTACTACATAGTTGTGGTCAGGGCTAGTCTCGCAAAGTTTCCGGAGCTAGGCGTTTCTCATGTGTTGGGAACGTACCAGATTCACTTTGTCATAGGACTTGGCCTGATACTAAAGTCGGTAGCTACATAGAGAGTGTCTTGGTAGTGTGAACGGTATGGAGATGTAGGCTTGTTATGTCGCTAGAATGGTTTAGTACTTCGGTAGCGGCGATACAATCTTATATCCCAGCGTGTGGATAAACGTTGCAACCTCTCGAGAGTGTCAAACCTAGATTCTAGTATTGTTTCCGCAAGGAAACGGTGTTGGGTCAAGTCACACTAGAGTCAGTTCGGTCATGGGAAAACTAAAATGTTGGTGTTGAGTTGAGACACTAAGCAACCAAAGTTGGTTGTGGCTTGAGTAAGCCAAGTGCTGGACCACCGTTGGTTATGTTGTGCTGAACCAAAGTTGATTAGTGAGTGGTGAAAGATCATCAAGCTGGGTAAGAGACTTGTTCTCACAATTCACTTAGGTAAGTTAAGTCCAACCGTTAATCTTGGACTCGCAATTCAAATCCCATACTTATGCCATACCATATAGGAGTTGGTTACGCTTGTTTTTGGTTTGAGGACTTGCGAGTACATCCAATGTACTTAGAGCATGCGGTGACCCAACACACCACTGCATGTGTAGTGCACAAGTCGTTGACATAATACTCACAAAAGGACTTATCCGTGAATATTACATCCCTCAGAGTGGTACAACAAAACATAGCAGTCCAAGCAAAGCTATAGGATACAAACATTGTTCATTACAAAATCTCGAGAATCTCTTTGATGAATCAAAGAAGATCTCATGCAAATGAAACATCAGAAGAAGCAATTCGAAGCTCTAAGCTGGAGAAGAACTCTAGATCAGAACCTAATCCACTACGGCTGGTGTCAGGCCTAATCTATGGCTTGTGATAATCTAAGTCCCTTAATGGTCTCCTCCTTCAACTAGGTAGATGTCCTCCACTAGCATTGTTGATGACGTCGCTTCATCGATTAAGTAGTATAAGACTCCTCCTAGCTTCATGCGATAGCGATGGCTTCCTCATGAAGATCTCCATTTAGGCTTCAACTCTAAGCAGGGGTCAAACAGGAACAAATGAGTAACGAGCGTTACTCAACAAGTTCATGATATACAATGGGTAGTTTGATGCACCAACTACAACTTTAGACTCAAAAGAGTCATAATCTAATGCAAGGTTTTTGAAAATCTTTCTTCAAGAGGTTGCTTTTAGTTGGGAAAACTATGCCCGCCAAATCTTCACAGGACTAGAACTTCATGGAGTTGCCTTTCCTACGACATTCGTAGGTCCTTCGCGGAACAGGGGGTAACATGTCACATCCTTTTACACTATGCAGAGGTGCGATACTTTACCCATAGGCGATCAAGATCATGTTGCACAACCAAGTGTACATTCCTATCCACTCCCATTCATGTGTGGGGCCCGGTTGTTGATCCAAACCAGACTATGCTTCTCCACACAACACATGCCCACCCATTTCTGCCACGCAGGTTGAATCCCTGATTCTACCCCTTGATACGTCATAAACGCGTCCTTAATTTCTGATGTTCCATGTTGTTTTCATGTCATATGCTACATGTTTTCCTTACACTTTATGTCATTTTTATCGATTTCCTGGGACTAACATATTGATGACAAGATGCCAGAGAGCCTGTTCCTCTTTTCTGCCGTTTTTAGTTTCAGAAAAGTTGTTCTGGAAATATTCTCGGAATTGGAAAATTCGAAGCCCGGAAGTCTTAGAATTCCTGAAGGTTCCACGGAGTCCCGAAGAAGCCAAGAGGGGGGCCACAGGGTGGCGCCCCTGGCCGCGCCTTGGGGTGGTGTGGGCCCCTCGGGAGCCCACCGCCATCGCCATTTCACCTATTTATTCCGCCGATGCGTGAACCCTAAAGATATACCACTTTTCCACGAAAAACACCCGAGGCCACCGTCATCGTCAACCCGAGATCGGGAGGGTTCTGGAGTTCTCCCCGGCGCCCTGCTGGGAGGGGAAATCATCACCAGAGGGCTCTACACCACCATGCCCGCCTCCGGAGTGATGCGTGAGTAGTTCATCCTTGGACTACGGGTCCATAGAAGTAGCTAGATGGTTGGTATGTCCTCTTTATTCCCCATGTTTAGATCTCATGAGCTTCCCTACATGATCGAGATCATCTTATTGTAATGCTACATGTTGTGTTTGCTCAGATCCGATGATTATTGAATGTTATGTCTCTTGATTATCAATCTATCATGCTGTCTTCATGTGTATGTTATTTATGATCTTGCATGCTCTCCTTTGTTAGTAGATGCTCTCTCCAAGTAGATACTAGTGACTCCAAGAGGGAGTATTTATGCTCGATAGTGAGTTCATGCCTCCTTTGCATATGTGCTCGAGTGACAGAAACGTGACGGATGGAGGATGTGCTGTTGCCATTAGGCAGAAAACAACGATGTTTACATTACACACTTTGCTTTTTGCGATTATCTGTTGCTTGAAACTTAATACCCAACATTTGTTCGGATGATATTCGGAGGGTGGATTATTAGTCATAGATGCAGTTGGATGACGGTCTATGTATCTTGTTGTAATGCCTGCATGAATCACATAGTAATCATCATGTCATGCATGTTTCATTATCTATCAATTTCCCAGCTATAATTTGTTCACCACACTTGTTAGCTATCTTTTATGGAGAGACACCTCTAGTGAACTGTGGACCCCGGTCCATTTTCTCATACTGATAATACAACCACTGCAACTACTTCTTTCACACTGCTCGCACAGTTTTCACACTACTACTGCTGTTTTCACATTGTTCTCATACTGTCTTCCACACCATACATTTAACCTCTTTGTTATCAGCAAAATGCGGTGAGATTGACAACCTCACTGCTACGTTGGGGCAAAGTGAATTGATTGTGTTGTGTAGGTTCCACGTTGCCTGCTGAACCGGTAGTGCGCCCTGCCATCTCAGCTGCATCAACCTTCAGAGATTGCTTGTCCTCCTACTGGTCGATTCAACCTTGGTTTCTTTTCTGAGGGAAAAATTGGTGCTGCACTCTTCACAACCTTCCTCTTGAGGTTTACCAACGCCAACACCCATCACCGTGCTCATAAGATGGACGCAACCAAGCATGTGAAGGAAATCCTTGCTGTATTTCTGGAACAGGTTCTCCAAGTAAGAGAACCCCTCCTCCGTTACTTCTTTTGGGCGGAAGGTCATTCCCTCCCAATAGACGTAGGAGCCGGTAGGAGCCTCGCTGGAAGAAAGAAACGAAGCAGGTACGAACATGTGCTTGTAACCCAGAATTAAGTAATCCCGTTCGTCGTAGCATTCCTCCTTGACCTTCCGATGTTCAAACGCCCTGATGGACGAAGGTCCACGCTACTGCAGCCGACCTTTCCAAGGCTTCATCCATGGAAGCCTCCAAGTGGCTGGACTACAGTGCCTCGTTTGGATCTACGAACGGTCCATGCGCTACGATGACAGGGACATTGGTGGACACGTGGGAATTGTAGACACGACGCGAAGTCTTCTTCTTCTTCTTCTTCTTCAGATAAGTATGCTGGAGGCTGAAAGGATGGAAACACCGTAAGACAAACGACGAAAAACAGGAAAGAGAACAAAAGGGTGAAAGAAGGAAAAAATTACGAGGAATAACTGACCTTTGCCCCTTCCAAGTTGATGATTTGGGCGTCGTCAGGAATCTTCCGCCGTTTCCGGGAGCCCTTGGGTGCATCTCCAACAACGGAAGTTTCTCCCGCCTTTCCCTTCTTCTTGGCCACCAATTCCCCAAGCAAGGCTAGGTGCTCATCCAAAAGCTCGGAAAACTGCAATAAACGATGCTGCAAGGTAAAACGCAGAAATTACCAAGTTGCAAAGACAAAACACGCAAAGGGAGATGTACTTACTACAGGAGGCGGATTTCCGGCGTGGTATATGGGAACCACCTCGCTGTACTTCCCCCAGACAAAGATCAGTGAATTGACAGACTGTTTCAAGTATGTCCGGGAGAGCTCCTTCAGCGTGCAGCGCAGGGGGTCCGACGTCCCAGCGTACGTGCACATCAGCCTGTCCTCGCGGAACAACAGAGGCGGGATGCGTCTCCGAAACGAGCAAGGCACTATGCCTGCCCCGCTCAGCTCCGGATCCGTTGCCGTCAACTTCGTGATCTGCCGTTTGATCTTCTCGAGGTCAGCAGGAAGGGTCATAACAGTGTCTTCCTTCCAGCCATCATTCGGGACGACGTCGCCATTGATGAACAGCGCAATCCCCATTTCCTTCATTGGGAAGGGAACATCCTTACAGTAAAACAATGTTCTGGCCCACCACTTGACGGACTAGGATTTTGGGATCTTAGGTAACCAGAGCTCCCTATTTCTACGCAGGTTCAGATTAATATTCTCGCAAACGGCTAATCCTCCGTCCCCGTCCGGCTATCATATAGCGTAGAAGCAATAATTAAAGAATTCTAAGCTAGGCTTGATCCCTAAGTATCCCTCAAAGAGGACCTCGAAGGCGACAATGTACATCACGCTATTTGGCGTAAGGTTGTGCGGCTGTACGCCGTAGTACTCGAAGAAAGAAATAAAAAAGGCACATGGGGGAAACCCAAGCCTCACTGCAGATGCGAGAGGAGGAGGACGCGTTCGTCATCCCGGGGCATGGATTCCACGTTGCCCTCCGTGTTGTGCCATGCCTTCCACGGAAGGAAACCCTCGTCCTCGTAACACTGGAGCTAGTCCTTGGTGACAGTGCTGGGGATCCAGTACCCGCTGACAGAGCTCTCCTCCTCCACAATGGGCTCGTCCTCCATTCCAAATTGGGAATCTCCATAGTCGCATTGTCATCGGCCACGGCCTTGTTCTTCGCTGCTGCCGAGGAAGAAGACTACAACACGAAGAGATTGTGGCTCGATGAAGGAGCCATGGGTGATGGAGGTCCCGTGGGAGAAAGACTGGCCGCCGCCACCCCGGTGATGCCCTCCTCCACCACCGTCTCGTTTTTGCTGCCAGCAGATGCTCCGCCGGAAGCCATTGAGAGGGGAAGAAAGTTCGAAGCACCACTGTTCTTCGGTCGCCGGAGTGGAGCTCTTTCTCAATAGAGTTGGTGGATGCTATGCACCGGAGATATCGAGAGTGAGGTGAGGAGGAAGAAAGGGAAAAATGGAGTCTATTTATAGCCCCGATGAGGAGATGTGTGCACCCAACGATCACGACCGTTGGATACGCGCCACGTGGCACGCATTGACTGCGCCTCGCTCGTGTGCCATTACCACGCCCGCATGTCCCCTCGGGTCCAACGCCGGAAAGTACGTGATGATTATTCGCATGCCGTTTCTGTCAGGAAGTTAATGCCTGGTAGGGGCACGGATGACAAACAGACAAGCAACCGTCAAATCTCTCTCGGCTTGGGCACAGTGCCCGCAGAGCAAGTTTGACCAAGTTGTCCAGCTTTGATCTGAATGACTGATACATCATAAACATATCCTTCATTTCTCATGTTCCATGTTGTTTTCTTATTGTTTCCCACATGTTTGCTATACACTTTATGTCATTTTTATCGATTTTCCGGACTAACCTATTGACAAGATGCCACAGTGCCAGTTCCCTGTTTTCTGCTATTTTTAGTTTCAGAAAAGTTGTTCTGGAAATATTCTCGGAATTGGAAAATTCGAAGCCCGGAAGTCTTAGAATTCCCGAAGTTTCCACGGAGTCTCGAAGAGACTAGGAGGGGGGCCTCAGGAGGCCCACACCATAGGGCGGCGCGCCCCTGGCCGCGCCATGGGGTGGTGTGGGCCCCCCGGCCTCAACCGCCTTTGCCCTTTCGCCTATTTATACCCCCGAGACGTAAACCCTAAAGATATACCACTTCGTCTTGAAAAACACCCGAGACCGCCGTCATCGTCATCCTGAGATCGGGAGGGTTCTGGAGCTCTCCCCGGCACCCTGCCGGGAGGGGAATTCATCACCGGAGGGGTCTACACCACCACACCCTCCTCCGAAGTGATGCGTGAGTAGTTCATCCCTGAACTACAGGTCCATAGCCGTAGCTAGATGGTTGTTCTCTCCACTTTGTACCTCATGTTTAGATCTCGTGAGCTGCCTCACATGATCGAGATCATCTTTATGTAAATCTACATGTTGTGTTTGTTGGGATCTGATGAATGTTGAATGCTATGTCTTCTGATTATCAATCTATCATGTTATCTTCATGCATATGTTATTTATGATCTTGCATGCCCTCCGTTATTAGTAGATGCTCTGGCCAAGCAGATGCTAGTAACTCCAAGAGGGAGTATTTATGCTCGATAGTGGGTTCATGCATCCTTTGCATCTATGCTCGAGTGATAGAAACGTGACGGATGGAGGATGTGCTGTTGCCATTATGGAGAAAACAACGGTGTTTACCTAGTTTACATTGTTTACATTACACACTTTGCTTACTGCCATAATCTGTTGCTTGCAACTTAATACCGAACGTTTGTTCGGATGATATTTGGAGGGTGGTTTATTAGACATAGATGCAGTTGGATGACGGTCTATGTATTTTGTTGTAATGCCCGCATGAATCACATAGTAATCTTTATGTCTTGCATATACACTACGGTGTAGCCTACATTTCTGTCAATTGCCCAGCTGTAATTTGTTCACCACACATGTTATTTATCTTTCACGGAGAGACACCACTAGTGAACTGTGGACCCCGGTCCATTTTCCTCATACTGATAAAACACCTACTGCTCTCATACTGTTCCTACTGTTTTCCTACTATTTTCCACACCATACGTTTAACCTCTTTGTGTTCAGCAAAACCGGTGAGATTGACAACCTCACTGCTTCGTTGGGGCAAAGTGATTTGATTGTGTTCTGTAGGTTCCACGTTGCTGCTGAACCGGTAGTGCACTCTGCCACCTTAGCTGCATCAACCTTCAGAAGTGCTTCTTCCTCCTACTGGTTGATTCAACCTTGGTATCTTTTCTAAGGGAAAACTTGCTGCTGCACTCTTCACACCTTGCGCTTGGGGTCTCCCAACGAGCGTGTGTCTACACTCCATCAAGCTTTTCTGGCGCCGTTGCCGGGGAGGAAGAGAATTTCTGCAAGGGGAGTCTCTCACTTTCAATCTCTTTACTTTGTTTTTGTTTTGCTTAGTTTATTTTATTTTGTCTTGTTTGCTTCTCTTTATCAAAAACACAAAAAATTAGTTCTTATCCTAGCTGTAGTTTTATTCTTGTTTTTAGCCTTGTTAAAATGACTACTCCTGAGAACACTAAGTTGTGTTACTTTACTAGAACCAACAACAATGATTTCATTAGCACACCTATTGCTCCACCTGCTCCTACTGCTGATTTTTATGAGATAAAGCCCGCCCTCTTAAACCTTGTTATGAGAGAGAAATTTTCTGGTGTCAGTACTGATGATGCTGCTGCCCATCTTAATAACTTGAACTATGTGAGATGCAAAAATATAAAGATGTAGATGGAGATATTATTAAACTTAAATTGTTTCCTTTCTCTTTGAGAGGAAGAGCTAAAGAATGGTTGCTGTCTTTGCCTAGAAATAGTATTGATTGTTGGACTAAGTGTAAAAATGATTTCATTAGAAAATATTATCCTCCTGCTAAGATTATATCTTTAAGAAGTAGCATTATGAATTTTAAGCAACTTGATAATGAGCATGTTGCTAAAGCTTGGGAAAGAATGAAATCTTTAGTAAAGAATTGTCCCACTCATGGACTGACTAATTGGATGATCATCCAAACCTTTTATGCAGGTCTGAATTTTTCTTGAAGAAACCTTTTAGATCTAGCTGCTGGAGGAACCTTTATGTCCATGACCTTGGGGGAAGCAACAAAGCTTCTTGATGATATGATGGTAAATTATTCTGAGTGGCATACAGAGAGAGCTACAACTGGTAAGAAGCTAAATTATGTTGAAGAAACCTCCTCTTTGAATGAAAGACTTAATGCTATTATGTCTATGCTTGTGAATGGACATGCTCCTATTGATCCAAATAATGTTCCTTTAGCCTCTTTGGTTGCTCAAGAAGAGCATGTTGATGTGAACTTCATTAAAAATAATAATTTAACAACAATGCTTATAGGAATAATTTTGGTAGCAACAATTATAGGCCATATCCTCCCAATAATAGCAATGCTTATGGTAATTCGTATGGTAATTCCTACAACAACAATAAAAGTGTACCCTCTGATCTTGAGAAAATGCTTAAGAATTTTATTAGTACACAAACTGCTTTTAATAAATCCGTTGACGAAAAATTTAGCAAAATTGATGTTCTTGCTTCTAAAGTTGATAGCCTTGCTCTTGATGTTGATTTTATGAAACTAAAGGTTATGCCTCATGATGTTAAATAAAGTAAAACTTTGAATGCTATCCAAATTCGAATTGATGATAATGTCAGGATGTTAGCTGAATTGCATGCTAGATGGGAAAGAGAAGATGAAATAGCTAGAAAGAATAATATAGCTAATGTTTGCACCATTACCACCACTAGTAAAACTGAAGCTCCTCATGCTAGAAAACATTATATTATCAATGGTAAAGTAATTGGTGTTGGAAACACTCCCACTTCTGCTATTAAAAATGCAAAACTGCCTGAAACTGCTAAAAATGTTCCTAATAAAAGTGCTGAAATTTTTAGAAATATGGGAGACAATGGTCCCATTATCTTTGATAAAAATTATCTTGAGTTTGATGATTGCAACATAACTGAAGTGATTAAGTTCTTGCAAAAGCTTTCTAGTTGTCCTAATGCTAGTTCTATGAATATGGCTTTCACAAAACATATTACAAATGCTCTCATGCAAATTAGAGAGGATGAATTAAGATGTGAAGCCTCTATCCCTAGAAGATATATTATGGTTGGGAGCCTATTATTAAAATGAAAGTTAATGATTTTTATTGCAATGCTCTATGTGATCTTGGTGCTAGTATCTCTGTTATGCCCAAGAAACTCTATGGTATTCTTGATTAACCACCATTGGAACCTTGTTATTTGGATATCCGTCTTATTGATAATGTGAGAAAGAAACCTTTGGGTAGATTTGATGATGTTCTTATCATGGTTAATAATAATGTTGTCCCCGTTGAAATTGTTGTCTTGAATATTGAATGCAATGCTTCTTGTCCAATTATTTTAGGAAGACCTTTTCTTAGAACTGTTGGTTCTGTTATTGACATGAAAGAGGGGAATATTAAATTTTAGTTCCAACTCAAGAAAGGTATGGAACAATTTCCTAGAAAGAGAATGAAATTTCCTTTTGATTCCATTATTCGAACAAGTTACAATTTGGATGCTTCTTCACTTGAAAAAACTTGATTCCACTTTTCTGGGCCTAGCTAAAAGGCGTTAAAGAAAATCACTTCTTGGGAGATTACCCATGGTTTTATTTTTTGCTTTGTTTTTCTCTATTTTATTTGAGTAAAGGGGTTGTTTACTTTTGTAGCAACAACTCTGTATCTTTATTTTCATGTTTTAGTAGTGCCAAGTAAGGTTTCTGACGAGAGTTGGAGTTGATTTTCGGATTTCTATGCAGGAAACAGATTTCTGCTGTCCACCGTAAACAATCGTATAAATCATAAAAAGATCAGAATGACCTGAAATTTCTTGTGATTATTCCTCGGCTAATTCATAATTTTTTTCGTTCTTTAAGTTTTTCGATCTGAGCAATGTAAGTGCCTTGAAAAAATTCGTCTTCACAGACTGTTCTGGTTTTGACAGATTGTGCCATTTCTCTTGCATTTGCTCTTTTGCGATGTAAAGTAGTTTTGTTTGCTTCACGAAACATCAATGGCTGTAGCTAATGTTTAAAAGTATCAATAGCACTTGTGCCATACAGAACCAATGGATTTTTAATTGTTTCACTAACCCTCTAATGCGAATTACTGTTTGAGTGTGGTGTGAAGGAAGTTTTCAAGGCATCCCCTTCTTCATCAACCATCTACCAGGTCACTTCTCGTGAAACTATATTTTTAGTCGGTCACATCATATGAAGTTTACTTGGAGGGTCTATTTGATATATGTGATCAAGAAGAGTGCAAGGTCAAATCTTGGGGATGCCCCCGTGGTTCATCCAAGCACATTTTTAGAAGACTCAAGCATCTAAGCTCTTGGGCATCCCCTTCTTCATCAACTATCTATCAGGTCACTTCTCATGAAACTATATTTTTATTTGGTCACATCATATGAAGTTTACTTGGAGCGTCTGTTTGTTTTTATTTTGTTTTTCTTTGTTTTCTTTTGTTTTCCTTGCTGCAATAATATAGTTGGACCCTAGCATTCTTTGTTTGGGAGAGAGACACGCTCCGCTTTTTCGTTTGAATACTTGCTATGCTAGTATTCTTAGTTTTTTTCTTCTAGTTGCTGCAAAAATTCCCGTTTTGCTCTCGTTTTCATTTCATCTCTTATTCAGAGCTGTTAGTTTTAGTAGTGTTAAGTGAGTCCTATCATGTTTTCTTTCTGTAGCATTTAGAGAGTTTTTGTTAAAGCATGTTTTGTATGGTGCTTGTTGGGAAAAGAAACGGCTGCTTGTAGTAGAATTTTTAATGGTGCAAGTAGAAGCTCGTATAGACTGGGGCTAGACTTTTTCATATCATTTTAGATGTTATTTTTGTTCTAAAACCTTGTGGTTATTTAGTAGAATGATTATCCTCAAATAGCAGAGAGTGTTTAATGTTCCATTGAAAGTTTCATGAATTGTTCTTGTCATATTGAGGCATAAATTCGTGGTGTTCTCCTTTGAATGTTTTATTTGGTTGACTTGGCGCATGCTCACACCATGTTTATGACGATGAAACAGTCACGAATAGCCTCCATGATCATTTAGTTTTTGAACTTGTGGTACCACTTATGCTTTGATTAATGATGTTTATGTCGCTATGCATGATTATGGCTCTTATGCTCTCTTGATTTGTCGCTCCTAGTCTTTTGCTAGCCTCCACCTGTACTGAGTATGAGCTCTACTCGTGCATCCAACTCCCCAAAACCAAAGTTTTACCATTGTGTCCATCATACCTACCTACATGTGGTAATTAACCGCCACTCCACAGTAAATTGCTCATGTATTATCTTTAAAACTTTCAAAATTACTCCTGTTTTGTGCTCCTGTTTTAGCTCATGAGGACGTAAATAGAGAGTCTTTATCTCACTTGTTGTTTAGTGGCTTCATCCGCTAATCCAATGATACAAGAGCTGGCAGTGGGGTGCCTAGCCCCAAATTAATAACACAATTTCTCTTCACTATTTTTGCCCCTGATTTATCAGTCATTGTGTAAACAAAAGAGAAAGAGGGATGGCCTTCTACCCAGATGCGTCCTTCTATGGGAGCCGCTCTTGTGAAGTCTAGTTGGTTTGTGACGTACTATATTTTCTGTTTACCTTTCATTGACATAAGCATACACCTCTCTTAAAATATAGACACTCCTCCATGGTATGTGATTGTTGGCAGGAACCCGAGGATTCAGTTAGCCATGGTTTGTGTAAGATGGTTGGGAGGAGTGTCAAGTTTTTATACCTCTGTTTAATAAAATAAAAGCTCTAGACACGAGTGATCCATGCTTCCCTCTGCGAAGGGCCTTTCTTTTACTTTTATGTTGAGTCTCCATTTTCTAACTTTATGCACAGTTGAGAGAGCATAGTTGCCATTCTGAGTTTTATGTGCACTAGTAGCTTTGCACGTGCACGCACGTCTCTATAAGACAAATCTTATGATCCAGTTGAATGACACTTCTTAGTTTATACATACACAAAAGAAAAAAAATATGTGGTATAGACTATAGTGTGTCAATTACTCTTAGTTTGGTTAATCTGCAACCACGTCCATTACTCCCATAAACAGCAAGGCAAACACCGCACTGCAGCCATGAACTCACGACTGCCCATTACACCTTCGTAATCTGTTCATGTTTATGCTTCAACATTGTTAGGCGGACAAGTCAAAAATAATTCGAAAAGCCGGCAGAAGTACTGCCAAAATTATATAGAAGGGTGAAAAAAGAACAATTTACATAAGTGTTTTATGGCTGGTCAATCAACCAAGATCATCGTCTACCAGCCTAGCAAAAGAGAGTGCCCTAGCCGCCGAGACACTCCTAATCAACGCATCAACAATGCCACAAGAGGAGTATCTGTTCTCAAAGATCCTACTCTTTCGGTCACGCCAAATGAACCAGGCACTGTACTCCAGCACCCGGTCAAGAGAGGCCCTTTCCCCGGCAGGAACCAAGCCCCGGATGGAAGCCCACCAAGCTGAGAAGGAGACCTCAGCTACAGAGGAGCCATCGGGAGGGTTGATGCACGAAAGTTCATGATCCATCGCAACAGCGCGCCACACCATCCTCGAGAAAGGGCACCCCGAAATGAGGTGATCCGTCGTCTCCGAAGCAACTTTTAAGCCGCTAGTAGGTGGGATCGCCCGTTATCTTTCCAATGGGGATGAATCATGGGAGTAACTTGAATTTTTAACGGAAAGCATTATTTAATACCAAGAGAACAATCCTTTGATAAGAAATCTCAAGATACCCTCATATGCAGTAAAAAATATACCACTTGAAACTTTAGAAGTTATACTTTTTAACTATAGAATTTTTGTGTTATACAACTTATTTTAAATTAGTCGAATCAACGATCTAGGGATATACGCGCAGATCCTATGAACCCGATCGGAGGGAATAGATAAGTTTATCAGCAAGTAAGGAAATCAGTGCCATAATCACAAAACTCGTAAATCTGCGCTAAATACCACAGAAAAAAACATGTACAAATGATAATATCACTAACAATTTGATCATGCCTAATTTCAAATAAGAAAACAAATTGATAGTGTCTCAGTTAGTTGTTGTACGTGGGAGTAGTCAGTCGCTCGTATTCAAAATTGTACTTAATAACACTGACTTGCATCAAAATTTTACAAACCCGTCGAAGCTGAACATGGCTGACCAAAACGGATGGACATCAACAGCTTGACAGTCACAGTACCATCAGAGTTAGCGGGCCAAGCGTGTCGCAAGTTCCAGGAGTACCGTGTCCGGCTAGTAGTTTGCATTTCAGGATAACAATCTTGATGCCCGTTTGTTGGACTTCAACATGCCAAGGTTGATGAACACACTTGGGACACATCTGAGCGTGTGAGAACACTTGCAGGCACGCCTGGGTATGTGCCACCCGGGTACTACCAAAGCTTTAGATGCACAACCAAAGGAGACATCTATAGCAACCACCGTGTGAAAAAGCCAATTGATCGAATGATTTTAGAGAGAATTACCTTCTTTGGGTGAAGCAGATGGGTAAGGAAATAAGCAGGGAGATCTTTGATCATACAGTGACCTACACAAAATCGAAATTGACCTCTACCAGTAATTAAAGATTTCTTCCGATGGACTGAATGATCGGTCAATCTGAAGACTGCATTAACACAAAAAATGGAGATCGGTATTCTGGCTTTATAGGATCACAAGGCTGCCGACACTTTGCTAGCAAGATCCTAAATTTTGTTGTATGAAGATCGGTCAATCTGAAGACTGATGCAGCGGTGGCCGGCCTACGCGAGGATGCCACAGCCTGCGGCCGCGCAGCCGGGGGGCCGCATCGCCCCCGACGGAGGGGTGTGGCCCTGCACGCGCTCAGAGCTGGGCCCGATGACACGTCCTTTTCAAAAAAAGATCTTCCTCTGGTTCCTCGACTGTTTTGACTTTCGCATTGCCCAGTTCGACGCCCAGCTCGCCCTCGTCGATGCGCTGCACGCCGGACTTTGTCCTAGCTGTTGTCGGGCGGAGGCCTAGCAGTATAGCGGGCGTGTGGGCATGACGGCGGCGGAATGTGTCAGGGTGTTAGCACTAATCTTGACTTGGCGTGAGTTAGTTAGTGCATGGCTTGTTCGCTAGCTGCATGTAGGGAGTTAGCTGAGTCGTGTGTGTCTGTTGAGAAAGATGCTCACGATCCTGCATGTAGTTAGTGGTTAGTTAGGCATGGGTTAGTGGCCGGTATGGCCGGCTAGCTAATGTGTGCGTGTGCTATTTAAGGAGCAGGCGTGGTGATATGAGAGAAGCTAGGAGAAACAATGTAGTCTCCAGTGGTCTCGTGTGAGTGTGCCCGTGGTGGTTGCCGGGGCTGCTGTTCGCGGAGTGTGCCAGCCAGCCAGAGTTTGTGCTCGGGAATAGAAAGAGTAGGGCGTCTGTCGCCCACGGCGGCGTTCGTGCGCCGGCCGGGAAATAACTTGTGCTTCTTCTACCTTGTTTGAGCGAGAGAGAGAGCCACAGCGGGGCTGCCGGAGGGCAGCCCCAACATTTGGTATCAGAGCCTCAAAGGCGACGGTGGCCATGTCGCGCGGTGAGTCCGCGGCGAGCAGGGTGGATGCGGCTGTGGCGCGCGGTGTGTCCGCGGTGAGCGTGGTGGATGCGGAGGCGGCTGCGTGATGGAACTCCGGGCTGTGTGTCGGCCTATGGAGGTGCGTGGTGCAGCGGCAACCACGGAGGACGCAACGGCGGCGCGTACACGGCGCGACGAGGAGGTCGCGGAAGCGCAGCACGGCGCGACATCGTGGAGGTGCTGCGCGGCGGTGGAGGCTGCAGTGGCACGGTCGTGGTGATCGGCGTGTGTGCGCCAGGTCGAGTGCTACACGGTGGAGACCGGCGTTTGTGCGCCAGGTCGAGTCCGGCACGGTGGTGATCGCCGTAAGCGCGTCCAGGTCTCACGGATGAGAAGGTGGCTCCCGTACGAGAAGATCAGATCGTCATGCGTACGTGCGCGGGACGATCGTGAAGAAGATGGCGTTCGTCGCCGAAAGAGTAGATGCGGCGTGTGTCCCTGGAGACAGAGAAGATGGAGGCGACCGGCGTCAGTGCGCCAAGGTCGGGGCTGGGCAGAAGGCAAGGCTGGCCAAGTCGCAGCCCGTTGGAGAGAAGCCACGCCGTAGGCGACGACCACGGCGGCTGCATCAACTTCGGCAATGGCATGTCAAGATTAGGGGGGAAATTGTTAGCACTAATCTTGACTTGGCGTGAGTTAGTTAGTGCATGGCTTGTTCGCTAGCTGCATGTAGGGAGTTAGCTGAGTCGTGTGTGTCTGTTGAGAAAGATGCTCACGATCCTGCATGTAGTTAGTGGTTAGTTAGGCATGGGTTAGTGGCCGGTATGGCCGGCTAGCTAATGTGTGCGTGTGCTATTTAAGGAGCAGGCGTGGTGATATGAGAGAAGCTAGGAGAAACAATGTAGTCTCCAGTGGTCTCGTGTGAGTGTGCCCGTGGTGGTTGCCGGGGCTGCTGTTCGCGGAGTGTGCCAGCCAGCCAGAGTTTGTGCTCGGGAATAGAAAGAGTAGGGCGTCTGTCGCCCACGGCGGCGTTCGTGCGCCGGCCGGGAAATAACTTGTGCTTCTTCTACCTTGTTTGAGCGAGAGAGAGAGCCACAGCGGGGCTGCCGGAGGGCAGCCCCAACACAGGGTGCCGGTTGGGGGCCGAGAAGACCGGCACCGGAGAAGGATGCATACTGAAGGGACGGCGGAGAACCTACCCCGCTGCCGCTGTAACATGGGCTAGCGAACAGGGAGGGACAGATTAACTAATTGCCATTAATTGTGCCTTCTAATGTGCTGTTTCCTGTGAGCGGGCTCCTCTCTCCCCTTCCTAGTCGGTCGTCTCTTCTCTCCCCTACCTCACTCTGCCTCCGTCCTTGCTCGCCTTCGGTCAGGGCAGGCCGCCGTCTTTGACCTAGCGCTCCCGACCTCCCTCCCCAGCGACCTGCTCTCCTCCTCACGTGGTTGCGAGCCACCATGGTTCCGCCTCGAGCGTGTCCCCGACGCCCTCCAAGGCAGGGCCGCACCCAACGCGTCGGTGCCATCTCACCTGTCACCCTGCCTTCGTCTCCTCCCCGCGGGCTTCACTTTCAGCCGAGACCCATGCTGTTTCAACTGCCGGCCATGCCGCCTTGGCCTCCTTTGCTGGCAGGACGGAGCAGGGTGCAGGTGCAACGCAACGCACGTCACGTGCACGGCGCACCTGCCTCGTATCTTTTTCTTTTTAAAACACCTGCCGCGTATTTTCACGTCGGCTTCGAGACTAACCAGACGGGAAATCCGCATATCTTATTTTCATCGGCTCCATGTAACGCGATTGATCATGTTTTCGTTCATTGATGGATGTACTGGTGTGGTTGCTGGGTGATCAGGGCCTGGCGTGGTGGCATGTGTGCAACAATGTCCATGACAACACATGCATGGTACGTACTTACTATCTGCACGACCTTATTGTGTCCATGCAAGGCAATAGATTTATTTGCATGGTGTACATAGCGTAGAGCTTCAATCACCGAGATGTTGTAACCCGGACTGGTTCTTTGTTTCTCGAACACTATATTCGTGCAAGTACAAATATCACACGAGTCCAATCAGAACTCCTATTGCGCTAGATAAATAGCACGCGAGGATCTCTTCTTTATTAGTCCGACTATAACTCCTATACGTGACTTTAGGTGGAGGTGCAATCTGTGTTAAGTAGCTCAACTCAACATTGAAGAGATTTTGTCCGTTAGATCTACGTAGCTTGACGGTCAAGATTCAATGTATCTACGAAGTTTGCTCTTTTATAAGTAGTATAGATTTGTCCCAGAAACATTATTAATTGATTCATGATGTGTTATTGCTTGTTCTCTAATTATTTGTTCTAATATTTCTCGTGAACTGTGAAGGTGTCCTGACATTTATGTTTTTCCCACTCTTAAGGACTAGCGAAATATCACTTTGACATGTTCTCTCGATACTTGAAGCAAACGTATATCTTTAGTTGCATTGTTATTCATGATCTTTTATTTGTGTTACTTATCATGATGCAAGGTGATTGTTATGCTTTATTATTAAAATTCTATTTATCATGCTTGTGTTTAAGTTCTATGATCTCAGCTTACTTATGCTTTTACATTATTGATGATCAAGTTTATGTTGGTAGCATGTCACCTCTAAAATAATGTGTTTTTATCGTTTACCTACTCGAGGACGAGTAGGAACTAAGTTTGGGGATGTTGATACGTCATAAACGTATCTTTAATTTCTGATGTTCCATGTTGTTTTCTTATTGTTTCTCACATGTTTGCTATACACATTATGTCATTTTTATCGATTTTCTTGACTGACCTATTGACAAGATACCACAGAACCAGTTCCCTGTTTTCTGCTGTTTTTAGTTTCAGAAAAGTTGTTCTGGAAATATTCTCGGAATTGGAAAATTTGAAGCCCGGAAATCTTAGAATTCCCGAAGGTTCCACGGAGTCCCGAAGAGACCCGGAGGGGGGCCCCAGGGGGCCCACACCATAGGGAGGCGCGCCTCTGGCCACACCATGGGGTGGTGTGGCCCCCCCGACCTCCACTGCCTTTGCCCGTTCGCCTATTTATACCCCCTAGACGTAAACCCTAAAGATATACCACTTCGTCCCGAAAAACACCCGAGGCCACCGTCATCTTCATCCCGAGATCGGGAGGGTTCTAGAGCTCTCCCCGGCACCCTGCCGGGAGGGGAATTTATCACCGGTGGGGTCCGCACCACCATGCCCTCCTCCGAAGTGATGCGTGAGTAGTTCATCCCTGGACTACGGGTCCATAGCAGTACCTAGATGGTTGTTCTTTCCACTTTGTACCTCATGTTTAGATCTCGCGAGCTGCCTCACATGATCGAGATCATATTTATGTAATGCTACATGTTGTGTTTGCTGGGATCTAATGAATGTTGAATGTTATGTCTTCTGATTATCAATGTATCATGTTATCTTCATGCATATGTTATTTATAATATTGCACGCTCTCCGTTATTAGTAGATGCTCAGGCCAAGTAGATGCTAGTAACTCCAAGAAGGAGTATTTATGCTCGATAGTGGGTTCATGCCTCCTTTGCATCTGTGCACGAGTGACAGAAACGTGACTGATGGAGGATGTGTTGTTGCCATTAGGGAGAAAACAACGGTCTTTACCTAGTTTACATTGTTTACATTACGCACTTTGCTTACCGCGATAATCTGTTGCTTGCAACTTAATACCCAAAGTTTGTTCGAATGATATTCGGAGGGTGGATTATTAGACATAGATGCAGTTGGATGACAGTCTATGTATTTTGTTGTAATGCCCGCATGTATCACATAGTATTTATGTCTTGCATTTGCACTACAGTGCAGCCTTCATTTCTGTCAATTGCCCAGCTGTAATTTGTTCACCACACATGTTATTTATCTTTCACGGAGAGACACCACTAGTGAATTGTGGACCCCGGTCCATTTTCCTCATACTGATAAAACACCTACTGCTTTCATTTTGCTTTCATACTGTTCCTACTGTTTTCCTACTGTTTTCCACACCATACGTTTAACCTCTTTGTGTTCAGCAAAACCGGTGAGATTGACAACCTTCACTGCTTCGTTGGGGCGAAGTGATTTGATTGTGTTGTGGAGGTTCTACGTTGCTGCTGAACCGGTAGTGCGCCCTGCCACCTCAGCTGCATCAACCTTCAGAAGTGCTTCTTCCTCCTACTAGTCGATACAACCTTGGTTTCTTTTCTAAGGGAAAACTTGCTGCTACACTCTTCACCCCTTGCGCTTGGGGTCTCCTAACGAGTGTGTGTCTACACTCCATCAATGAAGGCTAATCTCCAAATTAAGATTGGTTGGGGAAGCTTCATGAGCAAGAGTCCGTCGTCCAGTTGGCGGAAATCAATGACGGAATGCTCCTAAACCTTCCCGGGGGCTACTATCGGGGATATCCAAAAAGGGGTATCCTTCGGCATCGAGAAGGCCAGACTGCGGAGTGGCCCAAGTGATACGACTGAAGGCCGTATTGGACGGCCCGTAGGACGAAGCGCATAAGGACGTTCCACACGGCGGCCCTACAATCCCATCCAAGCTAGGTTAGAGCTCGGATGACCGTAGAATATAGGTTTAGTTGTGTTAATGGTAGATCTCTCTTATAAGTCTCGATCCGGCCTGCTTACATAAAGCCTGACTAGATAAGTCATAGGGAAAACTCGATCTAGCCTAGGTACTTGTAACCTATGTCCAGCAACTGTCGCCATAGTTGATATTGCAGGAAGTAGGGAGCCAATCCGGATGACCTGAACCTAGCAAAAGCTCCGTGTCTTCGTCCTTAGCACTCCCCCACGTTCTCTACCTCCGGGATATGGCATCCCCTGCCACGAAGTTATGGGCTAGAACTCGACAGGGTAAAACCTGTACAAATGTCCAAATAGTGTAAAAAGTGGAGTTCACTAATTCAGTTACTTTTGATTTATCTAGCTTTCCTATACTGGTAAGCATTAGAGAGGATTTTGTTTTTTAACTGAAACATTGGGGAATATATAGCTTGTTGAGGATGCAAATAAATCAAGTGGAAGATGGGTAAATCGTATACAGATTTCAATAGTATATCAACTCTATTTTTTACATGATTGGCCGCTAGAATATATCCTGGGTAGTTTGTAGTTTTAGAGTAAGAGCATGTCTGTTTTTGTTTTTAGCATTGCATCAGCGGAACATATAAGAGGCAACAATTCACAGAATATCGAACAGTTCAAGTTAAAACTTACAAGAATGTAAAAGGAAACACAAATTTATTGTGCATAGTCACTTGTATGTTTCTCGCCTATGTGAAGGCACATCTAATCATCTTTCCATCATTCTCCAGGCATATACACGTCTTGGTATGCACGACGAAGCTAAAGCAACAACGTTACAAGCTGCTAACAATGGCGACGAGCTATTTGGTAGTCTAAAGTTTACTCTGGGACAAAATGCTCTTATGGATACATTACTAGACCGAGTATCATTCGAAGGAACATACTGAGACATGTCACTAGTAGAGAACCCTCCATTTCATCCCGGTTTACAAGGGCTATTCGTCCCGGTAGCCCAACCGGGATGGGGCAGCCGGGACAAATGCCCCTCCCCATTCATCCCTGTTGAGTTACGAACCGGGATGAATGGGTAGTCCACTTGGCCGGTGGACCATTCATCCCGGTTTGTAACACGAACCGGGATGAATGCCTCATCACCATTTTTTTTAAAAACAATTCAATTTTTTTCAGTTTTTATTCAATTTTTTGCATTTGAATTTTTTAACCGTTAATCGCACTACAGACTCATTTATCTCTAACCATTCTTAATTACAATCTAAATTACTCGCCTCTAATAACACTTCCCCACAAGTCACCCATCCTAAGACTACTCTACCCCTGACACGCTTAACTTCTTAGTTCCTTACCCATGAGCTACCTAGAAAGACTAGATGCTTACCTGTACTATCCTATCAACCCATGAAATATGATGTCACACAACTTTATTTTATGTATCAAAATAATTATTTAAATAAAATAAATAAATAATTAATAATAATCTTGAATTAAAATATTCTTGAATGCAAATAATAGTTAACTTATTTGCTTTTTTCACTTAATATTGAATAATTTTATCCGCAAATCCGTAAATCAAAATTTGACAAATAATATGTCTAAACCAAAAAATGAGAGAAATACAAATATGACATCCATATCATCTATAACCTAACTCTTAACAAGTTTTCCTCCGGTTTGTGCAATCGGGGACTATCACGCTATAAGTGCATGTAAACTCTCTAGAGAGAAGTGGATGCCGGTGAAGCAGGTCACACCCCGGAGTGCAATTTTTGCAATACAAAATCTATATAACACTTTTACACACATGATATGGAACCCACTAGCTTGTGGTGGGAACTCGATGCTTCGGAGCCCCACTCGGGCCGGTGAAACACTATAGAGAATTTTTTTTTTGCAAAGCACCAACCATAAATATGTTGGAAAATTTGAGAAATACATTTTTTGAAAACAATAAACCATGTTAGATGCACAAATAACAAAATTGTTTACTCTGAAAAGGTTTTTATCCACCTCTTTTGAAAAACACAAGTTCATGCCGATTCAGCTGGAAACGGGTCAAATTTGAACTACAAGTGCCTCGTAGTTTGCTCATGATTTTTGGAAAAAATTCATTTTTAGCTACACAACTACCTATTTCAACATAGATACACTGAGAGTTTCTCAATATTCAACCCCTAGCTACGAACGACAATGTCCGCCGTCTTGACTTTTCCCTGAAACCGGCTGAGAAAATTCCAGAAAATTCAAAGAAACCCAAAATGGTGCAAGACCTTAGCGTGGTGTCCTCATATATGTCCTAGTATCCACCAAAAATTATAAACTTTGAATATGACAGTTGTGTTGAAAATGTGTTCACAAAAAGGAGCTATCTCCTCCAAACATTCTAGGTTTTCGGTGCAAATGACGGGTGTTATGGCCAAATCAATGGCATAGTTTCTTTTAGTGTGCCCATATTCCACACAAACATGCATGTTGGAAGCACGAACAATGTTCACGGAGGAAGATTTCCTTTTTATTGAATAAAAAACCATTTTCTTTTTTCCGAGTGTCAAAAATGGTTTTTTTTGTGAAGGACCTACCACAAATATGTTGCAAAACTTGGGAGATGCATTTTTTGAATATACTAGACCATGTTATATGCACAAATAAATAATTTTTTTCCTAAGAAAAAGTTTCCATTAACCTCTTCTGAAAAACACAAGTTTCTGCCGATTCAGTTGGAAACATGTCAAATTTGAACTACAAGTGTCTCGTAGTTTGCTCATGATTTTTGGAAAAAATCATTTTTAGCTGCACAACTACCTATTTCAACATAGATACACCGAGAGTTTCTCAATATTCGACCCCTAGCTACGAACGGCAATACCCGCCGTCTTGACTTTTCCCTGAAACCGACTGAGAAAATTCCAGAAATTTCAAAAAAAAATGACGCAGGACCTTCGCGTGGTGTCCTCATATATGTCCTAGTATCCACCAAAAATAATAAACTTGGAATACGACTGTTGTGTTGAAAATGTGTTCACAAAAAGAAGCTATCTCCTCCGAACATTTTAGGGTTTAGGTGCAAATGACGGGTGTTATGGCTAAATCCATAGCATAGTTTCTTTTAATGTGCCCATATTCCACACAAACATGAATCTTGTAAGCACGGACAATGTTCACGGAGGAAAATTTCCTTTTTACTGAATAAAAAAACCTTTTCTTTTTTCGAGTGTCAAAAGTGGTTTTTTTGTGAAGGACCTACCACAAATATGTTGCAAAACTTGGGAGCTGTATTTTTTGAATATACTAGACCATATTATATGCACAAATAAACAATTTTTTTCCTAAGAAAAGGTTTCCATCCACCTATTTTGAAAAACACAAGTTTCTGCCGATTCAGCTGGAAACGGGTCAAATTTGAACTACAAGTGCCTCGTAGTTTGCTCATGATTTTTGGAAAAAAAAATCATTTTTAGCTACACAACTACCTATTTCAACACAGATACACCGAGAGTTTCTCAATATTCAATCCCTAGCTACGAACGACAATACCAGCCGTCTTGACTTTTTCCTGAAACCGGCTGAGAAAATTCCAGAAAATTCAAAAAATCCCAGAATGGCGCAAGACCTTCACGTGGTATCCTCATATCTGTCCTAGTATCCACCAAAAATGATAAACTTAGAATACGACAATTGTGTTGAAAATGTGTTCACAAAAAGAAGCTATCTCCTCCGAACATTCTAGGGTTTCGGTGCAAATGACGGGTGTTATGGCCAAATCCATGGCATAGTTTCTTTTAATGTGCCCATATTCCACACAAACATGCATCTTGGAAGCACGGACAATGTTCACGGAGGAAGTTTTCCTTTTTATTGAATAAGAAAACCATTTTCTTTTTTTCGAGTGTCAAAAATGGTTTTTTTTGTGAAGGACCTACCACAAATATGTTGCAAAACCAGGGCTAGGGTTTCACCGGAGTGGGGCTCCGGAGCGTCGGATTCCCAGCACAAGCTAGTGGGTGCCATACTATGTGTGTAAAAGTGTGTTATGGGTTTTGGATGGCAAAGATTGCACTCCGGAGTATGATCTGCTTTCCCGGTTCCAGACACGAACCTTTAGCCCCGGTTCCAGACACGAACCGGGGCTAAAGGGTGCCCCTTTATTAATCACACATTATTTGGCATAACTTATAATTATCTTAATGGCATGTATAACCAAATCCAATTGGACCAGTACCCATTTATTTATCACACATGCATGAAAATGATGTTTTCTGTTGGACATTTTCTTCCTAAGCATTTTGATATTTTGCTTGCAATTTTCTGAGCATTTATGAATATTTGGTGAATATTTTCATATAGCAATTGAATCTGCCATTTTTGGGGAATGCAATTTAGTAATGATACCAAAGTTCATCATTGGTTAGAAATGCTTGAAAATAGATAGTAAATGTTCATATGAACATTTTGAGCCATTAGACATGATTTTTGGAATTATTTGGAATCAATTATTAATTTCCAAAAAGGGATTTCTATTCTGCCATTTTTAGTGTTGCATTTAAACAGAGCAGAAAAATAACTCCATTCTGTCCAAATAAAATATAGATGTGTAGAGTTTGTTAAGACAAACATTTTGACACCTTATGTCGGGGGGTTACCCCCGAGTAGGGGTAAAGCAAGTGCTAAAGGCAAGGTCAAGGGAGAGTTTTAGCTGAATAGCCGGCTACCCGGTACTCGCTACCCGGTAGACTGCTATCCGGCCTTACCTGCTAATGGCCAGAAGGAAGAATCAAGGAAGTTACATTCTTCCGAGTAGAGGAAGTGGTCCGAGTAGAGGGAGTGAGTTCCAACTCGGGCCAGAAGTCAATGGAGACGTTCTGACAAAGGATCCCGCGTATCCTGCGTCCGTACAGGCGTGCGGTTCAACTTACGGAGTGCGTGACTATCCGCACCACGGCGTGGCTACAGTCCGGTAGGCGCCTGTCTAGTCCTGTCACTGACAGAGGGGACAGACAGGGCTAGGGGCCTACCCTATCTCATTGACAAGGGTGGACGGGTCCCATCTCCGAACGGCGCAACGACTTACGGGGCGAGTGTCAGCGGGAACCCGGAGGCGTGCGCGGTTCTGCAGGGCTCCTGTCACATCCCGTCGTACTTTATACTTGTTTTCTATTCGGCTGGGCACCAGTATATAAGGTGCCCTGCCTCCTCCTGTGCGAGGGTCGACTCGTTCGTTGGGAACACTTAGAGAGAACTAGAGAGAGCAAGAGTGGCTACTCGGCTGAAGGCCTGATTGTACTGTGGCTACTCGGTAATACACATATAGAGAGAGAGGCAGGAGTAGGGGTGTTACCTCCACACGAGGGCCCTGAACCTGGGTAAGATCTTGGTGTTTGCATTGTTCGTGACCTACCACACGCGGCTACTCGCCGTGTGATCCCTCCCCGAGCACCTCCAACGTCCATTGGCCCCAACTTTAGCCATCCCATGGCATCTGCCGTGATACCACCACGACAGTTGGCGCCCACCGTGGGGCAGACAGAGGCGCTGGCTAGAGTCCATGCTCGGACGGGACTCATTTCTGCTACTGGGGAGCGCGTGGTCTGTGGCCTTGTCCACAGATTCGGCTCCTTCGACTTCGTCACCGGTAACGCCGGAGATTTCGGCGGGAGGCCCATGCCGGCAAGCGGCTCGGTGCTCTCCTTCGGGTCGCACCTCGTCTACGTCGCCACCGCCATCGTCCGCGAGTTCCCAGAGGAGGTGCTGATCGTGGAGGATCCTCCAGCTGTGATCGCTGCCCGCGGAATGCCGATTGGCCGTTCTGCGGACAGCGTGGAGGTAATGGTGGCCGGCCTGGCTACCGATGCCGGGAAGGGCGCTGATGCGGATGCGGGCGTCATCGAGGATCTTGCTGGCCCGAGCGTTGGCGGGAGGACCCACAAGCCCTACGAGAAGGATTCCAACATACCTCTCTCCACTACACCAACGATACCGGCATCCGCGGTGCGGATGGGCATGCCGCCTCCCACCGAGCTTGAGCTCTTGACCATGAGGGCGCAGCTCGACCGGCAGCGCCAGGAGTTGCTCTCCGAGCAGCTGGAGCTGGAAAAGGTTAAGCTCGAGCTTAGCCTAGACCAGAACGAGTACAACAAGGCCCACGGCTTTACTCCTGTTGCTAGGAAGTCTAGCAAAGTAGGCGCTACGCGTCGCAACTTAGGCGCCGAGATGGCGACAGTTGTAGAGGCTCCTAGCCAATCTGCCACCGCAAACACCTCCACCAGGCCTAGATACAGCACCCCCGCCAAAACACTTAGAGCTGCTGAGGCTGTAGCCGCAGAGTTGCCAAACCTAGCTGGCGACGCGCGCGCTAGACAGCAGGAGAGGCTCAATGAGCTAGTGCTAGAGGCTGCTAGGCAGAACGAGGAGTTCCGGAAAGCCAATCCGGGTGCTGGAGCTTCTCAGGTGGTGCATTCGCATGCGGTCAGATCTAACGATCAGGCCTCATCCCCGCATCCCAGTCGCGAGAGGGACCAGAGTGTACGCTCTGGAAAGGGTAGAGAATGCAGGTGTACGACCCGGTTCTCGCCGCGAAACAGCGCGCTGTGCCGCGAGAATCCGGTCAGAAACACACTAGTGCAGGAGCAGGCTATCAAGCCCATAAAGCTCAGAGTAAGGCACAAAGCGGAGACAACGCGGGGCCTTCTCGGCGTCCTGCTGCTCAGCCTACCTGGCAGAGGACGCAACAGCCTGCTGCAGCACAGCCGCGTGCGGCTGCGCCAGCAGCCAACCCTGTGGTGCAACCCGCTGTGGTGCAGGAGAACAGGTATGATGATGGCTACTCGGCGATGGGGCTAGCCGGTTATGCTGACCCCAGGAATGTAGCTGATCGCCTTGGTGAGCGCATGTTGGAGCCCAGTGATGCCAGGTTCAAGCTGGACAGGATCAATCTGTCCGCGCAACTCGAGAACAGGGGGCCGCCTCGCCCAGAGTGCTTTGGCCCTCGCATCATGAACGAGCCATAAGTGAACCACTTCCAGCTGGCCAGAGGGACCAAGTTTTACAATGGCAGCACCAAGCCGGAGGACTGGTTGAGCGATTATGTCACAGCCGTGCACATTGCAGGCGGCAACCGGAGATGGGCTGTGCGGTATGTTCCGCAAATGCTTGAGGGTCCAGCTCGGACTTGGCTCAACAACCTGCCCAAGGACAGTATCAATTGCTGGCTGGACTTCTCGGAGGCCTTCATCAGCAACTTCACCAGCACTTACAAGAGGCCGAATAGGCCGCAGCAGTTGTCCGCTTGCAAGCAGCGGGAAGACGAGACCGATCGCGAGTACCTTACTCGGTGGAGCACCTTGAGGAACACCTGTGAAGGTGTGAATGAGGCCCAGGCCATCACTTGGTTTGCGCAGGGTTGCAGACATGGCAGCATGCTCTGGCAGAAGCTGCAGCGCGAGATGCCGAGTACACTCGCGGAGACTATCAAGATCGCGGACATGTATGCACTTGGCGACCCAACCCAGCCTCTGATGGACTCCCCCGAGCCGAGAAGGAACTACAACAACAACAGCAGCAAGCGCAATGATTTCCGCAACAAGCGCAGGGGTGACCGGATTGATACTCGGTATGATCCCGAGGAGGTAAATGCTGTGACCACGGCTACTGGGAGTAGCCAGAGGCAAAAAACTGCTGGAGCCCAGTACGGGCAAAACCAGAATCAGGGCCAAGGCATCAAGAAGCCGTACAATGCTCCCCAGCAGGGTAGCGGCAACTCGGGTCCTGCGCCAAACTTCATCTTCACGGATATGAAGGATGGCCCCTGCAGCTTCCATACTCGGCATCCAGCCAGGCCAGCCAACCACACTACTCGGCAGTGCAGTTGGTGGGAACAAATCAAGAACGAGGGCTTGCCTCCTCCTCCTCCTCTGCCAGCAGCGAATGCCAATGTGCAGCCAGCTCGGGCTCCCGCTCCCAGGCCTGCAGCCTTCCCGAGAAGAGAAAATGTCAACCAGGTGGCTTTAGGAGCCAACCGCAACTTCAACAACGACCGCTACCGCAACTACAACAACAATGACCGCAACCGCAACTACTACACCCGCAACAACAACAGAGGCAACAACAACAACAACAACAACCAAGGTAACAACAACAACGGCAACAATGGTAGTGAAGACCGCAACCAGTACCAGGAGCACCACGAGAGCTACATGATCTTCGTCACCGAGCCAGTCGACAAGCAGTCGCAGCACAGGCGTGCGTTGGAGGTAAATGCTGTCATCCCGGCGGTGCCTCACTATCTGCGCTGGTGCGACCAGGAGGTGACTTGGTCCAAGGCTGATCACCCCAAGGTGATGCCCAACCCGGGTAGCTATGCTTTGGTGCTGGATCCCACTTTCCTCGGACCCGAGAAGAACGTCCGCTTCAGCAAGGTGCTGATTGACAACGGCAGCAGCATCAACATCATGTATCTGGATACACTGAAGAAGCTCGGCCTTGCCGAGAACATGCTGCTACCCAGCAAGACCACATTCCACGGAATTGTGCCGGGGGTGTCTTGTGCTCCAATCGGCCGCATCTGGATGGATGTCCTATTCGGCACCAGGGAGAACTGTCGCACCGAGTGCGTCCAGTTTGAGGTGGTTGATCTTCAGAGCCCCTACCATGCCCTTCTCGGTAGGAATGCACTCACCAAGTTCATGGCTTCTACTCATGCTGCCTATCTGAAGATGAAGATTCCTGCTCCTAATGGAGTGATCACCATCTCGGGTGACTACAAGAAGTCCATGGAGTGTGCCTCTGCTGGTTCCCAGCTGGCGGAATCCATGGTCATCGCTGCCGAGAAGAAGAAGATGTACGAGGTGGTGGCTATGGCGCAAGCAGCGCAAGGTGGTGCGCCTGGCATGCCGAGTTCCCAGTACGGGACTGCATTCCAGGCGTCCCAGGAGACAAAGAAGGTCCAGGTCGACCCTGAGTTCCCAGACCGCGTTGCCATCATTGGCGCCGGGTTGGGAGAGAAATAGGAAAGCGAGCTCATCCACTTCCTCCGTGAGAATCGGGACGTGTTCGCCTGGTCCAATGAGGATTTACCAGGTGTCCCGAGGGAGTTGGTTGAGCACTCGCTACACGTGCGGCATGATGCCAAGCCAGTGAAGCAGGCGATGCGCCGCTTTGGCGATGAGAGGAGGAAGGCCATTGGTGACCAGATCACCAAGTTGCTGATAAGCAACTTTATCATGGAGGTTTTGCATCCTGACTGGCTAGCCAACCCGGTGATGGTTGAGAAGAAGAAGGAGGACCCCAAGGCAGATAACGCATGGCGCATGTGCGTGGACTACACCGACCTGAACAAGGCCTGCCCCAAAGATCCCGTTCCGCTACCCCGCATAGATCAGGTGATCGATTCCACTGCTGGTTGTGAGCTTTTGTCTTTCATAGATGCCTACTCTGGTTTTCATCAGATAGCTCTCAACCCTGCTGATCAAATAAAGACTGCTTTCATTACCCTGGTTGCGAAATGCGGGGGCTACCTATCAGAGATGCATGCAGAAATGCTTGCATGACCAAATTGGCAAAAATGTGCAGGTGTACGTAGATGACATTGTCATCAAAACGAATAAAACACATACTCTGCTTAGTGACATTGAGGAAACATTTGCCAACTTGCGCAAGTACAAGATGAAGCTGAATCCGACTAAATGCACCTTTGGCGTCCCGGCTGGCAAGCTACTCGGCTTCTTGGTATCCAGTCGGGGCATTGAGGCCAATCCTTCAAAGATAAAAGCTATTGAGAGCATGTCTTTGCCGAGATCCCTGAAGGATGTGCAAAAATTCACTGGTTGCTTGGCTTCTCTGAGCCGCTTCCTGGGCAGAATGGGCGAGAAGGCTTTGCCTCTGTATCAGTTGATGAAGAAAAATGACAAGTTCGTCTGGACACCGCAAGCTGATGTGGCATTCAAGGAGTTGAAAGACATGTTGGGTAGCGCTCCCATCTTGGCTAGTCCCCTACCCAAGGAGCCAATGCTGTTATACATTGCTGCTACCAATCGGGTAGTCAGTGTGGTGATTGTGGTGGAGCGAGAAGAGGAAGGCAAGAGTGTGCAGCGGCCGGTATATTATCTCAGTGAGGTGCTGTCCAGCTCCAAGCAGAACTACCCGCACTACCAGAAGATGACTTACGGCGTATACCTGGGCGCCAAGAAGTTGAAGCACTATTTCCAAGAGCATCCCATCACGGTGGTGAGTTCTGCTCCCATCTCGGACATCATGGGCAACAAGGAAGCAAGTGGCAGAGTAGCCAAGTGGGCAATAGAGCTGGCCGCGTACGCTCCCGCGTATGCGAGAAGAGAAGCCATCAAGTCTCAGATCCTTGCGGGTTTTCTGGTGGATTGGGCTGAGGTGCAGTATGAGCCTCCTACTCCGGTATCCAATTACTGGAAGATGCATTTTGATGGTTCCAAGGTGAAGGAAGGCTTGGGTGCTGGTGTGGTGCTCACGTCACCCAAGCGTGATCAACTCAAGTACGTGCTGCAAATTCATTTCAAGGCATCCAACAATGTAGCAGAGTACGAGGCCGTAGTACACGGCTTAAAGGTGGCCAAGGAGGTTGGCGTGCAGCGCATTATATGCTATGGCGACTCGGATCTCGTTGTACAGCAAGTTTTAGGCACTTGGGATGCTCTGGATGCCAACATGGCTTCATATCAGTTCCTGGTGCAAACCATGACTGGATTCTTTGAGGGATGCGAGTTCCAACACATACACAGAGCAGAGAATGAGGCAGCTGATGAGCTGTCCAAGTTGGGGTCTTCTCGGCAATACATCCCGGCTGGGGTTGCCTTGGAGCATTTGAGGAAGCCATCTATCAAGCCATACCCCAACTCGGAATCCATATTTGTTCCTTCTCTGCCTGGTGAGGAAGCTGTTCCCATGGAGATCGACTGGGAGGCTGCAAAAGGGAGCCCGGGGACTGGCGCCTCCAACTCGGGGACTGCCCCTCTTAACCCGGGGACTGTCACATTCATTGAGGGGGTTCTTGCCGCATGCACAAGGTCTCGAGGACTCGCCCCCAACCCAGAAGAAGAAGAAGTGGTGACTGATCCAATGGAAGTGGACGAACCAGTGTTTCCCATCCGGGAGACACCGAGTTGGGCTCTGCCCATATTATCCTTTCTAAAGGACGACACCTTGCCGAGTGATGAGGTTACCTCGAGGCAAATTCAGAGAAGATCCAAGGGCTATACAATCTTCAGAGATGTGCTCCATAGAAGAAGTCCTACTGGTGTGCTGCAGCGCTGTGTAGAGCCAGAAGAGGGAGAAGAAATATTGGTGGAGATACACCAAGGAGAATGCGGGCATCACGCCTCTTCTCGTGCTCTGGTCAACAAGGCTTTTCGGCATGGTTTCTTTTGGCTCACTGCCTTGAAGCAAGCTAAAGGTATAGTGAGGAAGTGCAATGGCTGCCAGAGATTCGCAAGTAAGATTCATATGCCAGCTTCCGAGTTGAAAACTATTCCCATTACTTGGCCATTTGCTGTTTGGTGCTTGGATATGGTAGGCCCTTTCAACCCGGCTAGAGGCAACATGACTCACATTATGTTCATGGTGGACAAGTTCACGAAGTGGATTGAGGTGAAGCCTATTCGGAAGTGTGATGGAGCCACTGCCGTGAGTTTCTTGAAGGATGTGATCTTGAGGTATGGCTACCCGCACAACATTATCACGGGTAATGGCACAAACTTTGCTGAAGGCAGGTTTGCGAAGTTCTGCAGAGATAAGCGCATTCGGCTAGATGTTGCATCTGTTGCGCATCCCGCCTCCAATGGGCAAGTGGAAAGAGCGAATGGCATGGTGCTATCAGGCATAAAGCCAAGGCTGATTGAGCCACTGCTGAAAACACCTGGGTGTTGGCTAGACGAGTTGCCAGCGGTGTTGTGGAGTCTAAGGACTACCCCTAACCGGTCAACCGGCTACACGCCATTCTTCCTGGTTTATGGAGCTGAGGCTGTGTTGCCCACTGACCTAGAGCATGACTCGCCCTGTGTAATGCTCTACACGGAGGCAGAGGCTAGAGAAGCTCAAGAAAATGACGTTGACCTGCTAGAAGAAGCAAGAGAGTTAACTCTGTCACGTTCAGCTGTTTATCAGCAAAACTTGAGGCGTTATCATAGCCGGAAAGTGAACCCAAGGGTTTTCCGAGAAGGAGACATGGTGCTTAGGCTCGTGCAGCGCACAGCCGGGATGCACAAGCTATCTCCTCCGTGGGAAGGGCCTTTCATTGTGAGCAAGGCTCTACACAATGACGCCTATTATCTTGTTGACGCACAGCCATCCCAGAAGAACAGGCCGGATAGAGCAGGGGAAGAATCCAAGCGCCCTTGGAATGTAGCGCTACTCCGCCGTTTTCATTCGTGAGCAAATTATGTATGTACTCTCTTATCCGAGTTAAACCTCTATTCGGCAATCTTAAATTGAACTCGGGGACTGCCCTCGTCCAACTTGCTCCGTGTTGTTCTATCCTGTTTTACCTTTGTCTACTCGGTTGCTCTGCTTAGAATTTCATAAGTACATTTAGTACTGTGTTTAAACCTAAAAGCCAACTCTTCGACTCTGCTGCTGTCCGAAACCCGGCTTCATGGCAAGCAAGAGAACAAGCTAGAGGTCAATGAGCACACGAAAAATTCCTAAGGAAAAGAGGAGTGCAGGAACCGAGTAGAGCGTTCTTTACTGTTTTTTCTTAACTTTTTTCGGCCAAGTGATGGGTAGCGTTACTATGAATGTTTCTAAGTGGCTAAGTATTTGAAACTTGATCTTTGACATCTTGTGACTCGACTACCAACAAAGCCACAAGTGGTAGGTAAGAGCTGAGACGAAAAGAGAAGAGTGGATGAAAAATGCAACTCGGGGACTTGCATGATAATGCAACCCGACATCGAGCCAAAGTTGCTCAAATATTAAGTAGCAAACTTCAAACTGGAATAAAAAAAAGAAGTAGCAACAAAGACTTAATTGTTTAGATACATCTGCACCCGGCATCCCGGGGATCTCATGAAAGTTTTAAGATAAAGTTTCAGGCAGCAGCATCGTGAGTAGTGGCGGTGTCGTCCGCAGCAATCTTCTCGGAGTTGGCCTTCTCGGCGTCAGCTTCAGCATCAACGTCCATGGCGGTGGCTTGCTCAGAAGTGGCAGTGGCCACCGAGATGGGGACGGTGGCTGAAGTGGAAGCAGCGGACTGGGTGCGGAGTAGCGCCGCATCGTCAAGTGCCACGCCAGATGAGGAGCCCAACTCGGGAGCAGCTTGCTGGATCACCATCTCGGTGGTGATGGTGGCATCCTGGCCCTCGTCTTCCGGCTCCTCGTCGCTATCTGCAGCAACCTTGCCCTTCCCCTTCCCGGATCCCTCCTCGGCACCAGTGTTTTCGAAGACACTCAAGTCATCCGACTCAGTGTCCTCGTCTTCGTCCTCGCCTTCGCTTTCCGCCTCGGTGTCAGGCTCGGTGGGGCCGTCGATGAAGTGGGCGGTATCCGCGTAGGATGCGATCTCGTACGCAACTGCCTTGCGGCGTGCAACGCAGTCGGCATCATCTGACCACTTGGAGCCTTGGCGCATCTCGAGGATGGTGTCGAGGTTCAGGTTCTCGTACCAGCTGCATATGAAGCGAAGCAGCAGATCGGCCCCTGCCCGAGCTGCGGACGCACGCCATTTCTTCAGCTCGGCCTTTGCGCCGTCCAGCTTCTGGGAGATTTCGCGAATAGTCCTAGGCGCAGTTTCACCAGGCCAGAACAGCTGGTGCAGCTGCAAGGCCGTGGACACCAGGCTGGTGCCCAGGCCTTTGATCGAATGGAGCTGCGACTTGATACTGGTGAGGTTGTCCTCAATCGTGGATTTGGTGTTCATGGGCAACCCTTTTTCAGCTCGGACTTCTTGCGCCTTAGCCAAAGCAGGCGTGCTAGTCGCGCAGAGATCAGGGAAGATATCTGAGAGTGAAACCAGAAAGAGTTAGAAATGGAAGCAGAGCAGAGATGAAATCAAGTAGAAAAGTGGAAAAACGAACCAAGCCAAGCGGAAGAGGAAGGAAACAGCCAAGTGCAGAGAAGCGCAAAACTTACTATTGAGGTCGACGATTAGCGCGTCCAGCTTTCTCTTCCAGGCCTCCTCATCGGCAATGTGCCTGTCTTCGATGCTACGTGCATTGGTAAGCTGCTGCGCGAGCTGCACGTTGTGCTGCTTTAGAACTTCGATTTCCGCCTCGAGCGTCCTTTCCCTGGCTTTCGCCGTGGTTTCGGTCTTCAAGGTGTCCTCGAGAGTGGTCTTTAGCTTCACCTGCATCGCTTCGAACTCGGCGCGCTCGGCGTCGCGTTCCTTCTTAAGTGCTGCATCTCGGGCGGCCAACTGCTGCTGCACCGCGGCAGGCATCAAGCAATGGAGGTGCTCTTCCCGGAACTTCTTGTATTCTTCTGCGAGAAGGAGAGCAATGTTAGCAGAGTAATCAAGTAGAGGAGAAGATACAGACAGCAGAATAGCTGGCAAACTCACCTTCCAGCTCCTTGATCTTGCTCTCGGCGGAAGCGGTGAAGACATGGCAGTGCTCGTGCTGCTCTTGCAATTCTTTGAGTTTGTCTGCAGAGTAAACATAGTTAGAGCAAAGAGCAAATCCGGGCGTAAACACAAAACGCACTAACCGAATAGCTAAAGGCTTACTTTCGATTGCAGAGAGTTGAAGGGCACGATCCACTGCCGCCTGCTCCATCTCGGCGTCATCCTTGCGCTCTTTTTCCAGGGCCGCGAGGCGTTTTGTGGCAATGCTATGGTTCCAGAGCAGCCGCTGGAACAAGTTGGTCCTCTTCAAGAGGCTATTCTGTGAAGAAGAAAGAAAAGGAGTTAGACAATTTTTGGAAGATTTGGCCCGAGAAGACGGCAACTCGGTTGAGTACCCGTCTACTCGGCCCGAATCTCGGGGACTGGGTAGTGGCTAAGGAGAAAAAGAAGAACAGAGGAGAAGAGAAACCGCAACTCAGAACAAGCAAAAGGAACTTATAGCGTATGTCTGCTCGACGTCCTCGGCGGCTTTGCGGAGAACGAATAGCTTCACGGCCAGCGTGCTTGTACTGGAGGAGATGGTCATGGGATTGTGGCCCATATCAGCCTTGTTCCAATCAATACGCCAGTGATCCAGCGTGCCCACGGTGCTGCCATCCCATGTCTTGTTGCCATGGGCACGCTTTCCCACACCTGGTCGATGAAGCCTACTCGGTCCACGATCTGCATCAGCCCCTCGGATTGGATCTCAGTCTCGCCGGCCTCGCGCGAGTAGAACTCAAGGGGCTTCTTCTCCTTCAGCTTGGCGTCCACTGCCTTGGCCTGGCCGCCCTTCGTAACGGCGACCCGCTGCTCGCCCTTGGTCAACTCAATTTTGTGCTGCTTGGCCATTTGCAGAATGTATGGCAGGAAGCTGGGTTGCGCCTGAGCAGCACTTGACCCCTCGCCTGCGCCAGCAGACCCAACAGCAGCGCCAATTGTAAGCTGCGTGCTCTTCGCAGCTGCCTTTCCGCTTGACTTCGGCGGCGGCATCAGAGTAGAGTCCTGCGCAGCCTGGCGCGATGGATTCCTGCGGACAGCTACGGCTTCAGGTTTGGCGGCTTTCTTGGCGGCAACATCCGTCCGAGAAGCAGACGGAGGCGCTTGGCGCGAAGCGAGAGGATCCTGCTGAGATGCAGTCTTCTGGGTGCCTTGTTTAGGAGGAGGGCTCGGCGCGGTCTTGTGCGTGCTTTGTTTTGGTGGAGGGCTCGGTGCAGTCTTGGCTTTCTTTTGTGTTGGTGGAGAGCTTGGTGCAGTGGGTGGAGTAACCTGCTGGGTAGGCGGCACAGGAGGCCGGCTATCCGACGCAGCATCTGGCTGCGCTTGGTCCTGCAGGACTGGCTGTACCACAGTCTCCTCAACCCGCTGCTCGGCAGCGGGATCAGGTCTTGTGTCTCCTGTTTCTTCTACCCGCGGCGTGGCTGCGGGGTCATCCTGAACGGCAGCTTCGTCTTCCTGCTGCTCTATGTTCTCGTCTTGCCACTCAAGGGCGGCATGGTCTTGATGCTCAGCTTCTTGTTCAGTATTCTCCCCAGCTGAGGCAGCTGGGGGAGAAGGGGGTGTTTCATCGTGAGCAGCATCCTGCGTGTTTTGGTCCGCGCGGGCCTGCTGCTCCAGGTCCATGTCTTGGTCACCAGCGCCCGTGTTCTCGGCGCTGGCATCTTCTTCTTATGCCTTCACGGGAGAGGGCGCACGCGTCCTATCCCGTGCTGCTGGCTCTTCTTCATCCTCGGAGAGCTCAACGAGCTTCTCGAGGTCGATGACAGGTTGCCTCTTGGAGCTAGTGGGAGCTGCGGCAGCGTCAGCGTCCAGGGGGTCGCTGGAAGAGAAAGGAAGTTCAGAAACAGAGAAGGGGAAGAGAGCACCAAGAAGCAGCAGCAGAATGCAACTTGGATGAAAGTTACTTACCCCTTGCGGGTGGGGAGTTGCCTTCTGGCGGTGGTGATCTTCTTCTTCTTTTCAGTCTTCTTGGGCTTCTTGGCGGCAGGATCCTGGGCACCGCTACCTACCCTCTTCCGAGTGGTGGGAGCTGCGACAGAGAGAGGATCGACGTCGATGTCATCTTCTGTTGGAACGCATAGAGATAAACAAAAACTTTTCCTACGCGATGCTTCTAAGATCTAGCCGAGGTAGAAGGCCACGAGTATTACCACCAGACGCGCAGGTGCGGATTATCGATGCAGCGCGTCGGGGCAGTGCAGTCCCACGATCCGGTCCGGCCGATCCAATCCCTCGAACGTCAAAGTGCTGAACGTACAACACCTCTGCCGGTATCCACACGTACGAGGAGGAGCTCCGACAGCGGACTGCTAGGTCCGGTGCGGCGGCTGGACTGAGTGGGGCTAGGGTTCCCAACGCATGGGAGAGTGGACTCACGTGCTCGTTGGGCAACCTGCGCCTCTCTTTATATAGCGTATGGTAATGGGCTGCACAACACTTGTGGCCCATTCCCTCTGTGAGTCCGACTCACTAACTCAGTCCATTTCCGGTTCGGGTCCAACCCAACCAATACTTGCTCCTGCTCTTAAGTGTGCGACCCTGCAGGCTCATGGCGACTTGGACATGATTGGAGTCCAGCTCCCAATCGATCAATCGGTAGCGGCTCCTAGCAGAACGTGCCGACTCCCAAGTACCATTGAGTCATGACGACATACCTTTCAATGTGATATTCATCTTAGTCCCTTTTGACTCACGATATACCTTGTCGAGCTATAGGCGATTTATCGTCATCCCTTAAATAGCTCAACTCTCTTCTCGATTTGTGACATGTGATTCATCTGACTAACTCTTAGTCAACCGACACAGTTAACACTTAACTGAGTCGCGCATGGCCATGCTTCCTGAATCATATCACTCGAGAGGGCCCAGAGAATATCTCTCCATTCGGAGGGGCAAAATCCCATCTTGATTATCCACATCACGCAGCTTGCTTCTCATTCGACCCGAACTCTGCCTTTATAGTTGCCTTGTCACAGAACAACGTTTGACAGAACCTAAGTCGGTGATCCACAACTCAGATTGTGCGACAACCTCAGGTCTAAGGATTACATTGATTGAGACATGCAAATGACGACTTGATCGTTGCATCTCAATGTGGGTCAGTCCGACTTGCTAAACTCTTTAGCCAAGTCCGTGAGCGTTGGAATGGCATCACCATGCCCATGACAAGTGGAACCGAGTCATCAGCCAACTCTCACATTAGTCTAGGGTGTGTGTCCAGTACAACCTTAATGACTAAGGACAATTTAGTATGAACAACATGAATACATAGTTCCACAATCGAATCACATATTCAATGATATATATCAGATGTTCAAAACAAGGACAACTTAACAACTTTATGAATACAGTGGGAATTACATCATACATGATTGCCTCTAGGGCATATTCCCAACATCTTCGTCTTCCTCGTCCACCTCAGGGTCATCTGCAGTATAGAAGAGAAAAAAGGTTTGAGAAACAAAAAGGGAAGTTGGATTGCGCTACTCGCGGTCAGAAAGGCGAGCTTGGTCACCTTCGTCGTCCTCGGACCAATCCCGAATGGACGCATCAACTTGATGCTTACCCGGCTGCTCGGCGTGGGGGATGCAGAGGGTGTCCTGGGTATCGTAGGCGGTCTCGTCGTCCTCTTCTCGGTCGCTGTGCCAGTTGGCCTCGAAGCGTTCCTCGTCTTCTTCTGCTTGGCGATCAATATGCTGGAAAGACAAGAAGGTGATACAAATCAATTGAGTACAAGGCTGAGAAGTTCTACTCGGTACGGCATGCAAACACAAAGCATACATGCCCAGGAATTTCTATTCAGAGTAGCATGCAAACACAAAGCATATTCGGCTAAGGTTGTCTACTCGACACGGCGTGCAAACACAAAGCACATAAAGCCAACGAAATGTTTGTGGCGTTCTGCTCGGCGCAGCATGCAGACACTAAGCATACTAAGCTGGAAAGCCACCTACTCGGTATCAAAGTGCAGAGACAAAGCATAAAGGACTAACCTGTTCAATTGGCTTGGCGCGGCTGTACGGCACGAAGCCATACTGCCAGGTGTCAGTGAGCGATGTCTTCATGATGGATCTCGCCCAGACGGCCACATCGGCAGTGCTGAGCTCAAAAGTAGTAGTCCTTGTGCAGTCCCGTGTGCCTCCCATGTAGCACATCTTGTGGGAGCGACGCTGGAGCGGGAGCACTCGCCACGAGATCCAGCACGCGATGGGGTCATCGCGCTTGAATCCCAACTCCGTCAACTCGGCGAGGCGCTTCTCGATCTGAATGATATCGTCGAGGCTCTTCGGGTTGTAACCCCAGTTTTGCTGGGTTGGCGGCGCGTTCTTCCACTTAGGAAGCCCTATCCGGTCCTGGACGGGCGCTCCTTCTTCGGTGGGGACATTCTTGACATAAATAAAGGAGCGCTGCCACTTGCTTATCGTATCGAGTCCCTTGACGCGCGGGTGGCTGCCGACGCTGCGCTGCAGCATCATGGCGCCCCCCGTCTTCGTCATCGCGCGGGCGCTCTCCGTGCTTCCGGGCTTGGGGACGCTCTGCTTATGGAAGAAGAAGTAACGTGCCCAACTATGGATAGTTGGGTACACGCCGAGAAACGCCTCGCAGACCACGGCGTGGAAGGCGAGCATCACCATGGCGTTGGGGGGGAGATGATGCGGCTGCAGACCGAAGTTCTTGAGGAACTCCTTGATGAAATCTGACACCGAGAGGCCGAATCCCCGCTTGAAGTGCGCGAGGAAGACGACAAATTCGCCCTCCTCCGGCGTGGGGACGATCTCATTGCCCGGAGGCCTGCACCGCACGCCGGGAGGGACACGGCGGGTATTGACTAGCCATCGGCAGTCTTCCGCCGTGACATCGGACCCCTCCCAACCGGCGCGGCCATCATCGTCTCCGCGAGCCATGGAGATAAGGAGGTTTGTGGAAGATTGGACTGGCAAGGTGTATGGAGGAATTGCTCTCTTTCCGACGGCGCGTAGGGCAGCGGCGCGGCAAGGATTTGCGGCGGCGGCGTGTTCAGCGGCGGCGGAGAGGCGAAGGGGCGGAAGAAGAAAGTGAGCAGGAAAGAGAAGGAGGAGGTACCGAGGGGGTATTTATCTCTCCCCTCGGGTTGCCGTTACCAACGGAGTTAGTGGGATCGATTGTGCACTGAGATCGTGCGGTGTGGGAAGCGAACCGGTTAGAAACGCACACAACGCATATTGCGCGCGTAACAGGCTAGTGGGCCCGAGGTGCAGTTATTGGCGCGTGGCCTGCAGTATCCCAGGCACCGAGGCGTCGGGGGTACGGTGGTGTGACACGTGCCCCGTAGCGACACGCATAGGTGGATTCGCACTGTTGAGCGGGATTGTGTTCTGAGATTTCGCTAAGTCATTTTACTCGGCATCAGAGAAGGAAGACAATGCTACTCGGAGAAGAAGAGATTCAAGCAAGAATTAACGGCTACTCGGAGATGCAACTCGGCTTCTTACAGCACGAAGACAAGATTTCTTCTTAAACTGGCAGGGCCCAGTGAACAAGTTCGCAGGACTCCACCAGCTTCGGGGACTAATGTCGGGGGGTTACCCCCGAGTAGGGGTAAAGCAAGTGCTAAAGGCAAGTTCAAGGGAGAGTTTTAGCTGAATAGCCGGCTACCCGGTACTCGCTACCCGGTAGACTGCTATCCGGCCTTACCTGCTAATGGCCAGAAGGAAGAATCAAGGAAGTTACATTCTTCCGAGTAGAGGAAATGGTTCGAGTAGAGGGAGTGAGTTCCTACTCGGGCCATAAGTCAATGGTGCCGTTCTGACAAAGGATCCCGCGTATCCTGCGTCCGTACGGCGTGCGGTTCAACTTACGGAGTGCGTGACTATCCGCACCACGGCGTGGCTACAGTGCGGTAGGCGCCTGTCTAGTCCTGTCACTGACAGAGGGGACATGATAGGGCTAGCGGCCTACCCTATCTCACTGACAAGGGTGGACGGGTCCCATCTCCGAACGGCGCAACGACTTACGGGGCGAGTGTCAGCGGGAATCCGGAGGCGTGCGCGGTTCTGCAGGGCTCCTGTCACACCCCGTCGTACTTTATACTTGTTTTCTATTCGGCTGGGCACCAGTATATAAGGTGCCCTGCCTCCTCATGTGCGAGGGTCGACTCGTTCGTTGGGAACACTTAGAGAGAACTAGAGAGAGCAAGAGTGGCTACTCGGCTGAAGGCCTGATTGTACTGTGGCTACTCGGTAATACACATATAGAGAGAGAGGCAGGAGTAGGGGTGTTACCTCCACACGAGGGCCCTGAACCTGGGTAAGATCTTGGTGTTTGCATTGTTCGTGACCTACCACACGCGGCTACTCGCCGTGTGATCCCTCCCCGAGCAACTCCAGCGTCCATCGGCCCCAACTTTAGCCATCCCATGGCATCTGCCGTGATACCACCACGACACCTTATTTGCTCAATTTGGATTAACAGAGCAAAAGTTAGGATTTTTCCAAATTTCATTTTTATTAAGCAATTTCTGTAATTATTAAATAAGTGCCATATAAAATATTTGTCATGTTTCAAAATGACAGAAACATATAGAGCACACTTTATTGAACATTCTGAAATTTGAATCACCCAATTTGGAGCATTTTTTAATTAGTTGTGGACCCTTTTCTCTGAAGGGGCATTCGTTCCGGTCCGTGGCTTGAACCGGGACAAATGCCTTTTCACAGGCCACGTGGCGTCCGGAAAGGAATTGGTCCCGGTTCAAGCCGCGAACCGGGACGAATGCCCCCTTACCAACCGGGACGGATGCCCCATGAGGCCTCTACGCGTCCCCGGCCGTCCGAACCGGGACGAATGCATAGCTCATGTCCTCCATTTCTTCTGTTTGTGTTTGACTTTCATTGTGCATCAACCCCCACTATGTGAATACCCCATCCATAGAAATTGAGGATCTCCACATCGATGGAAAATGTGTAGAGGATGCTGGACATGTTGGAGATTTTGAAATAAAAATGAGGAATATAGAGATCCTGATTTTTTTTTTTGGAGAGAAGATCCTGATGGTTGGTTTCATCAATTTTTTAGACTTTGCAGTTTGCTCGAAGCTTGACTATATTTTTGAAAGGTCGTATATTAGACAACAGAACACAATTTCAGAGTGGTTTTCGAAAAAAAGTAACATTGTCGATGTATGGATCATCGGGCTTCCGACTGTGGCCTGGCGTTGCAAAGCTGTGTCAGTCTGTTGCAATCCGATCCCACGTTCTTTCCAAATCAATTCCTTGGAGCGGGACGAGGAATCCGAGTGCACTGCGTTTGCCAGCTTGTTACTCCGGTAGTCCGATAACGACTCGAAACTTGCCTTCTTCGACAGAGTAGTATATATGCTGAGCGCAGGGAAAGTGCAGGCGCCCTTCGCTACTCTACTCTCCTCCTTGATCGATAGCCAGTTCTCTCCTCGATCGATCCTAAACCACCACAAGCCATCTCGCCCCGCGCAGTGAAGAACTTGTGTTCGATCTCGACCTCGATGGCCATCGTTTGCGCCCAAGCCGCCGCCGCTGTCCGCACCGTCGACTACCGGTACAAGAGCTGCAACGGGATGCCCATCTGGAGCCTCGACGACTACGGCCAGACGGGCGTGCTCGGCCACGGGTCCTTCGGCACCGTCATCAAGGCGCTCTACTACGGCACCGGCGAGAGCGTCGCGATCAAGATCCTCGCATCCAGCAGCGGCCAAGACGCGGTGCTCCGGGAGGCCGGTCTCCTCGCGGCGTGCAGCGGCCACCGCTCCATCGTCCAGCTGCGCGCCATGTCCCTGGACCCCGCAGACAACAAGCTCTCCCTCGTCATGGAGTACGTCGGCCCAAGCCTCCACGACGTCCTCCGCTACCGCCACGCCCGCCCGTTCCAGGAGGCCGACGTGCGGTGCGTCATGCGCCAGCTCCTCGCCGGCGCCGAGCACATGCACCGCTGCCGCGTCGTCCACCGGGACATCAAGCCGGAGAACGTCCTCGTCGGCGCCGACTGCGTCAGCGTCAAGACATGCGACCTCGGGCTGGCAATGTCCATGACCGAGGCCCCTCCGTACCGTCGTTGCGGCACGCGCCTCTACATCGCGCCAGAGGTTCTCCTGGGGAAGCTCGACTACGACGCCACGGTGGACGCGTGGTCACTGGGCTGCGTCATGGCCGAGCTGTTCCTAGGCGAGCCCATCTTCGGCGGCGCGGAGGACGACGGTGACCAGCTCCTCAGGATCTTCGACACACTTGGCGTGCCGGACAGGAGGTCTTGGCCGGCTTACTACTCCATGCCGCTCGCCGGGGAGCTGGTGACGCCGCCGAGCATCCCCCACCGCAACAGGCTCAGAGAGATGTTCCCTCAGCACCGCCTGTCCGAACAAGGGTTCCAAGTGCTGAGCGGCCTCCTCTCCTGCGACGCCGACAAGAGGCTGACGGCGACCGCCGCACTCAGGCATCCATGGTTCACCAACAACGTCGACGACGCTCCCGAGTCTTTGTTCTGAAATACTCTTTTCCTACTGTCTCTGCTCTTGTGATAGGCATGTAACTGCAATATTTGTATGGCTCCGCAGCCTGTTTTCTCTGTAAAAGCTTTATTTGTAGCAAGGAATAGTCGACTTAATCATGTTCAGACAAATGACCATGTGTAATTTGCTACCCACCTCTAGATAAATTGGATGATCTTCCACATACCGAAGTTGCGTTCTGTGGAGATGAATTTTGTTTGGGTTTCAGACTTCGACCTCTATTTTCAGCAGCCATCATTTTTGTGAAAGTTCATACATTTTTCGGAATATCATCTCTAAACTTTTTAAATTTCTCTTTAAAGTTTGTTGAAAGTTTCTGCGCCGTTTTGTTGACAATTGTTTGAAGTTCTCTTCGAACTGAAAGTTTATCTTCACACAAAACCAAGTTCTTCCAACATTGTTGAAAGCTGCGGAAAGGTCAGAGTAAAAAAAAATGTTAAGGGCCTCTTTGGATTGTAGGAATTCCATAGGATTTTTGTAGGATTCCAATCCTTAGAATTTTTTTCTATGGATTGCGTTTGGTTTAAAAGAATGGCCTACTAAAATTCCTATGGATTGGATTCCTATGCCACAATTCCATAGCAATTTAAACATCCACACCAACCTCCTTTTTGAGGCTCAAGTGCGTAGAATCGAGGCACGTTTCCTGTGCTTTTCCTGCGTTTCATCCAAACGACTATTACTGCAGTTTTCCTCATTTTTACATTCCTCTGTTTTGCACAATTAAACCTGTGAGATTCCTACGTTTGCCACATTTCTCTGTTTTTGAACCCTGCAATCCAAAGAGGCCATCCAAAATTGCTGAAAGCTGTAGTTTATGACATAATTGACAGGAAATGAAAATTAACCGTTGGGAGCTATGCGGATGGTCAAAGGCCCACTATCTCAATTTGTTCCGTTCTATGGTAGCGACATGATAAAAAAAAACCTTTGGTTGCTCTGATATGGATTCAGGTATCCCATAATCAAAATGGAGTAAAAAAAACTGCACTAATACAACAAAATAACTGAGAGCAGGGGCCTGAGAGCACAACCACCTCCAAACAGATTATCTATATCAGGCCAATAGATTGTATTCCCTCCGTATCCAAATGTAAAATGTTTTAGCATTTCCTAAACAACATGTATCTAAACATGTTTTAGTGCAATCTACACACGAAAACATGTCTATATACGTTTTGTATAAAAAATGCCAAAACATCTTATATTTTGATACGGAGGAAGCATGTGTTAGGAATAGACGACGTATATTCCACGGGGGGTGGCGGAGTAGTAAGATGAAAGCCGGGCACTTTTGGTGGCTCGGGCCGGCGACTGTCGCTGGGTGCCGTGCTACTCCGCTTGAGGCGCCGCCAGCGTGATGAGTCCGCTGGGGTCGACGATCCTCTCTGGGGGGACCCGGCTGCCGCTGCATCGTCGGAGGTGGAATCCGTGCGTGGCCACCGGTGGGCTGATGTGGCCGAGGAGGCGGATGAAGACGAAGTTGCGAGGATGGAGGAGGTGCGCCGGACCTCGCCCCGGACGCTTCCGGCGTTCGCCGAGTTCTTGGAGGTGGCAACACGTTCGTCCAGGAGGTCCCCGGCGGAGCGGCGGCAAGCGCGTTCCCGGCGTGTAGGCTCGTCCACCGGTGGGCCCCAAGTCAGGTGCCCCGAGACGCTAGCTACTGGTGTGGGCGGGACGGAGAGGCCTGGGTGCGTCCGGGGAACTGCAGTCCCCCCGCCGCCGGCGGCCGGCGCAACGGTGGTGGCAAAGCCCGGGCGGCGGCACCCGTTTCTAATGCGGATTGGGGACGAGGGGAGGGAGCGGTCGCCCTCGCTTCTTGGGCCTGGGCCGTCCGGGCCGGCTTGCCTGCGGCCCGCCAATGCGGTCCAGGCGGCCTAGCGCATCCTTGGCTGGCGCAACCAGGACGCGCGGGAGGCTGGTGGGCTGGGCTCGGCTAGTGACGCTCGGCCCGCGACGGCGTGGCTCTGGATCCCCAAGAGTTCCCACGACCTAACCTAGGTCTGGCTGCTTCCAGCGCTCACGTCGCGCGATTCCACTTGTCCAGCCGCCACGTCACGCCGACCCACCGCCACCTCCTCTGGTCCGGTCGTTCGCCGCCGTGGTCGCCTCTCTGATGAAGCGTGGCCGGGACGCGCGCTCGCCGACGCACCGGGGCCGGTCTCCTTCGCCTCGTTCCCCTCCTTCCTCCCGCATGGCCGTGGCCCCCTGCCCGACGCTCTCCGTCGGCGGTGCGCCACCCTCCTGTGCCTTAGGTTGTGCCGGGCCGCGCGCAGCCCCCCCACGCCGGTCGCTTGGCCGTGGTTCCCCTCGTGGCTCTACGCTGGGAGGGCGGGGAGCCTCCTCCAGCTTGCTCCCATGGTGGAGAGGCACGCGCGCAGGCTGGGCGCGCCGGTTCGCCCCGTCACTCCCTTGGCCGGGTCGAGTATGCCAGGAGGCCGCGCAGCCCGTCTCCGCGTGGGTCTCTGGGCGTGTTGGCGCGGGAGCCTATCTTGCGGGGTGCGCTCCTTGCTCGGCAGGAGGGTGTGCGGGAGGTGCCCCACGCGCCGGTTGTTGGAGGATGGCGTGATGGCGCCCGCGGAGCCTCGCGCTGTGGTTCTTGGCGTGAGGGTCGCGGTCACGGTCGCTCTCCGATCCATGATGATAGGACGTCTCAGTTGTTACGGCCCCTCCACCGGGGCCGAAGAAGAAGAAGAACAACAAGAAGAAGAAGTGAGAGCCTCCGATGGATGGGATGAGCCCGGCTCGGGGTGTGACGGTGCCGGGGCATGGAGGGACTAGCTCCTCCCACGTCGGGGGATTCCGCGGAGGGAACCACTTACTCCGTTGGGACATGGCATTGGTACTGGCTTCTACTACATCGACATGGGAGGCATGAAGCTATCTTCCCCAGAGTTCATGGCGGTCCTGACTGTTCTCCCGGACCCTGCTCGGTCTCCGTCTGTGGTGGTCTCCACGGAGACCATACGAGCGGCGTTCCTCTTGCTGGACCCTGAGGCACCGTGGGTGGTGACGGAGCTCTCTGCCACCAAGTTTGCGGTGGAGTTCCCGTCGCTGAGCCTCCTCAATGTCCCGAATAAAACCCACGAGATTACCCGAAATTGCAAGGCCGGATGCACAACCCGCAAAAGAACGGTTACAAAACCCTTCTTGGCAAAGACATGTTAACAACGTAAACTCTAAGGGCGAACGCATCTACAAAACCGCAGCTGAAAACGCGGAAGCCGCATTCTCCATCCTTAATGATGATCTGTACTCCAACGACGAAAAACTTTAGGGAGTGTATGCTTTCCTAGGAAAAGCATTACAACAGCAACATCAAGAACAGACAAGACCAGGAAAGTTGCACGATGACTCGGGCTTATGCAAAACTGCCACATGCGCCGCTGGAGCACATGGACCTGGCATACCTGGAGATTCAGGCGATTCTAAGGAAAAGAAGGGAGATCCTAAGAAGGACAAGAAAATCCCAGACAATAGGGATGAAGCGTAAAAAACGGGATCCCATCTGTCGAGAGGTGGAAATAATCCCCGTGACCACAAGGATCGATGATGGCTAGGTTGAGACTCCAAGTGCAGAGTGTGTAGCTAGTGGCCAGCCTTCTTCCCCGCGAGGGTGACTCGAGGGTTTATATCGAACTCTTGGGGAGCCAGTATTTCAGCAGTTGTCTTCCAAGCTTCCTCCAGGATCCTGCAAACAAGTAGAGAATTTTGTGCCCTCAACCTCACCAAGTGGTTGTCAAGCACAAGGTGTGAGACTTCTAAATTGCAATTCAAAACTGAAAGTAAATGTGCAATAATTAAATCTACTACTAAATGCAAATGAGAAAATTAATATGCAATGGATTGTTTTTGTATTTTTGTGATGCAAGTGGTGATGGAGATAATGTAAATTCGAATTGGAGATGCAAGTAAATTAAAGTGCAAGTAAAGTAAATTGTAGCAAAGTAACTACAATGTTTTCTTATATTTAAAATAGGACCGGGGTTCATGGTTTCACACTTGCATTTTCTCAAATAAAGTAGTAGACGGTGGACATAAAGAATTACATGTGAGATTACAATAACATGTTTAACATTGAGTACTTTCATATGGGCATCACGTCCTAGCATAGAGATCTCTACGGTCATATTGATCCCTCTTATACTCCACCAAGATGCGAAATAAATCATAACACCTCGATAATTAAAGAAAAACCAGAGTATAGCTTTAAGCAATGTGACATGAAGTTGAAGTAAGAACCTGCTAGATCTAGTCATGGAGATTGATTAGTGTCACTTCAAATCCCCGGTAACAAGGTACTCCTTTTTATCCCTAGTGAGGTAACTAAGAAAGGTTTAACAAAACCTAAGTGGATCGCTGAACTTCTGTCACTTTGACAACACTAGCCACCCCCCGTTACTCCAACTAATGCACCCATCACCCCACACACGCTCTCAAGAACTAGATTGATCAAAGCTAGCAAATAAGAACGGGGTGCATAAGATACATCTACTGAAATAACTCAAGAGAAACAATTGCAATCTCAGATTCAATAACTCATAGAAAAGATCCACCACATAGGAATTACAACGGTGCCCGTAATCATGTGAGGCAGCTCATACGGATCTAATTAGTGAAGCACATAGAGACAGAGATACAAGTGCTACTTCCACAAACCCATAGCCCTGGGGTGGACTACTCCCTCTTCATGGAGATGTCGATGGAGATGACGTTGGAGGGGTAGGTGATCACACCGGTGGCGCCCCGCCGGAGTTTCCCCCCTCCAATCTGGAACTTCTGGTCTCTGTTTTGGTGTTTCGGTGTTTCGGCGGCGCTCCCCTCCGTAAGGGTACGGGGGACCCTTTTTATAGTCGGTTTTAGGTCAAGACGGAGTCGGTAAGTCGAAGATGGAAGGAATTGGGGCCATAGGGGCCAAAAGGGGGCCTCTCACGCGGCCAAGGAATCTGGCCGCGTGGAGGGTCCTCTTTTGGGCCTCCTTGCCCAATTCTCGTGGATCCTTCGCCCGCAAGTCTTCTCCTTCCAAGAAAATGACCCCCGCAGATTTTAAGGTGATTTCGCGGAAGTTTGCCCCCTGAAACGTCAAAAATATAGAAAACGGGGTTTCTGACAGGCAGGGTTAATTCCATAAAAGTTGGGGGACTTTGTAATTTAACCCCAAAATACTATAAAACATTGAATTATACCCTTATATGATGCAATATGTAATAGAAAACCATGTGAAAATATGCAAAATTCATCTATGCATTTTACATGCATCAACATCCCCAAGCTTAACCCATGCTCGTCCTCGAGTATGAAGGTGATAAAACTAAGATGGGTTTTGCATATTGAAACGATCATGGGATATCAAGGAGGATTATTCATGCTACATATAATCAAATGATTAATACTAGAAATGAGTAGCAATATACAATTCATGTTGTAAGAAATATCAAATATGCAAGCAAAGATGCTTCATGAAAGTTCACAAAGTGTATAATGAAATAAAAGCACTATGGACCAAATGCATACATAAAATGAAAAATAAAATCTTATATTGGTCAAAGAATAGCATAATGTAGAATAGAAAATATGGTGGACACTTTGGAGAAAATTGAGTAGAGGTAAAACATGATCAAGTCTTATTTAGCCTCTAAATTATTCAAGTGAAATTACTAATTGAAATGTGGTATCCATTGATCTAGGACTCTCATTTCCCCTTTATCACTAGCATATTAAAATTGTGAGTATTGAAGTAATGAGAATGACAAGGTGGTTGAAAGCCTCATGCCCCGTGAGTGTGAAAAACTACTCCATGATTACTCAACTTAAGATTCCTAATAAGCTTTGTACAATCATAATAAGTATTAATGACATCATAGAGAACCGCAAAGAGGTACCTCTTTCCCCATGACATGGAAACAAGCCCATGTTACAATGACAAGATGAACAACCGGAGTAGACTCATCATCCTTTTTATTTTCATTCACTATTATGTATAGCTTCTTATTTTATTATAGGATGTGTTGTAGAGTCACTCAAGCTGTAAGTAAATTTCCACCATGATAAAGCATGGCTGGGGTTAGCGGTCCAATGCGTTTCTCTAGTCATATAGATACTTACTCATCAAAACTTACTATTCCTCTATTTCATTTCGGCATGGCAGGAGTCCAAAAACAAAAGTACATGATATCAACCAAATGTAAATTTTTTGTGCAATGTTGAAAGCTTTCCGGTGATACACGTTTATAGCTATCTCCCAACCACACACTTGTCAAACACAAAACTTGTGGCTCCCATTATTGGGTCATGTTTATTAGATGCATAAAAAGTAAAGTGTGCCTTCAAAAGTTCGTGAGAGTCCTATCCCAAGTTCAACCCATGACAATTAATAAAGTGAATATCTTAATTTAGAACATAAATAACACAATAACATAGTGAACATACTCGGAATAGCAATGAAACTAATGGGAAGATATGGTGGACTCGCTGGAAATACTTGGCTAAGGAGTGTTGGAAACAAGTTTTTACTTGTTGGAATTTTTAAATTTTTGGGCTAGCAAGAGGGAGATAGTTGACCAGCTACTATGCATGCATATGTCCATAGAACTACTCATTTCATGACAAACTAAATAAACCAGCAATTAACATCAAGGACATGAATAAGAGATAGCTCAAGACAACATTATTGCAAATTTCTACACATAAAAAGCCTATAAATCATGCAAACATATGTAGCTCTTCAAATCAACCATGGCATCCCTATTCCAAGTCATAATACTAGCATCCAATACATTCCAACCCCAAACTCCAGTATCTCAATCTCATATAAAATGATGGTGGTGGTCTTATCAAAACAAAAATAAAAATAAAAACTAGACGCTTCAAGTCTCTACGATAAATGCTTTGCTTAGAAAAACAGAAAGTAGACGTGTGCTAACCAAAAGAGTGTAGCTCCAGTGGTGTGTTCATCACATCACCAAGCTTATGACTTTCACCATTCTTGGATGTCTTGAGGCGCAGCTCCTATATTCCATGTGAAAAAACTTCACAAAACATGTTTCTCCCATTCTTTTTCTGTGGGGTGAGATTAGCAAGGACAAACAAATCACATGCTTGCTGTGCAAAATTCCAAATGAAATGCTCCATTAGATATACAATAAGGTTCATTATGTTGTATGTTCACTCTTTTGCTTGAAAGAATCATGGAAATTCGATCCCCAAGCCCAAAGAGTGCATAAAACAAAAGAAGGTAGAATCTGTCCAGAAAAGCAGCAGCAGCAAAACAAACGTTTTTCCCTAATCTAGATTCGTAAAAAAATTAAGCCAATTTTTGTTCTTACAGAGGAAATTTTTTTGCAGAACATACTAAAAAATTAGCTCAATCCGACATACCAATAAAAAACGTAAAATCATAAGGTGAGCAGACTCGTGCTGAAACAGAAATTTCATGCACTAGGATAGCAACTTATAAGTCCAAATGGGTTTGACTTGACTATTTATTGAAAAATCCAGAATTAAAACAAAAAAAAAACAAATCTCTTGAGACAGAAAGAGGACACTAGGAAAATCCAAACAAAAACAACCGGGTTGCCTCCCGTAAAGCGCTTTCTTTATAGCCATATAGCTAGGCTTTACTTACTTGATAATCAAGAGGGATAAAGCTCATGAGGGAGCTTGTTCTTCAGCGTGCCCCTCTTCCTTGGGAAGTGCTCCATGCTTTTCTTGTGAGGGAACTGAAACTTGACATTCCCTTCCTTGGAGTTTATGATTGCACCTGTAGTACGAAGAAAAGGTCTACCCAAAATAATACGACTAGGGGATTTATCCCCCATATCCATAATAATGAAATTAACGGGTACGAAAGTCATGTGCAATTCAATCATAACATATTTTACTTGTCCTACAGCATGTTTAGTAGAGTTATCAGCAAGGACAAATTCACTTGAGCACTTTTCTAAATTTTCTAGTTCTAGCAATTCATATAATTCTTTAGAGAGTACCGATACACTAGAACCTAGATCTAACATAGCATGGTGAATTTCTTTTCCAATTGAAACTAGCACCTTGGGTATCCATGCATCCCCAAGCTTAGGAGGTATCATGGCCCCATTCTTGTACCTAGAAATTTTTTTTTGCAAGACATGATTAGCAATATAAGATCCAAAGCCAGGTTGATTAACATTTATAGTGGGATCACTAGCAAATTTTTGTAGAGTAGCAATAAGTTCTTGCAAGCTACTTTTTTCTAAATCAAGCAATGGATCCTTAATTTCAGTAAGCATCATAATTTCCTCTACTTTACTCTCTAATTTAGCTAGCATGCTTGATTCATGAGGACTAATTTCATCTATGCTAGCAAGATAAGACATATATGGAAGTAAATATTCAGGGTACTTCACTATTTACTTCAAAGTTTCTTCTAAGCTAGTAGGGACATGCTCACTTGTATTCTCAGAAATATGATCAATATTTTCAATAATAGGAGCAGGAATAGTAATAGAATTCATTCCTACACTAGGTTGTGCTTGTGGCTTTCCTGCTGACATGCTTAATAGAGTTGCTTGATTATCAGCTAATTTTGACAATGCTTTATCTAAATTCGAAGATTGAAGTTGCAATCCTTTAATATCACTACTAATGGATGCAATAGACTTATTTAACTCATGTATCATAGCATTGTGTCTAGCAACTTGTTCCATAAGCAATTTATTAGATTCAGAAATTTCACTAGAAGGCTTCCACTTATTTTCATTAGCATTAGGATATGGAACAAAAGGTTATTTGGCACATAAGGAGGTTTACTATATGAATTGTAAGCATTACCAAAACCATTTCTACCATAATTCCTAATGAAATTAACATCCACACTTTCAGAATTACTACCAACTAGCTCCTGCAAAGGCACATTCTCCATATTTTGTTTATTAATAAAAGCAAGAATAATATCCATTTTAGAAGACAAATCATTGGTTTCTTCAATTGAGTTTATTTTCTTAGTGGGATTGGGTGCTCTTTCAGTATTCCATTGACTATAATTTTGCAATATGCTTTCTAATATGCTCTTAGCCTCTCCTACAGTTTTACTCATAAAGGCACCTCCAGCAGCAGAATCAAGTATATTTCTAGACATGTAGTTTAGACCATTATAAAAAGAGTGTAGTATGGTCCATTCATTTACTCCATGTGATGGGCATGTTCTAAGCATTAATTTAATTCTATCCCATGCCATGGCTACATGTTCATTATCATTTTTCCTAAATGAGAGGATATTATTCCTATTTTGCAAAATTTTAACGGGAGGATAATATTTCTTAATGAAAGCTTCTTTTAAATCATCCCAAGACTTTATACTAGCTGTAGGTAGTGAAAGTAACCATTCTTTAGCCTTTCCTCTAAGTGAAAAGGAAATAATTTCAGTTTTAAAACACTACTTTCCACATTTTTAAATTTTTGCATATCACATATTTCCATGAAATCATGAAGATGCATAGAGGCATCCTCCATAGCACTACCACCAAATTGCTCTCTAGTAATTAAATTCAATAAACTAGGACTTACTTCATAGCTTTCAGCTTGTATTTCAGGTGTAGTAATTGGCCTAGCAATGAATTGGTCATTGGGTGTATTTGTGTAGTCACTTAATTTAGTTCTATCACCCATTTTAACAGTTTTTATGTAGTTTTTAATTTTTTATGCAAAACAAAAGTAAAGTAACTAAAAAAATTCGAAATACTAAAATAAACTAGATAACTAAATGCAAAACTAAAATGCAAACTAAAATATAATATGCAAGACAAAACAAAAACAAGAACAAAAACAAAAACAAGACAAGAAACAAAACAATCTACTTGAAAGAAGGTGGAGATAGAAAGGACGGTACTCACGTAGGTGCAACCTCCCCAAGCTTAGGTGTTTGCACACCTTGTTGGTGATGAAAACTTCTTGTGAGCTCCCTTGGACAACTCCTTCACCTATGGATCCCCGGCAACGGCGCCAGAAAAACGCTTGATGGCTAGGTTGAGACTCCAAGTGCAGAGTGTGTAGCTAGTGGCAAGCCTTCTTCCCCACGAGGGTGACTCGAGGGTTTATATCAAACTCTTGGGGAGCCAGTATTTCAGCAGTTGTCTTCCAAGCTTCCTCCAGGATCCTGCAAACAAGTAGAGAATTTTGTGCCCTCAACCTCACCAAGTGGTTGTCAAGCACAAGGTGTGAGACTTCTAAATTGCAATGCAAAACTGGAAGTAAATGTGCAATAATTAAATCTACTACTAAATGCAAATGAGAAAATAAATATGCAATGGATTGTTTTTGTATTTTTGTGATGCAAGTGGTGATGGAGATAATGTAAATTCGAATTGGAGATGCAAGTAAAGTAAAGTGCAAGTAAAGTAAATTGCAGCAAAGTAACTACAGTGTTTTCTTATATTTAAAATAGGACCGGGGTTCATGGTTTCACACTTGCATTCTCTCAAATAAAGTAGTAGACGGTGGACATAAAGAATTACATGTGAGATTACAATAACATGTATAACATTGAGTACTTTCATATGGGCATCACGTCCTAGCATAGAGATATCTACGGTCATATTGATCCCTCTTATACTCCACCAAGATGCGAAATAAATCATAACACCTCGATAATTAAGGAAAAACCAGAGTATAGCTTTAAGCAATGTGACATGAAGTTGAAGTAAGAACTTGCTAGATCTAGTCATGGAGATTGATTAGTGTCACTTCAAATCCCCGGTAACAAGGTACTCCTTTTTATCCCTAGTGAGGTAACTAAGAAATGTTTAACAAAACCTATGTGGATCGCTGAACTTCTGTCACTTTGACAGCACTAGCCACCCCCCGTTACTCCAACTAATGCACCCATCACCCCACACATGCTCTCAAGAACTAGATTGATCAAAGCTAGCAAATAAGAACGGGGTACATAAGATACATCTACTCAAATAAATCAAGAGAAACAATTGCAATCTCAGATTCAATAACTATAGAAAAGATCCACCACATATGAATTACAACGGTGCCCGTAATCATGTGAGGCAGCTCATACGGATCTAATTAGTGAAGCACATAGAGAGAGAGAGATACAAGTGCTACTTCCACAAACCCATAGCCCTGGGGTGGACTACTCCCTCTTCATGGAGATGTCGATGGAGATGACGTTGAAGGGGTAGGAGATCACACCGGCGACGCCCCGCCGGAGTTTTCCCCCTCCAATCTGGAACTTCTGGTCTCTGTTTCGGTGTTTCGGTGTTTCAGCGGCGCTCCCCTCCGTAAGGGTACGGGGGACCCTTTTTATAGTCGGTTTTAGGTCAAGACGGAGTCGGTAAGTCGAAGATGGAAGGAATTGGGGCCACAGGGGCCAAAAGGGGGCCTCTCACGCGGCCAAGGAATCTGGTCGCGTGGAGGGTCCTCTTTTGGGCCTCCTTGCCCAATTCTCATGGATCCTTCGCCCGCAAGTCTTCTCCTTCCAAGAAAATGACCCCCGCAGATTTTCAGGTAATTTCGCGGAAGTTTGCCCCGTGAAACGTCAAAAATATAGAAAACGGGGTTTCTGACAGGCAGGGTTAATTCCATAAAAGTTGGGGGACTTTGTAATTTAACCCCAAAATACTATAAAACATTGAATTATACCCTTATATGATGCAATATGTAATAGAAAACCATGTGAAAATATGCAAAATTCATCTATGCATTTTACATGCCTCAATCGGGAGGAACAAAACCGGAAAGACGGAAAAATAATGTCGCCTCTGAGACACCCAGCTGAAAAAGCCGGAAGATATGATAATCCTCACAGACATGAGAGATCCCGTACTCCTCCTAGGAACAAACAAAGGCCAAGGAGTAGAACTCCACCTTATTCCAAAGGACATGACAACAGACGAAATAGGGATAATCCCGGAAGAGCGCACTCGCGCAACAATGGGCCTGAAAGGAGCAGATCCCCTTATGTCCATTCAGCCGGCAGATATTCCACGCACGTCGATAAGGCGGAAAGAGACGATCTATACTTTGGACCTAAGTGCTTCACTGACAGGATCCGAATAATTAGTCTACATTGTGGTTTCGCCAAAGTTGGTCCAACTTATCAAAAGTATACCGGAAGTACAAACCCGGATATGTGGCTTTCAGATTACTATAGTGCCGTCCAGATTAACAAAGGGACAGATTTGGAGGCTGTGAAGTTCCTTCCCCTTATGTTATTATACGGAGCCAGAGATTGGATCAGTGGGTTACCATCAAGAACTGTCGACAGCTGGGAAGATATGGTGAAAGTATTCGCTCAACACTTTCGGGGCACGTACAAACGTCCTAAGAGTATAAACGAGCTAAACCGTTGCGTCCAATATGAAGACGAGTCGTATGTCGACTTTATCTCAAGATGGACAACAATGAAGAATAGTTGCTCTGGAGTAAGTGATGTACAAGCAATGCATGCTTTCATCAATGGCCTAAAACCCGACCTTGTACCATTCATCGTTGGTTCGAAAGAGCACAAAGATCTCGGATCTATGCTTACCACCGCCAATGAGCCCGCAGCGGCCGAAGATGATATCGGGGAAAGAGGTGGAAATATTGATGCTTTGGCTCAGGCCAAAAAGACACCACGTTCTGAAACAAAGGCTACTCTAGAGGCACAGGCAAAACCCAAAGAAGTAAACGCAACCTTTGGAAGGATAACGGCAGCAAATGGAAAGCAAGAAGCACAGAACCAATCTCCTACTCTAAGGAAGAGTGGGAAAAGATAAAGTCGGAAAACTGTGTCCACCATTCGCAATTTGGGAAGCCTACCCATACAAATGCGCAGTGCCGCCTCAACAAACATATGAAGGGCACTAGAGGATCCGGGAATAAGGGAAATAATTCCAAGAGGAAGTTCAACAAGCAAAAGCCAGAAGCTGAGAAAGAAGAAAGTGAATCGGACACTGATGATAAAATCCAGGAACAACAGCGAAAATGCGAGCAAAAATTCCCGAAAGTTGAAGGAGAATGTAACCTAACTTTCCTGGCAACTCCCTCAGCAAAGCAGGCGAAAAGGACACTTCGAGAAATCAACACGGTTGTTCCACCAACACCAAAGTACTTGAAGTATTCAAATACGCCAATTACCTGGGATCAGTCGGATCATCCCGGAAACATCCCAGAACCCGAAACACATGCTTTGGTCGTAAGCCCCATTGTTCAAAACACTAGGCTCAAAAGAGTGCTGATGGATGGAGGATCTAGTATCAATATCATGAACCTGAGTACATTGAAATAGCTACATATTTCCGAGACTCGGCTCAGGCAAAACAATATACAGTTTCATGGTATTGTTCCTGGCAGGCAAGCACAATCCCTGGGAGAAATTTACCTATATGTAACCTTTGGAAGTAGAGAACATTTCCGCCAGGAAAAGATCTCATTCGAGGTGGTGCCGTTCGAAAGTGTTTATCACGCAATACTCGGACGTCCGGCTTTCACCAAATTCATGGCAAGATCATGTTATATCTATAACAAGCTGAAGATGCCCGGGCCAAAAGGAGGAGTAATTACCACAACTGGAGATTACAAATTGGCAAACGAGCTAGAGAAAGGAAACGCCCTCTGCGCCGAACAGGTGATTCAGAAGGAGGAATTGAAGGAGCTAGCTAAGGAAGTTTCGCTGATGGAAATGTCGCAAGGAAAAGAAATTCGGAAGCCGCCAGATATCTTCAAGGCCTTGGAAAATACAAGACAAGTTATCCTAGATCCCAAAGATCCGACAAAGTTTGTCGTAGTGGGAACTGGGATGACTGACAAATAGGAAGACACGCTCATCAAGTTCCTTCGTGAGAACTGGGACATTTTCGCCTGGTATCCTGCAGATATGCCAGGTGTACCCAGGGAACTTGCTGAGCACCAACTCAATGTAATTCAAGGTTCAAAACCCGTCAAACAAGGTCTCCGTCGTTTCGATGGAAGAAGACGGAAGGCTATAGGCAAGGAAATTATCCGGCTTTTAGCAGCTGATTTTATCGAGGAAGTTATACATACTGATTGGTCTGCGAACCCAGTATTAGTCCTGAATAAATAAAATATTGTTCTTAGGATGTGTATAGATTACACCGGCTTGAACAAGTTGTGTCCAAAAGATAGGTTCGCGTTACCGCGAATCGATCAAATAATAGATGCCACTGCTGGCTCTGAGCTTTTATGCTTTTTGAATGCTTATTCCAGGTACCATCAAATACGTATGAAAGAGGAGGATCAAATAAAAACTTCCTTCATAACCCCGTATGGAACATACTATTACATAACCATGCCTCTTGGCTTGAAGAACACCGGTGCAACTTACCATCGTTGCATGCAAAGATGCTTGCATAGTCAAATCGGCAAAAATGTCCATGTTTACGTGGATGACATTGCCGTAGTTTCCAAGGAAAAGGATACACTCCTTGAAGATCTACGAGAAACTTCCAAAATTTTGCGCACTTATAAAATGAAGTTGAATCCATTAAAGTGCGTATTCGGGGTTCCCTCATGAAAGCTTCTGGGTTTATCGTTTCTCATAGAGGAATAGAAGTAAACCCGGAAAAGATCAAGGCAATATTGAATATCATAAGGCCTACGTGCTTAAAAGATGTCCAAAGATTGACGGGTTCTGCAGCAGCAGTCAGCAGGTTTATAAGCCGGCTAGGAGACAAAGCTCTGCCATTATACAAATCGTTGAAGAAATCTGACAAATTTGAATGGACAGAAGAGGCAGACAAAGCATTAACCCAACTAAAAGAAACCTTGATGAAAGCTCCGATTTTGGCATCCCCAAAAGACGAAGAACCCATATTACTATATCTTACAGCAACAAACATGGTTATTAGCGCGGTGATAATTGTGAAAAGGCGGAAAGATGAACAAAGCATACCAGATCAACATCCAGTATACTATGTTAGTGAAGTGTTCTCCGAGTCAAAGCAAAGGTACCCACATTATCAAAAACTGGCATATGGCGTGTTTTTTGCATCTCGAAAACTCCACCATTATTTCCAAGGACATTTCATAACAGTGGTAACCAAAGCACCACTAGGGGATATTATTAACAATGCGGACGCAACAGGCCGAGTTGCCAAATGGGGCATTGAGCTAGCTGCTTTCGACATTAAGTACCAACCCCGGACGACAATTAAATCCCAGGTGATGGCAGATTTTGTCGCTGATTGGACAGAAGCAATGGAAAACACACCAATGTCGGAGTCGGAATATTGGACAATGCATTTTGACGGATCCAAAATGAAGGAAGGCGCCGAAGCTGGTGTAGTGCTTAAATCTCCAAAAGGTGACATAATGGAATATGTATTACAAATACATTTCAATGCCAGCAACAATGTGGCAAAATACGAAGCTTTGCTTCCTGGTTTGCATATTGCAAAGGAGATAGGCGTCAAATGTATACTCTGTTATGGCGACTCGGACTTGGTGCAACATCAGCTAAACCAAACATGGGATGCCACAAGCCTGATTATGGCCGAATATCGGAGAACTGTGGACGAGTTTGCCATTTTCTTCCTACGATTTGAAGTACTTCATATCAAAAGGGAAGAAAATTGGAACGCGGATGCATTAGCCCGAATGGGATCGAAAAGAGTGAAAACCCTACCACATGGTGTGCTTGTCCAACACTTGCATGAACCATCAATTAAAGGTGGAGATGTTGATTATCCTCTCGTTTCCGAGTAAATTGAAGTCCTGCTTGTTAACCTGGATTGGATAATTCCATACTTAAACTTCTTAGGCAATCAGAAGTTCCCGGATGGAGCAGACGAAGTCTTGCAAAGGCAGATACAACGCCGATGCAAAGGATACATGGTAATTAATGGTTGCCCGTATAAACGCAGTACTATCGGAATTTTTTAGCGGTGTATTTCACCAGAAGAAGGACAAGAAATCCTGCAAGAAATCCTTGCAGGAGATTGCGGATATCATGCTCAATCAAAAAGCATAGTCAAAAAAGCATTCCGCGCGGGATTTTTCTGGCTAACAGCCAAGACAGATGCAGAGCACATAGTAAACACATGTGCCGGATGCCAGTATTACTCCAAGCAGACGAATATGCCAGCTCAAGCACTCAAAACTATCCCTATAACATGGCCATTTGCGGTCTGGGGGCTAGATATGATGAGACCATTCAAAACTGCAAGAGGCGGACTTACACATCTACTCGTTGCAGTAGATAAGTATACCAAGTGGGTGGAGGTGAAACCCATAAAAAAACTTGACGGTGTGACTGCCAGAAATTTCATCATTGACATAGTCATGAGATACGGCGTTCTACACAGCATAATCATGGATAACGGGACAAATTTCTCTATTGGATAGTTGGCAAAATATTGCCGACAAACAGGAATTCGCCTAGATCTAGCATATGTGGCACACCCACAATCCAATGGACAGGTTGAACGAATGAATAGTTCTATCCTGCAGGGAATACACCCAAGACTCGAATCTCCTCTTCATAGAGTAGCTGGAGCATGTGTGGAAGAATTGCCTTCCATGCTTTGGAGTATTCGAACAACGCCAAATAGATCAACAGGACAAACTCCGTTTTTCCTGGTTTATGGCGCAGAAGCAGTGCTTCCTACAGACATGCTCCATGATAGCCCAAGAGTGCTAGCATACGCAGATTCCGATGCCAAAAACACACGACAGGATACCGTCGATCTCTTAGAAGAAGAACGAGAACTTGTGCTACAAAGATCCGCCATTTATCAGCAAGGACTGCGACGCTATCATAGTCGGAAAATAAGGCACCGTTCTTTCAAAGAAGGTGACTTAGTGCTAATATTGGTCCAAGAAAGAAAGCACAAATTAGCCCCAGTTTAGGAGGGACCATTTGTCATTAGCAAGGCTATGAAAAAAGGATCTTACTGTCTTGTAGACATTCGGGATACAAAAGATGATCCTAAAAGACCGAATCGCAAAAGAAAGAGAAAGATAGATGTCGAACTGGGAGAAACAAAGATACCCTGGAGCATCCAGTAGTTACGTCCCTTTTACACTTAGTTCAAATTATATGTAAACATCTTTGAGATCATGAAATAAAGTTGTCAGAATTCATGCATTTTTATCTTTCTTGTTGTTATTGTTCAAAGCATAAGTACCGTCTTATCTATTTCCCAATGATCTTTCAAATTGCTTCAATGTTAACCCGAATTTTGCCCGCGTGCTCGGAGTTATAAATCTGAAAGCTTTTCTGGCCTAAGGAGGCTTAAGGAAACCCATATTGTGCCTGCGTGCCCGAATTTCGTACTTTTTCAAAGTTCCTTACTTTTTCCTAAGTATTATCTGATAGTTTCTATGTTGGTTCACTGAAATTAGTAAGTAAAAATGCCTAACTACAATCCATGTTTCCGAGTATCGACTTATAGGCTTAAACCCAGTCACTTGGCATGAAGATTAAGTACTATTGAGCCATTTCAACACTAAGGAGAGTCAAAACGTATAAGCTAGAGAACTTAGAAGGAAAAGGAACTAAAACCCATAAAACTTGCAAAGACTAAATTTTTTTACTGCAAAAGGGGAATACTTGTTTATACAAAGGATAGATAGCATTACAATGGATGTTACGTTGAAAGAATAGTAATGATTCTATTTTTGTTCCTGCTAACTACTCAGGAATCAAGCAGCCTCCTCAGAATCCGAGTCCTCCTCTTCGCTGTTGGGGTCCTCGGGAGTTGCCGGAATTTCCTCCTCGGGGTAGAAGGTGGAGATGGACACCATATGCGCTATCTTTGTAGCGTGGCCTTTGAAGAAGTCAAAGATGCTGGCTCTTTGCGCTTCCATGTATCCTTGGGGGATACCGGTCGCCACGCGCCAAGACTTGGCGGTAGTGTAGTGCATACGCATTAGCCCAAGGGCCATGCGTGCACCACCGCAAGCCGCGGAACGGAACCAGGACTCCTTCTAGTTTGCCACCTCCTCGATCGCTTCGGGAAGCTCGCTAACTTCCGAGATTTCTCCTACTTTGTCGGGAATATACTTGTTCAAAAGTAACATACCCGTAGTCTTCAGCACGGCGAAGATTCTCCCGGAAGCCCGGATTCGGTCAATCCGGGTAAGCAAGGGGTTTCCCTCTGTTTAAATCAACAAGGAAAGGTTAGAAAAATAGAGGAGAAAAAAGGAAACATACTGTAAAAAGTATAAGAAGGAACAATCCAGTAAAAGAGTTAATTCTTACCGATAATCTTGTCCATTTCAATGCCTTCTTCAAGGCGTTGATTTAGAGCATTCTCCAGGTCCAGGATGGTGGCCTTGTCCTTCTCGGCCTGGGCAGAAGCCTTGGACTCGGCAATCCCGCCAGCCAGCCAGCTGGCCTCCAGGTCCTTCTGGAGCTTTACATTGATTTTGTAAAGCTCCGAGTTCTCCCTCCGGAGGTTTTCGGCATTGCCAGCATCTTCAGCTAGCTGCTTGGCTTTCGCCAAAGAAGCTGAAAAGAATACAAGGTTGAGAAACCAATACTCGGAAAATGACTTAGAAAATTTCAAGCAGTTCAAATGGTAAAACATTTACCTGCCGACTTTTTCAGCTCTTGCTGAACGGAAGCCAACTCTGAGTCCTCGTCTTCAAGAATGCTAAGGAGAGTTTTCACCTCCTTGTTCTTGATGGTAAGTTTACTAAAAACTTCCATATTAATCGTCTCAGCAGTTTGCTGAAACACGGACAAGAGAAGTAAAGCTTAAGTCAAAAAACAAGCAAGAATAAGAAGAAAGCATTCAGTCAAAAAAGAATACAATTGGCTAAATTCTTGGGGGCTAGAGATATTTACCTGATCATTCTTGTAAGATTTGCCAGATTGTCATTAAATACCTTTGCGTATTCAGAAAAGAGGATTCCGACATGGCAAAGGCCATCTTGTATGACCTGCCGAGGCGAGAACACGTAATTATTACTAACTATAAGCCCGCCTTGCGGCCAGGGACGGATTAAAGGAGCTGGAGCAAAGAATTTTGTCGCCCACGGATGAATATATCTGTGATCGTCAAAATGCTCTTCTTTTACCTTGAAGTCCTTGTCAAAAGTCGGGATGGGCTCCTCCTATGGAATGTATGAAGGGCCTCCCACTTCCGGCTCCACCCTTTCCCTCACGTCCGACTCGGGCGCAACGGGCTGGCTGGATTGCAAGGGATATTCTCCCTCCCTTGCACCCGAGTTTTCCTCCCCCGCAGCTGTCGGAGTATCTGGCGCAGCTGCGGGAGACGGCTTTGCTCCTCTTTGAGCAACAGTCTTGTGCTTCTTCCAGCCCTTTACTTTCATAGAGGTAGGAGCAAGGCTAGAAAGAAAAAAGGAAGGAAAAAATCCGAGAAATAAGATTCTGAGAAATGAAAACATGCAATAAAAAGCATAGAAATAGAAATCCTGGGATTTTTTACCTGGAAGTTGCGACGGCAACGCCGTCAAGGTCGATCACATCATGGGTGGTGGAAGGCTTCTTGCGCTTCCGTCCGCTTGATTGAAAGTTTGCATGCAGTGCGTACAACTCAGCGCCAGTTGCAAGTTCCGCCTCAGGAAGTTCGAGAAGCTGCAAAAAGAAGCAAAGATTGAGTAAGCTGAAAATCCGAGAAAAGCAAAAACTAAGAAAATGCCCAAAGAGAAAGAATGTTACCTTGGGGCTGGATTGCCAGCATGATACATTTTCCAGCTTTCTTCATGCTGGTCCCGAGTGGAAACCAATTGGTTTAGCCCTTTCTTGAAGTCCTTCTTCATCAAAGCCTTGTCCGTCGCCCTCATCGCGTCCTCTGGGCCCAAGTAATCGCACATGAGCCGCTTTCCGTAGTGGTCCAAGGGATGAATCCGCCTTCCGATCCAGCACACAACCGTGCCTGTGCTGGTGAGAGGAGGAGTGGCGGATACAAGCTTGGCGACTCGCCTCTTGATCCTCATCAGATCTGGAGGCAGATTCTGGACCGCGTCCACTTCCTAGTTGTCTTGGGGAGTGGCCGCGGAATTCACGGAAGGTGGAATGCCCATTTCCTTGCCAGGAAACGGGACATCAGAGTGATAAAAGAAGGAACCCATCCAAAATTTGACAGATTCCGAGGTTTTGATTTTTGGGAACCAATCTTCCCTAAACCTACGTAAGGTGAAGGAGATGGTTCCACAGGTTGGGAGAGCGAAGGGTTGTGCTTCACCCCAAAGCAATATTGCCAGAAGTCTAACCTAGGCTCTGTTCCTAAGTACCCCTCGAAAAGGGATTGAAACCCGGGCTATGTAAAGAATAGAATTGGGAGGAAGATTGTGCGACTGGATTTTGTAGTGATCCAATATTTGGAGGAAGAAGGCAGATGGCGGAAGTCCCATACCTTTGTTGACGTGAGAGGCGAGGAGAACCCGTTCGCCGTTTTTCGGGGATGGCTCGGAGTCGTCCTCGTCACACTACCATTTCCCTTTGAGCACAAACCCCTCCTTCTCCATAGCCGGAAGAAGGGATGGAACCACGTTGCAGTGGCTCCAGTTCCCGGAGCTTTCCTCCGCTTCTTCGACTCCGGCGGCGCCGGAAGCGGCAGCCTCTTTGCCACCGAGAGTGGTGTTTCCCTACGTGGGATCGGTGACGAGAGGCGGAGGAGGAGCAGTCGAGGTGGACGACGGCACGGTTCCGGCCGCGGGAGGTAGATCCCCGCGGGCGGGGTCGTTGGTGATTCCCTCCAGCGTGGCCGCCATCGCGCGGATGGGTGAATCGAGTTGCGGGTCCAGGTTGTTGATGATGGACTCAATGTCCACGGTGGCGTTTGTTGCATCCGAGGCGCGGGGGAAATCTCCGGTAGCCATTGAGTGGCGGCGCGGCTGTGAAGTTGAGCCTTCGATGGTGGTTTCCGGGGAAGGCTTGGGGGCTCGTTTCTTCTCCGCTCGAACTACACTTGGGCTCTGGTTGCAGTTGCGCTAGGGGCTCGAGGAAGACGATGGAACGGAAGAAGATCCGGATACCCCGAGGCAGGCTATTTATAGCCTGATACACGGAGATTAGGTCCAACGGCTATTTGACTGTTGGATGATCGACGCGTGTTACTCCCAAGATTTCCGGGAAATAAAGGGATAGAGTGATAAGTGGTATCTCCTCGTTTCCCGCAAGAATCTGTCAGAAGATACGTTCAAGGGTTTTGACTGAACCCAAACGTCCGTGATGTCAGCATGATTTCATCGCTGATGTCATGAAGTTCCTTCTCTGCGAAGGCTCGTGGAAGAAAAGCCGGACTTTGAGAATATCCGAGTTTTGAGTTAAGAGATTTTGGGCAAAAGAAGAATCAAGACCAAGCGCCAACGTTTCTCGGAAAAGAGTGACGAAAGGTGGCAAGAAAAAGTCTCAATCCTTCTTGGGGGCTACTGTCGGATATATTCCGATTAGGGGTATATCCGACATTGGACTAAAGAGCCGGATTACCAGGGTGACCTGTTGTAATGGATCACAGTCCATTGGGCGGCCCAGTAAGCTGATGCGCAGGAAGCCAGATTCTAGAAGAACCCGGACCACGACCCAAAGTGGTGCGGCTTGGAGAAGAAGACAGATTCCTTACTTTACAAGTTAGATACTTTCCGTAGTCTTCTAGGTTTCCTTTCTGTAAGCCCTAACCCATCTATCTATATAAAGCCGTAGGGGAGATACGAAAGACACAAACAATTAGCTAGAAGCCAACTCGCCGAGAAGTTGATCCTCGCCGAGTTAGCGAATCCATACTCACATTGTACTTTGTATACTTCAGGCTTCAGCCCTCATTTAGTGAGATTGCAGGAGTAGGAACGACGCCTAGTTGCGACGTACCGAACCTGGGTAAAACCTATGTTCCCGATTGTCGTACTACCACGTCCCCCACGTGTCTACACATAGGCTCATGGCACCCCCGTCTATGATCCTTACTACGATGTCTCGACAATGCTAGCACCAAGATCACATAGAGAATTGCAATGAAAATCATTCACTTTGATTTTAATAATAGGCTCCCAACCATCATCTAGCTTTCTAGGGATAGAGGCTTCACATCTTAACTCATCCTTTCTAATTTGCATGAGAGCATTTATAATATGTTTTGTGAAAGTCATATTCATAGCACTAGCATGAGGACAACTAGAAATCTTTTGTAAGAACTTAATCACTTCAGTTATGTTGCAATCATCAAAGTCAAGATCATTTTTATCAAAGATAACGGGCCCATTGTCTCCCATGTTTCTAAAAATTTCAGCACTTTTATCAGGAGCATTTTTAGCAGTTTCAGGTAGTTTTGCATTTTTACTAGCAGAAGTGGGAGTGTTTCCAGCACCAATTACTTTACCATTGATAGTAGAAGGTTTTCTAGCATGAGAAGATTCAGTTTTACTAGTGGTGGTAATGGCGCAAACATTAGCTATATTATTCTTTCTAGCTATTCCATCTTCTCTTTCCCATCTAGCATGCAATTCAGCTAACATTCTAACATTATCATCAATTCGAATTTTGATAGCATTCAAAGTTTTACTTTCTTTAATATCATGAGGCATAACCTTTAGTTTCAGAAAATCAACTTCAAGATCAAGACTATCAACTTTAGAAGCAAGAACATCAATTTTGCCAAATTTTCCTCAACAGATTTATTAAAAGCAGTATGTGTACTAATAAAATTCTTAAGCATGTTCTAAAGATCAGAGGGTACAGTTTTATTGTTGCTGTATGAATTACCATAGGAATTACCATAAGAATTGCTATTATTGGGAGGATAAGGCTATAATTGTTGCTACCAAAATTATTCTTATAAGCACTGTTGTTGAAATTATTATTTTTAATGAAGTTCACATCAACATGCTCTTCTAGAGCAACCAAAGAGGCTAAAGAAACATTATCTGGATCAATAGGAGCATGGACATTTACAAGCATATACATAATAGCATCAAGTCTTCCATTCAAAGAGGAGGTTTCTTCAACAGAAATTACCTTCTTACCAGTTGTAGCTCTCTCAGTGTGCCACTCAGAATAATTTACCATCATATCATCAAGAAGCTGTGTCTGTAAGGACCCCAGACCGGCAGTCTGAAACCCTACGTATGCATACATTCACGATCCCAGAAAGATCAGTCGTGAACAACATACAAAGTTGGCACACAGAAATATATCATCCATTACACGAATACAAAAAGGTATTACACAAATATCACATGATAAAGTTTAACGCAACTGCCACATGGGGCAGGCAACTTATCAAACACAGCGGAAGACAAATAAAACACAACGTAGTTGAGCCCAAGTCACGCCTTAACCTACAGGCTGCTGACCCGGAGACGATCCTAGTTCGCAAAGCCGTCAACTCCGTACTTCTCTTCATAGATCTCCTTTGGAGACTCCTTCTCCAAATCTGATAAGTAGATACCAGGGGCGAAACCATAATGAGTACATTTGAATGTACTCAGCAAGACATCCATCATTTTACTTACCAACATGCAAGTATGCTTATATGGTGGAATAGGTAGGCTATAAATATGGTTTACTATCAATGGTGTTCATATATGATGACACCACAGTTGCAGTCAGGTTAATCTGTATCTTCGTTGAAGAAGATACTTCAGAAGAAAATAATATAGTTTTATTTCTCTTGTAGATATCACATGTACAAGAGGTTTTGTAAAACTTTGTTAAAGAATATTTTATCTTTGCAAAACTTCTTGGAATCAGTTTCCAGAATTCTTGCTTAGAGTAGAGAAAGTTTTCTTTGCAAAACATTTTGTTTTGTATAACATCATCTGGCTTTTCATCATCGACGATACCTCCACGGTATACGTGTCCATTCCTTTCCGAACTTCACAAGTTCAACACTTCCTTTCCAAAATTCCTTTTCAAAAACTTCCTATTTTGAAAACATTGACACAATGCTAGCTACATGGCCATTCAACCGTCCATATCCGAGGACGCGGCTATCTCGAAATAGTTTTACTCTGCAGAGGTGTACACATTTCCACCAGATCCAGAATCCGCCATGAAACACCCATGGACTGTCCTCAACCTATGAGAACATCAGATAACTGATCTTGACTATCCACTATGTACAAGCTAGAACATGACTATCTCTTCAATTGGGGTTACCCCTCCCCGGCAAGCCGTGTCGCACACCGCCCAGACAGGAGACCCAACTGCTGCATCCGGAGGGAAAATTAATCCCACACTTTAGATGTCCCGTCTGCTCACTCCTAGCGACACTTCGGTTCGGAGGATCCAATCCTCTATAGCACTTTGAGTAGCTCACATACTAACCATAACAAGTTTTTAATCAAGCCCCTACCCATATTGGGGTAAAGTGGCAGTACGGTAATGGTTGTCCAGCGAAGACTAGGTTATGTGTCATTTTTGAAAAAACACCATTTTCTCAAAAATGACCACTTCCACATTCCTCCGGAGAACAAGGATCCGCCTTTTCTCCGGGTTTTTCCGTAAAGCCTTTGTTTTGTAGAATCACAATTTTAGGGTGTCCACTTAGGGACTAGTATATTTGATGGTAATAAATACCATATGGTGGCTTATGGGCTTGGTATTACCAAGTTTAACTATTGGCATGATAGTAACCTATATAATAGTATAGTAGTAAATTCCACATCAAAAATAGTTTTGATACTCAAGTTTTTGTAAAACTTCAAAGGTAAAACATGCATGATATATAATGATAAGTATTGTATCAGCAAGCAATCAAGATGGCTTGCCTGGTATCTCTTGTGTCCCTGGTTCTGGAGTGACTGGATCTTGAAACAGAGCTTCACGACACTCCCTTCCTCTTCGTTTTCTAACGTCGTAAAAGGAATAAAGGACACACATTCAGAACCAATCAAGGCAAGCAACCATGCATAACCATACATACAGCAAGGAAACAAATAATAACCAATCACACAATTATTAATGGAGGCAAACAATCAAACAAACACACTTGGCAGAAATGCCATTTAATAAGACAGCTTAAGGTTGGAGGGACATATCTCACAACCTTAATATCATGGATTCAGTGGGTGTGCCACTCTCATACCAAGATATTAATAAGCCCAAAATACACTTAGTTTCACAAGGGTGAGACTACTAAAAGTGTATAAAACATGCACAAAAATAAGCATGGCAATGGGTCTATCAACCACACCACAAAAGAATAAGGTAGCTACTCGGCTAAGCCTAAATTCACAACAAGAATAAATGAGACACATGATTTGCAAAAGTTAATTTTACAAATCAGTGAGCCTACACAATTGTAACAAGTCAATAGACTCATCACAAAACATACAATTCTCATAGTGAGAACAATAGAAACAATGACTAAAAAGGAGGAATCCTATAGACATGTTTCTACTAAAAGTTTGCTATGCAAGCATGCCTAATAAGTAAAGTAATAAAATGCAAACAAGGAACCATGTTATCATAATGGTAAATGAAAACATGTCCTCATGCAAGGATACACACATATCTACCAAACACAAGTTGGCAGGAAAAATAATTTAACACAACAACTGCTAAGGAAACTAGTACTACTCAAACATGAAGAATCAATGGATGAATTTCAATCAAGTAATTGAAATACAACCAGAGGGTTCATGTCATAAAAACAGTAGTGAAAAATATCTATACTTTCTATAACAAAAATATCCCATTTAATAAAACAATGCATCAATTTGCAGGGCAACTCCTACATACTAGTAGTAATAAAAAGGGCATTACTAGGGGAATCAAACAACACTTCAATAATGTATTTTTCCTAGCAAGCCACACATGATTACAACCACTTACAAACAGAAGCATACCCATTTTTGTTTAGCACAAAAAATTCCAAAGCAAAAATACTAAGCACTCATTAGTTATAGAACTATATGAAAGAAATACATCTAGTTTGGGGAAATAATGTTTCCACCAAAAATGCAATGAAACCAGTGGGTGTTCCACTAGCATAACAAAGAATTAAGAGGTCACAATGCCTCTGGTCCACTTGATAAAAATTAACAAAAGACTAAACTAGTACCTATTGCAATAACCATACTAGTAGAAAAATAATAGGATGCTAAAATTAGCAAGGCAATGCTACTCATGCTATTGTTTTCACACAAGTGAAAACTCTAGGGGTCAAGTACTCATAAGAACATTATCAAAATGCTACTGGTCCTATGAATATAACACAAAAATAAGAGGCTACACATCCACAAATGATTATGTCAAAAATTCCACACATGAGGGAATTTTTCCATAACATTTTCATAGTCATGACCAAGCTACTCATGCTTTTCTACCAATTCAAATGCAAGCTAGTAGAGGTGATACTAACACAAAATCAGTACCAATATGGTACTGGATCCAATCAACAAATCCAAGTGTTTGCACATCAATTCATCACTCAAAAATTATATGCAACTATACACTAGAGATAAACATATGCTACTAACAAATATCATATTTCTTCTCCACTCAAGTCCACACATTCTAACATGATAAAATAGTTAAGTAACACTTAGAAAACAAGTTCACACAACTTATATATGCTAGAAAACAATATTGCAACACAAAAATATCATAACACAATTTAATTACTTAAAATGCCAAAATGGCAGAAACATGTGAAACAAAGATCTGTCCACCAAAATTTCTAGGATGCTCTAAAAATTAAACCCTTCTAGGTTTGGATAGCCCTAAACATATACAAGACCATCCAATTTGGTTTGCATCAAAATTCATCTTTAATTAATTTATAAAAACCACCAAAGTGCTCTCTGGTGTTTTACCAAATTGCATGCCATTTCAAAAATACAATGAATTTGGAAGAAAGGTTAATTGCTCCTGTTAGGAAATTTCAAGGGCTTTCCAATGCAATTGGCCTCACTTCATTCTGAGTTGTGAAATAAAAATGGTGCTCATTTTGGTGTTTCTGGTACCTGTTGCCAAAACATTTTTCGTTGCAAAAATATCCATCCAAAAGTAGATCTACAAAATGGAGGTGGTTTAGATTTTGTTTATCTACCACTGTGAATTTTGGTTTGGTCAAATTCATTTTTTTGGTTAGGTTTTAAGGCCAAAAGCAACCATGTATCATTTGTGTAAAAATTAAAAGGAAAAATTAGTGTTGTTGGGCCAGATCTGCAAACAGGCCGGCCAGGATCTAGTGTTACCGCGAAGGAATCTAGCTTCTGAGGCTGACGTGCGGGCCAGGCCGCCACGGGGCTGCCACGCAGGTGATGCGCGGGGCCACCAGCCGGTTTGACCAGCCCAGCGCGGGGTCAAGGGCTCGCTGACGCGATCACGATGTCACCACGACGTCACGCCGGCGGGATGAAACTCCGGCGAACTCGTACATAGCGAATCCGGCCACCAAAAATCAAAATAAAAATTTCTACACGATGCCTTCGGTACGGGGAACCATCTGCGCCTTGTCTCGTTTCCTGGGAGGGAGTAGGAGAGCGGCGACGACGGCGTGCGGCGGCGGCCGGACGGCCACCACGGCGCGTCCACGTTAGAGAGGGAGAGGGAGAGGGGAAAACGGTCGGGGGGACTCGCAGGCTTACCATGAACGTGATGGAAAGCTCGTAGAGGGCGGAGGAGACTCAGGGCAGCGGCGATAGCTCGCCGGAGCTCGTCGGGCTCGGAGAAGGGAAATGGACGGCGCGGCCTCCTCGCAGCGCTTCAGCTCGATTCCTTCAGCAGGGAGGGCCAGCTCGTCGAGGCGGAGGGAATGGTGCCAACGGCTACCGGCGGCGAGCACGGCAATGTCCTAATCGACGGCGACCCATCTAGCTAGGGTTTCGGGTTGGGCTAGAAAATTAGAGAGAGAGAGAGAGGAGGAGCTCGAGGGGGAGAGAGGAGCATGTGGGAGGTTCAGAGGTGCACATGGGGGGCCTCTTATCCTCCTTGATGCCTTCCAATCGAAGCAATGGCTAGGGGTGCTGTTTTCTACAGGGAGCTAGAGGTAGGAGATGACTGGGATTTCATTTAGGTCCCTGCAATTTACAAATAGGTCCTTGTCTACTCTGTAAAATGTGATTTTCACCAAGCAAACAAAGTCAACATTTAATTTCCTTTTGCCCAAAATTCTTATTAGTTGAGATGTACAACATATGTGAAAATTGGCTCAATTATATAAACTTTATAATTCAAAGTTGTTCAAATTTGAATTCTTACACAAATGGACATTGAATTTATTAACCTACTTGGGAGCTTCCAAAAATGATAATTTTTCGCACACATTCCTTATTTGATGTGTTCCTTATGTGGTAGAAAATTCAAGTCATTTAGTGTTACTTCATAGAACAAACTTGTTCAAATTTCAAAAAGGTGCTGTCAAGAAAACAGGGGTTTTTGGCAACTTAAATTATTCAAAAACTTGTGCCCTTTTGGTTTTCATCCTTATTTATGCTATAGAGCATGTGGTATTTATTTCATGGCATTTGGAAAAAGTTTGTAGAACAAACTTGTTCAAAATCCCAAATGTTGCTGTGGAGAAAAACCATGTTTTCAGGACTTTAATGGATTCAATTTTTGGTCTCCTCTTGTGTGTGTTCCTTATTTGATATAAGGAAGCAATGGTACGAATTTCAGATCATTTGATGAAAGTTTCTAGAAGTAACTTGTTTGAGTTTTCTGTTTCTGGAAATATTGGAATTTCTATTTAATAAAGCACTTGGCTTTTCTTTAGCAATGCTTTGCCAAAATATTTATGTGACTAGAGATAGCAAGTCAATGCTCTCCAATACCTTTGTTTTTAATCTTGCAAGGTTGAAAAAACATTTGATAATATTTTGGTGAAGCATTTAAGAATGCCTCTATTTCTGATAATCTTTTAGGGAAATTTTATTAAGTGTTTCATCTTTCTTAATTTGGGTCTTGGAATAATATTCAACATGTATGGGATTCATAATATAGTTTTGGAAAACTATTTGTTCAATATTCACTTTAGAAAATATTGCCAAAGTCATTGGAACAATATGTTGAATATTTTTATCATTGGAACAATATGTTGAATATTTTTAGTTTACTGCTTTGCTATCCTTTTTAAGTTTGTTTAGTTGCACTTAAACAAACACAAACAAACACAACCAAGGTTTATTAGTCAAGCAATTAGCAAAACAACAGTGTTATCAGGTATTCCAAAATTGGGATGTGACAGTGTCGCTGCCCCCTAGGTCATGGATATAAAAGTTCCTCCAGCATCTGAGTCTAGAAGGTTTCTTGAACAAAAAACAGACCTGCATAAAAGTTTTGGATGATCATCCAAGTAGTCAGTCCATGAGTGGGACAATTCTTTACTAAAGATTGCATTCTTTCCCAAGTTTTAGCAACATGCTCATTATTAAGTTGCTTAAAATTCATAATGCTACTTCTTAAAGATATAATCTTAGCAGGAGGATAATATTTTCCAACGAAAACATCTTTACACTTAGTCCAAGAATCAATACTATTTCTAGGCAAAGAGAACAACCACTTCTTTAGCTCTTCCTCTCAAAGAGAAAGGAAACAATTTCAGTTTAATAATATCTCCATCAACATATTTATACTTTTTCATCTTACATAGTTCAACAAAATTATTAAGATGGGCAGCAGCATCATCAATACTAACACCGGAAAATTGCTCTCTCATAACAAGGTTTAATAGGGCAGGCTTTATCTCATAAAAATCAGAAGTAGGAGCAGGTGGAGCAATAGGTGTGCTAATGAAATAATTGTTGTTGGTGCTCTCAGGAGTAGTCATTTTAACAATACTAAAATAAGGAATAAAACTACAACTAGAATAAGAACTATTTTTTTTGTGTTTTTGATAAAGAGAAGCAAACGAGACAAAATAAAATAAACTAAGCAAAACAAAAACAAAGTAAAGAGATTGGAAGTGAGAGACTCCCTTTGCAGAAATTTTCTTCCTCCATAGCAACGGCGCCAGAAAAGTGCTTGATTCATGTGATCACACGTTCGTTGGGAGACCCCAAGAGGAAGGTATGAAGAGTGCAGCGGCAAGTTTCCCTCAGAAAGAAACCAAGGTTGAATCGACCAGTAGGAGGAAGGAGTAACTTTAGAAGGTGAAGCAACTGAGATGGCAGGGCGCACTACCGGTTCAGAAGCAATGTGGAACCTACACAACACAATCAAACCACTTTGCCCCAACGAAGCAGTGAGGTTGTCAATCTCACCGGTTTTGCTGAACACAAAGAGGTTAAACGTATGGTGTGGAAAACAGTAGGAACAATATGACAGCAGTATGAAAGCAGTAGGTGTTTTATCAGTATGAGGAAAATGGACCGGGGTTCACAGTTCACTAGTGGTGTCTCTCCGTGGAAGATAAATAGCATGTGTGGTGAACAAATTACATCCGGGAAATTGACAGAAATGAAGGTTGCACCGTAGTGCATATGCAAGACATAAAGATTACTATGTGATTCATGCGGGCATTACAACAAAATACATAGACCGTTATCCAAATGCATCTATGACTAAAAATCCACCATTCGAATATCATCCGAAAAAACATTGGGTATTAAGTTGCAAGCAACAGATAATCGCAGTAAGCAAAGTGTGTAATGTAAACAACAACATCATCCTTAGACAAAGCATTGTTGTTTTCTCCCTAATGGCAATAACACATCCTCCATCCGTCACGTTTTCTGTCACTCAAGCACAGATGAAAAGGAGGCATGAACCCGCTATCGAGCATAAATACTCCCTCTTGGACTTACTAGCATCTACTTGGTCAGAGCATCCACTAATAACGGAGAGCATGCAAGATCATAAATAACTTAAGCATGAAGATAACATGATAAATTGATAATCAGAAGACATAGCATTCAACATTCATCATATCCCAGCAAACACAACATCTAGCATTACATAAAGATGATCTTGATCATGATAGGCCGCTCACAAGATCTAAACATGAGGTACAAAGTGGAGAGAACAATCATGTAGATACTGCTATGGACCCGTAGTCTAGGGATGAACTACTCATGCATCACTTTGGAGGAGGGCATGGTGGTGTAGACCCCTCCGATGATGATTTCCCCCTTCCAACAGGGTGCCGAGGAGAGATCTGGAACCCTCCCGATCTCGAGATGACGGTGATGGCGGCCTCGGGTGTTTCTCGGGAAAAAGTGGGATATATTTAGGGTTTACGTCTCGAGGGATTAAATAGGCGAAAGGGAAAAGACGGCGGAGGCCTGGGGGCCCCACACCACCCCTCGGCGTGGCCAAGGGGGGCGCCGCCCTATGGTGTGGGCCCCTGAGCCCCCCCTCCAGGTCTCTTCGGGACTCCGTGGAACCTTCGGGAATTCTAAGACTTCTGGGCTTCGAATTTTCCAATTCCGAGAATATTTCCAGAACAACTTTTCTGAAACTAAAAACAACAGAAAAAATGGAACTAGCTCTGTGGCATCTTGTCAGTAGGTTAGTCCGGAAAATCGATAAAGATGACATAAAGTGTATAGCAAACATGTGGGAAACAATAAGAAAACAACATGGAACATCAGAAATTAAGGATACGTTTATGATGTATCAGGCCCCTTTCGACCTCAACACCGCGTCGGGTGTCAGGCATGTCCATCGCACCCGCGAGCAAGGGATCCCGCGCAATACCTCCGGCCAACTTTCCTACCGCCCGCAACCTGTTCGACGAAATGCTATCGCCGACCCAGGGCCTTACCAGGGAGGACGGAGATGCCTACTTGATGAACATGATCAATGAGAACGGCCAGGCGGAGTACGACGTGGAGGGGGACGACGAGGAAGAGGAGGAAGAGGAGGGGGATGAGGCTCAGGGCGAGAACATCGACGACATGCCATTGTTCATGGACGAGCTGACCCAGCAAGCTTTGGCGGCCAAGAAGAGGTGTCCAAGAGGCATCGGGTACACTGAAGCGGAGGACTTGTGCCTCTGCGACACCTGGATTGAGGTGGGACAGAACAAGAACTACCATGAAAGGTCACTACTCCCGCCCTACTCCATGGTCACAACACGGTCGGAGATGTCCATTCAAAAAAGGTTTGGACTCATCTCGGCTGAGTGCAGCAAGTTCACCGGGTCCTTTGAGCACGCGATGGCCCGGCCGCAAAGTGGGCATGGCTTGCAGACTTGGTGAGTCCCTTGTTCATGTGTGCTATTGTCGGTGTCCACTTGTCCCTGGTTACATGGTTTCCACTTGTCCCATCTTTTTGTAGGCATTACAAGCGTTGGAGGTGTTCAAGGCCGAGCATGGGGGGCGGTCCTTCAACTTCGCTCATTGCTCCAACGTGCTCAAGGACAACCAGAAGTGGAAGGAGCTCCACAACCTCCTCAAGAAAGGCCGGGGACAGCTGCCGGTCCCTGGGATGACTCCCGGCAACAGAGACGACACGACAATGGAAAGGCCAAGGGGCCGGAACAACTCAAAGCTGGACTTGAAGCGCGACGCCACGATGATCGCGCTGCAAGAGACCCTCAAGGGCTTCATCACCCAAAAGTACAAGACCAGCGAGAAGAATGACGAGAGGGGGGAGAAGAAGCGCCAGGAGCGAGAGGAGATGACGAAGAATTTCTTATCGTCCAATCCAAGAAGCTGGAGATAGAGGAGAACGCGAGGACAAGGGCCAAGGAAGCCAAGACAAGGGACAAGGAGGCCGAGATCAAGCAGACGTAGCTCGAGATCAAGAAGAAGGAGGTCAAGCTCACGCTGGCCACCCAAGAAGCCCAGATCATGGCCATGGACTTGAGCTCGCTGACCCCGAGGAAGAAGGCCTACTTCGAGAGGAAGCAGCAGCGGTACATGGACGGCGAGGAGTGAACCATGGCCTCGTGCCCTTTTGTATGCCGGCCGGCATGGCCTGAATCGTGGCCGACATGACCTGAAACGTGGCCGGCATGTCCTGAATCGTGGCCGGCATGGCCTTTGAATCCGTGGCATGCTTTTGTAATATTCTTTTTCGACCAAGTGAGCAGTCCTGTAAGGTAAACTGCCCAGAAACGGGCGGACAGTCGCCCGGACGACTGCTTATACGAACAAAAACGAGACAAATCCGGTCCGGATTTGAGCAGTCCCGTAGGAGATGTCCTAAAAACTCGGAAGGGAGCGTTGGAGCTATACGGACATCATGATTATTTTTCCAGGTCAAGCATCTAAGCAAGCGCCTAGCGCTGTGGATGCTCTTAGAACGGATTGGTCGCGGTCATGTAACCCATGTCAGGCAGCCGGCCAGGCTTCATCATCTCCGTCATAGGGGATTTTGTTCGAGAAAATTTCATCTACCTCTGCACAATTTTTTTCAGGGTCCTGTCACTCCCTTCTGTCACCGATATTCAGACTACGAAGAATACGGTCACCCTTTTCCTTTAAGTGAGTCACTCTTGTCACGTGCTTTTTACCGTATTCTGTATGTACTAGCAATCATGCTTGTCGTATATGCAATTAGGGGTGTATCCGGCATCGGCCAAAGGCCAGATTATCAGGGTGGCCCGTATGCAATGGAGTAAAATCCGTTGGGCGGCCCAGTAACCTGATGCACAGGAAGCCGGAATCTAGAAGAACCCGGATCACGACCCAATACGTGGTACGGCTTGGATAAGAAGCCGGATGCCTTACTTTCCAATAATATGATTACTTTTCGTAGTCTTCTAGATTTCCTTCCTGTAAGCTCTAGTCCGGCTATCTATATAAAGCCGGACAGGAGCAGATAAAAGAGACAGAGAACAAGAGTTCGAATAGCTAGAAGTCAACTCGCCGGGAAGTTCATCCTCGTCGAGTTAGCGAAACCATACTCACATTGTACTTGGTATACTTCAGCATTCAGCCCTGATTTAGTGAGATTGCAGGAGTAGGAATGTCGCCATAGTTGCGACGTACTGAACCTGGCTAAATCTGTGTCCTTGTTTCTACTCTCCCACGTTTCCACCCACGGTTCTATCAGCAGGCTTATGTCACCCTCGACCATGAACCTAACTAAGAAGACTCGACAGTTCGCGCCCACCGTGGGGCCAACGGCGTCAGGATTCACATTTCGAGCGGGGATACTCGGCGGAATTGGTAGCACGGTCACTGTCGGAAGCCTGCAATTCGACGGGAACGTCGGACGCTTCCTCGATAATGGATCCTATATGCCGGCACGGAATCACCTGGTAAGTGCTTGTGTCCTTCCCATCGGATCTGCTAACATTTTTATTGGTTTGACGACAGAAGCCATAGGATTCCGCGGTGGAAGTAACTTTATCCCACCTGCCCTATGCCCAGTAGATGAAGGCTTTGACGTCGGATTCTATTCAGATATGCCTTATTCATACATTGGGGTAGATCAAGATTCACTAGTTGCATATCGCCAAAGCATGACTGGATTTTCCGCCTCTCGGGAGATGTCTGCACCCAGATCGCACTTTGTTGGTATGGTGCAATCCGAGATCGCCGAAAACAAGTTGGAAATCCCGTGGAAAAGGCAGGAACTGCTGATCTCACATGAAAGGTGGAAGATTCGACGTCCGCTGATCAGGCGAGAAACTCGAAAGCTGAGTCTATACTAGCAGCTATAGAAGCAAAATTGAACTCGGAAACCAGATATACAGGATATAACCCAGATTCCGATGATGAGGATGACGATGCTTTTGAAAGAAAGGTAAAATCCATGTAAGGAAGCTTCCACGAAGTACTCGTGGCAAAACCCACCGCAAAATCGCATGCCGAGGAAGAAGAGGAAGATCCTAAAACACCTCCGCCAGCTGGTGAGGAGAAAGGAGAGGAAGATGGTGAAAAAAATCCCATCCTATCCTGATGTTCAGGAACTGACGGAAGACGAACCACACAAAGATTAGATGTCAATCGGAGGGGGGGGATACTAACCCGATAGGCCCATAGGAAAGGATAAAGACCCGGCTGGAGCAAGTTTGGGTGAAGACCTCGTAAAGTGATGATGGGCCGGGTCTCGTCGACGGGCCAGCGGCTATGTTGGTAACCTGACTCAAGGAAAGGAAGTTCTAGAAGACCCAGAAGGCGATGTAAACCGTGGAGTCCAAGACTTGGGGGTCACGGAGAGTAATTTAGGGTTGTATGTAGACCCCGAATAGGACTCTGGAGGTATCTTGTAAGAAAAGCCAGGAAACCGGGTGTTATATAAACCGGTCCTCATGGCATAGACCCGGGAGACTAAGAGATTTCGAGTAGAAACCCTAGATATAAGATACACGAGAGCCAGTATTTCTAACCCTAGATTTGGAGTCTCGGCGACATTGCAGTCCGGGCCTCTAGATCAATAGCTAATAAGATCCCAGCTGGAAGTAAGCCATTATCTCCATTGGAGAGGCTGAACCAGGATAATCCTAGCGTCCAATTCGAGCTAAACCCTCTCCCAAACACCATAGTCGATTTGCCCCAAACTATGTTACCCCTGGTAACGTCTGCCGTGACTATCCCACGACAGTTGACGCCCACCGTGGGGCCTACGCCCAAAGGTGTTTACATCACGGGAGAAGCTCTGGAAAGCATGAAGAACCTTGTTGTCGGCGAGATCGTCACCAACCCAGAAGGAGAGAAGATTGTCGACGATTCTGGCTGGGGGCCAGAGTCGGACTTGTTGGAAACCGGATCTGTCGTCACGATCGGCCGCGTCGACGTCTTCGTGGGTATGGTATGTACGCTGGGTTTAATTTCTGACAATAATATGTATGATTCTGTGTCAGGGGCCGTCACTTGCATTCAGTCGGATGATGAAGAGTCGGTAGGCACGGAAGAACTGGATAGAGCACCCACCACGAAGAGGCAACAGCCGAAGGAGCCGGCATGGACCCCACGTGGCCGGGTCAACGAGGATGATGATACCGAATCTATCTTGCACTTGCTTGAAGATCGGTATGAAGAGGATAGCTGCAAGGAAGAAGAATATGAATCTTCACCAGGCATTGCGCGCCGAGTCGCGGTATACACAGCCCCTGTGATAAATCTAAACCAGGGTGATGTGACATTAGCCGCGGCTGGTGCGGCGCAAGCACTAGCCCAACAACAGACGCCAGTTAATGGAGACCCGGCCGGAGCCTAGGTCGATGGCGAGCAAACATCCGTCAGCAGCGAAACAGGCGAAACTGCTCGTCACAGGAACATGTTCGGATTCAGGACGAATAGAACAACCTGTGCGGGAACATCACACCCACCAAATCCGGCTCTATTCAGCAACAACTTGATCTTGGATCCCACAGTGTTGGCTACGGTGATAAGCCCGGAGAACGCAGCGGCCCGGGCCAGAGACCTGGATGTAGCCCGCCGAGCGTTGGAACAGCAAAGGAGAGGCGTAGAGGCCGAGAAATTACAGATGGCCACGCATCAGCGTCAGTTGGATGAATTAGAGGACCGTATACAGGCACAAACGACTAGAGTATATAATCAGAGGCATCAGACGAGACTGCCAACAACAGGCGGAGCCCTACAGCCAGCCGCATTGTTTGTCACACCGCAAGACTAGCCGATCCCGATCGTGAACCAAGGAACCGGGTATGCAGGAGCGACACTTGGAGGACAACCGGCGAACGTACCGACCAAGTCACCTGTGCTACCCGTCGGGGTGGCTGGGGGCAATACTGTGCAACCACCACCATCACGATTCCATACCCCACCGGGGCACTTCAATAACCCTATGGACAACGTGTACGCCGCAACTTTAGCGCTCGACCGTATTCCACTGGGAGAATCACCTCGGGCCATAGAGACCCGGCGGGCTATAGAGATGTTACGCACCGCGGTGGCTCAGCAAGCCAATTACCCGGACAACAGGAGCGGGATGCATGGGACGCCATATATCAGTCGGCAGGAAGGCAATACGAGGAATATTCAGTCGGCATCAGCGCGACGAAGGGCAGAGCAGCAGCAAATGTCGCCTCCTCCACTTAGGCCGGCAGCTCCAGCGGTTTCAGCGGCACATGCTATCGTGGATAGTTCCCGAGCAAGGCGTGCGCCCGGGTCGGCAGTACGAGGTCCAATAGTCGGTGCACCTCCCACTGCGGCAGCCGAGGTTTCACACGTTTCAAGAGTAAGGCCAGTGCTGACAAACTTAGCCGGACCCAAATGTTTATCAGACGCTATCAGGGCCGAGCCTTACCCGGACAAGTTCAAAGAGCCGGGTAAAGTCGTCAACTATGAGCCAACCATGGATCCTGAGACCTGGTTAAGCAGCTATGAGATGGCCATGTCTATTCGCAACGCTTCAGAAAATCTCCAAGCCAACTTTATGTATCTCATGATGTCCGAAGGAGCAGCTAAGTTATGGTTCAATAACCTGCCTGAGAAATCTATCAGTTCATGGAGCGATCTCAAGTCGGCTTTCGTCAAGCATTTTCATGGAACTTGCAGGAAATTATACATGGTTGACGACTTAGATCGGTGTGTGCAGAGAAAGGGAGAGTCGGCACGCAGCTGGGTGCGCCGAGTCATGGAGATACTCCACTCTTCCACCGATATCCAGCCCAAGGATGCGATACAAGGTATGGCGAAGACATGCAGATATACGCCCTTGGTGCAAAAATTGGTACGCATGAAATTCAGCAGACATGTTTCAGAAATTACTATGGGGGAGTTGATGGACGCATGCAACAAGCATGCCTCCACTGACACCACAGAAGAAGATATCGAGGACAAGAAGGGAAAAGCTAGTGTGAACAATAATGGAAGAACCGGTAATGGGGTTGCGCCGAATAATAATGGAGGTAGCAATGGTGGCAATGGAAACAGTCAGCATAAACGTCCGTATGAGGGAGGCTCCGAGTTAGTCGCCAGTGCTGAAGCCGGGTTTGCAAGACCCAGAGCGGATGGAAACTTCAACGGAGGAAACTTCAACGGAGGAAACAATTATCAGGGGCCACCACGGCCGACTAATCAGATAGAAGCCTTCAAGGTGCCTTTCCCACGCCATAGTAGGAACGGCAGGCCGGCTAATCACTCATTGGAGCAATGTGTGGACCTACAGAGGTGGAAAAACGAAGAAATACAGAAAGCCCTGCAAGGCGCAGTCCGGGGAGGAGGGCCGGGTCTGGGTGGAAACCCGGGCAACGGACCACCCCCCGCAGGCAACGCATGAGCTGGCAATCCGGGTAACAACCAAGGTGGTGCAGGGGGCTTTTAGAGTAACCCAAAGCAGCTAGGGAAGTATCATGTTCACACCACCAGGACTTCCAAGAGAGAGAGGAAGATACTCAAAAGAGCAGTAAACTCGGTTTCTTCGGGTGTTCCAAGGTACTTGAGATGGTCAGATCAGGAAGTAACATGGAGTAGGAGGGATCACCCGGAAGCAATAGAACATCCGGGTGTTCTAGCTTTGGTGGTAGCGCCGCAGGTCAATGGCTATGAGCTAAAGAAGGTTCTGATGGATGGCGGGAGTAGTATCAATATCCTATATTGGGAAACCTTTTTACGAATGGGGCTTAAGGAGTCTCAGCTGCAGAAAATCTCCACAGTTTCCCATGGGATTGTACCAGGACACTCGGTCTGCCCTGAGGGAAAGATAACACTAGAGGTTGCTTTTGGAGAATCCAAGGATAATTACAGAGTGGAGTGGCTCACATTCGAGGTGGTGAAGCTGCGTAGTCCTTATCATGCACTGTTTGGAAGGCCGGCTTACGCCAAATTCATGGCAAGGCCGTGTTATGTGTACTTACAGTTGAAGATTCTGGGTCCTAAACGAACCATCACTATACATGGGAACAGGGCTGTGGCAGCAGAGTGTGATGAGGGAGATGCGGCACTTGCAGAGCAAGCTTGTGCAAAGGAGGAACTCAGGTATTACAGGTCTCAGGTAGACCCGGAAGATTGAACCGCTTTGAAGAAACCAAAAACTGATGATGAGAGAGCTAAGTTTAAGGCAGCCCAAGACACAAAGATGATGTCTTTCATTGAGGGCGACTCTTCCAAGCAGTTTGCCATAGGTTCGAACCTGGATAGCAAGGAGGAAGGCGCGGTTATCAAGTTTATCCGCAAGAATCAGGATTTTTTTGCTTCGACACCTAGCGACATGCCGGGTATCCCGACTGAACTTGCTGAACACAGCTTACACGTCGATCCCAAGTCTCGGCCAGTGAAGCAGGGTTTGAGGAAAATGAATGAGGAAAGAAGGAAAGCTATAGGAGCAGAGGTAGCTTGGCTCTTGGCAGCCGGCTTTATCATGGAGGTTTTCCACCCCCAGTGGTTGGCAAACCCGGTTTTAGTGTTGAAAAAGAATAACAAGTGGAGAATGTGCATAGATTACACGAGCCTCAACAAGCATTTTCGAAAAGATCCGTTTGCCCTTCGAAGGATAGACCAGATAATAGATGCAGTGACGGGAAGTGACATGTTATGTTTTCTGGATGCCTATTCCGGGTATCATCAGATAAAGCTCAAAGAGGAGGATTGGGAGAAGACGTCGTTTATAACCCCCTTTGGAGCCTTTTGTTACAAAACCATGACCTTTGGATTAAAAAATGCCGGCGCAACATATCAACGATGCATTCAGAAATGTTTCGAGGATCAGATTGGGCGCAATGTCCATGATTATGTTGATGATGTGGTAATCAAGACAAGGAACACAGAAACATTCATTGATGACCTTAAACAGACATTCAAAAACCGGAGGAGATATCAAATGAAGCTCAACCCAACAAAATGTGTGTTCGGAGTTCCTGCGGGGAAATTACTCGGTTTCCTCGTTTCTGAGCGGGGAATCGAGGCTAACCCGGAGAAGATCAAAGCTATTCAGAGCCTGAAAAAGCCAGAAGAACTGAAGCATGTCCAGAAACTTACAGGATGCGTAGCAGCACTGAGCCGGTTCATATCTCGGCTAGGAGAAAATGCAATACCCTTATACCGACTCTTTAAGAAAACAGACAAATTCGTATGGGATCAAGAGGCGGATGAGGCGTTCGAAGCTCTGAAAAAGCAGTTGTCTGAAGCACCGGTTCTGGCAGCACCGGGTCCCAAAGATCCCATGTTGTTGTATGTTGCGGCCGGGCCTCGGGCAGTTAGTGCAGTAGTCGTGGTTGAGCGGAAAGAGGATGGAAAGGATTACCCGGTGCAACGGCCGGTTTATTAGTTGAGCGAGGTCTTATCAGAAGCAAAGCAACGGTACTCGCATTGGCAGAAACTGGTTTTTGGGGTATTCATGGCCAGTCGGAAATTAAAGCCGTATTTTCAAGAACACCCCATTATGGTGGTAAGTTCCATACCCATGGAAGATATCATAAGAAATTCGGATGCTACAGGAAGGGTAGCCAAGTGGGCTATCGAGATGGGTGATTATCATGTCAATTACGAGCCCCGATCTGCAATCAAGTCTCAGGCGATGCTGTTGGTCTTGACCTTAGGTGTTGTGCTCACATCGCCAAAAGGAGATAAGTTACGTTACGTCTTGCAAATTCACTTTGATTGTTCTAACAACGTAGCTGAGTATGAGGATTTATTACATGGATTACGTGTAGCTAAGGAGATGAACATTAAGCGTATAATGTGCTACAAAGACTCGGATCTTGTGGTACAGCAGGTTTCAGGAATGTGGGACAGGAAGGATGCAACAATGGCAGCATACCGCAGAGAGGTGGACAAAGTTGCCGGGTCTTTCTCAGGATATCAGGTGGAGCACATTGACCGACGAAAGAACGAGGCTGCAGATGCCCTATCGAGACTCGGCTCTCGCCGAGAGCCGGTTCCACCCAATGTTTTCCTGTATGAATTGCGACGACCCTCCGTTAGAACCAAGTCAGAAGAAGAAGTAGCTAACCGAGACCCAGACTCGGAATTTGTGGCCGTGGTGCGCGCTATTCCAGAGTGGACTGAGCCGTTCTTGGCGTTTCTATTGCGGGGCGAGTTACCACAACAGGAAGTCGTAGCCCGGCAAATCCAGAGACGGGCAAAAGGTTATTCCATCATTGGTGGTGAGATTTACAAGAGAAGTGCTACAGGCGTCTTTTTACGTTGCGTAGCTCCAGAGGATGGCCGGCAAATATTGAAGGAAATTCATGAAGGTGATTGCAGACACCATGCCTCCACAAGATCTCTTGTGGCCAAGGCGTATCGGTACGGTTTCTTTTGGCTTACAACTTTGGCAGATGCAGAACGTTTGGTTGTAAGGTGTAATGGATGCCAGAGGTATGCTCGGCAAATCCATGTACCGGCTATGGAGCTGCGGACAATCCCGTTGACCTGGCCATTTGCTGTTTGGGGTATGGATATGGTAGGCCCTTTCCACATGTCTCCGTGCAAAAATACTCATTTACTGGTGGCCATTGATAAGTTCACAAAGTGGGTTGAGGTCATGCCAGTTACGAACTGTGAGGCGGCCACATCTGTGAAATTCTTGAAGAGGATCATATATCGGTTTGGATACCCCCACAGCATAATCACAGACAATGGAACCAACATGTCCTTAGGAGAGATGGAAAAGTTTTGCGGAAACAATGGCATTCGACTTGACGTAGCCTCGGTGGCCCATCCACAAGACAACGGGCAGGTGGAGAGAGCAAACCAAGAGTTACTTCGTGGGTTAAAACCACGACTACGAGTCCCGTGTCTCAGAGCTGCTGGAGCATGGGTTGAGGAGTTACCTTCTGTTGTTTGGGGAATCAACACTACACCTAACAGGTCTACCCAGATGACCCCGTTTTTTATGGTTTATGGTGTAGAGGCGGTTCTCCCAAGCGATATTATCCATGACTCGCCACGAGTGTCGGCTTATGTTGAGGTAGAGAATGAGAAGACCCGGCAAGACGATGTGGATATGTTAGAAGAGCACATGGAACAAGCCTTGGAGCGGTCCGCAATATATCAGCAGGATTTACAGCGATACCATAGCCGCCGGGTCAAGACGCGTGTTTTTCAAGAAGGAGACCTGGTGCAACGTTTGGTGCAATCCAAGGAAGGAAAACACAAGTTGTCCCCTCCATGGGAGGGTCGTTCATTATAAGCCGGAACCTACACAATGGATCGTATTACCTGGTAGATGCAAGGGAAGAGTCGGATAACGTGAATGATACTGCTCATTCCACCCCTCCATGCAAGAGGGTGAACGACCATGGAACGTGGCTCAGCTACGTCCTTACTACACTTAGCATAGACTCAGTTTGCAGATTGTATTACACGATGTAACAGGCAGCAGGTTTCACACGCACTCTTTTCCTATCCAGGGTACCTAAGGGGGCTGGAGGGTTTTTAATGAGGCAGCTTGCTGACCTAACCTTTTCATATCAATAAAGAAATGGTTAAATCATGGCAATCATTATGTTCTTTAAATTTTGTCAATTTCTTGCATATTTTTCTGTAGTTAATCATGCCTTGTATTTACTAGTGAACTATTTCAGTTAAATATGATTTAGTGGGTATAAATTGGCACACCTCTTCTTTTTTAGTATTCAAGCTATCTGTAAGCCGGTAGAGCAGAAAGCCTACTTTTGCATAGTACATATATTTAGGTCTTGGGGGCTGATTGCTTGAATAGCACAGTTGTACACTCAGACCCGGTCATGATGCCAATCGGTTGTGGGGACTGATTACTTGTAATAAGTACAGTTACAATCTCATAACCCGGACAATAGAGCCAAAAAATTTCTTGACCTCTTTCGTTTAAGCTTGATGTAACTCGCACCAAAATGGCGTGTTTGCTAACCTATAAATCCAATCAGTCATGATGCCCATGGGGACTTGCCTGACCCTGTTTTTACTAGAGTTATAGCAACATTGAAAATCCATGCGAAAACCGGCTTATAACCAGAAGGGTTAAAAGGGTCATCTAAACCATAAGTTACGCAGAGCAAAGGCAACAGCCGGAAGATCATTGCATATTGCGCGTAAACTTCAAAATGTACAAGTATATAACAGCCAAAATTTGGGACTTGGGGACTTGAGAAACAAAAATTCTCAAGCCAAGATTCCTAAGACATAGAATCCGGGTCTTGGGGACTTGTGAGAAATTCTTGACAATCCTAAGGTCAAGACTAGGCATCTTTCTCACAAAGCATATAATAAATAAAGATGTGCCAAAATGAGTTTGTAACGCGCATATTAAAGCGACAACCAGAAGGGTCATCAAAACCACAGAAGTTTAAATGTGTTACAAACCAGAGGAATAGTATCAAAAGTGCATAGGCTCCCTATCAAATAACAGTGTAAAAGGCATATTACAATGCCTATTGGCCGAATGATTGTTTGCTGATAAAACTGAGAACATTACTCGGCTGCTGCTGCAGTCGAGTCATCACGAGTGGTCTTGGCGGCCGGGTCTTCGGTATTCTCCTCTGTTGCCTTCTCTGTCTCAATGTGCGGGTCAACAACGGAATCAGCGTGAGCTGGAGGAGGAACAACCGGAGTCGATGAAGTTGGCGCAGAACCGGCCTCGGCTTTTTTCTTGGCGACCTCCTCCTTGTAACGAGACAATATGTCAAAAGGAGCAGGGAATTCGGAGGGCACCGGCTTATCCTCAGCATCATATGGGGGGGGGGGTAAGCTTGTTTACATCGAGATTTTCTGCAATCAAGCTGGCCGAGTGGCGGATCTGGGCATTGATGGCCTTGAGGTCTTTTCCCGTGAATTTAGAACCATCAGTATTAAACTCGGAAAACCCGTTTACAAGCATTGCTGGCTCAATCTTGGGGTAGTAGGATTTAGCCAGTGCAAGGCCGCGTATCACTCCAACCGGCATGTTGAGCGCTTCCAGATATCAATCCAGACAGGGATTGTCGAGTACTCTTCAAGCAATTGTGTTACACCGGTGTAGTTACCGGTCCACTTCACATCCTCGAGAGTCCATTTTGTCCCTGACGAAAATTGTCGGATGACAGTCTTGAGTATTCTCAGCTTTTTGAGATCATCATGTTCCCCAGCAACTTCACCCGGACCTGCAGTACAAATAGAGAACTAAGATAGTAAGATTCGGGTAAAAAACCTTCTAAAATGGGAAATCCGAGTAATACAAAGCGATAGTCGGAAACCTAGGTGTGCCTTACCTATGATGGAGTTATATGTCTCGGCAATGAAAGTTGAGAGTTTCTTCACAAGCTCCTTAGCGGCGTGGAGTCTCTTCTTATACTTCTTGCACTGTTTGGAGAGCTCCTTGACATTGGCCTCCAGGTCTTCGCGGAGTTTTGTTTCAGCTTGCAGGAGTTCATTGGTTTTTGCCAATAATTCATCAGTCCAGGTAACATAAGCCTGAAAAAGACAAAGAAACATCAGTCGGCAATGAGCTCAAAAGCTATATTTGCAAGTACCAAGTGACTGTCGACAGTTCACTTGGAACTTGGGGACTAGGATGTTCTGAAGTTGCATAAGAAAGACTATATACTTGCAAAGTACCGAATGACCGTGGACAGCTCATTCGGAACTTGGGGACTAGGACAAGTATATAAATAGTACTAATTAAACTAACCTGCTGCTCAGCTGCCAGAGACTCGGCAATCTCCTCTTCAGTTGCCTTTAGGGAGCGATACTCCTTCAACAGCTTTTCAAACTCATGGCCGCTGAGAGTCGGCCTGGAAGAGCCGGCATTCCGATCAGCCGGAGGCGGGGTTGCCTCTTGTTTCCCTGCGTCGACTCTGGTTGCTGCGGTATTTGGAGCAGGAGCCGCCCTTTGCGTCCCAAGATATTCAACATCGGGATCAGCCGACTGACGCGCGGTAGGAGGAGACTCGGTCCTTGGGTTGGCTGTGTTAGCTGGCTCTTGCTCTTCAGTAGGTGGAGGATTAGCGGCGCTCTCCGGGTCTTCCGCCGTCGGATCATCGACGGGGGTCTCAACCGGGTCGCTGAGTGTGACCTTAGCCCCGAAGGAAGAAAAAGAAAGTGTTAGTGGTTTATAAAAGTAAAACCTGCAAAGTATAGGGGTATTGTCAAGCAAGGTATGAAAATTACCCGGTATTCACGACGAAGTCACAGGGGAGATCGTTGCTAGACCCAGAGGACACTGATAGAGAATTGGAAAGTGAGACTCGAAGTTTCCCGTCTAATGGGTGATTCGGAGATGGATATTTTCGAGGAGCGCAAACAAGATAAGTTGAAGGAGTACCGGCTCGGCGAGCGGGCGATTGAAGGGGAAGCCCGGTATTGAGGGCCTCGTCACCCGGTGAAGACCGGGTTGCCCGTCATTTAGCAGGAGGAGATGCAGTTTTCTGTGATAATGCAACAGTTAGTCATTTGTTAGAGCTTGCACATATTAGCATATGAATCCGGATCTGAGGTTATGGAAGAATAGGATACCTTGAAGGTGACCCCCTTGGCCTTCCTCTTTTTGCCTAACTCGGCTTCAGGCTCCGCTTCACTCTCTTCAGACTCGGATTCGACCTTGTCATTCGGAGCTGGTGATTGTGGTGTATTGTCAATAATAAAGGTGGGAGGAGAATCTTGATCTAGTAAGTTGACAAAGTACTTGTTCAGTAACTCGGAATCACCTTCTTCGCTGTCACTCGACTCTTCTTCTTCCGATTTTTCAGAAGGGGGAGGGGTGACAATCTTCCACCATTCGTCGGATTCCTGGGTAAAAAGTAGCAGAGAAAAAAGTTAGTATATGCGAGCTAGAAAAATCAATCGGTACAAAAGGGATTAGCCGGTTCTTACAGGTGGAGTCGGGTTTGAGCGGGAGAAGGGGAGAGCCCAGAAATGTTCTTGATAGCATCCATCTTCTCAGCCAAGAAATTCTTCATAGCCTTGTTGACGTCTGCAGTCGGGTATGACTTCTCCGAGTATCGGAGAGAGTCGTTCAGATGGCCCGAGTATTCGCAGAGCAGCTTTGGGCGAATGCTGTTGGGCTGGATCCTACAGCTGATCTAGGTCTTGATCAAGTTTAACCCACACAGACCGTGGGATGCTAAGACGGCTAATTTATGAAGGAGGGGCTGGATGGTTTGTCTGTCGGCCTCTGAGGCAAAGGAGCTTAAATTATCGCTAAGAGAAAGAGTTTTAGTAGAGAAACCCGGCAGAGGCTTCTCGCCGGGTGAAGAAGTGTCCTTGCAATAGAAGAAAGTCTTTTGCCAATGCTTCACGTGGGAGTGAAGGTTGAGAGTCGGCATTAGGAATTTCTTGCGCCTTTGGATGGCCACACCTCCACAGACAAGGAGGGGACCATCCGTAGTCTCGCGGCAAGGTTTGCATTGGAAAAGCTCGAGAAATAGAGAAAGATTGGGACCTATGCAAAGATAAGATTCGCAAAGGACGATAAAGTGGCAAATGTTCAAAATCGAGTTTGGGCCTATGTCGAAAACTTGGAGTTTATAGTGATGGAGGACCTCACGGAAAAAAGGATGACCCGGGGGGCAGAAACTCCGGGTCACATGCTCAAGGAAAACTACGACTTCACCTGCTCCGGGTGAAGGCCGGCTCTCCTCTTCGGGCACCCTCCATGCGATCTCCGACTGAGAGGGGAGGACCCCAGACTCGGCCAGCTCTTCCAGCTTGGCTAGAGTGACAGTCGACTTCACCTAGTTGGCGGTGATAGTTTGAGCCGGCTTTTGCTTCAAAGCCGCGGCCTTGCCCTTGGACTTGGGAGCGGTCTTGGGTGCCATTGAAAAATATCTAGAGGAAATCAAAAGGGAAAAATAAAGTGAGGAAAAAATGGAGGCGAGGAAAACGAAGAACACGAACTCAAGATCTAGAAATGAAAATGTAGATCTACAAAAACTTACTGGAAAACGGCGGCGGAGATGAAGCCCGGCGAGTGCGGCGCGGCGGCGCGCAGCGGCGGGCCGGTTCTCGAGGGTTACGGCGGCGTGTGCGCGTGGGCCGGCGTTCGAGCTCGAGCTCGGGTCTTGGCTCCAATGGCGCGGCGCGAGGAGGAAGACGAAGTGGAGTGCGGTGGCGTTTTGTGATTAGGGTTACCCCTGGGGCCCAGTATTTATAGGCGGGTGAAAAACCCTAGAGCGCTAACGGTAAAATGGAGCAAATTACGGGATACGATACCCGGCCCGGAGATTACGGAAACAAAATCTTGGGAGTTATTGTCATACAGCCGGGTTATAAGTGATCACCAAAAGAGTCGGACAAGCCTAGGAGGAATATGAAAGTTGGGTTATTATATGGACCGCCGAAAGAGCTGGCCTGGCTATAGTTAAAGCAATGTAACCTATAACCTTATTGTATTCGAGTGTTTATTGTTTTGCAGGGAATAGCGAGCGCTTCGTGGTTGGCTCAAAGTTTGAATTTACAAGGGAGGCACGCCAATCAGGATGCCCAAGCTATTCTGGGGACTACTGTTGGGGGATTCTAACCCGATAGGCCCATAGGAAAGGATAAAGACCCGGCTGGAGCAAGTTTGGGTGAAGACCTCGTAAAGTAATGATGGGCTGGGTCTCGTCGACGGGCCAGCGGCTGTGTTGGTAACCCGACTCAAGGAAAGGAAGTTCTATAAGACCCAGAAGGCGATGTAAACCGTGGAGTCCAAGACTTGGGGGTCACGGAGAGTAATTTAGGGTTGTATGTAGACCCCGAATAGGACTCCGGAGGTATCTTGTAAGGAAAGCCAGGAAACCAGGTGTTATATAAACCGGTCCTCCTGGCATAGACCCGGGAGACTAAGAGATTTCGAGTAGAAACCCTAGATATAAGATACACGAGAGCCAGTATTTGTAACCCTAGATTTGGAGTCTCGGCGACATTGCAGTACGGGCCTCTAGATCAATAGCTAATAAGATCCCAGCTGGAAGTAAGCCATTATCTCCAATGGAGAGGCTGAACCAGGATAATCCTAGCGTCCAATTCGAGCTAAACCCTCTCCCAAACATCAGAGTCGATTTGCCCCAAACTAAGTTACCCCTGGTAACGTCTGCCGTGACTATCCCACGACAAGATGTATAGTGTGGAAAATGATGTATGCTTGCAGTAAGTAAAGAAAGTAGTAAAATGTTGTGGTTTGTTTAACAGTGTGAAAAAATGGACCGAGGTTCATAGGTTCACTAGTGGTGTCTCTCCATAAAGATAACATGCTGGGTGAACAAATTACAGCTGGGAAATTAACAAATAGAGGTTGCACCGTAGTGCACATATATGACATGAAGACTACTATGATATTTAGTGCGGGCATTACAACAATATAGATAGACCGAAATCCATCTGCATCTATGACTAATAATCCACCCTCAAGTTATCATCCAAACCCCCTTAGGTATTAAGTTACAAGCAATAGATAACTCCATTAAACAAAGTGTGTAATGTAAGCAATGATTATGCACGCGGGGACTCTCACCGCTGTTTTCTCCCTAATGGCAACAACACATCCTCCCCCTTCATGTTTCTGTCACTCGAGCAAGGTGGTGAGGAGGCATGAACCCACCATCAAGCATAAATACTCCCTCTTGGAGTCACTAGCAACTACTTGACCAAAGCAACCACTAGCAATGGAAAGCATGCAAGATCACAAATAGCATATGCAAATAAAGACTATAATAAACTTGGCATAAGTTCAATATTCATCAGATCCTAGCAAACACAACATATAGAATTACATAAGATCAATCTCGATCATGATAGGCAGCTCACGAGACCTAAACATGGAGGCATATGAGGAGAATACAACCATCTCGCTACAACTACGAACCTGTAGTCCAAGGATGTGAAGGGGTCGTTGCATAGAAAACAAAAAATTTCCTACGCGAGAGACACCCGAAAGGCCAAGATGAAAGCAACGGGCATAGAAAGGGTCTAAAGAAGAACATACCCTCGAAGACACAAAGCGTTACGAGATCACATATCATTGTTGGCGTAGTCATACTCACACCGATCCCGAGAGCGAGAAGATGTGCACCGCAATCCGGCGGTGCCTCCGTGATCGGTCACACGTACGGTTGATGACGACCTCCGTTCCCTCGATCCAGCGGGGCAGCGGAAGTAGAGGATCCCTCGGAAACCAGCAGCACGACGGCGTGGTGTGGTGGAGAAAACTTCGTTCAGGGCTTCACCAAGCGCATGAACATGAGGTGGATCAGCGGGAGGATGGAGATGGAGATGACACGAAGTGTGTGAGGGAGAGGGATCTCATGCCCTCTATTTATAGGAGGGGAGACAGCCACGAAATTTTGGTGCCTCCACCTCTCCCCTCATCATGTGGGTGGAGTCTCCACTCAACCCACTCATTCTCTCATCAATTCCCACTCAAAATTCCAAGGGTTTTCTTTAATAAATAAATAAAACAATTTTATTTCTTTATTTTAATATTTGTTAATCCTATTAACAAACATTAACACTTACCCCCTTGAACTATTTGTTAATCAAACATTAACATATACCACCTTGAACTATTTCAATATTCCCCGAAACAATTCCGGTGAGTATTTCAATATTCCCGAAATAATTTCGGTGTTGTCCAAACTTTTCTCCGATATTCCTATCCTCTCAAATGCGTCATTGAACCTTTAGTGTGTCACCCTACGGTTTGCGAATAACATAGACATGATCGAGACTCCTCTCCGATCAATAATCAATAGCGGGACCTGGAGATCCGTGATGACTCCTATGTATTCAACAATGACTCTCGTGATCGTGTGAACCATCAACATCGTAACTATTCCCTTTGTCTCGCGATATTTTACTTGTCCGAGATTCGATCATTGGTATCAACCATACCTTGTTCAATCTCGTTACGTGACAAGTACTCTTTTCTCGTTTCCGTGATATTACATCCTTGTCATCATATCATGTTCTTGCAAGCGGTGTCGATGTGATATCACCGAGAGGGCCCAGAGTATATCTCCCCGTCATTTTGGATGGACAAATCCCACTCTTGATCCATGAGCCTCAACTAATACTTTCCGAATACCTAACGGTACCTTTATAGTCACCCTGTTATGGTGTGACGTTTGATGACATCAAAGCACCCTTCCGGTATCAGTGATTGACATGATCTCATGGTCTAAGGAATAAGTTACTTCGTACGCAAGATATAACATTATAAACTAAATGTTGTTATCTTGATATTGGGTATGTGTTCATCACATCATTCTTCTAATGACATGACCTCGTTATTAACAACATCCAATGTTCATGATCAGGAAACCTTGATCATCTATTAATCAACGAGCTAGTTAAAAGAGAGGCTTTACTAGGAACCATTGTTTGTTTATTAAACACACATGTATCAATGTTTACGGTTAATACAATTGTAGCATGAGAAATAAACATTTATCATAAACAAGGAATAAGATAATAACCACTTTATTATTGCCTCTCGGGCATATTCCCTTCAGTCTCCCACTTGCACTAGAGTCAATAATCTAGTCTGTAAGCACTCAACAAATATGGCGTTCCAGTGTTATTACCATGCTTCGCATGTGGTAAACATCATCAAAAAGATCTGAACTGTTCATGTCCTATTGTATTTGCATATTCTTTGTGTCTACACGCATCACTCATTCTCTAATGAGATGACTTTGTATATATTTGGTCAACTGGTGAAACCTTAATTCCTCATCTTAAACCAATGTTACTAACATTGTGAAAATGTAGCTCCATAGTGTCAGCATTCTTGGAAATTCACCAAGTTCAATAAAGAACTCCACGACACAAAATACTCTTATTGTTTTGTTGTCAACACAACGATATACTTAGCCTTTGTTGTAGTATCTGTCACAATACTTTAATTCTGAAACATTTTCAAATCCAGCATGGAACTTTCTTCCAGCCTATTGTGCTACCCTTCATCACATATTTTAATTGAGATAAAATTATTTGAATATATGACAAGACTATTAGTGTAACATATTACAACAAATAGTTTTTCATTACTATATAGGAAAACACATCCGTATCATTTCTAAAATGACACATGGATCTCTCCCACTGTTGTCTAATCATCATATGAATTATGCGGCTATAACATTTTATAGCATAGGACTCATCTGGTTGTGTACATAGCATGGAAACATGACTTAGAAATATCAATTGCAGTGATGCTCATCATGTGTCAAAACACTTGAATCTTGCTCAATTATTTTCGATGTGACAAGAACTCCTTCTTGTCATTTCGATACTGACTTACTTCAATATTTCATCTATGTAATTTGGCTCAACCATTAGGAGCTTTAATCCATATCTTATGGATATCGATGCCCAATATCTTCTAAGCCTTTCATCAATATAAAAATCTTAACAGTGTTAATTTAAAATACATTTTTTCTAATCAACCATATGTCATCTACATAAAGCATTGGAAATATGTCTTAGCGCTCCCACTTAATTTCTTGTAATTCTACAAGCATCTTTATCGTTCATGATGGAATCAAACTCTTTTGATAACTTCATCAAGGTAAAGATTCCAACTTCGTTATGCTCACTTCAACCATTGAAGTGTGCATACCTTTGTAGAAACCTGTTGAATTTTACAAAACTTGCAGACTGTGTCAAGTACACATCCTTGATCAAACTTCCTTGAACGGAAAGTTGGTTTTTGTTATTCAACTGCCATATCATAATATATAACTTTTTGCTATAACTATCCGCAAAGAATAAAGTATTACTACTGAAGATAAAAAATCTTGAAGTAGTCAACTCTTTGAACTTCGTCGAAAACATCTTTTCGATAAGTATAACTTTCAAAGGATGTAAAAATCCATGTATTTGTTTCAATATATACCCGTTTGTTATTGTTAGCCACCATGCCTATCGAAAGTACTACCAAGTCACATACTTGATATTCATACAGGGATACTATCGCGGATATAATGACTCATAGCCAATTTTAACGAAGTCAGGGCCCATCATTTTCATCCTTTATAAGGTCTAGATCTTTTGTTGTCAAAACAACACTTTACTCTTAAACCATAAGTTGGTCTAAGTACAAAGTTTTAGGACTTCTGTGGTTCAGTTCGCAAACTCATTCGAAGTATCTACAACATTTGTAGTGTCTTCTACTTAGTCAAAATAGAAAACCCCGGAACAACTTCCAGTGCTGCGCTACTCTTCACATGATAACAAAGATCCTCTAATCTCGTTGACTTTGTACTGTCCTCCCACTCACTTGTTTCGCAAGAACTACTTTCTCGAGAAATCAACCCTTTCTGACAAACAACATTTGTCTTTTGGTTCGGTGATAAGAGAAATACCCAATGTTTTATGTGGGATAACCTTATAAACATATATTTATCCTATTTGGTTGTAAACATTTTACACATGCTATGCATACCAAAACTTAAGGAAATGACAATTCGGGTCACTACCCAAACCATATCTTATATGTTGTCAATTTCAACGGATCGTGATGGTGCCCTTTTCAGTGAAAAAGCGGTTGTCACTAATATATAAACTACAAAATTATAATGGCATTTTTATTAATCTTACCATGTCCAACAAGGCTTGATTTTGTCTCTTGAATACTCCAAACTAATGTGGGGTATTCGAGAAGTATAAGTTGTAGAACAATTCTGCAACTCCTCATATGTTTTGCTAAACTTGTAACTCAAAACTTTATCCTTTGTGATCAAATCATAAATACTTGATTATCTTGTTACGATGATTTTTTACTTCATGCTAATATCTTGTTACGATGATTTTTTACTTGATTATCTTTTTACAATAATTTGAACCCATTCAAAAAATGTCAAATTCCGTTCTCTTTAAATAGATATACTAATATATCTACTCAAATCATCGACGGAATATGAAGGAAAAATTAATCCACCATATATGACTATACATAATGGACTATATACATCAACATGTACAATCTCCATTAAATTAGCCGTCGATTCTACTTTGGCCTATGAACGGAATTCTAGTCATCTTTTGGAAGAGATCTCACAAGCGTCAATTTATTCAAAACAAAATGACTCCAGAATTCCATAAAAATGGAGTTCTTTCATGTTTTCCTTTCCGATATGAACTAAAATTGTTGTGTCACAATTTAAGTGAAATTCTTTTACGTCTTGCAACATTTAGCATTTAGACTTATAGATGTTTACTTTACTAACACAAGTTATATTAACTTATCCATCAATTATGGAATATGGTCATAGTTTGAACAATCATATTTGTTCTCACAAAAGACCGGAACAAAATAACAACTTATTAAGTTCTTAATATAAATCTTGTGTGTTTGGTTCGATACGACGATGAACACAATAACACTTTATTTCTGTTCTTGTTGTAATAGATTCCACATGAACTACTAGTTTTTTTAGGACCTTGTATTTCTTGCATTGCGTTGCTTTGTATGACAACTCAAACCAACCAATGTGGTATCAAAATACCCAAAAAATAATTTGTTAACTAGTAATACATCTATAACATGTATATCAAGCATATACACCTGAGCTGGATCTTTCCAGTTATATTCTTTTCTGCCATATACCTTTTGTAATTCTATTTTCAATATTCCCTTTTCTTTACAGAAGAATCATTCAACATCAAACAATACTAGTCGTACTAACACATTTCCCTTGGCGTGTTAGTCATATACTATCACCCACTGAGTCATACTTTAAGTTTGATTGTTCTACTAATATGACCATATTAATGGTATTCTTCCAGATTCCACTCTTAGCAATCTCCAGGTGAGGTAAACGACTTTACCCATTGTCGGGGGGTTACCCCCGAGTAGGGTAAAGACAAGTGGTAAAGGCAGCTTACAGAGGAGAGGTTTGGTCGAGTAGCCGACTACCTGGTACTCGCTACCCGGTCGACTGCTACTCGGTCTCACCTCAAGATGACCAGAAGGAGAAATCAAGCAAGTTCTATCCTTTCGAGTAGAGAGTTGGCCCGAGTACAATTGGCGGGAACAATTGGCGGGAACCTACTCGGGCCAGAAAGTCAAAGGAGCCGTTCTGACACCGGATCCCGCGTATCCTGGGTCCGTACTTGGCAGCATTCGAACTACTGTTCATCTGGGGCCGGCCTGCCTGACAGTGACAGCATGGAAGCAGGCTGTGGCAGGATAAGGGGGGCCTACTCTGTGCCTAGGTACAGTGATACCAGTCTGTCCCCTAGTTTTGCCCAACGACTTTCCGGATGAAGCCAAGGTTAGGAACCAAAGCTGTCAGCGGGAACCCGGAAGAAGGACGGTGTGCACACTATGTCGACACTTGTTCGTATTTGGACGTATCCGGCTGGGCACCATGTATATAAGGTGCCCCGCCGCCTCCTGCGTGAGGCATCGCTTGAACGCTCTCAGATCTTGCTCCACGCCCATTTGGGAACCCTAGAAACCCTAAGTTCTTGACCTAGCTCTACTCGGAGAGGAGCGAGAGGCTACTCGGTAGAGATACCATTTGTACTGTGGCTACTCGGAGAAACATCATAATACATATAGAGAGGCAGGAGTAGGGGTTTTACCTCCTCACGAGGGCCCTGAACCTGGGTAGATCGTGTTGTTGGCAGTGTGTTGTTCTTATCTCACGCGGCTACTCGTCGCGTGATCCCTCCCCGAATACCTCCAGCGTCCATCGATCCCACATCTTTAGCCATCCTATGGCATCTGCCGTGACACCACCACGACAGTTGGCGCCCACCGTGGGGCAAGCAGTGGCGCTGGTTGGAGTTTCTGTTCGGACGGGATCTTCTTCAGCGGAGCGCGTGGTTTGTGGCCTTGTCCACAGATTCGGCTCCTTCGACTTCGTCACCGACAACGCCGGCTGTTTCGGCGGCATGGCCATGCCGGAGGGCGGCTCGGTGGTCTCCTTCGGCTCTCACCTCGTTTACGTCGCCACCGTCGCCAACAGCGCCTACCCCGAGCTGGTGCATGACGCGGAGGATCCTCCCGCGGTGGTCGCTGCTCGCGGAAGGCCCGCATGCAGCTCTGCAAGCTGCGCTGAGGTGCTGGTGACGGGCTTGGCGGCAAACGCTGGCGCAGCTGCTACTGGCGCTGCGGCCGTCGTCGAGGAGGTGGACGTACCGGCTGGTGGCAGAGTACACCGGCCCTACGAGAGGGAGAGCAACATGCCGCCTTCCACATCTGCAGCCGTTCCCGCGTCAGCTACGCGGCTTGGCATGCCAACCCCCACCGACATCGAGCTCCTGGTCATGAGGGAGCAGCTCGAGCGGCAACGCTTGGAGCTGCTTGCCGAGCAGGCGGAGTTGGACAAGGTGAGGTTAGAGCTGAGTCTAGATCAGCTCGAGTACAACAAGGCTCACGGTTTCACGCCGGTTGTTAGGAGGCCTAGCAGAGTAGGTGCTACTCGGCGTAACCTTGGTGCCGAGATGGCAACAGTCGTAGAGGCTCCCGCTCAGTCCGCCACCGCAAACACCTCCACCAGGCCCAGATACAGTACACCCGCCAAAACCCTTAGAGCTGCAGAGGCTGTAGCTGCCGAGTTGCCTCGCCTAGACGGCGATGCACGTGTCAGGCAGCAAGAGAGGCTCAATGAGTTAGTGTTGGAGGCTGCTAGGCAGAACGAGGAGTTCCGGAAGGCCAATCCGGGGGCTGCGGCTTCGCAGATGGTGCATTCGCACGCGGCTAGATCTAACGATCAGGCCTCATCTCCGCATCCCAGCCGCGAGAAGAGCCGCAGCGGCCGCTCGGGCAGAGACAGGCAAATGCAGGTGTATGACCCGGCTGCTGCCGCGAAACAGATTGCTGTGCCGCAGCAGCCTGGGCAGGAACACAATGCTGCAAGAGCAGGCTCTCAAGCCCATCAAGCTCAAAGCCGTGTCCGAGAAGCTGCGCGTCCTGGATCTTCTCGGCAACCCGCAGCTCAGCCTACTCGGCAGAGGCAGCAGCCGCGCGCTGTGGTGCCAGTCGCCAACCCGGTGGAGCAGCCTGCAGCGGTGCAGGTGGACAGGTATGATGACGGCAACTCGGCCATGGAGATGGCTGGCTATGATATTCGGGACCGTGTTGGTGACCGTGTGCTGGCGCCTGGAGACGCAAGGCATCAGTTGGACCGGATTAGCTTGTCGGCGCGGCTGGAAAGCACGGGTCCTCCTGGCCCCGAGTGCTTTGGCCCGCACATCATGAACGAGCCTTCCGTGAAGGGCTTCCAGCTTGCAAGGGGCACCAAGAGTTACAATGGCAGCACCAAGCCTGAAGATTGGCTCAATGATTATGTTACCGCGGTCCACATCGCGAATGGTAACAGAAGATGGGCTGTGCGCTATGTTCCACAGATGCTAGAGGGTCCAGCTCGCACTTGGCTCAACAACCTGCCCAAGAACAGCATTAACTGCTGGCTGGACTTCTCGGATGCCTTCATCAGCAACTTCACGAGTACATACAAGAGGCCAAATAGGCCACAGCAGCTGTCAGCTTGCAGGCAGCGAGAAGACGAGACGGACCGCGAGTATCTTACTCGGTGGAGCACCTTGAGGAACACCTGTGAGGGTGTGAATGAAGCTCAGGCCATCACTTGGTTTGCGCAGGGTTGCCGACATGGCAGCATGCTTTGGCAGAGATTGCAAAGAGAGATGCCGAACACTCTGGCGGAGACCATCAAGATTGCGGATCAGTACGCACTCGGAGATCCCACTCAGCCACTAATGGACTCCTCTGAGCCGAGAAGAAACTTCAGCAACAACAAGCGCAACGAGTTCCGCAACAAGCGCCGAGTAGACAATCGGTTTGATCCCGAGGAAGTCAATGCAGTGACTGTTGGAGCCAGTGGCAGCCAGAGGCAGAAACCTGCTGGAGCCTACGGGCAAAACCAGAACCAGGGCCAAGGCAACAAGAAGCCATTTCGCGCCTCTCAGTCGGGTAGCGGGAACTCCGAGCAGCCGAAGAAGTTTGTCTTCGACGACATGAAGGATGGCCCATGCAGCTTTCACACCCACCATCCGTCGAGGCCTGCTAACCACACTACTCGGCAGTGCGAGTGGTGGGAGGCAATCAAGAGTGATGGCTTGCCTCCTCCTCCTCCCCTGCCAGCCGTCAATGCCAATGACAATGTGCAGCCTGCTCGTGCACCCGCAGCTCGGCCGCCAGTGTACCCGAGAAGAGAAAACGTGAACCAGGTGGCTTTAGGAGCCAACCAGTACTTCAACAATGAGAGATACCGCAACAACAACAACAACAACTACAACCGCAACAACAACAACAACAGAGGCAACAACAACAACTACCAGGGCAACAACAACAATGGTAACAATGGGGGCAATGGCTCCAATCAGTACCAAGAGCACCACGAGAGCTACATGATCTTCACTTCTGAGCCTGACGACAAGCAGTCGCAGCACAGGCGGGCCATGGAGGTCAATGCAGTGATTCCTGCTGTTCCTCACTACATGTACTGGTGCGACAAGGAGATCAGGTGGTCCCGAGTAGATCATCCCAAGGTGATGCCCAATCCGGGTAGCTATGCCTTGGTGCTGGATCCTACCTTCCTGGGTCCCGTGAAGAATGTGAGGTTCAGCAAGGTGCTGATCGACAACGGCAGCAGCATCAACATTGTGTACAAGGACACACTCGAGAAGCTTGGCTTGGCCGAGAACATGATGCTGCCAAGCAAGACCACCTTCCATGGCATTGTGCCCGGGATCTCGTGCAACCCGATTGGTCGAGTATGGATTGATGTGATATTCGGTACTCGGGAGAACTGCCGCACAGAGCGCCTGCAGTTCGAGGTGGTGGACCATCAGAGCCCATATCACGCTCTACTCGGCAGGCCTGCACTGAGCAAGTTCATGGCCTCCACACATGTGGCTTATCTGAAGATGAAGATCCCCGGTCCCAATGGCATCATTACCATCTCGGGAGATTACAAGAAATCCATTGAGTGTGCCTCTGCTGGTTCCCAGTTGGCGGAGTCAATGGTGATTGTTGCCGAGAAGAAGAAGATGTACGAGGTGGTGGCCATGGCTCATTCCGCGCAAGCTAGCGCGCAAGGTGTGCCGAGTACCCAGCAGGGCACTGCTTTCCAAGCTGCCAAGGAGACGAAGAAGATTCAGGTCGACCCTGAGTTCCCCGACCGCGTAGCCATTATTGGCTCCGGGTTGGCGGAGAAATAGGAAAGCGAGCTCATCCACTTCCTCCGTGAGAATCGGGATGTTTTTGCCTGGACCAATGAAGATCTACCAGGAGTACCGAGGGAGTTGGTTGAGCACTCTTTGCATGTGCGTCCAGACGCCAAGCCCGTGAAGCAGGCTATGCGCCGTTTCGGAGATGAGAGAAGGAAGGCCATCGGTGATCAGATCACCAAGCTGCTGATAAGTAACTTCATCATGGAAGTGCTGCATCCGGATTGGTTAGCCAACCCGGTCATGGTCGAGAAGAAGAAGGAGGATCCCAAGGCTGCCACTGCATGGTGCATGTGCGTCGACTACACCGACTTGAACAAGGCATGCCCCAAGGATCCTTTCCCGCTACCCCGCATCGATCAGGTGATCGATTCCACTGCTGGTTGTGAACTGCTGTCTTTCATAGATGCCTACTCTGGTTTTCATCAGATTGCACTCAACCCTGCTGATCAAATAAAGACTGCTTTCATTACCCCGTACGGGGCTTATTGCTATCGTGTCATGTGTTTTGGCTTGAGGAATGCGGGTGCAACCTATCAGAGATGCATGCAGAAATGCTTGCACGACCAGCTCGGCAAGAATGTGCAGGTGTACGTAGATGACATTGTCATCAAAACGAATAAAACACATACTCTGCTTGCCGACTTGGAGGAAACCTTTGCTAACCTACGCAAGTACAAAATGAAACTGAATCCGAGTAAGTGTACCTTTGGTGTACCGGCTGGAAAGCTACTCGGTTTTCTGGTTTCTAGTCGGGGCATTGAAGCCAACCCTTCCAAGATAAAAGCTATTGAGAGCATGTCTTTGCCGAGATCACTGAAATATGTGCAGAAGTTCACGGGTTGTTTGGCATCTCTGAGCCGTTTTTTGGGCCGAATGGGCGAGAAGGCCTTGCCTCTGTACCAGCTGATGAAGAAAAGTGACAAGTTTGTCTGGACTCCGCAGGCGGATGTGGCATTCAATGAGCTGAAAGCAATGCTGGCTAGCGCTCCCGTCTTGGCTAGTCCGCTACCCAAGGAACCTATGCTGTTGTACATTGCTGCGACTAACCGAGTAGTCAGCGTGGTGATAGTGGTGGAGCGAGAAGAAGAAGGCAAGAGTGTGCAGCGCCCAGTCTATTATCTCAGTGAAGTGTTGTCCAGTTCCAAGCAAAATTATCCGCACTACCAGAAGATGACATATGGTGTGTACCTGGGCGCCAGGAAGCTGAAGCACTATTTCCAAGAGCACCCCATCACTGTCGTGAGCTCTGCTCCCATCTCGGACATCATGGGCAACAAGGAGGCGAGTGGCAGAGTGGCCAAGTGGGCGATTGAGCTAGCCGCGTACGCTCCCGCGTATGTGAGAAGAGAAGCAATCAAGTCTCAGGTCTTGGCAGAGTTTCTTGTGGACTGGGCCGAGATGCAGTATGAACCTCCCGCTCCAGTTTCCAACTATTGGAGGATGCATTTCGACGGCTCAAAGGTGAAAGAAGGCCTTGGCGCTGGTGTTGTGCTTACATCACCCAAGCGGGATCAACTCAAGTACGTGCTGCAAATTCACTTCAAGGCATCCAACAATGTAGCCGAGTACGAGGCAGTGGTGCATGGTTTGCGAGTAGCAAAGGAGGTTGGTGTGCAGCGCATTATATGCTATGGCGATTCAGATCTGGTGGTGCAGCAAGTCTCTGGTACCTGGGATGCTTTGGATGCCAACATGGCATCGTATCGTTTCTTGGTGCAGTCAATGACTGGGTTTTTCGAAGGCTGTGAGTTCCAGCACATTCACCGAGCAGAGAACGAAGCAGCAGACGAGCTATCCAAGTTGGGATCTTCTCGGCAGTCCATCCCGGCAGGGATTGCTTTGGAGCATTTGAGGAAGCCATCCATCAAGCCTTCCCCCAACTCGGAATCCATCTTCGTTCCTTCTCTGCCAAATGAAGAATCTGACCCGATGGAAATTGACTGGGAGAGTGCTGCAGGGAACCCGGGGACTGCCGCTCCCTACTCGGGGACTGCCGCTCCCTACTCGGGGACTGCCGTCCTCTACTCGGGGACTGCCCTTCCCTACTCGGGGACTGCCGTTCCCTACTCGGGGACTGCCGTTCCCTACTCGGGGACTGCCGTTCCCTACTCGGGGACTGCCGTTCCCTACTCGGGGACTGCCACTCCGTACTCGGGAACTGCCGCCCTCAACCCAGAAGCTGTCGCATTCATTGAAGAGGTTCTCGCCAATCGGTCCGGGCTGCAAAGAAGCGCTCCTACTCCTCCTGTGCAACCGCAAGAGCCTGTCCCAATGGAACTGGACGAACCAGTGTTTCCCATACGGGAGACACCGAGTTGGGCTATGCCCATATTATCCTTTCTGAGGGACGGTACTTTACCTGAAGATGAAGTGACTGCGAGGCAGATTCAGAGAAGGTCCAAGGGCTACACTATAGTCCGAGATGTGCTGCACAAGAGAAGTGCCACTGGTGTGCTGCAACGTTGTGTGAGCCCAGAAGAGGGAGAAGAAATCCTGGTGGAGATACATCAAGGGGAATGTGGGCACCACGCCTCTTCTTGGGCATTGGTCAAGAAAGCTTTTCGGCATGGCTTCTACTGGCTCACTGCACTGCAGCAAGCTGAAGATATTGTGAGGAAGTGCAACGGCTGCCAGATGTTTGCAAGTAAGATTCACATGCCTGCTTCCGAGTTGAAAACAATTCCTATCACATGGCCATTTGTTGTTTGGTGCTTGGATATGGTTGGTCCCTTCAAGCCGGCTAAAGGCAATATGACACATATTTTGGTCATGGTGGACAAGTTCACCAAGTGGATTGAGGTGAAACCTATTCGGAAGTGTGATGGAGTCACAGCTGTGAAGTTTGTGAAGGATGTGATCATGAGATACGGCTACCCGCACAGTATCATCACCGACAACGGCACAAACTTTGCAGAGGGGGCAATGGTGCGATTCTGCAGAGATAAGCATATCCGACTGGACGTTGCGTCAGTCGCGCACCCTGCCTCCAATGGGCAAGTTGAGAGAGCAAATGGAATGGTACTGGCAGGCATAAAGCCAAGGCTGATCGAGCCGTTGCTGAAAACACCTGGGTGTTGGCTAGAAGAGTTGCCAGCGGTGTTGTGGAGTCTAAGGACTACCCCTAACCGGTCAACCGGCTACACGCCATTCTTCTTGGTATACGGGGCTGAGGCCGTGTTGCCAATAGACTTAGAGCATGACTCCCCCCGAGTAGCCCTCTACACAGAGGTGGAGGCGAGAGAAGCTCGAGAAGACGACGTTGACCTGCTTGAAGAAGCAAGAGAGCTGACTCTGTCACGTTCGGCTATCTACCAGCAAAACCTGCGGCGCTATCATAGCCGAAAGGTGAACCCAAGGGTTTTCCGAGAAGGAGACATGGTCCTTAGGCTTGTGCAGCGCACAGCCGGGATGCACAAGTTGTCTCCTCCTTGGGAAGGGCCTTTTATTGTGAGCAAAGCGCTGCACAATGATGCGTACTACCTTGTAGATGTGCGCCCATCGCAGGCGAACAGGGCAGATAAAGCTGGAGAGGAAACCAAGCGCCCTTGGAATGTAGCTCTACTTCGTCGTTTTCATTCGTAAGCAAAGATGTGTATGTACCCTCTTATCCGAGTTGAAATTCTACTCTGCAATCTGAAATTGTTCTCGGGGACTGCCCTCGTCCAAAATTGCTCTAAGTGTTTTTTTTTACTCGGCTTGGTCCTTTGTCTATTCGGTTGCTCCACTTCAGAACTCATAAGTGCATTGAGTACTGTGTTTAAACCTATATGCCAACTCTTCGACTCTGCTGCTGTCCGAAACCCGGCTTCATGGCAAGCAAGAGAACAAGCAAAAGGTCAATGAGCACACGAAAATCACTAAGGAAGAAAGAGTGCAGGAACCGAGTAGACTGTTTGTTACTTTTGTTCCCTGTTTTCGTCTTCTCGGCTAAGTGGTGGGCTGCGTTACCATGATTGTTTCTAGCGGCTAAGTATTTGCAGCCCTACTACTTGACTCTTGTGACTCGAATACCAAACAAGCGACAAGTCGCGGGTAGAGCAAAGATGAAAGGATAGGGTGAATAAGAAATGCAACTCGGGGACTCGCATGGAAACGCAACTCGGCATTGAGCCAGTGTCGTTCAAATTGATTAATGTCGAAATAAAAAGAGTGGGCATAAAAACTGTGTAGCAAGCAAAACAAAGATAGTCTATTACATCTGCTCCCGGCATCCCGGGGATCTGATAAATGTTCGAGTTGAAAGAGATTGCAGGTTGCTTCAAGATGAGGAGGCAGTGTTCTCGGCGCTGGCCTTGGCTGCTGCTTCTTCGGTGGCGGTCGCGGCAGCCGTTTCTTCGGTGCTGGCATGGGTGGCATTCGCTTCCGTCTGGATGGGGGCGGATTCCGTCATCTCAGCAGCATGCTGGGTGGCCGTCTGCTCGGAAGTGGCCGTGGCCACCGAGACGAGTCCGGGAGCCGAAGAGGAGCCTGAAGCGTGGCCAGGAGGGGGCACCGTGTCATCGAGAGCAGCACCTGAGGAGGTGCCGAACTCGAGTGGAGCGGTCTCGATGTGCTCAGCCTCCTCATCGCTACTCGAGACGGCCATGCCTTTCCCCTTCCCGGCCTTGCCCTCAGGAGAGTCGAAGAAGCCTTCCAACTCGGATTCAACTTCGTCGTCATCTCCCTCTTCGTCTTCGTACTCGGTGTCGGGCTCGGGGAGGCCCTCGATGAAGGTCTCCGTCTCGGCGCACTCCGCGACCTCGTAGGCAATCTGCTTGCGTGTGGCCACGCAGTCGGGATCTAACTCCCACTTGGAATCATTGCGCTTCCCGCGGATGAGCTGCATGTTGAGATTTTCGTACCAGGATGCTATGCAGAGAAGCATCACATCCGCACCGGCCCGGGCTCCCGAAGCGCGCCATTTCTTCAACTCCTTCTTCACATTCTTCAGCTTGAAGGCTAGGCCCCTCATGGTGTTTGGCTGAGGATCATGAGGCCAAAACAGCTTGTGGAGCTCAAAGCCCTCGTGCACCAAGTCAGTTCCGACGCCAGCCAGCTGTTCGAAATAGCCTTTGAGCACCAGCAAGCTGTCCTCGATCTCGGCTCTGGTATCTGCTGCCTCACCTTTCGCAAGGCGAGTTGCTTTGATCTTGGCCAGCGTAGGCGCAGAAGGGGAGTCAAGATGAGGCCAGATCTCTGAAATAGCATGTGGTAACTTCAGAACCAAGAAGAGAAGAACCGAGTAGAACCAAGAAGAGAAGAACCGAGTAGGGGAAAACCGAGAAGAAATGTGACCGAGAAGAAAAGAAGCAGCGAAGAAAAGACTTACCGGACAGTTCGTTGCGCAGCCGCTGCAGCTTTTTCTTCCAGGACTCCTCGTTAGAAATGTGCCTTTCTTGGATCAGGCGCAAGCCATTCATCTGAGCGAAGAGATCAGCGTTGGCCTTCTTCAAAGTTTCGCATTCCTGCTCAAGGGCCCTCTCCTTGGCTCTGAAAGTGGCCTCGGCCTTGGCCTTCTCGGCGTTGGCTCTGTCCCTCTCGGCGCCAATGTTGATGGCATCCTGGAGTGCCTGTTGCAACTGGAGTTGCAGTTTCTCGGTCTCGGTGGCGTGGTGATTCAGCAACACAGCGGCCTGGTTGGACAGTTGGTGCTGCACCTCGGCCGGCTTGACACAATCTTGGTGTGCCTCAGCAAACACCTTGTGATCTTCTGCGAAGAGCCAGACAAGATCAATACAGAAGCAGCGAAGAAATAGATTCAAAATCAAACCGAGTGGACGACAAACTCACCTTCTAGCCTTTTGATGGTGGCTTCGGCGTCCTTCACGAAAGCACGGCATTTCCCGTGCTCTTCGGCTAGGCTCTTCAGTTTCTCTGCAGAGTAGAAAAGGATAGCGCAAAAGAAAGCATAAGCGAGCGTAAACATAAAACGCATGAATCGCACAGCTAAAAGCATACCTTGCACTTCAGTCAGCTGCTGGGTGCTATCGTTGGCATTCTTGCTGGCTGCCTCCGCAGCTGCCTTTTCCTTCTCCAAAGCAGCAATTCGCCTCCTAGCGATAGAGTGGTTCCAGAGGAGATGGCGGTATAAGTTGGTCCGCTTCAGGACGCTGTCCTGAGAAGCGAGAAGAAGCAAGTTAGAAAAAGCAGAGTAGATTCAACCCGAGTAGGAGGCTACTCGGAGAGTGTCCACCTACTCGGCTAGAATCTCGGGGACTGGGAGTGATGGAAAGGAGCAGAAAGGCGAATAGAAGAGAAGAAAATTCAACTCGGAAAATTCAACTCGGAAAAGATAAAGAAAACTTACTGCGTAGGCCTGCTCGATGTCCTCGGCATTCTTGCGATGCAGGAACATCTTGGCTGCAAGTGTCGCGGTCTCGGTGGAGACGGTCATGGGCTTGTGTCCCAGGTCGACCTTGTTCCAGTCCACGCGCATGTGGTCGAGGCCGCCAAGGGTAAGACCGTGCCATTTCTCCACGCCGAGAACCTTGCTATCCCATTTGGCGTCGATGAAGCCAATGGTGTCCAGTACCTGCTCAAGGCCTTTTGAAGTTATTGGTTTGTCTTGGACTCCACGAGAAGCAATGTTGACAGTCTGGGGTCGGCTTGGATCTGGAGGAGGGGAGTTCATGGCCACAGCCTTCCTTCCATGCTGGATAGCTAAAGCTTTGTCCTTGGGAGGGAAGCCGATTGAGTGCTGGTGGCTAACCTCAATCATGTACTCCGGGTAGCAAGGCTGGCCAGCAGCGCGAGCATCAGCTGAGAGCGCGGAGGGAATCGGGCCAGACTCGCGGATCACGAGTGCTCCACCTGAGGCTGGTGGCGGCACTGGGTCTCTGGACCGCTTCTTCGTCCTTTCCTTCTCGGCTCGCTGCTTCTCGGGATCTTCAGCTTTCTTTCCGTCAGCTTTGGCCTTCGCCTTCTCGGTGGCTTCCTTCTCGGCCTTGGCCTTCTCAGCGGTTTCCTTCTTCGCCTTGGCCTTCTCAGCAGCTTCCTTCTCGGCTGCCCTTCTGTCAACCTCGTCCCTCAGAGCATCCAGGGCGACTCGCTGCCTGGTTACTCGCCCAGCAGGGGAGCTAGGTGCATCCTTGGTCTGCGGAGACGAGGAGGAGCTTGGCGGTGTAGGGCCTTGCACAGTGGGTGGCGCCACAGATCCATCGCCTTGTGCAGCTCCTGGCTGGGAGCTACTCGGTGCGTCACCTGGCTGCACGCTGCTCAATGGATAAGCATCGCTTGGGGTGGCATCCATGGCGGTGGTGTTTTCCACTCGCTGCTCGGTAGCGAGATTCTCTTGTGCAGCAGCCCCTGTGGTGGGCTGCTCTTGCTCTGCTTCAGGCCGCTCGTCGGCGGAGTTGTCTTGCATCTCTTGGTCTTGATTCTCCTCGGCATTGCTAGCCGGAGGAGAAGGGGGTCTCTCATGGTGGACGGTAGCGTCCTGTGCTGCTGGTTCGGACGCTGCTCCTTGTGCATCGGTGGTCCGTGGATTGGCAGCAGCAGCGTTGGCGGTGTGGTCCTCGTCATCATCAAGGTTGATCAGAGGCACTGATGGTTCCTTAGCTTGGTCGGACGCGAGAGCTGCGTCCGCATTCATGGGAGGACTGTAGAGAGGGAAGAAACCAGAAATTAGAAGGAATTTGGGGAGAGTAGCACAGCGCGAGAAGGGAAACGACCGAGAAGAGGGCTTACGCGGTGGTGGACTTGAGCTCTCGTCTGGACCTCTTCACAAACACCTTCTTCTCGGTGGGCTTCTTCCTCTTGGCAGGAGGCGCTGGTGCTCCGCTACCAGTCCGTTTGCGGGTCTCAGGAGCGGCGATGGACAGAGGCTTGGCGGCTAGGGGCGCATCGCCCTCGTTCTCGTCTTCGTCCTCGTCGTCCTTCTCCGCGGCACCTTCATCTGAGAATCCAAGAGAAAAAAGGAAGGAATCAGAAACAGCAAACGAGGGATTGGTCCTTCTCGGAAGCAAACAGAGTGAAAGTGTACTTACCGTCAAAATCTTCATCAGACCAGGTGCGGAGAGCGTCGCGCTTGTCAGTAATGGGGGAGCGAGAGGGGTTGGACTGCTCCGCGGCATCGAGAGAGGGCACATCGTCCTCCTCACGATCAGGAGACCAGTTGCCCTCAAAAACCTCGCAGCTCTCGATGATCTGGCGAGTAAGAACCTGAAAACCAGAGAAGGATCACAGACTGGCCGAGTACCAGGAAGGAATTCTACTCGGACTGGCGTGCAGGTACAAAGCACACAAAGCCTAGGCAGTTTACTAAGAATTCTACTCGGATAGGCGTGCAGGTACAAAGCACACAAAGCCTAGGCAGTTTACTAAGCAATCTACCCGGATAGGCGTGCAAGCACAAAGCATACTAAGCCTAAGCATGTTTGCTGGAGGGTATTACTCGGAAGGGCGTGCAGGTATAAAGCACATCAAGCCTAGGAGTTGTTCTCGAGTGGGCTATCCGGCAAGGCGTGCAAGCACGAAGCACATTAAGCCTACGCAATCCGGCTAGGTACCCTACTCGGTGCAGAAGACGATCGCTACTCGCGGCAAGAGGAGGATTTATCTACTCGGAAAGTAAATGCAGAGAGCAAAGTAAGAAAGGCGTACCCGCTCAATCGGCTTTGTACGGCTGTACGGGACGAACCCGTACTGCCAGTGGTCGCCAAGGCTTGTCGTCAAGATGTTCCTTGCGTGCAGGGGAACATCGATGTTGTCGATCTCGATGGTGGTTGTCCTGGTGCAGTCGCGGGGGCCTCCCATGTAACACATGAGATGGCAGCGCTCCTGCAAGGGCAGCACTCGGCGCTGGATCCAGCATGCCACCGGATCGTCGTTCTTGAGGCCTTGCGCCTTCAGCCAGCCAAGTCTATTCTCCATCTCGATGGCGTCATCGTCATTGACGGGCTTGTCCTTCCAGTACATCCCGATCGGAGCGCGATTGCTCCAAACCGGCAAGTTGATTCGATCATCCACCTTGGCTCCTTCCGCGGCGGCAACGTTCTTGACGTAGAGGAACGTCTTCTGCCATAGCTTGACGGAGTCCAGCCCCTTGATGCGGGGGTGGTGCGTCCCGGACCGTTGCACCATCATGGCGCAGCCGGTGTCGGTGGCGCGGGCGCCGCCCGCGGAGTCTTTCTTCCCGGTGGATTGCTGGCGCAGGTGGAAGTACCTGAGCCATGTCTCCCACGTGGGCCGGATGCCGAGGAAGGCCTCGCAGACCACAGCGTGGTAGGCGAGGAAGACGACTGCATTGGGGGGCAGATGGTGCATCTGGATGCCGAAGTGATTGAGGAACTTACGCAGGAAATCGGAGGCGGGCAATCCGAAGCCGCGCTCGAAGTGCGACATGAAGACCACGCGCTCACCCTCCCGCGGGGTTGGCACGATTTCACCGCCTGGCGCCCGGCACTCCACGCCGGGAGGAACTCGCCTGGTATTGACGAGCCAGGCGCAATCTTCGGCCGTGACGGAGGAGCCGGCCCAGCCAGCCTTGGCCATTGCTGCGGGTGGAAGGAGTGGAAGGAATCGAAGGAGTTGGTTGGGGGATTGAGTCCGCGGCGGCGCGAGAGCTTGCGCGGCGGCGGAGAGCTCGGTGGCGGAGAAGAGCAGGAGACGAAGGAGGAATAGTGCGAAGGAAGGGGAAAAGGAAGTTACCGGCGGAGTATTTATATCTCCTCCGCGAATTTACCGTTACCGTCGTGGAAGTGGGATCGGTTGTGGCGTGTGGTGGATCCTGTGGCCGGTTAGAAACGCAAACAAGCGCCGGTTGCGCGCGTAATGGCCGCATTTGATCCCACCACCGAATCGTGGCCTATAACTACACTTGATGGGACATGACGGCCGGTGGGCCCACTGCGTGAAAACTGGACGCGTGGCAGGTCGTGTCCTGGGCAACGAAACGACAATGTCGTGGATGCTTGACACGTGTGCAGTTGCTGCGCGAAGGGCTGGATCGTGCTCTGTGCCGCAACGGCTCAATTCCAGAAAATTCTCTAAGTCTTTTTACTCGGTTACAGAGTAGAAAGCAAGTGATACTCGGAAGAGAGGAAACTCAAGGTACTTTCCAGATAGCTACTCGGAGGTTCTACTCGGCATCTTGAGGTTCAAGGGCTGAGATGCAAAGATTGGTTTTAAGCTGGCTGAGCCTAGTGAACAAGTTCGCAAGACTCAACCAGCTTCGGGGACTGCTGTCGGGGGGTTACCCCCGAGTAGGGTAAAGACAAGTGGTAAAGGCAGCTTACAGAGGAGAGGTTTGGTCGAGTAGCCGACTACCTGGTACTCGCTACCCGGTCGACTGCTACTCGGTCTCACCTCAAGATGACCAGAAGGAGAAATCAAGCAAGTTCTATCCTTTCGAGTAGAGAGTTGGCCCGAGTACAATTGGCGGGAACAATTGGCGGGAACCTACTCGGGCCAGAAAGTCAAAGGAGCCGTTCTGACACCGGATCCCGCGTATCCTGGGTCCGTACTTGGCAGCATTCGAACTACTGTTCATCTGGGGCCGGCCTGCCTGACAGTGACAGCATGGAAGCAGGCTGTGGCAGGATAAGGGGGGCCTACTCTGTGCCTAGGTACAGTGATACCAGTCTGTCCCCTAGTTTTGCCCAACGACTTTCCGGATGAAGCCAAGGTTAGGAACGAAAGCTGTCAGCGGGAACCCGGAAGAAGGACGGTGTGCACACTATGTCGACACTTGTTCGTATTTGGACGTATCCGGCTGGGCACCATGTATATAAGGTGCCCCGCCGCCTCCTGCGTGAGGCATCGCTTGAACGCTCTCAGATCTTGCTCCACGCCCATTTGGGAACCCTAGAAACCCTAAGTTCTTGACCTAGCTCTACTCGGAGAGGAGCGAGAGGCTACTCGGTAGAGATACCATTTGTACTGTGGCTACTCGGAGAAACATCATAATACATATAGAGAGGCAGGAGTAGGGGTTTTACCTCCTCACGAGGGCCCTGAACCTGGGTAGATCGTGTTGTTGGCAGTGTGTTGTTCTTATCTCACGCGGCTACTCGTCGCGTGATCCCTCCCCGAATACCTCCAGCGTCCATCGATCCCACATCTTTAGCCATCCTATGGCATCTGCCGTGACACCACCACGACACCCATACTTTTAATCCATCCCATCATAACAATTTTATGATTAAGCTACTATAGCTCGAAGGAAAGAATTTAGAGGATAATGTTTAGCGCCCAATTTCTTGGAATATTCAAACGCCTAGCATTTTCAATCATTGCATATATTCAAATAATATAAGCATACATTGTCACGCTAAATTATACTCAGTCATGTTGCTACAAAAAAGTTTCCAGATATTAATGTATCTTTCACTTGATTGTTTCCGAAAACAACTATTTTCAGTTCCTAAATCACCTGGATCAACAAAACATTGTTTTGAAGATAAAGTAATACGGAAGCAACCATGACTCTGGATTCTAAGTAGGAATTATTTGTGCTCTAGATCAATCAATCATTAATCATATGGAGCTAGGTAGTAAATACCGAAAATCTACAATAGGATCAATTTTAAATTTCACTAATACGGTACCAATCTTAAACGGTATTTACCAGATCATAACAGTTATATCTCAATTAACAATCTAAGTGTAAGGTAGTTTTGTGGATGCCAATGAATACTACAATTTGTGCAAATCCTCTTTGATTGGTTGTTTATGATAAATAAGTTCAAGTTAATTCAAAATTATGCCATGAAATCCCACTCAAAAACAACATCCCTCTTAGTCGTCTTTAGTGATTACACGAACCAAATTTACTACACCAAAACCGACCATCACGTGAGATGATGTAGCTGCAAAGGCGAACATCGACATGTTCATCATATCATCCATATGACTCATGCTTTACCTTTCAGTTACGTATTCCGAGGCCATGTCTGTACATGCTAGGCCCGCCAAGCAGAACCTTAGTATTGTGTGTGTTTAAGGCAATGTCTGTACATGCTAGGCTTGAAAACACCCGTTGTATGCGAACATTGAGTCTATCACACCCGATCATCACGTGGTGTATCGAAACGACGAACTTTCTTAACGGTGCATACTTTAGGAAGAACACATTATTATCTTGATATTAAGTGAGACGGATCATCTTATAATGCTACCGTTGCTATCTAAGCAAAATAAGAAGCATAAAAAGGATTAACATCACATGCGAGGATAATGTGATATGATATGGTCCTTGTTGGGGGGATGATAACCCGGCAGGCCCACGCCTGGGACGAGACCCGGCCAAAGGGAAACTGCACGAGACCCTGCGCTGTGATGCTGGGCCATGTGTTATTAATGGGCTAGCGATTGCGTTGGTGACCTGGCCCAAGGGAAAGGAAGCTCTAGAAGACCTTAGAGGCGGCGCAAACCCTGTAACCCGTGACTTGGGAGTCACGGTAGGAAACTTAGGGTTACGTATGGATCCCGAGTAGGATTCCGAAAATATCTTGTAAGGAAAGCCAGGAAGCCGGGTATGATATAAACCAGCTTCTAGGGCATAGATAGAAAGATTGAGAGAGATAGAAGGATTCCTGTATTCTGGGTATACGAGGACAAGTCCTTGTAACCCTAGATCGGAGTCTCGGCGAATTTACAGCCCGAGCTTCTAGATCACAAGTTATTATGATTTCAACCGAGCTAAATCCTCTCCCAAACACCAGAGTCGATTCGCCCCAAACTAAGTTACCCATGGTAACGTCTGCCGTGACTATCCCACGACAGTTGGCGCCCACCGTGGGGCCTACGTCCAAAGGTGTTTACATCACGGGAGAAGCTCTGGAAAGCATGAAGAACCTGGTCATCGGCGAGATTGTCACCAACCCTGAAGGAGAGAAGATCGTTGATGACTTTGGCTGGGGGCCAGAGTCGGATCAGCTGGAAACCGAATCTGTCGTCACGATTGGCCGGGTCAACGTCTTCATCGGCATGGTACGTGCGTCTGGTTTTATTTTTGACAATAATGAGTATAATCTATGTCAGGGGACGCCACCTGTGTTCAATCGGACGGGGAAGAATCGGTAGGAACAGCAGAGCCGGAGAAGGCACCCACCACGAAGAGGGAACAACCGGAGGAGCCGGTATGGACCCCGCGTGGCCGGGTCGTGGGAGAGGATGATACCGAGTCTATCTTGCATCTGCTTGAAGATCGGTATGAAGAAGACAGCTGCGAAGAGGAAGAGTATGAGTCTTCGCCAGGCATTGCGCGCCGAGTCGCGGTCTACACGGCCCCTGCAATAAATCTCAATCAGGGCGATGTGTCGGCAGCCGCGACTGGTGCGGCACAAGCGCTGGCCCAACAGCAAGCTCCGATTAATGGAAAATCGGTTATAACCCGGGTTGATGGTGAGCCGGCATCCGTTACCAGCGAAACAGGGGAAAGCACTCATCTCAGAAACATGTTTGGATTCAGGGCGAACAGAACAGCTGGGGCAGGAACATCCCACCCACCAAACCCGGCTCTGTTCAGCAATAACTTAATCTTGGATCCCACTGTGTTGGCGACGGTGATAACCCTAGAGAATGCGGTGGCACGTGCCAGAGATCTGGACGTGGCCCGCCGAGCGTTAGAACAACAGAGGAGAGATGTAGAAGCTGAGAGGCAGGGGATGGCCTTGCGCCAGCGTTAATTGGAAGAATTGGAGGATCGCATACAAGCCCAAACAACTAGAATATATAATCAGAGTCATCAGACGAGACTACCTGCGATAGGCGGAGACCTACAGCCGGCCACGTTGTTCGTTACACCCCAAGACCAACCGATCCCGGCTGTGAACCAAGGAACCGGGTATCAAGGAGCGACGCTTGGGGGACAGCCGGCTAATGTGCCAGCCGGGTTACCCGCGCTACCCGCTGGGGCCACTGAAGGCAATACTGTGCCACCACCATCGCGATTTCATACCCCACCGGGTCACTTCAATAACCCCATGGATAACGTGTACGCCGCAACTCTAGCGCTCGACCGTAATCCATTGGGAGAATCGCCTCAAGCAATTGAGACCCGGCGAGCTATAGAGATGTTACGCACCGCGGTGGCTCAGCAGGTTAACTACCCGGATAACATGAGCGGTTTGCAAGGGACACCATATGTCAGTCGGCAGCACGGAAATACGAGGTATATTCAGTCGAGCTCGGCGCGGCGGAGGGAAGAGCAGCAGCAAATGCCGCCTCCTCCCCACAGGCCAGCAACGCCTGCGGTTTCCGCGGTGCAGGCAATTGTCGATAGTTCTCGGGCGAGGCGTATGGCCGGGTCTGCGGCGCGAGGGCCAGCGGGTGGCGTGCCACCCGTTGTGCCCACCGAGGCTTCTCATGTTTCACGAGTAAGGCCGGTACTGACAAACTTAGCCGGACCCAAGTTCCTGTAAGATGCCATCAGGGCTGAACCATACCCTGATAAGTTTAAGGAACCGGGTAAAGTTGTCAATTATGAGCCAACCATGGATCCTGAGACCTGGTTGAGCAGTTACGAGATGGCCATGTCTATTCGCAACGCTTTGGAAAGGCTTGAAGCTAAATTCATGTACCTTATGATGTCTGAAGGAGCAGCAAAACTATGGTTCAACAATTTGCCTGAGAGATCTATCAATTCGTGGAGTGAGTTAAAGTAGGCTTTCATCAAACATTTTCATGGAACCTGTAGAAAACTATACACAGTCGACGACTTAGATAGGTGTGTCCAAAGAAAAGGAGAATCGGCACGCAGTTGGGTACGCCGGGTCATGGAGATACTCCACTCTTCCACTGATATTCAGCCAAAGTACGCGATACAAGGTATGGAGAAAACATGCAGATACACGCCTTTGGTGCAAAAATTGGTGCGCATGAAATCCAGTAGGCATGTTTCAAAAATTACTATGGGGGAGTTGATGGATGCGTGCAACAAGCATGCCTCCACTGACACCACTGAAGAGGATATCGAGGACAAGAAAGGAAAGGCTAACTTGAACAGTAACAGAAGACCCGGCAATGGGGCAGCGGCGGGTAACAATGGAGGTGGTAATGGAAACAACCAGCATAAATGTCCGTACGAGGGGAACTCCGAGTTAGTCGCGAATACCGAGGCCGGGTTTCCAAGGCCTAGAGCAGATGGAAACTTTAACGGAGGAAACTTCAACGTAGGAGGCAATTATCAAGGACCACCACGGCCGGCTAACTACATAGAAGCCTTCAAGATGCCTTGCCCACGTCATAGTAGGAATGGCAAGCCGGCTTATCATTCATTGGAGCAATGTGTGGATTTACAGAGATAGAAGAACGAGGAAATACAGAAGGCCCTGCGAGGTGCAGGCCGGGAAGGAGGGCCGGGTCTGGGTGGAAACACGGGCAACGGACCACCCCCCGCAGGCAACGCAGGAGGCGGCAACCTGGGTAATAACCAGGGAGGCGCAGGTGGTGTCGCACCCGGACTTCTAGAGGATACTCACAGCCCGCTAAACAGTAGATAATTGGCTTACGGGGCTTACCGGCACCCGCATCTCAATATGAGTAGGCCAACACGTAAACGTGTGACAACCAACCTCTACTATTCATCGTCTGCGTAAACCATCCCATAGAAATCCGACTACTTCCATTGACGTACTTCATAACATACACACATGGTACGTCAACGGCATTTGAACAAGTGATATCACAACAAATCTCTAAGACACAAAGAAATAGAAATAAGTGGCAAATAGCTCTCACTAGAGCAGAGATAGCAAATACAATCATGCAGAGGACACATGTCCCAACAAGTCATCATTACATCACAGCGGAAGCATCCAAAGTGTCTGAGTACAGACAAGATCCAAATAGGCCTAAGAGGCCGGAAACGAAAAGACGGATCCCATCCACGAAGTCTCGGATCCCGCCCGGGTCCGCTATCTACTCGTCAGCAGCCTCGTCATACTCCACGTAGTAGCCACCATGGGGATCCTCGGAAACGTAGTCTGCAGAACATGCAGCCCCAAAGGGGTCAGTACAGACGAGTACTGGCAAGCAAGACGCACAAGATACCAAAGTGTACCCGGCAACACCAAGTACAGATGCTTTGGGTTCAACGGAAGATAGGTGATACAAAGATGCGGCAGCGGGCTGGTCTAACCAACTATAGAGACATGCTACAACATCCGGCTAAAAGAAAGGGGATAAGATAGCGTATCGGAACCAACTACCACTATCCTCAAACAAACCCATCCTGGATCTCGCCCCTTATCCAAAGAAGCAATCCGAGGATAACTCACACAGTTGGATTAGTGAAGGTTCAAGTTATTGTGTCAATAAGTCTATTACTAGTCAAATTATTATTAATTAGGTGTAAGTTGTCTAATCCTTGTTAGCCAGCCCTATCACCAAGTCATCCATAACCGCGGACAACACGGCTTCTCGAGAAGATTTAACCCTGCAGGGATGCACCAATTTGGCCGTACACGTAAGAATATCCCGCCAGACGGGGGATCAACCCACCAAGCGAGATACTCAACACAACCCAACTCTTCTTCGCATCAAGCCCAAAGAACCCCGTGCAGTTGAGCGCACGGCTAACCAAGCCCCACGAAGAAAAGGGGACCCTCATAGCACTCTAAGAACGTGTCTCCCTAAATGCCGACTACAAAAGTTACCACCCTGGCGCCAAGGGTTCGCACCTGCATATGCATGCGGCAAATGGAAAACCCGAACTAAATGAGGCGATTTGGACATGATGCGAATCGAATCAAGTTGAGGGTGGCGCCCATACACGCTTCCCACATGCGGTTAGCGCGCTCATCATGGATCTAGAGGAAAAGAACTTTTCCTGAGTTCGACACTAGCAGGCCTCAAAACCATACCCGGCCTCCTGCCGGTGCCTTATCATCAATTAACATTACCTCAAACATTAACAGGTTGTTGTTTAAACATCGAACCCCCAGAACATAATAGATATGGTAACAGAAAATAACGGACATCAGACTCGAGCTTAAACAACCCTAAGCATGCTAGTAAGACACAGGCAACAAGCAACGGGGTTATAGGTGTGGAGGATAGGCTATATCAGGGTTACAGGATAACATGTGATAGGATCGGAACACAAGCAACGAATCTTAAGGCTAGCAGATTAGAAAACGGAAAGTATCGGTATCCAGTATGGAAAGGACACAATGGTTCAGGTGAGTGAATACTTGCCTGCAAACTCAGTAGCCTGGTACTGGGCTAACTCCTCTGAAGTAGTGTCGTAAACCTCGTCTGTCTCAACGTCGTCGTCTATTCGAGAAGAAGCAAACAAACAACGCAGAGATACAAACAATCAATAACATGGCATAATGCACAAACATGGGATGATGCATGACAATTTAACTTATTTGAAAAACATTAAATAAAATTCATATTTGAAAAGATTATACTTTTCTGGTTTGAAAACATATTTTATATGTTCAAAAAGAATTTAGTTTGACCAAGTTATGAATTTAGCAATTTTAATTGATTTAAACAAGATTTGAATTATTTAACCAATTTTATTTATTCAATATAGGAAACAAAATTTATATTTGGAAAGCTTGTTCAATTTTGCATGGAAAACATATTTTACATGTGCCATTTGAATTAAATTTGAATTGGTTATGAATTTGACCAAAATTGAATGAGTTATTTGAATTTGAATTTTTGAAACCATTTGAAATGTTCAAAACAGTATACAAATGGTTTAAACATGTAGAGAATTAAATTTGGTATGGAAAACATATTATATTTATTAAATTTGGATTTGATTTGCAAAAGATATATGAATTTGAATTACAGGGGCTATTCTGTGATTTTTTAAAGTATTAGATTTGCTCCAGGGGCTTGGATGCGAAAAAGAAATTTCAGAAAAGGCCCCTAGAACCTTTTCTACGCAGGCAGAGCAGCCCGTGGGTCACTGGCAGTGGGACAGTGCCCAGCTGGTGCGTGCGTGGCGTGCGTGTGTGTGCTTGCGTGGCCACCACATCGCTGAGTTGTGGGGCCAGCATGGTTGCGTGGCAAAGCGAAGCAAAAGGTGGGATTTAATCGCGCGGCGGGGGATCGAACCCGCGCCCTCGCGCTGCGCGCCGTTGGATCTTGCCACTGGGCTGGCTCGACGGTGGTGATAGGAGAGGGAGGCGTGGGGTTTTGAGGTGGGCTGCGGGACTGTTAACTGAAACTGAAAAATTCAGTTAACTGAACCTGCAGAAGCGGACAGTGATCGCCGGCGACGAGCGCTGCTGTGGCCGCTGCCGTGTGTGTGCAGTGAGCGCGTGGTGTGCGTGCTGGACGTGCGTGTTTGTGCGCGTGCTGGGTGCCAACACAGAGGCCACACCGGGCTCAGAGGGAGCTCCCATCGCTCGGACATGGCGCCATGGCGGACGCCGGTGACAGTCCAACAGAGGAACGGCGAACCAGGAAGCAAAGGAGGGAGCTTTGGCCGGGAATCGACAGAGGAGATCACCTTGGGGTGGTTGCGGTGGTCGTACGGGGTTGAGGGAGATGGAGATGGCGACGCGGTGATGATCTTCAGAGCAGCCGCGGCGGTGTCGAGCTCGTCGTCGAGGATCAGAGGCGCCCGGGGCTCAACGGAGATGTGGAAGGTGTCGAGGAAGAAACGGGGGTGCTGCTCGTGCCCTTGGCTTGGCCGGAGATGCTCCCTAGCGTGCTGTCGACGGCGGCGCCATGCTCTGCAACCTTCCCCCAACGATCGCCGGAAAAGCAGAGAGAAGGAAGGGAGAGAGAGAGAGGAGAAAATGGCGGCGGCGGCGGAGATGGAGGAAGAGGGGAATGGCGCAGGTGGTAGATAAAGGAGGAGGGGAGGAGCAGGTGGAGGGCGTGGTGGTGCGCTCTGCTGGCGTCAGCTGACGCTGGCCGTACAGAGGAGGGAGAAGGGGCCGCGGGCCGCGCTGCGCGCTGGCTGTGGTGGAAGGTGGGCTGGGCTGGCCCAGCTGGCTGGCCTGGTCTGCCTCCCCCAGCCCGATTTTTATTTTTTCTCTCTGTTTTTTTTTGCAGAAAAGAAAAGAAAGGAAAAGGAGAGAAATAGAAGGGATTTTGGGCTCAAAAATTTTGTGGATAATTTTGTATAAGCTATTTATTACAAAAGCCCAGCTGTGCAACTTTTTGTTTTCCAAATTTTTAAATTTTGTTGCTGTTTGAAATTCAAATGGATTTGATTGAAATTTGCAATAATTGAATTATTGAAACTTAAGCAAGTTAAAAGTTTGGAATTTCAAGTTTATTGGAACCAAACAAATGGTTTGATTTGAAAGTTTTATTTGAAAAAAAAAATTGTAACAGAACAAGTATGAAACAAGGATTTGAAATTTGGTTTGAAATTCAAATGGAAAAACAAGTGAAAACAAATGCAATGCTTATGATGACATGATGCAAAACATAAATTAACAAGGAGCAAGCATTCTAATGGTGTTTTTCATACTTGGGATGTTACAAAACGCCCCCCCTTGAAGGAATCGCGCCCCGAGATTCCTACTGAGAAGAGAAAAGGTCCAGATACTTCTTGCGAAGATCCTCTTCGGTCTCCCACGTTGCCTCTTTATCGGAATGATGAGACCACTGCACTTTTAAGAACTTGGTGCTCTTGTTGCGAGTTTTGCGCTCGGTCTCATCGAGAATTCGAATAGGGTGCTCCTTATAAGAAAGGTCTTCTTGCAGATCAATTGAATCATGATCAACTGCACGACCTGGATCTTTGAAGCACCTCTTGAGCTGTGACACGTGAAACACATCGTGCACCTTGGATAGCTTTTCTGGAAGTTCAAGACGATAGGCATTTTCTGCACGCCTTGATAGAATGTTGAATGGACCAATATATCTTGGTGCAAGCTTTCCTTTGACACCTGAGTGCCTCTGAGGGGAGTTACACGGAGATATGCTTTGTCTCCAGCTGCATAGACCATGTCCCTGTGCTTGCTGCCATAGTAGCTTTTCTGACGAGACTGAGCAATCTTCAGATTGTCACGAATGATGCGAACTTTCTCTTCGGCCTCCTTAACAATGTCAGGGCCTAAGAGTGAACGTTCACCAGCTCCAGACCAATTGATTGGACTCCTGCATCTGCGGCCATAGAGAGCCTCAAATGGTGCCATGCCTAGGCTTGCCTGGAAGCTGTTGTTGTAGGAGAATTCAGCATATGGAAGACATTCCTCCCATTTCATGCCAAAGGAGAGACCACATGCTCTGAGCATATCCTCGAGAATCTGATTGACTCTTTCGACTTGCCCTTGATACCGAGGATGGTAGGCTGTGCTGAACAGAAGCTTTGTGCCCAAGGCTTCTTGAAAGCTTTTCCAGAAATGAGAAGTGAATATGCTTCCACGGTCTGAGCTTATTTCCCATGGAACACCATGAAGAGGAACAATCTTTGCTGTGTAGAGCTCTGCTAACTGACTAGCTGAGATTGTCTCTTTGACAGGAAAGAAGTGAGCGACTTTAGTGAGTCGATCAATGACAACGAAGATTGCATCGTTGCCCCTCTTGGACTTTGGAAAACCAGTGACGAAGTCCATTTCAATCATGTCCCACTTCCATTCAGGGATTTTCAGAGGTTGGAGAAGACCGGCTGTTTTCTGATGAACTGCCTTAACACGTTGACAAACGTCGCATTCAGAAACGTATTGAGCAATTTCACGTTTCATGCTAGGCCACCAATACAGTGTCTTGAGATCCTGGTACATCTTTGTACTTCCAGGGTGTATGGAGAGAGGAGTTTCATGAGCCTCCTTGAGAACGACATCTTTGAGACTTTGAATTTGAGGAACTACAATGCGTCCTTCGAAGAACACAGCTCCCTTGTCATCCACTAAGAAGGACTTAAATTTCTCATTGCCTCCTTTGATGTACTCTACAATCTTCTTGATTTCAGCATCACGAAGTTGTTTAGAACGAATCTTGTCCTCGAGAGTTGGACTGGCTGTCAAGTTTGCAAGATAGCCTTGAGGAACAAGACCAAGGTTTTGCTTCTGGAATTCTTCATGAAGAGGAGGTTGGCTTTCCATGATCATGAGATTATTGCAATACGACTTGCGACTGAGAGCATCGGCCATAACATTAGCCTTGCCTGGAGTGTAAGAAATGGTAATATCAAAGTCTTTGATCTTTTCAATCCATCTCCTTTGTCTGAGGTTTAGATCTGGTTGAGTGAAGATGTACTTCAGACTCTTATGATCGGAAAAGATTTCAGTGCGATTACCCAACAAGTATTGTCTCCATTTCTTGAGGGCAAACACAACTGCTGCAAGTTCAAGGTCATGAGTGGGATAATTGAGCTCATGTGTGTTCAACTGACGTGAAGCATAAGCCACAACTTGACGTTCTTGCATAAGAACTGCACCTAGACCTTGGAGAGAAGCATCACAGAATATTTGGAAAGGTTTGGAAGGATCTGGGCCAACCAGAACTGGTGTAGAGGCGAGTTTAGTCTTCAGGAGATTGAAACTTTCATCACATTGTGGAGACCAAACGAACTTCTTGTCCTTCTTTGTGAGGTCAGTGAGAGGTTTGGCAATCTTGGAAAAGTTTGGGATGAAGCGACGACAATAGCTAGCCAAGCCAAGAAAACTTCTAACTTGCTTCACCGTCTTTGGAGGTTTCCAATCAACAATTGCTTTAACCTTTTCTGGATCAATGGCTATGCCCCTGGCAGAGATAACATGACCAAGATAAGCAACTTCTGAAATCCAGAACTCACATTTGGAGAACTTGGCATAGAGACGATGCTCGCGAAGCTTCATGAGAGTGAGACGAAGATGTTCTTCATGCTCTTCCTCGGATTTTGAGTAGACAAGAATGTCATCAAGATATACCACAACGAACTTGTCGAGGTATTCATGGAAGACAGAATTCATGAGTCGAGAGAAGGTCGCCGGTGCATTGGTGAGACCAAAGGACATGACGGTGAATTCGTATAGACCGTAGCGAGTGGTGAAAGCTGTCTTTGGAATATCCTCTTTTCTGATCTTTATTTGATGGTAACCCATTCTCAAGTCCAACTTGGAGAATATTGAGGCTCCAGCAAGTTGATCAAAAAGATCATCAATGCGAGGAATTGGATACTTGTTTTTGATGGTTTTCTCGTTAAGAGGACGATAGTCAACAACGAGTCTCTTTGTGTGATCCTTCTTCGCAACGAAAAGAGTTGGGCAACCCCAAGCCGAGGAACTATGTTGAATGTAACCTTTTTCCATGTACATATCAATTTGTTCCTTCAACAACTTCAGCTCGGGAGTTCCTATCTTAGGGATTCTTAGAGATTGGAGCAGTACCTGGTTCAAGTTCGATCACGAACTCAACAGCTCTGTCCGGAGGCATTCCTGGCAACTCTTCTGGAAAGACGTCAGGGAAGTCGCAAACCACCGGAACATTTTCAAGTGAAGGTAGAGGTTTTGCATCGATGGTGCATAGCTGAATGGAACTTGATTCATTTGGAGAATAGATTATCTGGCCAGAAGGGTGGGACAGAGTTATTGACTTTTGAGCACAGTCAATTCTTGCTTTATTGGCCTTCAGCCAATCCATACCAAGAATGACATCAATGTCAGAATTTCCCAGCAACATGAGAGAAGCAAGGAATATGCGACCTTCAATTAGGATTTGATTGTCCTTACTTATCTTGGAAGTCAACATCTGAGATCCCGGGGAGTGAAACAGTGATATGATTGCTTAGTGGAACCACAATTAGATTGTTTGTTGTGGCAAAGGTCTTTGACACAAAAGAATGTGATGCTCCGGTATCAAACAACACTTTAGCTGGAATAGAGTTTACGGGAAATGTACCGAGAACGACGTCAGGAGCTTCCTCAGCTTTGTCGATCTTGACATGGTTCACCCTTGCGGTCCTCCCGACAGGCCTGTTGTTGGAGTTGAAGGCCTTAGGCGGGGGAGCGCGCACCATTGCCTGGTTTGTGTTAGGACGAGGTGGTGGTGGAGGTAGCTGCCTCTGCGTGCACTTGTCGGCGTAGTGTCCCGTCTGCTTGCACTTGTAGCAAGTGACGACACGAGGAGGCCCTGGCCTTGGCTGCCCCATTGAAGCCCTTTGATTATGTAGCTGAGCAGGGTTGGGTGGGCGGGGAGCGAAGCCTGGAGAAGCTTGGGCATATGGAGCCCGAGTGACAGCACCATTTGGAACCCAGATGCGGCGCTTCTGTGGAGGGGTGGTCATGTTGGAGGAGGAACCACCCTCACGCGAGTGCTTGCGAGACTCCTCGAACGCCTTGCGCCCATTTTCTTCATTGAGCGAGGTGTTAACGAGATCCTCGAAGCTGTTGGCCTTGATATTGGTGAGGGCATACTTGAGTTCCGGGTTAAAACCTCTGCAGAACCTTGCCATCTTCTTAGCTTCAGTGGAAACCTCATCTCCAGCGTATCGAGCGAGGCGATTGAACTCACTCTGATACCCGATGACGTCCAACTTGCCCTGCTTGAGTGAGAAAAACTCTTCACGCATCCTTTCCATGAGACCATCTGAAATGTGGTGCTTCAGGAAGGCTTCCTTGAAACAATCCCACGTGACTGGCATCCCAGTTCTCATGGCCTGGAAGTTTTCCCACCAAGTAGTTGCCTGACCCTTCAGCAGATACGAGGCATACTTGACCTTGTCTTCTTCAGCTACGTGTGCAATCTCCAGAGCCTTGGCTATCTCACGGATCCAGTCATCAGCGTCCAGAGGCTCGCGTGTGGCCACGAAAGCTCTTGGGCCCAGAATGAGAAACTCCTTGATGCTGACTCATGGAGCTGTCTGGTTGATGTGCTGATTAACCTGAAACTGGGCCATCTGCATCATGACTTGGGTCATCTGAGTCAACAGCTCCACAATTGGCGGTGGCTCAGGCGTGTTGTTCCTTGTTGGCGGCATCCTGAATGGAAATGCATTTTAGCACAACAATAGAAAAGGATAGACTTGGCAATCGAAAGAGAGATTATTCCGACGCATGAATAGATAACCAACAGGTACATCATCACATGTTCAAATACATCAGAATATCCAACACACCATAAATGGTTCGAATGCCAAAGGATAACTAAACATAGCTAAGAATGGATACATCGGTACTCCCATGCTCATCACGCATGACGGCGGCTAGGAGTACGGCGAGAGGTACAGTGAGGAGCACGCCCACGAAAGTAGGTGGAACGATGATCCACGTAGATCTGACGTGGTCTGAGACCGACTCTAGGCGTGGTGAAGTACATAGAGTCGACTCCCTGTGCTCCAAAGCGCGGAATCCCAGTGTAACCAGCACCAAGGTTAAGGAGTGGACCTCTGATCGGCTCGTAACCTCCAGCATCTGGCAGACAACAAGGTTTCAACGGACGAAAAGGATGTTGAGAAGAACAGGATATCGAAGCAACATTTCGGAAACACGAGACCAAACACTCCTAAGGTACTACGGAAAACCCATCCGGGCTTCTAAAGGATCAATATCTACTGCTTAAGGAATAGAGGATCTGCTTCCGGGGCCTATGTGCCTCCATTCTCAATCATGAGTAGGCAACATGATAAATCATGTCACAACCACCTCCATTCCTATGGTCTAGTAGATATAATCATCCTAGAGAAACCAGGATACGTGAAATCCTAACTTGAAAGTATAGATGAGAAGAGAAAACAACGTTGCACTTCCTTACCAGAAAAGGGAGGGTGGGTGGGGAAAAAAATAAAATAACAGAATTCCTACTCTCACGTTTCATTTTTCCTATATAGCTACAAAAATAGTTTCTAGACTCAACTGCGACCAGTAAAAGGGATCCTACAGGCAGACAGGCTCTGATACCATTTGTCGCACCCGGACTTCTAGAGGATACTCACAGCCCGCTAAACAGTAGATAATTGGCTTACGGGGCTTACCGGCACCCGCATCTCAATATGAGTAGGCCAACACGTAAACGTGTTACAACCAACCTCTACTATTCATCGTCTGCGTAAACCATCCCATAGAGATCTGACTACTTCCATTGACGTACTTCATAACATACACACATGGTACGTCAACGGCATTTGAACAAGTGATATCACAACAAATCTCTAAGACACAAAGAAATAGAAATAAGTGGCAAATAGCTCTCACTAGAGCAGAGATAGCAAATACAATCATGCAGAGGACACATGTCCCAACAAGTCATCATTACATCACAGCGGAAGCATCCAAAGTGTCTGAGTACAGACAAGATCCAAATAGGCCTAAGAGGCCGGAAACGAAAAGACGGAGCCCATCCACGAAGTCTCGGATCCCGCCCGGGTCCGCTATCTACTCGTCAGCAGCCTCGTCATACTCCACGTAGTAGCCACCATGGGGATCCTCGGAAACGTAGTCTGCAGAACACGCAGCCCCAAAGGGGTCAGTACAGACGAGTACTGGCAAGCAAGACACACAAGATACCAAAGTGTACCCGACAACACCAAGTACAGATGCTTTGGGTTCAACGGAAGATAGGTGATACAAAGATGCGGCTGCGGGCTGCTTTAACCAACTATAGAGACACGCTACAACATCCGGCTAAAAGAAAGGGGATAAGATAGCGTATCGGAACCAACTACCACTATCCTCAAACAAACCCATCCTGGATCTCGCCCCTTATCCAAAGAAGCAATCCGAGGATAACTCACACAGTTGGATTAGTGAAGGTTCAAGTTATTGTGCCAATAAGCCTATTACTAGTCAAATTATTATTAATTAGGTGTAAGTTGTCTAATCCTTGTTAGCCAGCCCTATCACCAAGTCATCCATAACCGCGGACAACACGGCTTCTCGAGAAGATTTAACCCTGCAGGGATGCACCAATTTGGTCGTACACGTAAGAATATCCCGCCAGACGGGGGATCAACCCACCAAGCGAGGTACTCAACACAACCCAACTCTTCTTCGCATCAAGCCCAAAGAACCCCGTGCAGTTGAGCGCACGGCTAACCAAGCCCCACGAAGAAAAGGGGACCCTCATAGCACTCTAAGAACGTGTCTCCCTAAATGCCGACTACAAAAGTTACCACCCTGGCGCCAAGGGTTCGCACCTGCATATGCATGCGGCAAATGGAAAACCCGAACTAAATGAGGCGATTTGGACGTGATGCGAATCGAATCAAGTTGAGGGGGGCGCCCATACACGCTTCCCACATGCGGTTAGCGCGCTCATCATGGATCTAGAGGACAAGAACTTTTCCTGAGTTCGACACTAGCAGGCCTCAAAACCATACCCGGCCTCCTGCCGGTGCCTTATCATCAATTTAACATTACCTCAAACATTAACAGGTTGTTGTTTAAACATCGAACCCCCAGAACATAATAGATATGGTAACAGAAAATAACGGACATCAGACTCGAGCTTAAACAACCCTAAGCATGCTAGTAAGACACAGGCAACAAGCAACGGGGTTATAGGTGTGGAGGATAGGCTATATCAGGGTTACAGGATAACATGTGATAGGATCGGAACACAAGCAACGAATCTTAAGGCTAGCAGATTAGACAACGGAAAGTATCGGTATCCAGTATGGAAAGGACATAATGGTTCAGGTGAGTGAATACTTGCCTGCAAACTCAGTAGCCTGGTACTGGGCTAACTCCTCTGAAGTAGTGTCGTAAACCTCGTCTGTCTCAACATCGTCGTCTATTCGAGAAGAAGCAAACAAACAACGCAGAGATACAAACAATCAATAACATGGCATAATGCACAAACATGGGATGATGCATGACAATTTAACTTATGCATCAAAGATAAACTAGTTGACATGGTAACATAATTGAATAGGCCCATATGCAATTTAGATTGCATAGGGGAAAGCCCATGAATTAAGGTTGAATTAAATGATCTACAAATAACCATCATGTGAAAGTTGATTAGAATGATGCATGGATGATGAAAACAAAAAGAAAACAACAATGGCTTCAATTTGAAAATGTTGTTCACCAAGTTTTGGAATTTTATTTATTAAGTTATGAAATTTGGCTTCCTAAATGAGTTACACAAGCATTTGTTGTTTTCACCAATTTTAAATGTTCAAAATAGATAACAAAATTCATATTTGTAAAGAACACAAAATTTTAGGCGGAATACATATTTCATTTGTTAACAATGGATTTAAAATGAATTAATTATGAATTAAACAAGTTTAAACAAGATTTAAATGAATTTAATTCAAGTATAAAATTATTTGAATTTTTATTTTGTCCAAAACATTAAATAAAATTCATATTTGAAAATATTATACTTTTCTGGTTTGAAAACATATTTTATATGTTCAAAAAGAATTTAGTTTGACCAAGTTATGAATTTAGCAATTTTAATTGATTTAAACAAGATTTGAATTATTTAACCAATTTTATTTATTCAAAACAGGAAACAAAATTTCTATTTGGAAAGCTTGTTCACTTTTGTATGGAAAACATATTTTACATGTGCCATTTGAATTAAATTTGAATTGGTTATGAATTTGACCAAAATTGAATGAGTTATTTGAATTTGAATTTTTGAAACCATTTGAAATGTTCAAAACAGTATACAAATGGTTTAAACATGTAGAGAATTAAATTTGGTATGGAAAACATATTTTATTTATTAAATTTGGATTTGATTTGCAAAAGATATATGAATTTGAATTACAGGGGCTATTCTGTGATTTTTAAAAGTATTAGATTTGGTCCAGGGGCTTGGATGCGAAAAAGAAATTTCAGAAAAGGCCCCTAGAACCTTTTCTACGCAGGCAGAGCAGCCCCTGGGTCACTGGCAGTGGGCCAGTGCCCAGCTGGTGCGTGCGTGGCGTGCGTGTGTGTGCTTGCGTGGCCACCACGTCGCTGACGTGTGGGGCCAGCATGGTTGCGTGGCAAAGCGAAGCAAAAGGTGGGATTTAATCGCGCGGCGGGGGATCGAACCCGCGCCCTCGCGCTGCGCGCCGTTGGATCTTGCCACTGGGCTAGCTCGACGGTGGTGATAGGAGAGGGAGGCGTGGGGTTTTGAGGTGGGCTGCGGGACTGTTAACTGAAACTGAAAAATTCAGTTAACTGAACCGCAGAAGCGGATGGTGATCGCCGGCGACGAGCGCTGCTGTGGCCGCTGCCGTGTGCGTGCAGTGAGCGCGTGGTGTGCGTGCTGGACGTGCGTGTTTGTGCGCGTGCTGGGTGCCAACACAGAGGACACACCGGGCTCAGAGGGAGCTCCCCTCGCTCGGACATGGCGCCATGGCGGACGCCGGTGACAGCCCGACAGAGGAACGGCGAACCAGGAAGCAAAGGAGGGAGCTTTGGCCGGGAATCGACAGAGGAGATCACCTTGGGGTGGTTGCGGTGGTCGTACGGGGTTGAGGGAGATGGAGATGGCGACGCGGTGATGATCTTCAGAGCAGCCGCGGCCGTGTCGAGCTCGTCGTCGAGGATCAGAGGCGCCCGGGGCTCAACGGAGATGTGGAAGGTGTCGAGGAAGAAACGGGGGTGCTGCTCGTGCCCCTGGCTTGGCCGGAGATGCTCCCTAGCGTGCTGTCGACGGCGGCGCCATGCTCTGCAACCTTCCCCCAATGATCGCCGGAAAAGCAGAGAGAAGGAAGGGAGAGAGAGAGAGGAGAAAATGGCGGCGGCGGCGGAGATGGAGGAAGAGGGGATGGCGCTAGGGTTTGGGGCCTCGGGTGGTAGATAAAGGAGGAGGGGAGGAGCAGGTGGAGGGCGCGGTGGTGCGCTCTGCTGGCGTCAGCTGACGCTGGCCGTACGGAGGAGGGAGAAGGGGCCGCGGGCCGCGCTGCGCTGGCTGGGGTGGAAGGTGGGTTGGGCTGGCCCAGCTGGCTGGCCTGGTCTGCCTCCCCCAGCCCGATATTTATTTTTTCTCTCTATTTTTTTTTGCAGAAAAGAAAAGAAAGGAAAAGGAGAGAAATAGAAGGGATTTTGGGCTCAAAAATCTTGTGGATAATTTTGTATCAGCTATTTATTACAAAAGCCCAGCTGTGCAACTTTTTGTTTTCCAAATTTTTAAATTTTGTTGTTGTTTGAAATTCAAATGGATTTGATTGAAATTTGCAATAATTGAATTATTGAAACTTAAGCAAGTTAAAAGTTTGGAATTTCAAGTTTATTGGAACCAAACAAATGGTTTGATTTGAAAGTTTTATTTGAAAAAAATTTGTAACAGAACAAGTATGAAACAAGGATTTGAAATTTGGTTTGAAATTCAAATGGAAAAACAAGTGAAAACAAATGCAATGCTTATGATGACATGATGCAAAACATAAATTAACAAGGAGTAAGCATTTTAATGGTGTTTTTCATACTTGGGATGTTACAGGTGGTTTTCAGGCTAATCCAAAACAACTAGGACAATATCATGTTCATACCACCGGGACCTCCAAGAGGGAGAGAAAGGTACTCAAAAGTGCTGTAAACTCGGTTTCCTCGGGTGTCCCAAGATACCTGAGATGGTCAGATCAGGAAGTGACATGGAGCGGGAGGGATCACCCGGAAGCAATAGAACATCCGGGTGTGTTAGCTTTGGTGGTAGCGCCGCAGGTCAATGGCTATGAGTTGAAGAAGGTCCTGATGGATGGAGGGAGTAGCATCAATATCCTATACTGGGAGACCTTTTTTACGTATGGGGCTCAAGGAGTCTCAGCTGCATAAAAGCTCCACGGTTTTCCATGGAATCGTGCGAGGACACTCGGCCTGCCCGGAGGGAAAGATAACGCTAGAGGTTGCTTTTGGAGAATCCAAGGATAATTACAGTGTGGAGTGGCTCATATTCGAGGTGGTGAAGTTGCGTAGCCCTTATCATGCACTGTTTGGAAGGCCTGCTTGCGCCAAATTCATGGTGAGGCCGTGTTACGTGTACTTACAGCTGAAGATCCCGGGTCCTAAACGAACCATCACTATACATGGGAACAGGGCCGTGGCAGCAGAGTGTGATGAGGGAGATGCGGCACTTGCAGAACAAGCTTGTGCAAAAGAGGAACTCAGATATTACAGGACTCAGGTAGACCCGGAAGATCAAACGGCTCTGAAGAAACCAAATACTGATGATGAGAGAGCTAAGTTTAAAGCAGCCCAAGACACAAAGATGGTAGCTTTCGTTGAGGGCGACTCTTCCAAGCAGCTTGCCATAGGTTCAAACCTAGATAGCAAGGAGGAGAGCGCGCTTATCGAGTTTATCCACGAGGATCAGGATGTTTTTGCTTGGACACCTAGCGACATGCTGGGTATCCCGACTGAACTTGCTGAACATAGCTTACACGTTGATCCCAAGTTCCGGCCGGTGAAGCAGGGTTTGAGGAAAGAAGAAAGGCTATAGGAGCAGAGGTAGCTCGGCTCCTAGCAGCCGGCTTTATCATGGAGTTTTTTCACCCCGAGTGGTTGGCCAACCCGGTTTTAGTATTGAAAAAGAATAACGAGTGGAGAATGTGCATAGATTACACGAGTCTCAACAAGCATTGTCCTAAGGATCCATTTGGTCTTCCAAGGATAGACCAGATCATAGATGCAGTGGCAGGAAGTGACCTGTTATGCTTCCTGGATGCTTATTCCGGGTATCACCAAATAAAACTCAAAGAGGAGGATTGGGAGAAAACATCGTTTATAACCCCCTTTGGAGCCTTTTGTTACAAAACCATGACCTTTGGATTGAAGAATGCCGGCGCGACATACCAACGGTGCATTCAGAAGTGCTTTGAGGATCGGATTGGATGCAACGTTCACGCTTATGTTGATGATGTAGTGATCAAAACAAGGAAGGCAGAAACGTTCATTGATGACCTCAGAGAGACATTCAAGAACCTCAGGAGGTACCAGATGAAGCTCAACCCAACAAAGTGTGTGTTTGTGGTTCCGGCAGGGAAGTTACTCAGTTTCATCGTTTCTGAGCGAGGGATCGAGGCTAACCCGGAAAAGATCAAAGCCATCCAGAGCTTGAAAAAGCCGGAAGAGCTGAAACATGTTCAGAAACTTACAGGATGCGTGGCAGCGTTAAGCCGGTTCATATCTCGGCTCGGAGAAAAAGCGATACCCTTATACCGACTCTTGAAGAAAACAAACAAGTTCATATGGGATCAAGAGGCGGACGAGGCATTTGAGGCTCTGAAGAAGCAGCTATCTAAGGCCCCGGTTTTGGCTGCGCCGGGTCCCAAGGAGCCTATGTTGTTGTATGTTGCAGCTGGGCCTCGGGCAGTTAGCGCAGTGGTTGTGGTTGAGCGCAAGGAGGATGGAAAGGATCACCCGGTGCAACGGCCGGTTTACTATGCGAGCGAGGTCTTATCAGAAGCAAAGCAACGATACCCTCATTGGCAAAAGCTAGTTTTTGGGGTATTCATGGCCAGTCGGAAATTGAAGCCGTAATTTCAAGAACATCCCATCACGGTGGTAAGTTCAATACCCATGGCAGATATCATAAGAAACTCAGACGCAACAGGCAGGGTGGCCAAGTGGGCCATCTAGATGGGAGGTTATCACATCAACTATGAGCCCCGATCTGCGATCAAGTCTCGGTTGATTTCGTTAATGATTGGACTCAAACAAGCATGCCCTTAGTGGTGCCAAGTTCAGAGTCCTGGGTGATGCATTTTTACGGTTCCAAGCAGTATGAAGGGTCAGGAGCTGGTGTGGTGCTCACATCGCCAAAAGGAGATAAGTTGAGTTACGTATTGCAAATTCACTTCGATTTCTCTAACAACGTAGCCGAGTATGAGGCCATGTTGCATGGACTAAGAATAGCAAAGGAGATGACCATCAAGCGTATAAGATGCTATGGAGACTCGGATCTCGTGGTACAGCAGGTCTCAGGAACGTGGGACAGAAAGGATGCAACAATGGCAGCATACCGCAGAGAGGTGGACAAGGTAGCCGGGTCTTTTTCAGGGCATCAGGTGGAGCACATTGATCGGCGAAAGAACGAGGCCGCGAACGCGCTTTCAAGACTCGGTTCCCGTCGAGAGCCGGTTTCGCCTAATGTCTTCCTGGATGAGTTATGGCGGCCTTGTGTTAAAACCGAGTCAGAGGAAGAAATAGCTCATCAAGACCCGGATTTGGAGTTTGTGGACGCGGTGCGCGCTATTCCGGAGTGGACTGAGCCGTTCCTGGCGTTCCTATTACGGGGTGAGTTACCACAGCAGGAAGTACTAGCCCGAAAAATCCTTAGACGGGCAAAGGGATATTCCATCATAGGTGGAGACCTTTATAAGAGAAGTGTTGCAGGTGTCTTTCTACGTTGCGTAGCCCCATAAGAAGGCTGTCAAATACTGAAGGAAATTCATGAAGGTGATTGTGGACACCACGCCTCCACAAGATCCCTTGTGGCTAAGGCGTACCGACACGGTTTCTTCTGGCTTACGGCGTTAGCAGACGTGGAGCGCTTGGTAGCAATGTGTGATGGATGTCAAAGGTACGCCCGACAAATCCATGTGCCGCCTATGGAGTTACAGACAATCCCATTGACTTGGCCGTTTGCTGTTTGGCGTATAGATATGGTAGGCCCTTTCCACATGTCTCCATGCAAAAAGACTCATCTACTGGTGGCTATCGACAAGTTTACAAAGTGGGTTGAGTTCATGCCTGTTACAAACTGTGAGGCGGCCACAGCTGTCAAATTCTTGAAGAAGATTATATATCGATTCGGATACCCCCACAGCATAATCACGGACAATGGAACCAATATGTCTTTAGGAGAGATGGAGAAATTTTGTGGAAACAATGGCATTCGACTTGATGTAGCATCGGTGGCCCATCCAAAAAGCCAATGGTCAGGTGGAGAGAGCAAACCAAGAGCTACTTCGTGGGTTAAAACCACGACTGCGAGTCCCATGTCTCAGAGCTGCTAGAGCATGGGTTGAGGAGTTACCCTCTGTGGTTTGGGGAATCAACACTACACCTAACAGATCTACTCAGATGACCCCATTTTTTATGGTTTATGGTGAAGAGGCGGTCCTTCCGAGTGATATCATCCATGACTCGCCACGAGTGGCGACCTATGTTGAGGTGGAAAACGAGAAGACCCGGCAAGACGCCGTGGACATGTTAGAAGAGCACAGGGAGCAAGCATTGGAACGATCCACCATATATTAGCAGGATTTGAGGCGGTATCACAGTCGCCGATTCAAAACCCGCGTTTTCCAAGAAGGAGACCTGGTGCTGCGCTTGGTACAATCCAAGGAAGGAAGGCACAATCTATCTCCCCCATGGGAGGGTCCGTTCATTATAAGCCGGAATCTGCACAATGGATCGTACTACCTGATAGATGCAAGAGAAGAGTCGGATTCCGTCAATGACACTGCTCATTCCACTTCATCTATGCAAGAGCGTGAAAGGCCGTGGAACGTGGCTCAGCTGCGTCCCTACTACACTTAGTATAGACTCGGTTTGCAAATTGTATTATACGATGTAACAGGCAGCAGGTTTCAGACGCACTCTTTTACTATCCAGGGTACCTAAGGGGACTGGAGGGTTTTTAATGAGGCGGCCTGCTGACCTAACCTTTTCATATGAAGAAAGAGATGGTTAAATCATGATAATTGTTGCGTTTCCTAAATTTTTTCAACTTTTCGCATGTTTTTTCTATATGTTATCATGCTTTATATTAGGTAAGTGTATTATGTTTAGTTAGGTATGTTTATCCAATTGTAAGAAATATAGTTTAGTAGACTTAAAATTTACATATCTTTTCCTTTTATTACATTCAAGCTATCTGTAAGCCGGTAGAGCTGAAAGCCTACTGTTGCATAGCATATATATCTAGGTCTTGGGGGCTGATTGCTTGAATAGCGCAGTTACAATCTCAGACCCGGCCACGATGCCATTAAGTTGTGAGGACTGATTACTTGCAATAAGTACAGTTGCAATCTCATAACCCGGACAATAGAGCCAAATTTTTCTTGGCCTTTCTTGTTTCAGCTTGATGTGACTCGCAACAAAGTGGCATGTTTTTGCTAGCCTATAAATTCAATCAGTCATGATGCCCATTGGGACTTGCCTGACCCTGTTTTCATAGAGTTATAGCAACATTGAATACCCACGCGAAAGCCGGCTTACAACAAAGAGGGTCAAAAGGGTCATCCAAACCATAAGTTATGCAGAGTGAAGGCAACAGCCGGAAACTCATAATACATCAAGCATAACTTCAAAGTGTATAAATATAATAACATGGTTGAGGCCTTGAAAAAACAAAAAGTTTTCTTAATCCATCAATCCTCAGATCCAGAATCCGGGTCTTGGGGACTTGGGGACTTGAGAAAGCAAAAAGTTTTCTTAAGCCAAAAAACCCCAGACCCAAAATCAGGGTCTTGGGGACTTGGAAGAAATTTTTTACCGTCCCAAAACCAAGACTCAGTATCTATCGCAAAAAGCATATGAAAGCAAAGTTGTGCCAACATAAGGTTGAAAAGTGCATATCAAACTGATAACCAGAAGGGTCATCAAAACCACAGAAGTTCAAATACGTTACAAAACTTAGGAATAGTACCAAAAGTGCACAGACGCACTATTAAATAAAAGTGTATGTAAGGCATATTACAATGCCTATTGGCCGAATAAGTTGTTTGCTGATAAAAGGTAACACTTTACTCGGCTGCTTCAGCCGATTCATCAGGAGTAGTCTTGGCAGCCGGGTCTTCGGTGTTTTCTTCTGCCGCCTTCTCCTTCTCAATGTCCGGGTTACCCACGGAGGCAGCGCGTGATAGAGGAGGAACAATCGGAGTTGAGGAAGATGGCACAGAGCCGGGGTCGACCGCAGCCTTTTTCTTCGCGAGCTCAGCCTTGAAACGGGTCAAGATGTCAAAGGGCGCCGGGTCTTCTATAGGCACAGGCTTCTCCTCATCATCATAGGCGGGAGTAAGCTTGTTCACGTCGAGGGTCTCCGCAATCAGGCTAGCCGAGTGACGGATCTGGACGTTGATGGCCTTGAGGTCTTTCCCAGTGAACTTAGATCCATCAGTTTTAAACGCGGGAAATCCTTTCACAAGCATTGCCGGCTCGATCCTGGGATAATAGGCTTTGGCCAGTGCAAGAGCACGTACCACTCCAATTCGGCATGCTGAGCACTTCCAAGCCTCAATCCAGGCGGGGACCGTCAAGTATGCCTCGAGCATTTGGGTAACACCCGGGAAATCACCCGATAGCTTCAAAGATTCAAGAGCCCACTTTGTCCCTGCCGAGAATTGCCGGATAACAGTCTTGAGTATTCTCAGCCTATGGTGGTCATCTTTCACCTCAGCAACGTCAGTCGGACCTGCGGTACAAAAAGAGAAATAAGACACCCGGATACCGAGTCAAAAACACTACTGGATAGGGAAATCCGGGTAACAGAAATCAACAGACAGAACCTAGACTCACCAATGATGGAGTTAAAAGTATTGCCGATGAAGGTCGAGTATTCCTTGATAAGCTCATCAGCGGTTCGGAGTTTCTTCTTTTGCTTGTTATGCCTCTTGGTGAGATCCTTGAGGCTAGCTTCTAGTTCTTCACGGAGTTTAACTTCCACTTGCAGTAGTTTATTGGTCTTAGCTAAAATTTCATCAGTACGAGCAACATAAGCCTGAAATCGACAGATAAATGTTAGTCGGCATATTAGCGAGTACCGAGTGACTGTGTACAAAACACTCGGAACTTGGGGACTAGGATGAATGTATGAGTAGTGGTAGTAAGGTTAACCTGGTGCTCAGCCGCCAGAGACTCGATTATCTCCTCCTCAGTGGTCTTCAAGGACCGATACTCCTCCAGCAGCTGTTCAAACTTTTGGCCGTTGAGAGCCGGCCTGGAAGAGCTAGCGCCGTAGCCAGTTGGCTGGGCTGCTGCCTTTGTTTCCTCCGGTTCATATCTGGCAGTAGCGGTTTTTGGGGCAGCAGCACTCTTCTGGGTCCCAATGTATTCGACCTCAGGATCTTCCGGCTGGGGCATGGGAGGAGGAGACTCGGTTCTTGGGCTGGTGGCATTAGTCGGCCCTTGTTCTTCAGCTGGTGGAGGGTTGGCAGCGCTTACCGGGTCTTCCGCCATTGGGTCATCAGTGGGGCTTTCCACCGGATCGCTAAGTGTGACCTTGGCTCTGAGGAAAGAAAAATAAGAAGTTAGTGTGTTATAGGGGAAAAATGCGCAAAGTATAAAAGTATTGACAAGCAAGGTATGAAAATTAACCGGTATTCACGACAAAGTCGCTGGGGAGATCATTGCTAGACCCGGAGGACACTGATAAAGAATTGGAAAGTGAGACTCGGAGTTGTCCGGCTAATGGATGATTCGGAGATGGATATTTTCGAGGAGTGCAAGTTGAAGGAGTACCGGCTCGGCAAGTAGGCGACAGAGATCCCGGGGTTGAGGGGCTCGTCACCCGGAGAAGTCCGGGTTGCCCGTCGCTTGGGTGGAGGAGTTGTGGCTTCCAGAGATGATATAGTGCTTAGATATTCATTAAGTTTGCACATACCGGCATATGAGTACGGCTCTGTGGTCATGGAGGAGTATGGCACCTTGAATGTGACCCCCCCCCCTTGGCATCCTTTTCTTGCCTAACTCGGCATCCGGCTCTGCCTCGCTCTCCTCCGACTGAGAGCCGTCCTTATCAGCCGGCGCTGGTGATTGTGGCATATTGTCGGTAAGAGGAGAATTTTGATCTAAAAGATTGAAAAAATACTTGTTCAGTAACTCGGAAATTACCTTCCTCGCTGTCACTCGGCTCTTCGTCCTCCGAGTTTTCAGAAGGAGGAGGGGTGACAATCTTCCAAAATGCGTCAGTTTCCTAGATAAAGAGCAGCAAAGTTAAGAGTTAGCATGTATATACCTCAAAAATTAACCGGTATAGAAGGGATTAGCCGGTTCTTACTAGAGGGGCCGGGTTTGAACGAGAGAAGGGGGAGATCCCAGAAACACTCTTGATTGCATCCATCTTCTCGGCCAGGAAATTTTTCATAACCTTGTTGATGTCTGCGGCCGGGTATGACTTCTCCGAGTATCGGAGAGAGTCGGTCAGATGGCCCGAGTAATCGCAGAGGAGTTTGGGTCGGATGCTGTTGGGCTGAATCCTACAGCTAATCCAGGTTTTGATCAGGTTTAGCCCACAAAGGCCGTGGGCTGCTAGGACGGCTAATTTATGGAGGAGAGGTTGAATAGACTGTCTGTCGGTTTCTGGAGCGAAAGCACTTAAGTTATCGCCAAGAGAGAGGATCTCAGTGGAAAAACCCGGCAAGGGCTTTTCGCCGGGTGTAGATGTGTCCTTGCAGTAGAAGAACGTTTTCTGCCAGTGCTTCACGTGGGAATGAAGACTGAGAGTCGGCATCAATGATTTCTTGCGCCTCTGGATGGACACACCCCCACAGACAAGGAGGGGTCCATCCGTGTTCTCACGGCAAGGTTTGAATTGGAAAAGTTCTAAAAACAAAGCAAGGTTGGGGGCGATGCAGAGATAAGACTCACAGAGAACGATGAAATGGCAAATGTTCAAGATCGAGTTTGGGCCTATGTCGAAAACCCAAAGTTTGTAGTGATGGAGGACTTCGCGAAAGAAAGGGTGACCCGGGGGACGGAAACCCCGGGTCACATGCTCAAGAAAGACGACGACTTCACCTGATTCGGGCGAAGGCCGGGTCTCCTCCTCCGGTGCTCTCCAGGAGATCTCCGACTATGGTGGGAGGACCCCAGACTCGGCCAGCTCCTCCAATTTTGCGAGCGTCACGGTCGATTTATCCTAGTTAGCTGAAATGGATTGACCCGGCTTTTGCTTCAAAGCTGGGGTCTTGCCCTTGGACTTGGAGGCGGCTTTGGGTGCCATTGAAATGGATCTAGATGGAACCAAAAATGAGGAACAAAGCAAGGTGAAATTGAAGGCGAAAGGCATGATGAATACGAACTCAAGATCTAAAGGAGAAAACCTAGATCTACTAGTGCTTACCGGAGAACGGCGACGGAGTGAGGTCCGACGAGCGCAGCGAGGCGTGGTGGCCCGGTTCTTGAGGACGGCGGCCGGTGCGTGTATGAGTTGGCACTTGAGCTTCGAGCTTGGAGCTCGGGCTCCAATGGCGCGACTAGATCTCGAAGGAGAAGACCGGCGAGCGCGGCAGTGTGGTACGGCGGTGCGAGGCGGCGACCGGCTGTCGGGGTCAACGGCGGGTGCGCGGAGTCCGGTGGCTCGCGTTTTGGGCTCGGGTCCTTGGGCGCCAAGGGTGAGCTGGAGGAAGAAGAAGAGGAGAGAGTGCGGTGGCGTTTGGATTTAGGGTTTTCCCCCTGGGCTCTATTTATAGGCGCAGAGAAACCCTAGAATGCCAAACGGTAAAATGGAGGGATTTGCGGGAAGATATAAACCAGCCCGTTGATTACGGGATAAGATCTTGGGAGTTATCGCGAAGCGGCCGAGTCACTGATAACCGTCAAGAGAGCCGGACTCAAAAATGTTACTCGGACCAGCTTGTGAAGAAAATGAAAGCCGGGTTAGGAGATGCAGATTATGGAGAGTTGAACCGAGGAATGATAGTCGGCTCAGTAGGATAATAAGGTTATTATATGGCCGCCGAAAGAGCCGGCCTGGCTATAAGAAAAGCAATTTAACCTTTGACATTGTATGTGCAAGAGTTTGTTGTTTTGCAGGGAATAGCGTGCGCTTCATGGTTGACTCAAGGATTTAAAGCTACAAGGAAGGCACGTCAACCAAGATGCCCAAGCTATTCTGGGGACTACTGTTGGGGGATGATAACCCGGCAGGCCCACGCCTGGGACGAGACCCGGCCAAAGGGAAACTGCACGAGACCCCGCGCTGTGATGCTGGGCCAGGTGTTATTATTGGGCTAGCGATTGCGTTGGTGACCTGGCCCAAGGGAAAGGAAGCTCTAGAAGACCTTAGAGGCGGCGCAAACCCTGTAACCCGTGACTTGGGGGTCACGGTAGGAAACTTAGGGTTACGTCAAGATCCCGAGTAAGATTCTGAAAATATCTTGTAAGGAAAGCCAGGAAGCCGGGTATGATATAAACCGGCTTCTAGGGCATAGATACACAGATTGAGAGAGATATAAGGATTCCTGTATTCTGGGCATACGAGGGCAAGTCCTTGTAACCCTAGATCAGAGTCTCGGCGACTTTACAACCCGAGCTTCTAGATCACCAGTTATTATGATTTTACCCGAGCTAAACCCTCTCCCAAACACCAGAGTCGATTTGCCCCAAACTAAGTTACCCATGGTAACATCTGCCGTGACTATCCCACGACAGTCCTTCTTGCACTTGATCTACATCATGTGCATCATCCTATGATCTCCATCATTCCACCGACATGGCACCAAGTACCATGGCACCCCCATCTTGATTGTCCATCATTAATAAGACAACCATATGGATACCTTCCGTTATATCAATAATTTACAAAAGAGATCATCTCATAATCAAATTTGTAACATTGAACATATCACATCACGTGCCCAACAAAAACTATTTAGACGCCTCTAATTTATTTTTGCATATTTTACGTGGCTTAGGGCTTTTGAGGATAGAACCGTTCATACCTACGAACATCAACCACAACGTTGATAAACATATTTTTACCAACCCTTTGTAGATTAGATCTTAACTATAGTTGGAGAAACGGACACCCCCTCAGCCACAAGTGAGACAATTCTCAAGTACATAGTACACGTAAACTTAGTCTAGCGCAGCTTCGTCCAACTATGCCACTAAGATCATAAAATACTCAAGGAGGCAATAACATCATCATCAACGCCCACATACACCTATGTGTTCTACCCATACAAAACATCTAAGCATAGATCCGGCACTGATACCACTGAAGGGGTCGTTGCATAGAAAACAAAAAAAATTCCTACGCGAGAGACACCTGAAAGGCCAAGATCTAATCTAGAAGTTGAAAGCAACGGGCATAGAAAGTGTCTAAAGAAGAACATACCCTCGAAGACATAAAGCGTTACGAGATCAAATATCGTTGTTGGCGTAGTCGTACACACACCAATCCCGAGAGCGAGAAGATGTGCACCGCAATCCGGCGTTGCCTCCGTGATCGGTCACACGTACGGTTGATGACGACCTCCGTTCCCTCGATCCAGCGGGGCAGCGGAAGTAGAGGATCCCTCGGAAACCAGCAGCACGGCAGCGTGGTGTGGTGGAGAAAACTTCGTTCAGGGCTTCGCCAAGCGCATGAACATGAGGTGGATCAGCGGGAGGATGGAGATGGAGATGACGCCAAGTGTGTGAGGGAGAGGGATCTCATGCCCTCTATTTATAGGAGGGGAGGCAGCCACGAAATTTTGGTGCCTCCACCTCTCCCCTCATCATGTCGGTGGAGTCTCCACTCAACCCACTCATTCTCTCATCAATTCCCACTCAAAATTCCAAGGGTTTTCTTCAATAAATAAATAAAACAATTTTATTTCTTTATTTTAATATTTGTTAATCCTATTAACAAACATTAACACTTACCCCCTTGAACTATATGTTAATCAAACATTAACATATACCACCTTGAAATATTTCAATATTGCCCGAAACAATTTCGGTGACTATTTCAATATTCCCCGAAATAATTTCGGTGTTGTCCAAACTTTTCTCCGATATTCCGTATCCTCTCAAATGCGTCATCGAACCTTAAGCGTGTCACCCTACGGTTCGCGAATAACATAGACATGATCGAGACTCCTCTCCGATCAATAATCAATAGCGGGACCTGGAGATTCGTGATGACTCCTATGTATTCAACGATGACTCTCGTGATCGTGTGAACCATCAACGTCGTAACTATTCCCTTTGTCTCGCGATATTTTACTTGTCCGAAATTCGATCATTGGTATCAACCATACCTTGTTCAATATCGTTACCTGACAAGTACTCTTTTCTCGTTTCCGTGATATGACATCCTTGTGATCATATCACGTGCTTGCAAGCGGTGTCGATGTGATATCACCGAGATGGCCCGGAGTATATCTCTCCGTCATTTTGGATGGACAAATCCCACTCTTGATCCATGAGCCTCAACTAATACTTTCCGAATACCTAACGACACCTTTATAGTCACCCTGTTACGGTGTGACGTTTGATGACATCAAAGCACCCTTCCGGTATCAGTGATTGACATGATCTCATGGTCTAAGGAATAAGTTACTTCGTACGCAAGATATAACAATATAAACTAAATGACTTGATCATATTGTTATCTTGATATTGGGTATGTGTTCATCACATCATTCTTCCAACGACATGACCTCATTATTAACAACATCCAATGTTCATGATCAGGAAACCTTGATCATCTACTAATAAACGAGCTAGTTAAAACAGAGGCTTTACTAGGAACCATTGTTTGTTTATTAAACACACATGTATCAACGTTTCCTATTAATACAATTGTAGCATGAGAAATAAACATTTATCATAAACAAGGAATAAGATAATAACCACTTTATTATTGCCTCTCGGGCATATTCCCTTCAGGATGAACTACTGACGCATCACTCCGGAGGCGGGCATGGTGATGTAGAAGCCTCCGGTGATGATCTCCTCTCCGGCAGGGTGCCGGAAACAGCTTCCGAACCCCCCCGATCTAGGGTTGACGATGACGGCGGCTGCAGAACTTTTCGGGGATTTTTATCAGGTGTTTAGGGTTTTCCATCCGGGGGGATTAAATAGGCGAAAGGGCAAAGGCGCTGGAGCTCCAGGAGCCCCACACCCATAGCTGGCACCACCAGGGGGGCCGCGCCACCCTATGGTGTGGCCCCCCTAGTGCCCGTCTTCGACTCTTCTTCGGTGTTCTGGATGCTTCCGGGGAAAATATGCACTTCGGGCTTTGTAGGGTCCAATTCCGAGAATGTTTACAAAACAACTTTATTGAAACCAAAAACAGCAGAAAACAAGGAACTGGCACTTGGCATCTTGTTAATAGGTTAGTCCCGGAAAACATATAAAAATGCTATAAATAAGGGAGAAAACAAGTAGAAATTGGCATAATATGATCATGGAGCATCAGAAATTATAGATATGTTGGAGACGTATCAGTACCAAATAAGGATACTATTATTTTTAGGATGTGTATAGATTATACCGGCTTGAACAAATTTTGCCCAAAAGATAGGTTAGTTTTACCGCGAATCGATCAAATAATAGACGCCACTGCTGGTTGTGAGCTTTTATGCTTTCTGGACGCTTATTTCGGGTATCATCAAATACGGATGAAAGAAGATGACCAAATAAAGACCTCTTTCATGACACCCTATGGAATGTATTAATACATAACCATGCCTTTTGGCCTAAAGAATGCTGGAGCCACATACCAGCGTTGTATGCAAAGGTGCTTGCATGACTAGATAGGTAAAAACATCCACGTTTGCGTGGACGATATTGCCTCGTTTCCAAGAAAGAACATACGTTCCTTGAAGATTTACGAGAAACTTTCGATAATCTACGCACGTATAAAATAAAGTTAAATCCATTAAAGTGTATATTCGGAGTTCCCTCGGGAAACTTCTGGGTTTTATCGTTTCTCATAGAGGAGTTTAAGTAAACCTAGAAAAGATCAAAGCAATCCTAAACATCAAAAGACCCACGTGTCTGAAAGACATCTAGCGATTGAGGGGTTCTGCAGCTGCCGTAAGCAGGTTTATAAGCCGGCTTGGTGACAAAGTTATACCATTATACAAATTGTTCAAGAAATCCGACAAATTTGAATGGAAAAAACAAGCAGACAAAATGTTAGCCCAGCTAACGAAAACTTTAATGAAAGCTCCGATTTTGGCATCCCCAAAAGACGAAAAACCCATGTTACAGTATCTAACAGCATCAAATAGGGTTATCAGTGCAGTAATAATAGTGGAAAGGCAGAAAGGTAAATAAAGAATTCCAGACCAATACCCAGTATACTACATTAAGTGAAGTATTCTCGGAGTCAAAGCAAAGGTATCCACAATATCGAAGGCTGGCATATGGTGTATTTTTTGCATCTCGAAAATCCGCCATTATTTCGAAGGAACATTCCATAACAGTGGTAAGCAAAGCACCACTAGGGGATATTATAAACAATGTAGATGCAACAGGCAGAGTCACCAACTGGGGCATTGAGCTTGCTGCATTTGACATTAAGTACCAACCCTGGACAGCAATCAAATCTCAGGTGTTAGCATATTTTGTAGCTGATTGGCAGAAGCCATGGAAAACACACCCATGCCAGAGTCGGAATATTGGATCATGCATTTTGACGGATCCAAAATGAAGGAAGGTGCTTGTGCAGGTGTAGTGCTCAAACCTCCAAAAGGTGACCATATGGAGTATGTATTTCAAATTCACTTCAACGCCAGCAATAAGGTGGAAGAATATGAAGTACTACTTCACGGCTTGCATATTGCAAAGAAAATAGGTGTCAAACGCATACTATGCTATGGCGACTTGGACTTAGTACAACACCAGCTTAACTAGACATGGGATGCCAAAAGCCCCATAATGGCGGAATATTGGAGAACTTTCGACGAATTCACCGTTTGCTTCCTAGGCTTTAAAGTAAATCACATCAAACAAGAAGAAAACTGGAATGCGGATGATTTAGCCCGGATAGGCTCGGAAAGGGTGAAAACATTACCACCCGGTGTATTCGTCCAACATTTGTACAAATCATCGATAAAAGGCGGTGATGTTGACTATCCCCTAGTATCCGACTCAATAGAAGTTTTGTTTGTCATCCCGGATTGGACAATACCATATTTAAACTTATTAGTCGGTCAGAAGTTCCCGGACGGAGCAGACGAAGTCTCGCAAAGACAAGTAAAACACCGATGCAAAGGATACACGGTAATTAATGGTTGTCTGTATAAACGCAGTAATATCGGAATTTTCCAGCGTTGTATTTCGCCGGAAGAAGGACGAAAAATCCTGCGAGAAATCCACGCCGGAGATTGCGGACATCATGATCAATCAAAAAACATAGTTAAGAAAGCATTCCGAGTAGGATTTTTCTGGCTTACAGCCAAGACAGATGCATAGCGCATAGTTAACACATGTGTCGGATGTCAGTATTACGCCAAGCAGACCAATATGTCAGCTCAAAAACTCAAGACTATCCCCATAACATGTCTGTTTGCGGTATGGGGGCTAGATATGATGGGTCCATTCAAAACTGCGAGATGCAGACTTACACATCTACTAGTTGAAGTAGATAAGTATACCAAGTGGGTTGAAGCGAAACCCATCAAAAAACTTGATGGTGTGACTGTTAGAAATTTCATCATAGACATAGTCATGAGATGTGGCGTCCCACATAGCATAATAACGGATAACGGGACTAACTTTACAATTAGAGAGCTGACAAAGTATTTTTGCAAACGTAATCCACCTCGATCCGGGTAAACAAATTACAGTTGGGCAATTGACAGATATAAAGGCTGCACCGTAGTGCATATGCATGACATGATGATTACCGTGTGATTCATGCGGGCATTACAACATAATTCATAGACTGTTATCCAACTGCATCTATGACTAATAATCCACCCTTAGAGTGTGATCCAATCAAACCTTGGGTATTAAGTTGCAAGCAACATATTATTGCCTTAAGTAAAGTGTGTAATGTAAACAATGAAAACATTTTGTCTTCTCCCTAATGGCAACAACATATCCCCCATCTGTTACGTTTCTGTCACTCGAGCATGAATGAAAGAGAGGCATGAATCCACTATCGAGCATAAATACTCCCTCTTGGAGTTACAAGCATCTACTTGGCCAGAACATCTACTAGTAACGGAGATCATGCAAGATCATAAATAACATAAACATTGTAGATTGATAATCACTTGACATAGCATTCAATATTCATCGGATCCCAGCAAACACAACATGTAGCATTACAAACAGATGATCTTGCTCATGTTAGGCAGCTCACAAGATTTAAACATGAGACATAAAGAGGAGAAGACAACCATCTAGCTACTGCTGTAGGACCCGTAGTCCAAGGATGAACTACTCACGCATCACTCCGGAGGCAGGCATGGTGATGTAGAGCCCTCCGGTGATGAATTCCCCTTCCGATAGGGTGCCGGGGAGAGCTTCAGAACCCTCCCGAACTAGGATTGACGATGACGGCGGCTACGTAACTTTTCATGGATGGAGGCTCGGGTCTTTAGGGTTAACCCGAGGAGGAGTTTAAATAGGCTAAAGGCAACGTCGGTGGGCAGCCAGTGGGGCCGCGCCACCCTATGGAGTGGTGGCTCCAGGGCCCCCTCCAGGTCCCCTCGTACTCTGTATACGTGACAGATTTCTAAGACCCTGGGATTTTGTTTCGTCCAATTCCGAGAATATTTCGAGAACAACTTTTCTGAAACCAAAAACAGCATAAAACAGGAACTGGCTCTATGTCATCATATTAATAGTTTAGTCCCAGAAAATCCATAAAAATGATGGAAAGTGTATAGGAAACATGTAGCAAATGATATGAAAACAACATGGAACATCAGAAATTATAGATACGTTTGAGACGTATCATCCCACTCCAACAAAAATCACGACTCGGATGTACAAACACATCGCGCATCATTCTCAAATCCCGAGTCGTACAGCCATCGCGGCACACCTGGATGCTGCGGCTTACGAACGCGAAGGTAAGACCCGAGGATCCGTCTTTTTTTGGTCCGGAATCGCACTCATGCTGCGTCCCTCGGTAATTTTCCGTGCAATGGCATGATGAAAAATCCTAGCGGTCGCGACAGGTACCCCTTTTAAAGGTTAAGTTCGATTGGATAAGACCTTTGCAACCCGAGTCGCAATGATCATCTATCCGGATTCGAGCCGGGGGACTCGAGCCTGTGTAGGCCAGAACTGTTTTTGCCCAAGTGCAATTAATTGGTCTCGATGCGTCGAGTGAACCAAGCGACTGAGCCGCATCCTTCTCCAAAATGCTAATATACAACATACTCATTGGCTCGATACTCGAGCCTTTTTCACACGGGATTTACACATCGTTCAAAAAGTTTAGGCTGCTGAGCCGCCAGAACTCAAACATGCTTTGAGTGCTTACCCGACTCTTCACAGGCGAATAAACACTTGGGGCTACTGACGTGGGGATACTTCCCGAGTCCCCCTAATAGGCCTACTCGGTCTAGGCCAGGGCGCAAAGGCCCAATACAAGGAATTGCCCAAACCTTCCAGAAGGCCCAGCTACGGCCCACTCGCAAGACTTGCGAGTCAAGAACTCGAAGATCAACCGACTAGGGTTAGAGTTTGTAAGCCTACCCGGGTAAGGATTCGAGACTCGACCTCCTATATAAAGGATGGGAGAACCACCCAGGGAGGCATCATTCATCATTGACACCATAGGTGCTGCCTCTCTCGAGATCCAGTCTCTCGACTTGGGCGTCCGCCATTGTAATCACACATCAATACAATCCAGACAAGCAGGAGTAGGGGTTTTACCTCCTCGAGGGCCCCGATGTTGGGTAAATTGTGCCCCCTTTTAGCCGACGAGCTCACCAACGCCCAATTGTTTCCTACTTCTAAACCCCAGTATGCCATCCGGGGGATATGTCGAGTCGGGTATTCGACAACCGTGCTATTAGTGTTCGGTCCATTGCTCTACTTCCGCAACCTTCGTTGGGCCGGAGACCGGGAGTCGTAGTCTACACAGTACACGTGTAATCCCACGAGGTGCAACACTTGGGGCACTAGTCGCGGAACGACTCCTTGACGTCATGATCGACTTCACCGTATTTGTCGACAACCCTTGTGCGGGAGGGTAATCCCCGCTTTCGGTCTTCAAGGGTACGCTTTCCGTTCTTCCTCGCTACTCTACATCTGCATAGTAATAGATTCTAGCTAGTTTCGATTATCGTTGTTAGGATTTTTTTATTTTGTGCTACGAAGCCCCTTCAATATCATCTAGCCAGACACAGTGTGATTTATCATAGGGTCATTGGGGATATGGATGAGAAAAGAGAACGATATCGGTAAACGAGTTATATGTGTTATGACCAAAGAGTTTGATCACATAAGATCACATAGTCTCACCTCGTGATATTGTTGGTATCATGAAGTTAAGGGAATAAGTGCAATGAGTAACTTATAAGGTTCCCTTATTCTTTGGGAACACATAGAACCATCATGGACGTTCACGGTCCCGCTGTTGGTTATTGTTCGGTAAGTACCCAAACAAGACTGTGTGTTATCGAGTCTTTATGGGCCACACGCTTAAGCCGTGCTAACCTTTTATTGAGATAAATAATATGTTGTTATTGGTTTTCTGAATGTTCGATGTCATTGCGATATCATAGAATCAAGTTGATACGTCTCCAACGTATCTATAATTTCTGATGCTCCATGATCATATTATGTCAATTGCTACTTGTTTTCTCCCTTATTTATAGAATTTTTATACGTTTTCCGGGACTACCCTATTAACAAGATGCCAAGTGTCAGTTCCCTGTTTTCTGCTGTTTTTGGTTTCATAAAAGTTGTTCTGGAAACATTCTCGGAATTGGACCCCACAAAGCCCGAAGTGCCTGTTTTCCCCGGAAGCATCCAGAACACCGAAGAAGAGTCGAAGACGGGCACCAGGGGGGCCACACGATAGGGTGACGCAGCCACCCCCTGGTCGCGCCAGCTATGATTGTGGGGCCCCTAGAGCTCCACCGCCTTTGCCCTTTCTCCTATTTAATCCCCCCAGATGGAAAACCCTAAACACCTGAACCAAAATCCCCGAAAAGTTCCGCAACCGCCGTCATCGTCAACCCTAGATCAGGGGGTTCTGAAGCTGTCTCTGGCACCCTGCCGGAGAGGAGATCATCATCGGAGGCCTCTTCATCACCATGCCTGCCTCCGGAGTGATGCGTGAGTAGTTCATCCTTGGACTACGGGTCCATAGCAGTAGCTAGATGGTTGTCTTCTCCTCCTATGCGTCCATGTTTAGATCTCGTGAGCTGCCTAACATGATCGAGATTGTTCTTATGTAATCCTTTGTGCTGTGTTCGCTGGGATCCGATAAATATTGAACTTATGCCAAGTTGATTATAGTCTTTTATTGAATATGTTATTTGTGATCTTGCATGCTTTCCGTTGCTAGTGGTTGCTCTGGCCAAGTAGTTGCTAGTGACTCCAAGATGGAGTATTTATGCTTGATAGTGAGTTCATGCCTCCTCACCACCTTGCTCGAGTGACAGAAACGTGAAGGGGGAGGATGTGCTGTTGCCATTCGGGAGAAAACAGCAGTGAGAGTGCTCGCGTGCATAATCATTGCATATATTACACACTTTGTTTAATGCAGTTATTTGTTGCTTGCAACTTAATACCTAAAGGGGTTCAGATTATAACCTGAGGGTGGATTATTAGTCATAGATGCAGATGGATTTCGGTCTATGTATATTGTTGTAATGCCCGCACTAAATATCATAGTAGTCTTCATGTTATATATGTTCATGTCATATATGTGCACTACAGTGCAACCTCTATTTGACATTTGCCCAGCTGTAATTTGTTCACCCAGCATGCTATCTTTATGGAGAGACACCACTAGTGAACCTATGAACCCCGGTCCAATTTTCCACACTGTTAAACAAACCACAACATTTTCCTGCTTTCTTTACTTACTGCAAGCATACATCATTTTCCACACTATACGTCTAATCTTTGTTTTTAGCAAGACCGGTGAGATTGGCAACCTCACTGTGCTGTTGGGACAAAGTATTTTGGTTGTGTTGTGTGCAGGTTCCACGTTGTTGCTGACACCAGTGAAGCGCCATCACCACCGTCAATGGCATCAACCTTCCTGAGATCCTCTTCCTCCTACTGGATTGATAAACTTGGTTCTTAACTGAGGGAAATTATTGCCGCTTGCTCATCAGACCCTCCTCTTGGGGTTTCCAACACACCATCAAAGAGCATCACAAGTCCGGTGTCAATCAGAGTGGTTTCGGGGAAGTTACTATAAGAGAGAAATTATTTCGGTGTTAGGCAGAATTTATATGAGAAGTTATGGAGGATGTGAGATGACTCGGGGTGTTAAAAATGTGTTTCTAATGTTGTTAGATAATACCGATGATTTTATCTATAGGGGTCATGGGGTTCCGGAAGAGTTCCGGGGGACTTTCCATACATGGAGTAGTGCCGGAGGGGGGCATATTTCCTCCTATGGGAAATATCTAATTTTAGGGATGCTAGGTGGGACCCACATTCTCATAAATTGTATTGGCTTTACGTAGGAATTTTCCCAGATTTAAATGATAAATAGTTGAGTGGGAAAAAGAAAAGGAAAAAAAGGGGGATTGGACTCCGCTTGGGAGTCCAATTCGAGTCCTCCTAGGAGGGGTGGTGCGGCCAAGGAGGAAGGGGGAACCGACCCTCCCCCCATAGGAGGTGCCCTCCTTCTCCCAATCCCCACCCCCTCCTCTTTGGAGAACACACAGTTGACTCTTTTAGCCTTCTCTCTCTCTTTCTCTATGAGAAATTAGAGATCTAATTAGGAGAGGCTCTAATAGAATTAGAGCCTATAATTAGAGAACCTTTAACTGAATTAGAGACTCTAACTAGAAACATCTCCAATTGAATTAGAGTCTCTTCTAATCGGGTTTTTGAGTTATACTCTCCCTATTAGACCTAGATCTAATTAGTTTTCTCTCTCATGCTGTTGAGAACTTCCAGATTCATAATAACTCTAATTACAGTTGATTAGAGTTACCAATTAGCAATGCCGGAAGGCTGTCTCTCTTCATCGGTGTCGAGTCCTGGACGGCAAAGCGCTGATGGGTTGACACGAGCGTACGCGTGCACACCATAAGAGGGATTACACGTGTGATCCTTGACGAGCAAAGACTTAGAGACATCCTTGCAACTAGGCCTAGTTGTAAGGATCTACGATTGTTCAGAACACTTCTACGACTACATCGAATCCGCTGCCCAGTGAGTCGTTATCCTGATCCTGTCATGTATGGGCATGTCTCATTATTTGCATAGTGATCTTGGCAGAATACGTAGGGCAAAAAATTTAAATTTTGCAGCGTAGACCAGGAGTCGTATTAGAACGTACTATGCGTAGATACAGTTGGATCTAGAGCACAATTTTGTGCGAGTATTACATAAGCTTATGCACGTATATTAGAAAGCTCTGCTAATATTCAGTTTATTTTTGTTGCCTTCCCAATAAGGCATGATTGTTTTGTTTCCGATGGCATGGTATGACTTTTTACAAACTTTTGGCAATCGTACGACGCTCGAGTTGCCCCTGGCATATTTCGCTTGATCCGAAGAAGTGCTTCAGTAGTTTTGGGTCGAACCATATCTTGGTCTCATATAACGGCATGGTGGAAGGGGCATGTGGATTGGATCCACACATGGGTCATGGTTATGAATAAGTTTAGATTGAGGCTCTAGACGTTTTCATAATGTCTGTGTTTCAAGCACCCCGCAAAATTAATCTAGCAATGAGAATTAGCATACCTCGAATTGCGTGGCTGATGACGATAGCGATCGTAGAGCCTACAACCATGCTAAAACTTGCAAACAAAATGTTAGAGGCGTCCAAATTGTTTTTGCAGAGTGTTCGTGTGGTTTGGTATAGCTATTATGTTACTGTGTTTTGACATGATGGTCAATGCCAAAGGATGGTCAATTGTTCGACATCAACAATCAGACGTTCATCGCGAAGCCCAGAGGAAGTACATGATAGGAGAAAGTGGTCGTTTCTCCATCATGGAAAAACATGAAGCAGGTTTTCACCGCATCGATAATTTCCTCCGATTTTCTGCTATGGTGAAAATAACAGAGATGGAGGATCCTCATTGGAGATGCATCAAGAAATCCCCGGAGAACAAATGCTATACCAAATCATACTAATTTGTAAATTTCTTGTGATGTCTATTCTTTGTTGATTGCACCTTGATTGCGGAGTAGTCATTTATTAGGATGATTCCTCACATAAAAATATGAAGGTTTTTCGTGTTCTCTCATTATGTAGAAACCGTCATAACAAACTTGGATTTGCGTCAATCGCTTGTAGCCAAGGGTCAACACATTCTTATCGTCTGCGGGCGGGTATGGATTGATGACTTGTATCCAAGGATCAGTCCGTACAAGCGGTATCAGATGGTTATCTTGACGTCCAGACATAACTAGCTATGAGCTCGGAACATAATCATCAAAAGATGAGCGAGAATCACATTGTGTGATTGGCATGGTGGCCTATTCTTGGGGTTGTGATTTGTTGAGATGTGTCTGTCCTTCTTGTCATAATTTATTGGGATCTCGTTTCACTAAAAGTCGATCTTGAGGAATATCAGTTTCAATGGGAGCATAACTTAATATCAATTTTATTAAATTAAGTAGTGTCTAAATATACTTGTTTTATTGTAGAGATGGATCTCTCTGTTAGATATGAATTTAATCTTATGATGAGTCGTGAGCCTTTAACTGCAAAACGGAAACAATTTTGGGTGCTCTAATTGGGGTTCCTAGGAGCTGCAACATGGATCGCTTTGTGGGTCACATGCCTGGAGATGAGGATCATGATGAACCTCACGTCCAATGTGGCGTGTGCCTTGTCAAGGAGCTCATGCACACATGCATTGATGGAGAGCTGGTTGATCAATTCTGTAACCATCATCCCTACTATCTAGTAGAGGAACTGAAAACACTATTCTCACATCAAGTGTGCAATGAGCATTTTAATCTAACTAGTTAACTGATGAATAGTCGACTTAGATTGGTGAACCAATAGAGCTGTTTGAAATCAGGATGGTTAGATTAGAAAGAAAACTCAGAGATGTTGGTTTTCCAATAAATCATGAGGAATTCAGTGACATCGTACTAGGATCACTTCTGCCTATATTCCATGGTTTTGTATAGCTTTACAATACCACTGCGGAAGAGTGGCCAGTTCAGATGATGTTTTCCTTACTCAAGGAAGCAGAACTGATATTGAAGTCGGAGATCCTACATGGACTAATACAAGTATAAAAGTTATACCGTCACTATTGACATATGTCTAGCAAAATTCACTTAGTATGAGATACTTGAAGGAGTTATGCCCTAGAGGCAAATAGTAAAGGAGAATTATTATCATAACTCTTATGTCCATAATGTTTTTATACCATGCTATAACTGTATTAAGAGGAAACATTAATACACGTGTGGAATGTAAAGAAACCAGGTCCCTAGTAGCATCTAGTTATACTAGTTTGTTGGGCAGCATTTATGTTATTGACAATGGAGTCATGTCATTGGAAAATAATGTGATGGACTCACACCCATTATGTTTGTCATAACGAGATCGAGTCATTAAGTTCAATGTATGATAACAAAAATGTAGTATCATGACCTTTGACCGTGAGATGGTATCTGAATTGCTATCCTGGAAGTTACTTTGATTGCATCAAACGTCACACCGTGACAGGGTGATTATAAAGGTGCCTCTTGGGTAATGAAAGGGATACGTTGAGGCGAGCCATCAAGAGCGGGACTTGCCAATCCTAATGACGGATAGATACTCCTGGGCCCACTCACTGGAGTTGCATCAATTAGCTTGCAAGCATGTGACTTGGTCACGGAGATGCAACGACACTGGAACGAGTAGAATTGTTATGTAGGTAACAAGACTGAATGGGGTATAAGATACCGGACGATCAAGTCTCGGACAAATAGACTATCACTAAGGCAAGGGGCATGGGGACTTACGTTTAACGTTCAAAGCGACGCAATTTTTTTGATGGATGCACAGGGGCCATTATGGATGTCCAGATCCCGCTATTGGTCATTGGTCGGAGAGGTGTCTCAGCCATGTCTGGAGTAGCCCAAACCATAGGGTGTCACACTTAAGGGTAGACAATGTTTAAGAGGGATCTTAGTACCAAAGAGAATAACAAAGAGATCCGGCATCTGATACGTCATAAATGTATCCTTAATTTCTGATGTTCCATGTTGTTTTCATGTTGTTTCCTACATGTTTGATATACACTTTATGTCATTTTTTATTGATTTTCTGGACTAACCTATTGACAAGATGCCACAGAGCCAGTTCCATGTTTTCTGCTGTTTTTAGTTTCAGAAAAGTTGTTCTGGAAATATTCTCGGAATTGGAAAATTCGAAGCCCGGAAGTCTTAGAATTCCCAAAGGTTCCACGGAGTTCTGAAGAGGCCCAAAGGGGGGCCACAGAGGGCCACACCATAGGGCGGCGCGCCCCCTAGCCGCGCCTGGGGGTGGTGTGGGCCCCACGGGCGTCCACCGCCCTTTCGCCTATTTATACCCCCCGATCCGTCAACCCTAAAGATATACCACTTTGTCCTGAGAAACACCCGAGGCTGCCGTCATCGTCATCCCGAGATCGGGAGGGTTCTGGAGCTCTCCCCGGCAACCTGTCGGGAGGGGAATTCATCACCGGAGGGGTCTACACTACCATGCCCTCCTCCGAAGTGATGCGTGAGTAGTTCATCCCTGGACTACGGGTCCATACCAGTAGTTAGATGGTTGTCTTCTCCACTTTGTACCTCATGTTTGGATCTCGTGAGCTGCCCTACATGATCGAGATCATCTTTATGTAATGCTACATGTTGTGTTTGCTGGGATCTGATGAATGTTGAATGCTATGTCTTCTGATTATTAATCTATCATGTTATCTTCATGAATATGTTATTTATGATCTTGCATGCTCTCCGTTATTAGTAGATGCTCTGGCCAAGTAGATGCTAGTAACACCAAGAGGGAGTATTTATGCTCGATAGTGGGTTCATGCCTCCTTTGCATCTATGCTCGAGTGACAAAAACGTGATGGATGGAGGATGTGATGTTTCCATTAGGGAGAAAACAACGGTGTTTACTTAGTTTGCATCGTTTACATTACACACTTTGCTTACTGCGATAATCTGTTGCTTGCAACTTAATACCCAATGTTTGTTCTGATGACATTCGTAGGGTGGATTATTAGTCATAGATGCAGATGGATGACGGTCTATGTATCTTGTTGTAATGCCCGCATGAATCACATAGTAATCTTTATGTCTTGCATATGCACTATGGTGCAGCCTTCACTGTCAATTGCCCAGCTGTAATTTTTTCACCACACATGTTATTTATCTTTTATGGAGAGACACCTCTAGTGAACTGTGGACCACTGTCCATTTTCTCATTATGATAATACACACATTGTTTCCACTGCTTTCACACTGCTTCTACTATTTTCACACTGTTGCTCATGTTTTCATACTGTTCTCATACTGTTTTCCACACCATATTTAACCCCTTTGTTATCAGCAAAACCGGTGAGATTGACAACCTCAGTGCTTCGTTGGGGCAAAGTGAACTGTTGTGTTGTGTAGGTTCCACATTGCTGCTGAACCGGCAGTGCGCCCTGCCATCTCTCCTACATCAACCTTCTGAAGTTACTCCTTCATCCTACGGGTCGATTAAACCTCTGAAGTTTCTTTCCGAGGGAAAACTGCTGCTATGCTCATCATACCTTCCTCTTGGGGTTTCCCAACAAGTGCAAGATCTGCACCATCAAGGCTATTTTCTGGCGCCGTTGCCAGGGAGGAAGAGAATTTCTGCAAGGGGAGTCTCTCACTTCCAATCTCTTTACTTTGTTTTTGTTTTGCTTAGTTTATTTTATTTTGTCTTGCTTGCTTATCTTTATCAAAAACACAAAAAATAGTTCTTATTCTAGCTGTTGTTTTATTCTTGTTTTTAGTCTTGTTAAAATGACTACACCTAAGAACACTAAGCTGTGTGACTTTACTAGAACCAACAACAATGATTTCATTAGCACACCTATTGCTCCACCTGCTCCTACTGCTGATTTTTGTGAGATAAAGCCCGCCCTATTAAACCTTGTTATGAGAGAGCAATTTTCTGGTGTTAGTACTGATGCTGCTGCTGCCCATCTTAATAATTTTGTTGAACTATGTGAGATGCAAAAGTATAAATATGTAAATGGAGATATTTTTAAACTGAAATTATTTCATTTCTCTTTGAGAGGAAGAGCTAAAGAATGGTTGCTATCTTTGCCTAGAAATAGTATTGATTCTTGGACTAAGTGTAAAGATGCTTTCATTGCAAAATATTATCCTTCTGCTAAGATTATGTCTTTGAGAAGTAGCATTGTGAATTTTAAGCAACTTGAAAATTAGCATGTTGCTAAAGCTTGGGAAAGAATGAAATCTTTAGTAAAGAATTGTCCCACTCATGGACTGACTACTTGGATGATCATCCAAACCTTTTATGCAGGTCTGAATTTTTCTTCAAGAAACCTTCTGGATTCAGCTGCTGGAGGAACGTTTATGTCCATGAACTTGGGGGCAGCAACAAAGCTTCTTGATGATATGATGGTAAATTATTCCGAATGGCACATTGAGAGAGCTACAACTGGTAAGAAGGTAAATTCTGTTGAAAAAACCTCCTCTTTGAGTGATAGACTTGATGCTATTATGTCTATGCTTGTGAATGGCCATGCTCCTATTGATCCAAATAATGTTCCTTTTGCCTCTTTGGTTGCTCAAGAAGAGCATGTTGATGTGAACTTCATTAAAAATAATAATTTGAACAATAATACTTATAGGAATAGTTTTGGTAGCAACAATTATAGGCCCTATCCTCCCAATGATAGTTATGCTTATGGTAATTCTTATGGTAACTCCTACAATAGCAACAAAAGTGTACCCTCTAATCTTGAGAACATGCTTAAGAATTTTAGTAGTACACAGACTGCTTTTAATAAATTTGTTGAGAATTTTTTGGCAAAATTGATGTTCTTGCTTCTAAAGTTGATAGCCTTGATCTTGATGTTGATTTTCTGAAACTAAAGGTTATGCCTCACTATGTTAAATAAAGCAAAACTTTGAATGCCATCCAAATTCGAATTGATGATAATGTTAGGATGTTAGCTGAATTGCATGCTAGATAGGAAAGAGAAGATGAAATAGCTAGAAAGAATAATATAGGTAATGTTTGCACCATTACCACCACTAGTAAAACTGAAGCTTCTCTTGCTAGTAAACCTTCTACTGTCAATGGTAAAGTAATTGGTGTTGGAAATACTCCCACTTCTGCTATTAAAAATGGAAAACTGCCTGAAACTGCTAAAAATGTTCCTGATAAAAGTCATGATAAAAGTGCCTGAAACATGGTATACAACGGTACCATTATCTTAGCTAAAAATGATCTTTACTATGATGATTGCAACATAACTGAAGTTATTAAGTTCTTACAAAAGCTTGCTAGTTGTCCTAATGCTAGTACTATGAATACGGCTTTCACAAAACACATTACAAATGCTCACATGCAAATTAAAGAGGATGAATTAAGATGTGAAGCCTCTATCCCTAGGAAGCTAGATGATGGTTGGGAACCCATTATTAAAATGAAAGTGGATGATTTTTATTGCAATGCTCTATGTGATCTTGGTGCTAGTATCTCTGTTATTCCAAAGAAACTCTATGATATTCTTGATTTTCCACCTTTGGAGCATTGTTATTTGGATATTCATCTTATTGATAATGTTAGGAAGAAACCTTTGGGAGAGTTGATGATTTTATTATCATGGTTAATAACAATCTTGTCCCCGTTGATTTTTTTTGTCTTGAATATTGAATGCAACGTTTCTTGTCCAATTGTTTTGGGAAGTCCTTTTCTTAGAACTCTTGGTGATGTTATTGTTGGGAATATGCCCTAGAGGCAATCATGGATGATGTAATTCCCAATTAATTCATAAAGTTATTAAGTTGTCCTTGTTTTGAACATCTGATATATGTCATTGAATATGTGATTCGATTGTGGAACTATATATTCATGTTGTTCATACTAGATTGTCCTTGGTCATTAAGGTTGTGCTGGACACACACCCTAGACTAATGTGAGTGTTGGCTGATGACATGGTTCCACTTGTCATGGGCATGGTGATGCCATTCCAACGATCACAGACTTGGCTAAAGAGTTTAGCAAGTCGGACCGACCCATATTGAGATGCAACGAGCAAGTTGTCATTTGCATGTCTAAATCAATGTAATCCTTAGACCTGAGGTTGTTGCACAATCCGAGTTGTGGATCACCGACTTAGGTTCTGTCAAACGTTGTTCCGTGATAAGGCAGAGTTCGGGTCGAATGAGAAGCAAGCTGCGTGATGTGGATAATCAAGATGGGATTTTGCACCTCCGAATGGAGAGATATTCTTTGGGCCCTCTCGAGTGATATGATTCAAGAAGCATGGCCATGCGCGACTCAGTTAAGTGTTAACTGTGTCTGTTGACTAAGAGTTAGTCAGATGAATCACATATCACGGATCGAGAAGAGAGTCGAACTATTTAAGGGATGACGATAAATCGCCTATAGTTCGACAAGGTATATCGTGAGGCAAAAGGGACTAAGATGAATATCACATTGAAAGGTATGTCGTCATGACTCAATGGGACTTGGGAGTCAGCACGTTCTGCTAGGAGACGCTACCGATTGATCGATGAGAGTCGGACTCTAATCGTGTCCAAGTCGCCATGAGCCTGCAGGGTCACACACTTAAGAGCGGGAGCAAATGTATTGGTTGGGTTGGACCCGAACAAGAAATGGACTGAGTTTGTGAGTCGGACTCACAGAGGGAATGGGCCACAAGTGTTGTGAATCCCACTACCATTCGCTATATAAAGAGGGGCACAGGTTGCCCAGCGGGCATGTTACTCCACTCCCATGCGTTGGGAACCCTAGCCCCACTTAGTCCAGCCGTCGCACCGGACCTACCAGTCCGCCGTAGGAGCTCCTCCTCGTACGTGTGGATACCGGCTGAGGTGCTGTACGTTCAGCACTTTGACATTCGCGGGATTGGATCGGCTGGATCGGATCGTGGGACTCCACTGCCCCGACGTGCTTCATCGATAATCCGCAACCGCGCGTCTAGTGGTAATCATCGTGGCCTTCTACCTCGGCTAGATCTTGGAAGTACCGCGTAGGAAAAAGTTTTTGTTTATCTCTACGCGCTCCAACAGTGGTATCAGAGAGGTAGCTTCTGGTATGTGATATGTAGTTAGCATTAGATTGGATCTAAGTGCTGTTTTGGTGGTCGGTCTATGAGATAGATCGGTTTTGTACAAGGTTGATTGGATCAATCGTACTCGGGGTTAATGGATGATCTGGTTTCCGTGATCATACTACTAAGGTCGTGGAACAACTTACCCCTACCGGTCGGTTTCCGCCATCGGGGTATACCGTGACACATAAATCCAGTTGCGGTGATCGAAGATCAAAGAGTTTGGTCGAATCGATATACGGATCAGATTTGGGTAAAACTGTTTTATCCGATGAAGAAATCCATGTTCAGAATGCAGATGGGACCGCCGGCTTCGCCCTGTCATAGTGCCTTAGATGTCGTTATGATTTTCACAACGCCGGTAGATATCGTATCTATGCATAACTTGTTTTTGCAGGAAGTTGTGAATGGTATGACTTATGTGCATGTGATGTGTGTAATCCATACATGATCTGCGTATCATGTTTTTTGTCAACCGACTGGAGCCTAGGTGCTGTCATTTTATTGTATACCGGCATGCGTGTCGGATTCTCTATGTAATCTTTGATTTACTAGCTAGTGTAGCTTGTTGGAGAACCCGATGACATGCAAGTCGATGTACAAGTCGGCTACATGGAGTAAGATGGCACGTGACAAGAGTTGGAACGGGTCGACTTACAAGCTTCGTGGAGATGGAGATCACCATGAAGAGAGCCATACCATTTCACATTATAGTTGCTTTATTTGTGTTATTGTTATGTCTCTTTTTACCTCTATTTAGATAGTTGGTAGATTTTAACCCCTCAAAGAAGGTCTAGTCGGTCGCCCCGCCAGTGCTGCACCATCACAAGTCGGACATTCTTGGTAGGAGGCTCATAAAATTGAGGTGCTACCAATTCTTTCCGATTAGATGGGTTTGAGTCGGACTCTTACATCGGAACCACTTGGTAATCTAGACGAGTCCATCACAACGGTTGTGGGGCTCGGGGCGAGGTAGGTTGGGAGCCGGGGCATGTGATGCCACCCAACTAACAGGAGTCGTATTGGATACGATTGGCAAGGTGTTGCCTACCTAGATCACTTGACGGCTAGCGTGATGCTAAAGTTCACTAGTCGACTTGCTTATTTAGGATCTTGAATCACTTAGCAACCATCGGAGGGGTGTTGGTTCTAGTGGGAGCATAAGTATTAAAGCGTTTAATATGCCTGTTGTTTTTTGAATACATGTCTTAAATGTTTTGCATATTTTCTGTTGTAGATCAATGGCACCTAGCAACCTTCCTCAGTTGTCCACTTTTGCGTTGAGGTCAATCCTAGAGAAAGATAAGCTTAATGGAACTAATTTCACCAACAGGTATCGTAATCTGAGGATAGTCCTCAAGCATGATAAGAAAGAACATGTTCTAGAAACTCCACTTCCAGAAGAGCCAGATGACGATGCGACTGTCGTAGTCATGAATGCCTACCGTAAGACTAGAGATGAGTTGTAACATCCAAGTATGAAAACAACCCTTAGAATGCTTTGTTCTTTGTTTTATTTCAAGCAATGCATCATGTCATCATGTTTACTTATTGTTTGCATTTGTTTTCTATCTGTGTTATCCTGTTTTCACAATTCAAAATTCAAACCTTTTTCAAACCTGGGTTTCATACTTGCTCTGTTACAACCTTTTGAATAAAAATCACAAATAATAACAATCATTTTGGTTCCATGTTTTCCATAATAATCACTTGGGAAAATGATGTTTTAAATCAATTATTTATTTTTCAAACACAATTTAAAATTCAAATTCAAACACACAAACAGAACCATTTTGAAATCATGTTGATAACCAAATCAAATTAACTCAATTTGCTTTTTACCATAGGGGTTACCCTATTTAAATGGTTGATTTTATTAATGCTATTAATATTAACCATTTCACCCAATTTGGTTCAAATTTCAAAAAGCAATCAAATGTTTAATTTTTTGAAAATGGAAGTGGCCAAATGTTTGCATTTGGCCTAAAGGGTCTATCTGAATTTTTTCAGATTTTTCCCTAAACTAAAACCTATGTTTTTCTACCAAAAGCAATGCTACAAAAAAAAAAAAAAACAGTACAAAAAATAAAACAGAAAAAGATTTTGAGGAGAAAACGCGCGCGGGCGACAACTAACCTAGCCCAGCCCGTTCCCCCCCCCCCCCCCCCCCGCGCGCGCAGCCCAGCCCAGCACTTAACCGCGTACCGCTTCGCCGCGCGCCAAGATTCGTGCCCCCATCTATTTTCTCCTTCGTTGCGCAGTACGGCGGCCATCGGAGGCCTCCACGGCGACCCCGACGCGACCACGGCGGCCACCACTGCGCCTCCACCCTATATAATCATGCCTAGGGCACCCCCGTACCACCCTATCGCCCTAGGGTTCCTCAGCGCCGCCAAAATCCCTCTCCGTCGCCGTATCCCTCTCTGCTCTGAACCTTCCCGCCGTCGTTTCCTGAATCCGGCGATGGCGCCGCCACCCTCGACTCAATCCTAGCCTCTAACCTACTGGAACCATACCGCCACCACCCCCTCTACGTTTTGGACACTGGAACTCGCACGGGGAGCCGCTACCGCCTCGACGCCGTCCTCGACTCCGCCGTGAACGACACCGTCGTCAGCAGATCGACCCCGGCAACCTCCACGGTGAGCTCCACCGTCTTCTTTCCCTCTCTCTGTGGCGTTGCAACCGTGCCCGCACCCTTCCTCTGCTTGCGCACCACACCTCCCGCAGCGATCACGCCACCGTGTAGTCCCACGCCGGCGATCATCCCTGTCCAGCGAGCACCATGTTGTTCGTCAGTTTCGTCAGGCTTAGGCGCGGATCTGAACCTTAACTTTCCTGCAGCGCTACTACTGTCAACACCGCAGCGCAGCGCAACTGGTAGCGCTATCTCTGAACCTTGCGCAGGTTGCGGGTTCGAGCCCCGCAACGCGCCACCTTTTTTTGATCTTTTTCTTCCGCAGCGCCACGTTGGCTAGGCCCACGGGCAGAGGCAGTGGCTAGCTGCCACCTGAATAACAAAAGATTTCTGCGCAATTCTAAAATTACAAATTCTTTTTTAATAAACAGATTTGAATAGAAACTTTGAAATTCAATAACTTTTATTTTATAAATCCAACAAACACAAACTTTATATCTATTCCTATCCAAATTTCATACTCTTTTCAAATAACTTATTTGTGTTCTGTTTTGAATTTTCAAAATGCAATTTAAATTCAAATCCAAATAATTCAAATGCAATTTGTAATAATTCATAACTAATTCATACTGTTTTCAAATAATTCAACTAAAATATGTTTTTCACACCTTTTTGAATGCTCTATTCAAATATAAATTTTGTTTTCTGGTTTGAACAATTTAAATTGCCTAAACTATTTAAATCTTGTTTAAGTCAATTAAAACTTGTTTAAAATTGTTTAATTCATAAATAATTAATCCTAAGTCCAATTTCAAATTGTGAAACATGTAATCCAACCAAAACTTGATGTTCTTTTCAAATATCAACTTTGTTATTTGTTTTGAACATCTTAAATGGTTGAAAACAACAACTACTTGTGTGCTACCTTTAATATACCCAAAATTTTCCTAAATTAATCACAAACTTCTAAATTGCTACACCCTATTCTAAATTGATTCTAATGTTGTTATTTTGCTGTTATCCTGTTGCATGCATCATACTAATCCACTAGCACCTGTTGATTAGTTGGAAAACAAATAATCTAACCAAATTCCATGGGCTTTTCATATGCAACTCACAGTTACATATCAGTCCATTTAAATTGTGTTATCATATCGAGTAGTTTATTTTGTTGTATCTATTAAATTGTCATGCATCATATTTGATTGTGCACAATGCCATGTCAATGTTTGTTTACATACCTGTTTTGTTTGTTTGCTTCTTCTCGGTTAGACGACGACTACGTTGAGACCGACGATCCTTACGACACCACTCCCCAGGACCTAGCCCAGTACGATACTGAGCTGCCAGGCAAGTTATCACTCACATGAATCATCGAGTTCCTTTCCACACTTGTTGTCGATACTATCCTTTTGTCTATTATTGCTAGCCCTATGTATCGTTGCTTGTGCTCCGAACCTACCACATGATATCCTGAGCCCATATTATTGCCTCACCTCCATACCTACAGCCTTTGCTTGTGCCTGTTCTTACCTAGCATGCTTAGGGTTGCTTTTACTCGAGTCTGTTGTCGGTTACTACTTTTACTATCTTATTATTTGTACCGGGGCTCGATGTTAATCAATCAATCCTGTTAATTGCTAATGGTAATAATAATAATTTGATGATAAGGCACCGGCAGGAGGCCCATGAGAGGTTTTGAAGCCTGCTAGTGTCGACCCTAATAGGAAAAGGGTCTTGTCTACTGATCCATGATGAGCGCACTACCCGCATTTGGGAAGCGAGTATGGGGGCCCCCCTCAACTTGACCTGATTCGCATCTCGTCCAAATCATCTCATTTAGTTCGTGCTTTCTATTTGCCGCATGCATGTTTTTGCGAGCCCAGCGCAGGGTGGAACTTTTGTAGTCGGCATATAGGGGGACACGTTCTTAGAGTGCTATGAGGGTCCATTTTCTTCTGGGCTCGATTAGCCGTGCGCCCAAGGTGCTTTGGGCTTGATGCGGAGAATGGTTGGTTGTGTTGAGTGCCCCGCTTGGTGGGAGGCATCCCATCTGGCGGGATATTCATGAGTGTACGGTCAAATTGGTGCAACCCTGCAGGGATAATCTTCTCGAGAAGCCGTGTTTTCCGCGGTTATGGATTACTTGGTGAAAGTACTGGCTAACAAGTACTCAGGACAACTTCAACTTAATGATCAATCATGATTCACCCACTGATTAATAACTTGACTAGTAATAGGTTATTCACACAATAACTTGATTCACCTTATCACAACTGTGTGAGTTATCCTCGGATTGCTTCTTTGGATAAGGGGCGAGATCCAGGATGGGTTTGGTTGAAGTTATCTTTCAGTTGGTTACAATCCTCGATCTCATCTTATTCTGTTAGCCGGAACTTATAGTTATCTTCTGTAGTTGGTTAGCGCAGCCAGCAGCAACTTTTATATCACCCCTTTCTTCCGTTGATCCCAAGCATCAATGCTTGTGTTGACGGGTAACTCTTTGATGAACTGTGAGTCTTGCTTGCCAGTACTTGGATGTACTGACCCCGTTGGGGCTGTGGTTTACGCAGAGTACGACTACGGCTACGATGCTTCCCAGGACGGCTACTTCGTGGAGTTTGACGACGCTGCAGACGAGTAGATAGCTGGACCAGGGCAGGATCCAGAACCTTCGTGGATGGGCTTCGTTTGCTTTATTTTCCTCTGGCTTCTTAAGCCATTGGTTTTGTCTGTACTCAGACACCTTTGATTGCTTCCGCTGATGTAATGAATGCTATGTTGGGACATGTGTCCTCTGGATGATTGTATTTGCTATCTCTGCTCTAATGAGAGCCATTTGCAACTTTATTTCAATCTTTTGTGTCTTAGAGATATGTTGTGATCATCATTCGTTCAAAACTGTTGACGTACAGTGCGTGTTTGATATGAAGTACGTCAACGGTAGTGCCTATGATTTCTAGTGGATAGTTTACATCGACGGTGGAATAGCAGAGCTTGTGTTGTCGCGCATAAGCGCAGGCCTACCAGGAAGCTGGGACGTGGGAGCAGTTATGCCCCATAATCCAAGCATCTGCTAACCAGTTCGTGCGGTGAGTATCCCCTAGAAGTCAGGGTGCGACAAATGGTATCAGAGCCTGTCTGCCTGTAGGATCCCTTTTTACTGGTCGCAGTTGAGTCTAGAAACTATTTTGTAGCTATATAGGAAAAATGAAACGTGAGAGTAGGAATTCTGTTCTTTTTCTTCTTTCCCCACCCACCCACCCTTTTCTGGTAAGGAAGTGCAACGTGTTTTCTGTTCTCACCTAAACTTTCAAGTTAGGATTTCACGTGTTTCGGGTTCTCCTTAGTACCTCAGGACTTTTGGTCAAGTTTTCCCAGTGTTGCTTCAATATCATGTTCTTGTCAACATCCTTCTCGTCCATTGAACCTTGTTGAGTTCCACATCCTTTTTCTTCTACCGGAGCCTAATCAAAACCTTTCCCGATCATCTGCAGATGGATCTCAGGTTCTACCCGCAGGTGGTTAGGATGACTCGCTGTGAGGACACCGCCGGTTATCCGGAGATGCTGAGGGATATGGTTACCTATCTGGGGTTCCGTTGGGCACCAGAGTACCAGGTCTACGAGCACCAGCGCGAGTTCGAGCAGACTTTCTACCGAGCTATCGTCTACATTCTGTCGGATGATGGCAGGAGCTTTGTTCACAGCTACGAGGCAGTAGGTTCCACAGTGGATATGGCCGTGCAGCAGGCAGCGTACGTGAGTCTCACCGTTCTACGTGCTGAATACTGGGGGTTTGATGATTCCATCTATCGTCACATCCCCCGTGGTTACATCACGGCAGCGGGAGTTCACTTCACTGACCACCGCGACCTGGATACCTACGAGTCTGATAGCTCCAGGCTGCACACTACTGCCCAGTTCGTGAGGCACAGTGACGCAGTTGCTTCCACACTCTCTCAGGAGTTAGCCTCAGTCCGGGAGCAGCTCCACCTTGCTCTCACCCGTCTGGCGACGTACACCACAGATTTTGTTGGAGATAAGCGCTTTGCAAGTGTCGTTCAGCCAGCTGGTCTTCCATTGCCAGATGCTGGAGGTTACGAGCCGATCAGAGGTCCACTTCTCCACCTCGGTGCAGGTTACACGGGGATCCCTCGCTATGGAGCACAGGGAGAGGATGCCTTCTACTTCACCACTCCGAGAGTTGCTCTCAGAGCATTTCCTATCTACAGGGATCGTCGTGATACCTACTTCCGTGGGGTTCCTCCTCACCGTATCTCTCGTCGTACTACTCACCGCCATCCTGCGTGATGAGCATGGGAGTACCGATGTATCCGTTCCTAGCTATGTTTAGTTATCCTTGTCTTTCGAACCATGTGTTGGTCTGTTGGATATTCTGATGTATTTGAACATGTGATGATGTACCTGTTGGTTATCTATTCATGCGTCGGAATAATCTATCTTTCGGTTACCAAGTCTATCCTGTTGTATTGTTGTGCTAAAATGCATTTCTGTTCAGGATGCCTCCAACCAGGAACACCCCGCCTCCGCCACCACCAATGGGGGAACTGTTGGCTCAGATGACCCAAGTGGTGACTCAGATGGCCCAAATCCAGGCTAACCAGCACAACAACCAGAATGCTCCGCGAGTCAGCATCAAGGAGTTTCTGAGCGTGGGTCCGAGGGCTTTCGTGGCAACACGTGAGCCTCTGGATGCTGATGACTGGATAAGGGAGATCAACAGGGCTCTGGAGATTGCTCATGTTGCTGAGGAAGATAAGGTCAAGTATGCCACCTACCTACTGAAGGGTCAGGCAGCTACTTGGTGGGAGAACTACCAGACCATGAGGGTTGGCTTTCCTATCACCTGGGGATGTTTCAAGGATGCCTTCCTGAAGCACCACATCCCGGATGGTCTCATGGAAAGGATGCGTGAGGAATTCTGCTCTCTCAGACAGGGCAAGCTGGACGTCCTCGGCTACCAGAACGAGTTCAATCGTCTCGCTCGGTACGCTGGCGACGAAGTGTCCACCGAAGCCAAGAAGATGGCAAGGTTCCGCCGAGGCTTTAAACCCGGAACTGAAGTACGCTCTCACCAACATCAAGTGCAAGGACTTCGTTGAGCTCGTGAACACCGCGCTCAATGAGGAGAATGGGCGCAAGGCGTTCGAAGAGTCCCGCAAGCACTCGCGCGAGGGTGGTTCCTCCTCCAACATGACCACCCCTCCGCAGAAGCGCCGCATCTGGGTGCCAAATGGTGCTGTCACTCGGGCTCCAAATGCCCAAGCTGCTCCAGGCTTTGGTCCCCGCCCGCCCAACCCACCTCAGATGCAGGGTCAGAGGATTCCAATGGGGCAGCCAAGGCCAGGTCCTCCTCGTGTCGTCACTTGCTACAAGTGCAAGGAGACTGGGCACTACGCTGATAAGTGCACTCAGAGGCAGCTACCTCCACCTCCTCGCCCCAACACCAACCAGACTATGGTTCGTGCTCCCCCGGCTAAAGCCTTCAACTCCAACAACAGGCCTGTCGGGAGGAACGCGAGGGTGAACCATATCAAGGCCGACAAAGCTGAGAAGCTGCTGACGTCGTTCTCGGTATATTACCCGTAAACTCTATTCCAGCTAAAGTGTTGTTTGATACTGGAGCATCGCATTCATTCGTCTCAAAGATTTTTGCAAAAGCATACAACCTAGTTCTGGTTCCGCTAAGCAATCAAATGACTGTTCACTCTCCGGGACCGCAAATGTTGACTTCCCAGATAAGCATGGACAATGAGATCCTAATTGGAGGACGCATATTCCTCGCTTCACTCATGTTGCTGGGAAATTCTGACATTGATGTCATTCTGGGTATGGATTGGTTGAAGACCCACAAAGCTAAAATTGACTGTGCTCAAAAGTCAATAACTCTCTCTCACACTTCAGGCCAGATAGTCTATTCTCCATATGGATCAAGTTCTGTTCAGCTGTTCAACCTCGATGCCAAACCCCTTCCTGAAATTGAAAATGTTCCGGTGGTTTGTGAATTCCCTGACGTCTTTCCAGAAGAGTTGCCAGGGATGCCTCCGGACAGAGCAGTTGAGTTCGTGATCGAGCTTGAGCCAGGTACTGCTCCAATCTCTAAGCATCCATACAAGATAGCTCCTCCTGAACTGAAATTGTTGAAGGAGCAAATCGATATGTACATGGAAAAAGGTACATTCAGCCTAGTTCCTCCGCTTGGGGTTGCCCAACTCTGTTTGTTGCCAAGAAGGATCAAACAAAAAGACTCGTGGTTGACTATCGTCCTCTCAACGAGAAAACCATCAAGAACAAGTATCCACTTCCTCGTATCGATGATCTTTTTGATCAACTTGCTGGAGCCTCAATATTCTCAAAATTGGACTTGAGGATGGGGTACCATCAGATAAAGATCAGAAAGGAAGATATTACAAAAACAGCCTTCACCACTCGTTACGGTCTATATGAATTCACCGTCATGTCCTTTGGTCTCACCAATGCACCGGCAACGTTCTCAAGACTCATGAATTCTGTCTTCCATGAATATCTCGACAAGTTCGTTGTGGTATATCTCGATGATATTCTAGTCTACTCAAAATCCGAGGAAGAGCATGGAGAACACCTTCGTCTCACTCTCATGAAACTTCGCGAGCATCGTCTATATGCCAAGTATTCCAAATGTGAGTTCTGGATTCCAGAAGTTGCATATCTTGGTCATATCATCTCTGCCAAAGGCATTGCCATTGATCCTGAAAAGGTTAAGGCAATTGTTGATTGGAAACCCCCTAAGACGGTGAAGCAAGTTAGAAGCTTTCTTGGCTTGGCTAGCTATTGCCGTCGTTTCGTCCAAAACTTTTCCAAGATTGCCAAACCTCTCACTAATCTCACAAAGAAGGACAAGAAGTTCGTTTGGACTCCACAATGTGATGAGAGTTTCAACCTCCTGAAGACTAAACTCACTTCCACACCTGTTCTGGTTGGTCCAGATACTACCAAACCTTTCCAGATATTCTGTGATGCATCTCTCCAAGGCCTAGGAGCAGTTCTTATGCAAGAACGTCAAGTTGTGGCTTATGCTTCACGTCAATTGAACCCACATGAGCAAAACTATCCCACTCATGATCTTGAACTTGCAGCAGTTGTGTTTGCCCTCAAGAAATGGAGACAATACTTGTTGGGTAACAAAACTGAAATCTTTTCCGATCATAAGAGTCTGAAATACATCTTCACTCAGCCAGATCTGAACCTCAGGCAAAGGAGATGGATTGAGAAGATTAAAGACTTTGATCTCACAATTTCTTACACTCCGGGCAAGGCTAATGTTATGGCCGATGCTCTCAGTCGCAAATCCTATTGCAATAATCTCATGATCATGGAAAGCCAACCTCCACTTCATGAAGAATTCCAGAAATTAAACCTTGGTCTTGTTCCTGAAGGATACATTGCTAGCTTGACAGCCAGCCCAACTCTCGAGGAAAAGATTCGTTCTGAACAACTTCGTGATAATGAAATCAAGAAGATGGTAGAGCAAATCAAAAAGGGCAGTGATAAATTCAAGTCCTTCTCAATTGATGACAAGGGAACTGTGTTCTTTGAAGGACGCATTGCAGTTCCTCAGATTCAAAGTCTAAAGGATATCATTCTCAAGGAGGCTCATGAAACTCCTCTATCCATTCACCCTGGAAGTACAAAGATGTACCAGGATCTTAAGACTCTGTATTGGTGGCCTGGCATGAAACGTGAAATTGCTCAATACGTTTCTGAATGCGACGTTTGTCAACGTGTTAAGGCAGTCCATCAAAAGACAGCAGGTCTACTCCAACCTCTGAAAATTCCTGAGTGGAAGTGGGACATGATTGAAATGGACTTCGTTACTGGGTTTCCAAAGTCCAAGAAAGGCAACGATGCAATCTTCGTTGTTATTGATCGTCTCACTAAAGTTGCTCACTTCTTTGCTGTAAAGGAAACTATCTCAGCTAGCCAGTTAGCAGAGCTCTACACAGCAAGGATTGTTCCTCTTCATGGTGTACCATTGGAAATAAGCTCAGACCGTGGAAGTATCTTCACTTCTCATTTCTGGAAGAGTTTTCAAGAAGCATTGGGCACTAAACTTCTGTTCAGCACAGCTTATCACCCTCAATCTCAGGGGCAAGTCGAAAGAGTCAATCAGATTCTCGAGGATATGCTCAGAGCATGTGGTATCTCCTTTGGCATGAAATGGGAGGATTGCCTTCCATATGCTGAATTCTCCTACAACAACAGCTACCAGGCAAGCCTAGGCATGGCACCTTTTGAGGCACTGTATGGTCGCAGATGCAGGAGTCCAATCAATTGGTCTGGAGCTGGTGAACGTTCACTCTTAGGCCCTGACATTGTTAAGGAAGCCGAGGAGAAAGTTCGTATCATTCGTGACAATCTCAGGATTGCTCAGTCTCGTCAGAAGAGCTATTATGATAGCAAGCACAGGGATATGGTCTATGCACCTGGTGATAAGGCATACCTACGTGTAACTCCCCTCAGAGGCACTCATCGTTTTGGTGTGAAAGGAAAGCTTGCACCGAGATACATTGGTCCTTTCAACATCCTCTCAAGGCGTGCAGAAAATGCTTATCGTCTTGAACTTCCAGAAAAACTATCCAAAGTGCACGATGTGTTCCACGTGTCACAACTCAAGAAGTGTTTCAAAGATCCAGATCGTGCAGTTGATCATGATTCTATCGAACTGCAAGATGATCTATCTTATGAGGAGCACCCTATTCGTATTCTCGATGAGACCGAGCGTAAGACTCGCAACAAGAGCACCAAGTTCTTGAAAGTCCAATGGTCGCATCATTCCGATAAAGAGGCAACGTGGGAGACCAAAGAGGATCTTCGCAAGAAGTATCCGGACCTTTTCATTTCTCAGTAGGGAATCTCGGGGCGCGATTCCTTCAAGGGGGGGCGTTTTGTAACATCCAAGTATGAAAACAACCCTTAGAATGCTTTGTTCTTTGTTTTATTTCAAGCAATGCATCATGTCATCATGTTTACTTATTGTTTGCATTTGTTTTCTATCTGTGTTATCCTGTTTTCACAATTCAAAATTCAAACCTTTTTCAAACCTGGGTTTCATACTTGCTCTGTTACAACCTTTTGAATAAAAATCACAAATAATAACAATCATTTTGGTTCCATGTTTTCCATAATAATCACTTGGGAAAATGATGTTTTAAATCAATTATTTATTTTTCAAACACAATTTAAAATTCAAATTCAAACACACAAACAGAACCATTTTGAAATCATGTTGATAACCAAATCAAATTAACTCAATTTGCTTTTTACCATAGGGGTTACCCTATTTAAATGGTTGATTTTATTAATGCTATTAATATTAACCATTTCACCCAATTTGGTTCAAATTTCAAAAAGCAATCAAATGTTTAATTTTTTGAAAATGGAAGTGGCCAAATGTTTGCATTTGGCCTAAAGGGTCTATCTGAATTTTTTCAGATTTTTCCCTAAACTAAAACCTATGTTTTTCTACCAAAAGCAATGCTACAAAAAAAAAAAACAGTACAAAAAATAAAACAGAAAAAGATTTTGAGGAGAAAACGCGCGCGGGCGACAACTAACCTAGCCTAGCCCGTTTCCCCCCCCCCCCCCCCCCCCCCCCCCCGCGCGCGCAGCCCAGCCCAGCACTTAACCGCGTACCGCTTCGCCGCGCGCCAAGATTCGTGCCCCCATCTATTTTCTCCTTCGTTGCGCGGTACGGCGGCCATCGGAGGCCTCCACGGCGACCCCGACGCGACCACGGCGGCCACCACTGCGCCTCCACCCTATATAATCATGCCTAGGGCACCCCCGTACCACCCTATCGCCCTAGGGTTCCTCAGCGCCGCCAAAATCCCTCTCCGTCGCCGTATCCCTCTCTGCTCTGAACCTTCCCGCCGTCGTTTCCTGAATCCGGCGATGGCGCCGCCACCCTCGACTCAATCCTAGCCTCTAACCTACTGGAACCATACCGCCACCACCCCCTCTACGTTTTGGACACTGGAACTCGCACGGGGAGCCGCTACCGCCTCGACGCCGTCCTCGACTCCGCCGTGAACGACACCGTCGTCAGCAGATCGACCCCGGCAACCTCCACGGTGAGCTCCACCGTCTTCTTTCCCTCTCTCTGTGGCGTTGCAACCGTGCCCGCACCCTTCCTCTGCTTGCGCACCACACCTCCCGCAGCGATCACGCCACCGTGTAGTCCCACGCCGGCGATCATCCCTGTCCAGCGAGCACCATGTTGTTCGTCAGTTTCGTCAGGCTTAGGCGCGGATCTGAACCTTAACTTTCCTGCAGCGCTACTACTGTCAACACCGCAGCGCAGCGCAACTGGTAGCGCTATCTCTGAACCTTGCGCAGGTTGCGGGTTCGAGCCCCGCAACGCGCCACCTTTTTTTGATCTTTTTCTTCCGCAGCGCCACGTTGGCTAGGCCCACGGGCAGAGGCAGTGGCTAGCTGCCACCTGAGTAACAAAAGATTTCTGCGCAATTCTAAAATTACAAATTCTTTTTTAATAAACAGATTTGAATAGAAACTTTGAAATTCAATAACTTTTATTTTATAAATCCAACAAACACAAACTTTATATCTATTCCTATACAAATTTCATACTCTTTTCAAATAACTTATTTGTGTTCTGTTTTGAATTTTCAAAATGCAATTTAAATTCAAATCCAAATAATTCAAATGCAATTTGTAATAATTCATAACTAATTCATACTGTTTTCAAATAATTCAACTAAAATATGTTTTTCACACCTTTTTGAATGCTCTATTCAAATATAAATTTTGTTTTCTGGTTTGAACAATTTAAATTGCCTAAACTATTTAAATCTTGTTTAAGTCAATTAAAACTTGTTTAAAATTGTTTAATTCATAAATAATTAATCCTAAGTCCAATTTCAAATTGTGAAACATGTAATCCAACCAAAACTTGATGTTCTTTTCAAATATCAACTTTGTTATTTGTTTTGAACATCTTAAATGGTTGAAAACAACAACTACTTGTGTGCTACCTTTAATATACCCAAAATTTTCCTAAATTAATCACAAACTTCTAAATTGCTACACCCTATTCTAAATTGATTCTAATGTTGTTATTTTGCTGTTATCCTGTTGCATGCATCATACTAATCCACTAGCACCTGTTGATTAGTTGGAAAACAAATAATCTAACCAAATTCCATGGGCTTTTCATATGCAACTCACAGTTACATATCAGTCCATTTAAATTGTGTTATCATATCGAGTAGTTTATTTTGTTGTATCTATTAAATTGTCATGCATCATATTTGATTGTGCACAATGCCATGTCAATGTTTGTTTACATACCTGTTTTGTTTGTTTGCTTCTTCTCGGTTAGACGACGACTACGTTGAGACCGACGATCCTTACGACACCACTCCCCAGGACCTAGCCCAGTACGATACTGAGCTGCCAGGCAAGTTATCACTCACATGAATCATCGAGTTACTTTCCACACTTGTTGTCGATACTATCCTTTTGTCTATTATTGCTAGCCCTATGTATCGTTGCTTGTTCTCCGAACCTACCACATGATATCCTGAGCCCATATTATTGCCTCACCTCCATACGTACAGCCTTTGCTTGTGCCTGTTCTTACCTAGCATGCTTAGGGTTGCTTTTACTCGAGTCTGTTGTCGGTTACTACTTTTACTATCTTATTATTTGTACCGGGGCTCGATGTTAATCAATCAATCCTGTTAATTGCTAATGGTAATAATAATAATTTGATGATAAGGCACCGGCAGGAGGCCCATGAGAGGTTTTGAAGCCTGCTAGTGTCGACCCTAATAGGAAAAGGGTCTTGTCTACTGATCCATGATGATCGCACTACCCGCATTTGGGAAGCGAGTATGGGCGCCCCCCTCAACTTGACCTGATTCGCATCTCGTCCAAATCATCTCATTTAGTTCGTGCTTTCTATTTGCCGCATGCATGTTTTTGCGAGCCCAGCGCAGGGTGGAACTTTTGTAGTCGGCATATAGGGGGACACGTTCTTAGAGTGCTATGAGGGTCCATTTTCTTCTGGGCTCGATTAGCCGTGCGCCCAAGGTGCTTTGGGCTTGATGCGGAGAATGGTTGGTTGTGTTGAGTGCCCCGCTTGGTGGGAGGCATCCCATCTGGCGGGATATTCATGAGTGTACGGTCAAATTGGTGCAACCCTGCAGGGATAATCTTCTCGAGAAGCCGTGTTTTCCGCGGTTATGGATTACTTGGTGAAAGTACTGGCTAACAAGTACTCAGGACAACTTCAACTTAATGATCAATCATGATTCACCCACTGATTAATAACTTGACTAGTAATAGGTTATTCACACAATAACTTGATTCACCTTATCACAACTGTGTGAGTTATCCTCGGATTGCTTCTTTGGATAAGGGGCGAGATCCAGGATGGGTTTGGTTGAAGTTATCTTTCAGTTGGTTACAATCCTCGATCTCATCTTATTCTGTTAGCCGGAACTTATAGTTATCTTCTGTAGTTGGTTAGCGCAGCCAGCAGCAACTTTTATATCACCCCTTTCTTCCGTTGATCCCAAGCATCAATGCTTGTGTTGACGGGTAACTCTTTGATGAACTTTGAGTCTTGCTTGCCAGTACTTGGATGTACTGACCCCGTTGGGGCTGTGGTTTACGCAGAGTACGACTACGGCTACGATGCTTCCCAGGACGGCTACTTCGTGGAGTTTGACGACGCTGCAGACGAGTAGATAGCTGGACCAGGGCAGGATCCAGAACCTTCGTGGATGGGCTTCGTTTGCTTTATTTTCCTCTGGCTTCTTAAGCCATTGGTTTTGTCTGTACTCAGACACCTTTGATTGCTTCCGCTGATGTAATGAATGCTATGTTGGGACATGTGTCCTCTGGATGATTGTATTTGCTATCTCTGCTCTAATGAGAGCCATTTGCAACTTTATTTCAATCTTTTGTGTCTTAGAGATATGTTGTGATCATCATTCGTTCAAAACTGTTGACGTACAGTGCGTGTTTGATATGAAGTACGTCAACGGTAGTGCCTATGATTTCTAGTGGATAGTTTACATCGACGGTGGAATAGCAGAGCTTGTGTTGTCGCGCATAAGCGCAGGCCTACCAGGAAGCTGGGACGTGGGAGCAGTTATGCCCCATAATCTAAGCATCTGCTAACCAGTTCGTGCGGTGAGTATCCCCTAGAAGTCAGGGTGCGACATGAGTCTACGGAAATTAGCTGTCTTATGCTTGCACACATGGAACCGGACTTGCAGCAGCAGTTCGAGAATGTTGAGGCCTACGATATGATCGAAAGGCTCAAAAGTATGTTCCAGGCTCAGGCAAAAAACGAGAGGTATCAAGTCTCTCAAGATTTGCTGGGTTGTAAGCTTAAAGATGGTGATCCACTGAGTCCACATCTAATCAAGATGACTGGTTACGTGCAGTCTCTGGATCGGTTGGGCTTCCCAATTAACGAAGAGTTTGCTACTGATATAATTCTGAACTCTCTTCCTAGTGCGTATGGTCTGTTCATTTCGAACTACCATATGCATGGTATGGATAAGAAGATCACTGAATTACATGGGATGCTCAAAACGGCAGATGCTGATCTTAAGAAAGGCGCCAGTCAAGTGTTGATGGTGCATAATAAGGCTAATTTCAAGAAGAGTTCTTGGACTAAGAAGAAGAAGGATAAGTCAGGAGGCAACGCCCATGGCCCTGTCCAGAGCGCTTCCTCAAAGACTAAGCCTTCTCCTACAGACGGAGCCAATTGCTTCTATTGCAAGCAGGATGGCCACTGGAAGAGGAACTGCACCAAGTATTTGGCTGACAGAGCCAAGAGTGGAGGTGTGACTTCCAACTCAGGTACGCTTGTGTGCAATTTTATAGAAATTTATCTTGCTGGTGCGCCTAACAGTTCTTGGGTATATGATACCGAATCAGTTATTCACATATGCAACTCGTTGCAAGGACTGGTAAGAACTAGGAGCGTGGCAAGAGGAGAGGTTGATATTCGGGTCGGCAACAAGGTGAGAATCGCTGCATTGGAAGTCGGCACGATGCAACTTCATTTACCTTCAGGATTTTTAATGGAACTGAATAATTGTTATTATGTTCTAGCGCTTAGTCGAAACATTATTTCCGCCTCATGTTTGATGAGACAAGGTTATGAGTCGAATATTAAGAATAATGGTTGTTCTTCATATTTGAAAGATATGTTTCATGGCTTTGCACCCGTTCAGAACGGGTTATTTATTTTGAATCTTGATAGTGAATCGTTCTATAACATAAATGTTAAAAGGTTGAAACCAAATGATCTCAATATGACTTGCTTTTGGCATTGTCGGCTTGGTCATATAAGTTGGAAGCGCATGAAGAAGCTCCATGATGATGGACTTCTAACTTCGTTTGACTTAGAGTCATTCGAGACATGCGAATCATGCCTACTAGGCAAAATGACCAAGACACCTTTTTGCAAGGAGTTGTGAAAGGGCGTCCGGCTTGTTGGAACTAATACATAGTGATGTATGTGGTCCAATGAGCACGACAGCCAGAGGTGGTTATGAGTACTTCATTACCTTCACTGATGATTTGAGTAGGTATGGATATATCTATTTAATGAAACACAAGTCGGAAGCCTTTGAAAAGTTCAAGGAATTCTAGAGTGAGGTACAAAATCAGCTCGGCAAGAAAATAAAGTTTCTACGGTCGGACCGTGGAGGCGAGTACATGAGCCATGAGTTTGATGACCATCTAAAGAGTTGTGGAATAGTTCCTCAACTCACTCCGCCGGGTACACCGCAGAGAAACGGTGTATCAGAACGGATAAATCGGACCTTGTTGGACATGGTACGATCAATGATGAGTCGGACAGATCTACCTTTATCATTTTGGGGTTATTGTCTAGAAACTGCAGCGTTCACACTAAACAGAGTACCATCAAAGTCAGTAGAGAAGACACCGCATGAGATGTGGACTGGCAAGAGGCCAAGTTTGTCTTTTCTTAAGATTTGGGGTTGTGAAGCTTTTGTCAAGCAACTTCAGTCGGACAAGCTCACGCCCAAGTCGGATAAGTGTATTTTCGTGGGGTATCCGAGGGAAACCTTGGGGTACTACTTCTACAACCGGGATGAGGGCAAAGTGTTTGTCGCTCGGAATGGTGTCTTCCTTGAGAAAGAGTTTCTCGGTCGGGAAGTCAGTGGGAGCACAGTGCAACTCGAAGAAATTTGAGAGGAACCGGCTAGGGGCGAGTCGGCGAACGCCTTGGAGGCTGAGCCGGTCGTGGTACCTACACCGGTAACAGCACCTGAACCACGGAGATCTGCCAGATTACAAAATGCTCGTGATGTTTTACTGTTAGACAGTAATGAGCCGACAACTTATTCGGAAGCGATGGTGGGATCTGATTCCGATTCATGGCTTGGAGCCATGAGATCCGAGTTAAAGTCCATGGATGAAAACCAAGTTTGGAATTTGGTTGATCTGCCTGACGGTGCAAGACCCATCGAGTGCAAATGGGTCTTTAAGAAGAAAACTGATATGGATGGAAATATTTCCGTCTATAAAGTACGACTTGTCGCGAAGGGGTTCCGACAGGTTCAAGGAGTTGACTATGACGAGACCTTCTCGCCCGTAGCGATGCTTAAGTCAGTTCGGATCATGTTAGCCATAGCAACCTATTTCGACTATAAGATATGGCAGATGGATGTCAAGACGGCTTTCCTTAATGGAAATTTAACTGAGGACGTGTATATGATACAACCCGAAGGTTTTGTCGATCCAGTTAACGCTGACAAGGTATGCAAACTTCAGAAATCCATTTATGGGTTGAAGCAAGCATCTCGGAGTTGGAACATTCGCTTTGATGAGGTAGTCAAATCGTTTGGCTTCATCAAGAGCGATCATGATTCTTGTTTATACAAGAATTTTAGTGGGAGCAAGTAAATTTTCTAATCTTATATGTGGACGACATATTACTGATGGGAAATAATGTCATGATGTTGCAAGAAACCAAAGAATCATTGGAAAGGAGTTTCTCAATGAAGGATTTGGGTGAGGCAACTTACATATTAGGAATCAGGATCTATAGAGATAGATCAAGGCGGCTCATTGGATTGAGTCAGAGTACATATTTGGACAAAGTTTTGAAGAAATTCAAAATGGAAGAGTCTAAGAAGGGATTCTTACCGATGTCCCATGGTATAAAACTTAGCAAGACTCACTGTCCTTCGACGACTGATGAGCGAAGTCGGATGAGTGTGATCCCGTATGCTTCAGCAATCGGATCCATCATGTATTCCATGATTTGTACTAGGCCAGATGTTTCCTATGCTCTAAGTGTAACGAGCAGATACCAGGCTGACCCTGGCGAAGCCCACTGGGCAGCGGTTAAAAACATCCTTAAGTACTTGAGAAGGACTAAGGAAATGTTCCTAGTTTATGGAGGTGATGAGGAATTCAGTGTAAAGGGTTACACGGATGCGAGTTATCTCACCGACTCAGATGATTCTCGTTCGCAATATGGATACGTGTTCGTAATGAATGGAGGGGCTGTGAGCTGGAAGAGTTCCAAGCAAGATACCGTGTCTGCATCTACGACAGAGGCTGAGTATATTGATGCCTCTGAGGCTGCAAAGGAAGCTGTTTGGATCAGGAACCTCCTGATAGATCTTGGTGTGGTTCAGGGCGCGTCCAATCCTTTGGACGTATATTGTGACAACAATGGTGCTATCGCACAAGCCAAGGAACCTAGACAACACCAGAAGAACAAACATATACTCATGCGTTACCACCTCATTCGCCAGTTTGTCGAACAAGGTGATATCAAGTTATGCAAAGTACACACGGATGCAAACATTGCAGATCCGTTGACAAAGGCGCTACCACAGCCTAAGCATGAGGCGCACATGAGAGGTATGGGCATTCGATGCCTAGGCATATGATGCCAAGATGATTGACTCTAGTGCAAGTCAGAGACTGTTGGGAATATGCCCTAGATGCAATCATGGATGATGTAATTCCCAATGTATTCATAAAGTTATTAAGTTGTCCTTGTTTTGAACATCTGATATATGTCATTGAATATGTGATTCGATTGTGGAACTATATATTCATGTTGTTCATACTAGATTGTCCTTGGTCAATAAGGTTGTGCTGGACACACACCCTAGACTAATGTGAGTATTGGCTGATGACATGGTTCCACTTGTCATGGGCATGGTGATGCCATTCCAACGATCACAGACTTGGCTAAAGAGTTTAGCAAGTCGGACCGACCCATATTGAGATGCAACGAGCAAGTCGTCATTTGCATGTCTCAATCAATGTAATCCTTAGACCTGAGGTTGTTGCACAATCCGAGTTGTGGATCACCGACATAGGTTCTGTCAAACGTTGTTCCGTGACAAGGCAGTTATAAAGGCAGAGTTTGGGTCGAATGAGAAGCAAGCTGCGTGATGTGGATAATCAAGATGGGATTTTGCCCCTCCGAATGGAGAGATATTCTCTGGGCCCTCTCAAGTGATATGATTCAAGAAGCATGGCCATGCGCGACTCAGTTAAGCGTTAACTGTGTCTGTTGACTAAGAGTTAGTCAGATGAATCACATATCACGGATCGAGAAGAGAGTCGAACTATTTAAGGGATGACGATAAATCTCCTATAGTTCGACAAGGTATATCGTGAGGCAAAAGGGACTAAGATGAATATCACATTGAAAGGTATGTCGTCATGACTCAATGGGACTTGGGAGTCGGCACGTTCTGCTAGGAGCCGCTACCGATTGATCGATGGGAGTCGGACTCCAATCGTGTCCAAGTCGCCATGAGCCTGCAGGGTCACACACTTAAGAGCGGGAGCCAATGTATTGGTCGGGTTGGACCCAAACCAGAAATGGACTGAGTTTGTGAGTCGGACTCACAGAGGGAATGGGCCACAAGTGTTGTGAAGCCCACTACCATTCGCTATATAAAGAGGGGCGCAGGTTGCCCACCGGGCACGTTACTCCATTCCCATGCGTTGGGAACCCTAGCCCCACTCAGTCCAGCCGTCGCACCGGACCTAGCAGTCCGCCGTCGGAGCTCCTCCTCGTACGTGTGGATACCGACAGAGGTGTTGTACGTTCAGCACTTTGACGTTCGCGGGATTGGATCGGCTGGATCGGATCGTGGGACTCCACTGCCCCGACGTGCTTCATCGATAATCCGCAACCGCGCGTCTAGTGGTAATCCTCGTGGCCTTCTACCTCGGCTAGATCTTGGAAGTACCGCGTAGGAAAAAGTTTTTGTTTATCTCTACGCGTTCCAACAGTTATTGATATGAAAAAGGGGAATATTATATTTCAATTCCCACTCAAGAAAGGTTTGAAACACTTTTCTAGAAATAGAATGAAGTTTCCTTTTGATTCTATCATTCAAACGAATTACAATTTAGATGGTTCTTCACTTGAAAACACTTGATTCCACTTTTCTGGGCCTAGCTAAAAGGCGTTAAAGAAAAGCACTTCTTGGGAGATAACCCATGGTTCTCTTTTTGCTTTTTTTTCTCTGTTTTCTTTGAGTCAAGGAGTTGTAAACTTATGTAGAAAGTCCTTTGTATCTTTATTTACATGTTTTATTTGTGCCAATTAAAGTTTCTGACGAGAGTTGGAGTTGGTTTTGGATTTCTGCGCAGGAAACCAATTTCTGCTGTCCACCGTAAAAAACGCATAATTCACAGAAAGATCAAAATGATATGAAATTTTTTGCGCTTATTCCTGAGCTAATTCTGCAAATTTTTCGTTGTTAAGTTTTTCGATCTGAGCAACTTAAGTTCCCCCAAAAAAATCGTCTTTACAGACTATTCTGGTTTTGGCAGATTCTGCCATTTTTCTTGCATTTTCTTTTTTACGATGTCAAGTAGATTTTTTTGCTTCAAGAAACATCAGTGGCTGTAGCTAATGTTTAAAATTATCAATAGCACTTGTTCCCATATATAACCCATGGATTTTTTTTATTGTTGCACTAACCCTCTAATACGAATTACTTTTTGAGTGTGGTGTGAAGGAAGTTTTCAAGAGTCAAGAGAAGAGGGTGATATAATGTGATCAAGAAGAGTGCAAAGGCAAAGCTTGGGGATGCCCCCATGGTTCATCACAACAAATTCTAATAACACTCGAGCATCTAAGCTTGGGAATGCCCAAGGCATCCCCTTCTTCATCAACAATTTATCAGGTCACTTCTAGTGAAACTATATTTTTATTCGGTCACATCATATGGAGTTTACTTGGAGCGTTTGTTTGTTTTTCTTTTGTTTTCTCTTGTTTTATTTTGTTTTACTTGCTAAAATAATATAGTTGTACCCTAGCATTAATTTTTTGGGAGAGAGACATGCTCCGCTTTTTCGTTTGAATACTCGTTATGCTCGTATTCTTAGTTTTTCTTCTAGCTGCTGCAAAATTCCTGTTTAGCTCTTGTTTTCATTGCATCTCTTACTCAGAGCTTAATTTTGTTAGTGTTATTTGAGTACTCTCATGTTTTCTGTATGTACCATTTAGATAGTTTTTGTTAAAACATATTTTGTATGGTGCTTGTTGGGAAAAGAAACTGCTGCTTCTAGTAGAATTTATAACGATGCAAGTAGAAGCTTGTATAGATCGTTGCTAGACTTTCATATCATGATATATGTTAATTTAATTATAAATCCTAGTGGTTATTTAGTAGCATCATTAGTCTCAAATAGCTGAGAATATTTAATGTGCCATTGAAAGAATCATGAGTTGTTCTTGTCATTTTGAAGCATAAATTTGTGGTGTTCTCCTTTGAATGTTTTATTTGGTTGACTTGGCGCATGCTCACACCATGTTTATGACTATGAACCAGTCACTTATAGCCTCTATGATCATTTAGTTTTTGAACTTTTGGTACCACTTATGCTTTGATTAATGATGTTTATGCCGCTATGCATGATTATGGCTCTTATGCCCTCTTGATATGTCGCCCCCAGTCTTTTGCTAGCCTCCACCTGTACCGAGTATGAGCTCTACTCGTGCATCCAACTCCCAAAAACCCAAGTTTACCAAATGTGTCCACCATACCTACCTACATGTGGTATTTAAACTCAACTCCAAAGTAAATTTCTCATGTGTTACCTTTAAAACTTTCAAAATTACTTCTGTTTTGTGCTTTTGTTTTTGCTCATGAGGACGTAAATAGAGAATCTTTATCTCACTTGTTGATTGGACTTTCACACCGTGGACTAGTGGCTTCATCCGCTAATCCAATTGATAGAAGAGCTCGCAGCGGGGTGCCCAGCCCCAAAGTAATACAACAAATTCTCTTCACTATTTTTGCCCCTGATTTATCAGTCAAAGCATAATTGTGTAAACAAAAGAGAAACAGGGATGACCTTCTACCCAGATGCGTTCTTCTATGGGAGACGCTCTTGTGAAGTCTAGTTGGCTTGTGACGTACTGTATTTTCTGTTTACCATTCGTTGGCATAAGCATACACCTCTCTAAAAAATAGACACTCCTCCACGGTTTGTGATTGTTGGCAGGCACCCGAGGATTCGGTTAGCCATGGTTTGTGTAATATGGTCGGGAGGAGTGTCAAACATTTTATACCTCTGTTTAATAACATAAAAATCTCTAGCACATGAGTTGATCCTTGCTTCCCTCTACGAAGGGCCTTTCTTTTACTTTTATGTTGAGTCTCCCATCTTCTAACTTTATGCACAGTTGAGAGAGCACACTTTCCATTCTGAGTTTAATGTGCATTTATCCCAGAAACATTATTAATTTATTCATGATGTGTTTTTGTTTGTTCTCTAATTATTTGTTCTAGTCTTCCTCATGAACTTTGTAGGTGTCCTGGCATTTATGTTTTGCCCCACTCTTAAGGACAAGCGAAATATCACTTTGCCATGTTATCTCTATGCTTGAAACAAACGTATATCTTTCAGTGCATTATTATTCATGATCTTTTATTTGTGTTACTTCTCATGATGCAAAGTGATTGCTATGCTTTATTGTTAATTTTATTTATTTATCATGCTTATGTTGAAGTTCTATGATCTCAGCTTACTTATGATTTTACATTATTGATGATCAAGTTTATGTTGGTAGCATGTCACCTCAGAAATTATGTGTTTTTATCGTTTACCTACTCGAGGACGAGTAGGAAATAAGCTTGGGGATGTTGATACGTCATAAACGTATCCTTAATTTCTGATGTTTCATATTGTTTTTATGTTGTTTCCTAGATGTTTGCTATACACTTTCATGATGTGTTTTTGTTTGTTCTCTAATTATTTGTTCTAGTCTTCCTCATGAACTTTGTAGGTGTCCTGGCATTTATGTTTTGCCCCACTCTTAAGGACAAGCGAAATATCACTTTGCCATGTTATCTCTATGCTTGAAACAAACGTATATCTTTCAGTGCATTATTATTCATGATCTTTTATTTGTGTTACTTCTCATGATGCAAAGTGATTGCTATGCTTTATTGTTAATTTTATTTATTTATCATGCTTATGTTGAAGTTCTATGATCTCAGCTTACTTATGATTTTACATTATTGATGATCAAGTTTATGTTGGTAGCATGTCACCTCAGAAATTATGTGTTTTTATCGTTTACCTACTCGAGGACGAGTAGGAAATAAGCTTGGGGATGTTGATACGTCATAAACGTATCCTTAATTTCTGATGTTCCTTATTGTTTTTATGTTGTTTCCTAGATGTTTGCTATACACTTTATGTCATTTTTTATCAATTTTTTGGACTAACCTATTAAGAAGATGCCACAGAGCCATTTCCTTTTTTTTATGTTGTTTTTAGTTTCAGAAAAGTTGTTCTAGAAATATTCTCGGAATTGGAATATTCGAAGCCCGGAAGTCTTAGGATTCCCGAAGGTTCCACGGAGTCCCGAAGATGCCCGGAGGCGGGCCACACCATAGGGCGGCGCTCCCCCTAGACGCGCCTGGGGGTGGTGTGGGCCCCTCGAGCGTCCACCACCATCGCCTTTTTGCCTATTTATACCCCCTGATACGTCAACCCTAAAGATATACCACTTTGTCCCGAGAAACACCTGAGGCCGCCGTCATCGTCATGCCGAGATCGGGAGGGTTCTGGAGCTCTCCCCGGCACCCTCCCGGGAGGGGAATTCATCATCGGAGGGGTCTACACCACCATGCCCTCCTTCGAAGTGATGCGTGAGTATTTCATCCCTGGACTACGGTTCGATAGCAGTAGCTAGATGGTTGTCTTTTCCACTTTGCACCTCATGTTTAGATCTCGTGAGCTGCCCTACATGATCGAGATCATCTTTATGTAATGCTACATGTTGTGTTTGCTGGGATCTGATGAATTTTGAATGCTATGTCTTCTAATTATCAATCTATCATGTTATCTTCATGCATATGTTATTTATGATCTTGAATGCTCTCCGTTATTAGTAGATTCTCTGGCCAAATAGATGGTAGTAACTCCAAGAGGGGGTATTTATGCTCGATAGTGGGTTCGTGCCTCCTTTTGCATCTGTGCTCGAGTGTAAAAACATGACAGATCGAGGATGTGATGTTGCCATTAGGGAGAAAACAACGGTGTTTACTTAGTTTACATTGTTTACATTACAAACTTTTCTTACTGCGATAATCTGTTGCTTGCAACTTAATACCCAACGTTTGTTCGGATGATACTCGGAGGGTGGATTATTAGTCATATATGCAGTTGGATGACAGTCTATGTATCTTGTTGTAATTCCCACATGAATCATATAGTAATCTTTATGTCTTGCATATGCACTACGGTGCAGCCTTCATTTCTATCAATTGCCCAGCTGTAATTTGTTCACCACACATGTTATTTATCTTTTACGGAGAGACACCTCTAGTGAACCATGGACCCCGATCCATTTTCTCATTCTGATAATACACACACTGTTTCCACTGCTTTCACACTGCTTCCACTATTTTCACACGGTTGCTCCTGTTCTCGTACTGTTTTCCACACCATACATTTAACCTCTTTGTTATCAGCAAAACCGGTGAGATTGACAATCTCACTGCTTTGTTGGGGAAAAGTGAATTGTTTGTGTTGTGTAGGTTCCACGTTGCTGTTGAATCGGTAGTGCGCCCTGTCATCTCAGCTGCATCAACCTTCTGAAGTTTCTCCTTCCTCCTACTGGTCGATTAAACCTTGGTTTCTTTCTGAGGGAAAACTGTTGCTGTGCTCATCATACCTTCCTCTTGGGGTTTCCCAACGAGTGCAAGATCTGCACCATCAGCATCGTTCTGGTATTTATCTGATAGAGATCGGAGAGTTCCGAAGGTGTTTCAGAATTAAGGGAGAAATGCCCGATCGTGATCGGAGAGTACCGGAAGGAGTTCTAGGACTCGAAATAAATAAGAAGTGTATATTTATTATTAATTAGTGTAATCAATAATTAAATATCATTTTATTTTATTTTAAAATGCATTTATTCCACTAATGGTCCGTCGGGCAAAAGAGGCCCATTAGGGGAAAAGTGGGAGAAAGAAAAGGGAATAGGAGGGAGCACACATGGGCCAAATGGGGCCCATGTGGGGGTGTGGCTGCCCCCCTTGGCCGCACCAACAATGTGGGATTAGTCCCACATGGCTTGGCCAAGGGGAAAGCCTCCCCCTTTCCCCTTTATATTGTTGGACTCCCCTCCCCTTTTCTCAATCAAGTGATCTCTCTCTTTTCTCTCTTCTCTAAACGTGTTTCCCTTTGGAGCCGTGTTAGGAGTTGAGAATTCTCCACTATAAGCACACCGCCGTGCTATTAGTTTTCGGTCCATCGCTCTACTTCTGCAAACTTCGCTGGACGGAGACCGGGAGTCATAGTCTACATCATATGTGTGTAATCCCACGAGGTGCAGCACTTGGGGCACTAGTCACGGAACGACTCCTCGACCTTGAGGTAAGCTTCGCCGTCTTCATCGACAACCCTTGTGTGGGAAGGTAATCCACGCTTTCGATCTTCAAGGGTATGATCACCATTCTTCTCTGTTACTCTATATCTGCATAGTAATAGATCCTAGCTGTTTTCGGTTATCGTTGTTAGGATTTTTTGTTTTCTCCTACGAAACCCTTCAGTGGTATTAGAGCCGATCTATGCGTAGATATAGAAGTACGGTTAGAACTCATGTTAGTTGAGGGCATCAATCTTGTAGTTGTTACATCCTCGCGTGTACTTGTTTATGATGTTGGCATTGTTTGATGATAGCGGCATTAATCCAACCTTACGTGTACTCCGTACGCGAGACCGGCATTGCGAATGACATATGGCTTGTACCACATAAAGCAGTTATGAGGGTGATAGTTTCTATTACAATAGATATCATGGCATTTCCAAAGGGAGGCCCGAAGGGGATATGTAACAAACAACTAGTTGATCAGTTTTGTGGTTGCAGTTTCGTAGGTAAGAAACGGTTCTTCTTGCGACAACCCCATGAGCTAAGTAAAACTTGCATAAAGATAGAGTACAAGCATCTAACTTTATTTTGCAGGTGGCAAAGGATATGATATGGTAAAGGTGAGCTTATGAATTTTTCGGACTAACCTTTTCCTGTGGAGGCATCGAGGACTTGGTGTTGTTTTGGAGCGCACGATGGAGATAAAGGAGTGACGACCATATCATATAAATTTACACTATTTCATTTGATGTTATTGTGTGGATATTATATGCATCTATATAGCTAATATTATATTATGATATATTCGGCCATAGCTATATAGGATGATCCCTCTTTTAATTCCAATGTAAGTGTTCTCCCTTAGTGTGGCAACGACAAGAAAGTCTGCAGTAGGAAAGTGGGTCGTGACGATCGGGTACTTCCTTCTGCGTTCGCATACGGCGGGTGCAAGCCATGTTATGCACAGCCAGTTACACTAAGGTTAAGTTGGAGAGCCTAGCATGTACAGACATGGCCTCGGAACATAGAAGACCGAAAGGTTGAGCACGAGTTGCATGAACGATGCAACTGACATGTTTTGTCTACCTCTGAAGCTACACCAATGGCCGTGACGATCGGGGGAGGTGTGGTGGATGGGGGTCGTGTGATCACTAAATGAAGTGAGGAATGTTCATTCAAGTGGGAGTTTATGTTATATATGCATTTCATATATATTTGAAAACATGAACCCAATATTATGAACATAGTCTTAAATGTCTTTGCACAACCTTTGTAGAAAAACCCTATTCTATATCCCTCTTAAACTTAGACGAATTCCTGCTATTGAGAAACTTAAAAGGTGGGTCCAACTTCATAGTTTTATACCATAGCTTGAGGATACTCCATGATTCAACATTTTAGCTCTATATGATACAAAACACGTTAGGAGATAAGTCCGGAGATTCTGTTAACAATGAGATAATTTGATTTTCAAGTTTGTACGGATAATTAGGAAGTTAAACTCGGAAATTCTGTGAATAATTTCATCATAGTCTAGTATGCTATGATCTCTACCATAGAGAGTGAGCTGCAGGTGCATTGTGAACATTCAGATTGATCATTGAGCTTAATGCTCTCTATGCACCGAGAGTCAGGTTTTCTTCTCAATGAAGGAGAATGCTAAGAACATGTGGTAGTCTTGATTGACAACATTAAAATGCCATGTTGAGTCTAATTACTAGATGACATACAATTTTTCTTATGATGGGGTGCTGCGATTGCCGCCCACCCTAGTTGCAAATAATATGTCATGAACTATATCATGCAAGACAATTCACTTCCATGAATTCTTGGTTGTGTTGAAAAACCGAGAAGATGAAATAGATTACCGGGAAATCATCAATGATGATGGCATGTATGATATAAGCGTTATGGATTCTTGACTTAAACCAATGCTCATTGCAGCGACTGAGTTATGATACTAGTGTTCTATGAAAAACAAGATTTCCTGCTTGAGTAGCTTGGAGAAACGAGGAGACAATGTGTGTTGATGATGAAAACTAAGATGTTGTGATGACCATCAACACTCTCCCTCTACATCTGTCGTTTAACATGAGACATTTCATAATCTCATGTTAGCATGATCATTATAAGTGTGTCTTGGCACAAGCGAGACAATTATTCATGTGTGTTAGTGACAATTCGTTGTCCTATATTTATGAGTGGTATCTACTAATGATCATACATTAGTTATGAATGAATTGTTCTTATTTTTGGTAGTAGTTCCTGCATTCAAGCCAAATACATAAACTTAGTAATGATACCACTTTTCATGTGGCACTATTGTTTGAAGTCAAGTCAATGTTATATGCGTGAAGAGGCTTCATACGTGTCAAACGTATCAATAATTTCTGATGTTTCATGTTGTTTTCATGCCAATTGCTACATGTTTTCTATACAATTTATAGCATTTTTATGGATTTCCTGGGACTAACCTATTAACAAGATGCCACAGCGCCAGTTCCTATTTCTGCTGTTTTTGGTTTCAGAAAAGTTGTTCTGGAAATATTCTCGGAATCAGACGAACCAAAATCCAGGGGTCCAATTTTTTGTCACGTACAAGGAGTTCGGAGGAGACCCAGAGGGGGGCCACCAGGTGTCCACACCATAGGGCGGCGCCCCTCCCCCCCGTGGCCGCCCCACCAGGTGGTATGGGCCCACTAGCCACCCACCGACATCGCACTTTCGCCTATTTATACTCCTTCTCGGGAAAACCCTAAATACCCGAGCCTCCATCCATGAAAAGTTCTGTAGCCGCTATCATCGTCAACCCTAGTTTGGGAGGGTTCTGAAGCTCTCCCCTGCACCCTGCCGGGAGGAGAAATCATCACCGGAGGGCTCTTCATCACCATGCCTGCCTCCGGAGTGATGTGTGAGTAGTTCATCCTTGGACTACGGGTCCATAGAAGTAGCTAGATGGTTGTATTCTCCTCTTTATGCCACCATGTTTAGATCTTGTGAGCTGCCTAACAAGATCAAGATCATCTATCTGTAATGTTACATGTTGTGTTTGCTGGGATCCGATGAATATTGAATGCTATGTCAAGTTGATTATAGATCTATCATGTTTATGTTATTTGTGATCTTGCATGTTCTCCATTACTAGTAGATGCTCTAGCCAAGTTGATGCTTGTAACTCCAAGAGGGAGTATTTATGCTCGATAGTGGGTTCATGCCTCCCTTATATCTGTGCTCGAGTGACAGAAACGTGACGGATAGGGGATGTGTTGTTTTCACTAGGGAGAAAACAACAATGCTTTGTCTAAGGATAATTCTATTGATTACATTACACACTTTACTTAATGCAATAATCTGTTGCTTGCAACTTAATACCCAAAGTTTGCTTGAATTACGTTTTGAGGGTGGATTATTAGTCATAGATGCAGTTGGATTACGGTCTATGTATCATGTTGTAATTCCGAAATAAATCTCATAGTAATCATCATGTCTTGCATATGAACTACAGTGCAGCCTCTATCTCTGTTGTTTACCCATCTGTAATTTTTTTACCCAACATGTTATCTATATGTTTTGGAGAGACACAACTAGTGAACTGTGGACCCCAGTCCATTCTTTTACACTGATAATACAACCTACTGCAAGCACTGTTCTTTTACTCCAATCATTGTTTTCATTTCTTTCACTGCAATCATACATCATCCACACTATACGTCTAATCCTTTGTGTTAGCAAAACCGGTGAGATTGACAACCTCACTTTTTCGTTGGGGAAAAGTATCTTGGTTATGTTGTGTGCAGATTCCACATTGTTGTTGAGCCTGGTAGTGTGTCCTGTCAACATCAGCTGTCATCAACCTTCAGAAGTGATTTCTTTCTCCTACTGGTCCGATTAAGCCTTGGTTTCTTACCGAGGGAAAACTTGTTGTTGTACTCATCATACCTTCCTCCTGGGGTCTCCCAACGAACGTGTGTTCTCACGTCATCAAGGCTCCACCCTTTTGGACCTTTTGAGTCATTAGATTTAATATTTTGACACATGCAAATCGTCCTTCATGGACAATGATAACTAAAGTCTCCGTTTGTAAAACGAAATTTTAACTTATTGAGAAACATACATATTGTTGTGTGCAAGATCGGTGAGTACTTCAACTGCGTAGTGGAAATCGTTATTTCGTAAACTTCAACAATGATATGAGTAGATATGTATATATCCACTTAATGAAATGATGATCTGAAAAGTTTGACGAGTTCAAACAAATTCAGAGTGAAGTAAAACTTCAACGATGATTTGGGTTGATATTTTATATCCACTTAATGAAACACTGGTCTAAAAAGTTTGACGAGTTCAAACAAGTTCGGAGTGAAGCAGACTTAACTAGAAAATCAATTCCCTACGATGCTGATCGAGGAGACAATGATTTGAGTTATGAGTTTTGGTATACCATTGGAAGAATTGTGAAAAGAGTATCAAAAATTACGTTGCATAGTGCACCACATTGCCATCTGTGTTTGTACGTTGTGAGCATAATTAATTGGATAATGTGTAGTCGATAATATCTCTTATCGAATTATTGTTATCATTTGAATTATATGTCAGAATCAAAACATTCACTTTAGATAATAAGGAAACCATCTAAATCCGTGGAGACAATGCCATACGAGTTATGTCATCGCATTTTAGCCTGGATTGTCATTTACATAATTTGGGTTTCGATGTTTTCAAACCTGAAGCACAAATTCATCTTTGTAGAACATACAGAAAATTAACTGGATACATTTTTCACAATGAAAGCAATTTTTTGATGGAACATACTTCTCTCAAGAATTTGTATCTTGCCAAGGGTATAAGTGAGAAAAGGTAGAGTAAGTTGGAGTTCATGAAATTTCTCTTTGGACATCGAGTGTCGCAGAGGAAGTCGCTCCGTAACCGTCCTCTAGAAGGAAGTTAGTGGTTATGATCATGACTCTGATCTAAAACTCTTACTGAGGTCGTAGGCGTACAAGGATGCATCCCACAATGTGTGTGTGTTGGCAATCTTGTGATGACCGTCATACCGGTGAAACATGATAAACCTACAAACTACGAATAAGAGATGGTGGACCTAAGTCCGAGAAATGTCTATGAGCCATATATATAATCCTAGATAAAATCCATGTATGACTACCAAGTGAATTGGGTAGATCTTATCAATGGCCTCCAGGCCATTGTCAGCAAATGTAGTTTTATAAAAAGATAGACACTGACAGAATAACAACTGTTTGTGAAGTTCTATTTGTCACGAAATTATTTAGACAAATTCAAAGTGTTAACCACGGCGAGATTTAATCTCAGGTGGCGAAACTTAAGTCCGTTTAGGATTTTTTTAGCAGTTAATACAATTTCATAAATTGTTATAAGGACAAAAGAGACTGTATTCCCTAATGGCAACATTAAGGAAGAGTTGTAGTTGTACAACAACAAAGATTTTGTTGATCCTAAGGATGCTAGACACACATACAAACTTGAGTTGTTCATTCATGGGATAAAGCAAGTATATCGGAGTTGTAATCTTCACTTTGATAATGTAATCAAAGGATTTTTGGAGTTGTCCAAAATAGGTGAAGAGACCTGCATTTAAAGAAAAGTGAGTGGGAGTTAAGTAGCTCTTCTTGACCTTATATGTGAATGGCATATTTGAGTGGAAGCTTAAACGAATTTCCTATTCTTATATGTGGGTGAAATATATGAGTGGGAGCTAGGTGCCATTCCTAACTAATGTGTGGCGACATATTGGAAAGATTTATATGTGGTGACATATTGGGAATGATATAGATCCTCTAAGCAAAATATAAATGATTATTTAAATGTATAACTTCTCTATGAATGAACTTAGAAGTATTAGGCATTAGATCTATAGTGAATAGATCAAGGATCTTAATAACATTAAGTCGGATTATATTCCTAGACAGGATTCTGAAGGTGTTCAGAATAGGACAAGCAAAGAAGGAATTCTTACTTGTATGACAAAGGAAAATATCGAGTTTATCTCGACATGTCAACAAATGAAGAAAAGGATATTTGACATTCTCTATGATTTTGTCATAGGTCCCGTCATGTTATCATGTTGAATGCTCGACCAGGTGTGACCCAAGTTCTTTGTTTAAGAACACGTTCTAGAGAGATTCCTGAATGGATCAACGAACCAAAGTTAAGTATATATATATATTTCATTGTCTGGTGAGAACTGAAGTTATGTTTTCTCGTTTCTGGTGATAGTGAAAAGTCAACTTGCCGTAAGGAATTAAGATGATGCAAGTCTCGCACGACTAGAAGTCTCATATAGGAAAACACATGGTTTGTTTGCGAAGTGGCATATATATGCACTATCGCACAATCTACATAGGTATAGAAGTATATGGCTACTTTAAAAGTGGCAAGTGTGGGTGGGCTTAGAGGGTTTTCCCGAGATGGTATGGTGTGCTTTGAAAGATCTCTAGACTGTCAGGGTCCATACTACACGACAGTTCGATTCTTACTCCATCAGCGAAACATATATTTCATCGATATCGTAAAAGATACGGAACACTATCAACCTAGGTGACATTAAAGTATTGCAAAGAACATACATATATGAGTGTCGAAGATTTGCTGACTTAAAAATCTGTTTCCACGAGCAATGCGTGGTCTATGCACCAGGAGGCTAATGGTGTTAGATCAAAAGAAAACTAGATTACTTGTACTCTAGTGCAAGTGGCAGACTAAAGGAGTTATGCCCTAGAGGCGAATAATAAAGGAGATTTATTATCATAACTTTTATGTACATAATGTTTTATACCATGCTATACCTGTATTAAGCGGAAACATTAATACATGTATGGTATATAAACAAACCAGATCCCTAGTAGCCTCTAGTTATACAAGTTCATTGGGCAACAGATGATCAAGCTTTCCTGATCATGAGAATTTATGTCATTCACAACGGAGTCATGTCATTGGAAAATGATGTGATGAACTCACACCCATTAAGTTCAGCGTTATGATAACGAAAACGTAGTACCATGACCTTTGACCGTGAGATGGTATCTGAATTGCTATCCTGGAAGTTACTTTGATTGCATCAAACGTCATACCGTGACATGGTGATTATAAAGGTGTATCTTGGGTAATGAAAGAGATATGTTGATGCGATCCATCAAGAGTGGACTTGCCAATCCTAATGAAGGATAGATACTCCTGGTCCCACTCAGTGGAGCTGCATCAATTAGCTTGCAAGCATGTGACTTGGTCACGGAGATGCAATGACACAAGAACGAGTAGAATTGTTATGTCGGTAACGAGACTGAAAGGGATATAAGATACTGGAATATCAAGTCTTGGACTAATAGAATATCAATAAGGCAAGAGGCATGGGGACTTATGTTTAAGGTTCAAAGCGATGCAAAACTTTGATGGATACACATGGGCCATTATGGATGTCCATATCCCGCTATTGGTCATTGGTCGGAGAAGTGTCTCGGCCATGTCTGGAGTAGCCCGAACCGTAGGGTGTCACACTTAAGGGTAGACAATGTTTAAGAGTGATCTTAGTACCAAAGAGAATAATAAAGAGAGCCAAAATAGTTCTGGTATTTATCCGATAAAGATCGGAGAGTTCCGAAGGGGTATCGGAATTAAGGGAGAAATGGCCGATAGTTATCGGAGGGTACCAGAAGGGGTTCCGGGACTCGAAATAAATAAGAAATGTATATTTATTTTTAATTAGTGTAATTAATAATAATTATTTTATTTTATTTTAAAATGCATTTATTCCACTAATGGGTCTTCCAGACGAAAGAGACCCATTAGGGGAAAAGTGGGAGAAAGAAAAGGGAAAAGGAGGGGTGCCCACATGGGCCAAATGGGGGCCATGTGGGGGTGCGGCTGCCCCCTTGTCCGCACTAACCATGTCGGATTAGTCCCACATGGCTTGGCCAAGGGGAAAGGCTCTGCCCTCCCCCCTTTATATAGTTGGACTCCCCTCCCCTATTCTCAATCAAGTGATCTCTCTCTTTTCTCTCTTCTCTCAACGTGGTTCCCTTGTGAGCCGTGTTAGGAGTTGAGAATTCTCCACTATAAGGACACCACCGTGCTATCAATCTTTGGTCCATCGCTCTACTTCCGTAATCTTCGCTAGGCCGGAGACCGTGAGTCATAGTCTACACCATATGTGTGTAATCCCACGAGGTGCAACAGTTGGGGCACTAGTCGCGGAATGACTCCTCGACCTCGAGGTCGGCTTCGCCGTCTTCATCGACAACCCTTGTGCGGGAGGGTAATCCCCACTTTCGGTCTTCAAGGGTATGATCATTGTTCCTTCTCTGTTACTCTATATTTGTATAGTAATAGATCCTCGCTGTTTCTCGGTTATCGTTGTTAGGATTTTTTTGTTTTTTTGCTACCAAAACCTTCAATACTAATTGATGCTCTTACTTTCACTAGTGGCAGGTACCTTGGAAGGAGCAAATGCTGGAAATAAGAGGAGGTTCTGGAATAACGTAGCAAATACACTTGGAGTGTAGCTGGTCATGTCATGAAATCCAAGTCAATAGAGCAGATCAACACTAGGACTTCGAAATAATATTTATTTTGAGTTCAATAATTATGCAATGAATATTTTATATTCGTGAACCCTGTTTATTCGGATTATAAAATATGTGTGGGAATTCCAATCTTGGAAGTTCAAAGTTTATGATCTACTTTATTGCATTGTATCAATTATTTTTATTATTAAGTCTTGAATATTTTGATTCAAATTATTACTCAAGTTTGAGTAATATGGCTTGTTAAATAAATTGGAGATAAGTATTTTATTTGATTCATCAAAGGTTGAAAGACTGTCTCCAAAATATTTAATATGTCAAAAATCTATTAAGTGTTAGGTACTTGTGAATTTCGGAATTCACGTAAGTTTGGGATGTTTTCTCAATTAACTTAATTCAATTGAAGATTCAATATGATAAGACGATCATAATGATTAAGTGGAATAGATGAAATAATTGAAGTTTCAATGTTTCATAAAAGTCAGTGGGAGGATTTTGAATCAAAAGCCGAGATAAAAGAAATTTGATTGAAGTAGAAAAGGGGCTTAATAGAAATTATAGCATGAATTGACAAAGAATATTTTCTTAGTCAAAAATTACTCATGATGAATTTTGTGAGATTCAAAATCATCGTGATAATAATTTTTTTGTGAGACAAGGATTTAAGCAATGTCATAATTGTCAAAAGTCTTTGTGTGATAAAGTGATAGCGTGAAACAGAAATAATTCTCAACCAGCTAAAGAAAAATTATTTATTTGTTTGTTCAAGTATCTACAATGATAATTAAAATATAATTGTTTATGAAATTTTAACCCAAGTATGGATGTTCACTTTATTCAAGGCCATCTCGTCAATATGTATAGTACATTGAATTTCATAGCAGATTGTTCTCCTTTTGTCATGTAACTAATTTCCACAATGAGAATTAATGTATGTTGTAATTCTTTCATGACACTGTATCACTGAACTTAATGAAGATATATAATGTGTGAATATCAAGCCCATTTTTTTTATTATGGTGAGTGATGGCGTGTAGTTGACGGGAGACTTCTTGCTGGTGATGAATTTGAAATCCCCGACAATGGCGCCAGAAAAGTGCTTGATGTGTGTGAACACACGTTCGTTCGGAGACCCCCAAGAGGAAGGTATGAAGAGTGCAGCAGCAAGTTTCCCTCAGAAAGAAACCAAGGTTGAATCGACCAGTAGGAGGAAGGAGTAACTTCAGAAGGTTGATGCAGCTGAGATGGCAGGGAGCACTATCGGTTCAGCAGCAACGTGGAACCTACACAACACAAACAATTCACTTTGCCCCAACGAAGCAGTGAGATTGTCAATCTCACCGGTTTTGCTGATAACAAAGAGGTTAAATGTATGGTGTGGAAAACAATATGAGAACAGTATGAAAACAATAGAAGCAGTATGAAAACAGTGGAAACAGTGTGAAAATAGTGAAAGCAGTGGAAGCAGTGTGTGTATTATCAGTATGAGAAAATGGACCGGGGTCCACAGTTCACTAGAGGTGTCTCTCCATAAAAGATAGCTAACATGCGTGCTGAACAAATTACAGCTGGGCAATTGACAGATAAAGAACATGCATGACATAAAGATTACTATGAGATTCATGCGGAAATTACAACAAAATACATAGATCATCATACAACTGCATCTATGACTAATAATCCATCCTTCGAATATCATCCAAACAAACATTGGGTATTAAGTTGCAAGCAACGAATAATCGTAGTAAGCAAGGTGTGTAATGTAAACAAAGTAAACATCGTTGTTTTCTCCCTAATGGCAATAACACATCCTCCATCTGTCACATTTCTGTCACTCGAGCACAGATGCAAAGGAGGCATGAACCCACTACCGAGCATAAATACTCCCTCTTGGAGTCACTAGCATTTACTTGGCCAGAGCGTCTACTAATAATGGAGACCATGCAAGATCACAAATAACATATGCATGAAGATAACATGATAGATTGATAATCAGAAGACATTACATTCAACATTCATCGGATCCCAGCAAACACAACATGTAGCATTACATAAAGATGATCTCGATCATGTAGGGCATATCACGAGATCTAAACATGAGCTACAAAGTGGAGAAGACAACCATCTAGCTACTGCTATGGATCCGTAGTCCAGGGGTGAACTACTCACACATCACTTCAAAGGAGGGCATGGTGGTGTAGACCCCTCCGGTAATGAATTCCCCTCCCGGCAGGGTGCCCGGGAGAGCTCCAGAACCCTCCCGGTCTCACGATGACGACGACGGCGGCCTCGGGTGTTTCTCGGGACGAAGTGGTATATCTTTATGATTGATGTATCGGGGGGAATAAATATGCGAAAGGGCGATGGCGGTGGATGCCCAAGGGGCCCACACCACCCCCCGGCGCGGCCGGGGGGGGGGGGGGCGCTGCCCTATGGTGTGCCCCCCTGTGGACCCCCTCCGGGCCCCTTCGGGACACCGTGGAACCTTCGGGAATTCTAAGACTTCCGGGCTTCAAATTTTCTAATTCCGATAATATTTCCAGAACAACTTTTCTGAAACTAAAAACAACAGAAAATAGGGAACGAGCTCTGTGGCATCTTGTCAATAGGTTAGTCCGTGAAATCGATAAAAATGACATAAAGTGTAAGAAAAACATGTAGCATATGACATGAAAACAACATGAAACATCACAAATTATAGATACGTTTATGACGTATCAACAAGGCATCCAAGTAATATCTATTTTACTATGGATTTTACATCAGATCGTTGGTGTTTTTTATGGCTTCCAATTCGAGTAATAATGTTGTAATATTTTCTTGGCATGGGATAATTTTCACTATTTGAGTGAATGTGCTAGTTTCTCGACGGTTTTAAATGTTTTTTGCGTTCATTGGTTTTGCTGAATAATGAGTTGCAGGCCGGGCCTTCTCCCTAAGATGGACTTTTAATGCGGAAAGACCAAATGGGAAGGATATTGTTGTGCTATCTAGCACCCTAGCATGTAATATCTATTTACCTATTTAGTGTGAGTTTGAGATGGTGTGCCTCTTTGATTGACCTATTTTGTATGCAAACATGGTCCCAAATAATAAAATTTAGTTACTAGCTTTTCTTTAATTGTTTATTATCTCCCGTGTAATAAGTGTGGACAAAGATATACAAATTTACATGCAGCACAGTGGTGCTCTTGACGAATTGAAAGAAAAATAAGGAAAATGATTGTAGATGAAGAGGAATGAATTGGCTTGCTGCACAACTTAACCAAAACATTCTTTACAAATGTTGTTTACATCATTTTGTACAAATTTTATGGGGAACTTTTAACAAATATATGACGGGAGAACTTGCTATTGGAATTTATTTTAACAAGATACATTACGCGTGCATTGCACGTGCACAATTACTAGTACAAAATAGAGCACGCACTAGTAGTTGTTTGATTTTTTCTCTCCTGTCGTGCACACTACTAGCTCCGTTAACTGCTCCTACTTCATACTACTAGGTCGTGTGCTCTCCTTCTTTCTCATTTTTCTCTCTTTTCTTTTCAGTCAGCGGTGCAACGTTTCAGTTTAGGCCGGACATCTTCACCGATCGCTTTTTTTTCATAACCAACTAGTATATTATAACCTTTTTAGTGTCATTTCGTTACATATTGCAACATGGGGAAAAATGCCATCTTTATGCTTAAATAGTACTAAAGGGTCAAATAAGGAATCAACCAAACTTTGCGTGTCATGAAAGAAACAAAAAAAAATTCAGGGACGAAAAAAGGAAGACAAACTTCAGAGAGGGCCAAATAAGAAATTCCCTCGAAACAAAAACCTACATAAAATGAACCAATCGGTTGTTGGGCTTTAAAACACTTTATCTTTCGTATAGCAAAAGGTCAACCGACGCAATGACAAAAGTGTGATGCTCTGAATGGACGGGACACCGTACAACTAGTACATGAGAAATAAAATATGTTCAGTTTCCCATCTTGCAGGCTAGATTTACATTGTCAGCAATGTTTTGATGATAACTGTTGTAGTTGAATCAGCTGAGCAATAACATAGTAGTACCTTCCCGTACATATTTTATTTTAGCAAAACAGTAGTCGCACAAAATTTATGTGTCTGGTACATTTTCCTCACGTCGACAGGATTTACAACTCCCAAGTCAAGGTCATCGAACAACTGAATTTCCCTTGCCATTTGAGTTGTGAGGCTGAGAATCAAAACTCAAAAGACTATCTGTTCTTTGTGGGCTAATCTATCTTCAAGAAACTATAATGGGTAGGCCTATCTCTTTAGCAAAGTAAAAGCAATGTTATTCCTCTAACAAATGTTTCTGGTCTTCGTCTTTTCCCTATTTCTTTTTCCCATATGGCCTTTTCCCAATTCTTTTGTGTAGGGACAAAGCCAAATTAATTGATCTCTTGTCTCTTCATGCAAAAAGATACACTGAATGTTGCCATGTTGAGTTTATTTTGTTCTAACAAAAACAGAACGCATGAGCGACAAACTTTGTGTTTGATTTTCTCACTCCAAATTTCTCTAGTTCAACATGTTGGAATATGTGTCGAATATGTGTACGAGTAGGGCTATACTAGGACTTGTAATTAAACGGAAGGTTAGGTGTTGAAGTCGAACACGTGTAACCTGGCATAATATATAAAGGCACCAGGAGTAGTCCAAATAGACAAGGCGAAAGCTGGTAGGCTAGACAGAATATCACGAGGGGACGGTCCGGCGCCCGTGGCAGGGACGGCCGGACCGGCGTGGCGTTGAGATCTGGTGCGTCTGTATTGCCTCGGCGGGCTTGTCGTCGGCGGTACTTTGACTAGTACATGGGGAGTAGCGCCCGTAGTCATGCCCCGCAGATGTAGGCGTTGAGCGCCGAACTGCGTTACCAAATGTTGGTGTCATGTTTGCTGTGATTGCTTGGCCTCGGTAGATCAGTTTTGTGCCTCGGATTTATAACAAGTGGTATCAGAGCAAGGTTTAAATGTGGCGGACTATCAATCTCGAGGTGGTGTCGCCGAAGGATGGGGCCTGTTTGTTCCATGGTAGCTCGTACGATCGGAAGCAAACGAGCCAGATCGAAATTTCCAGAAGATCTAGACAATGAAGCCAGCGGGAACGACGAGATCAAGATCCAAGTCGGCGAGACGGGAAGCAATTAGATCGTGTTTGGATTGGACTCGGTGAGGGGCGTACCAGCAATTTCGGCAAGCAGGCCAGCGGCGCTACCAGCAAGAGCCACGTACGCATAGGCGAGGCGTGTGACTCTGGTGCACAGGCGAGTGGCTGGCCAGGACAGGCCCTCCGCGAGCCGAGTCGCATCACGCGGAGGCTTGGATAGGACCAGGCCAGGCCACGTACGTGCATGGTTATATATATATATATATATATATATATATATATATATATATATATATATATATATATATATATAGAGAGAGAGAGAGAGAGAGAGAGAGAGAGAGAGAGAGAGAGTTGCCAAATGTCCACGGGTGTGCACACGGAGGCAGTTTGTGACATGATCAATTGATCTATTAATCTGCTATGGTGTACACAGACAAGCTACGTTCAAGCATTGACAAGAGAATTAATTGTGCAATTTGCATGGAGGTTTATTCTAGGTCGGTTTGCTGAGAGGGCTTGGAACACGTGGACAGGGCGACAATAGGCGCATAAGGCGTCGTGGAGGATCATGCATATACAGGGCGCCTGATAGTACACAACAATATGGCGAGTGTACTAGGCGCAAGGTGGAGCATGGTTGCAGTCGGATGCGTTTCGGCTGGGTTGGACTAGACAGTCTGACGGGACAGAAGACGGTGAAGATCGGCGATGAGGACGTAGGAGCGTGACGGCTGATGGTGTCCGAATTCTGTGGCATGGCAACACGCGGTGCATGGTTATGCGCGCTTCAACGTGGCGTGGAGTGGACCGACCATCTAACATGGAGGCATGTTGAAGGTGGAGCTGGAGTCTAACGATTCCACTCGGCTGATGGAGGGGCTACGACGTAAGAGCTCGGAGAGTCGAAGCCTATTTCAGCGGGAAGACGAGAAGCACGTTGTTTCGGACTGGAGCTCAGGGTTCGGAGAGATGCATGGAACTCGGCATTGGTTAGGTATGACCGATGGTTATCTGCAGTGGGGCCTGAGGTGGTATGGGTTAGCTACCCGGTAGATCTTGGCCAAGATTGGGGATGCTCGACGCGGTAATAGCGGCGAGGCGTGCGGTAAGCACGGGACACAGCGACAGACCAGGTCACTGGCTGTCAGACATGTGGCCAGACATGAGTGCAAAGGGGTGCTGATGCAGTGTTGGCGAGTAACAGGTTCATGATGGTAACTATCTATCGAGACCATGGAGATGGATGAGTGTTGGCCATGGAGGATCTGCGAAAGCGGTGATGAGACAGTTGTGAATTTTACTAGAGATGACTTAAGGCAACGGCGAAATTTCTTCAAGCTTTCACAGATGGAGTCAACAATAGGGAGAATGATGAGTTCAAGTAACTCTTATTTGTGACACCTAATATGTGAGTTGTTCACTTTCACATAGATCAAGGACGAGGCTACCAAGGTGACGATGCAACGGTGTTGTCGATATGGTGACTTTGTGATCGTTGTCTGATGGCGGTGGACGGATACTCCGGAGATTTGGGAGCACAAGACAAGAGTGAGGAAGAACTTAATTTTCGTGGGAGCATTGACTATGGTGAAACAAGGAAGGGACTACGGTTGCAGGTGGAGTCATATGTCAGGATGCAAGTGGGATCGCTCGCGGGAGGCCCGCACCCACCCCACATCTACCGCATAATTTATGTGGGACACCCGCTTAAGCCCACATATTATTATGTGGGATATGTGGTCTTCGTGGGATGCCCACCAAAGTATCCTACATTAACCCACTATACATCCGTATATTGATTTCAAAGTATCAGTTTCTCCCTACACTACCATATATTGACTTCAAAGCATCAACGTCACCACACTATAACATTGTATCCTTAAATTCTCTTTTACATCTCAACGTATTCAATCATCAGCTCCAGAATTTCTCAATGTGCTTTCACATGTAGCATTTTGAGATACTTCATTTTTAGAGTTTACTCGCATTCGGTGCAGCTTTGGCGTTGTCAGAACCAAAAACAGCTGCTTCTTCACGTTCCTTTGCAGTCGCTCTACTTTTAGTGTCTTGGAAAAGGGCCACTTCTCCATAAGCTACTTTAACCTGCACCAGTGCGGCTTCAGCTCCGACGTCCTCCATCCCATGTCCCTGCAGATAGATAGCACAGAAACCATTATCAGAACTGGCAAACATGGCAATGATCTAACAGAAAATGGTACAGTTTACTTGGTATTGTGTAGGTTTCTGGTGGGAAATACATGTGATCCAGTAAAACCAAGTCTAACAGAAAAATGGTACCGTTTACTTGGTATTCTGTCTGACTGATGCGAACCAAAGCTACCAGGATTTGTTCCTAAACTGAGACGAAATTGATTAGAGCATCCTAAGTTCCTAATTGACCGAAGAACAGCACAACCAAAACCACAATAGCGAGCTTGAAATGAATACACTAGAGCCCGGGAGCACTGGTCACATATACACACATCTAGTACACAACTGGACCACGTAGCCAAACACATCAATCATGGACGCCCTTTTCATTGCTGCAATCCTTATAAACATATTAACCCCTGGTGACGTCGTCACTCAGTGGACTTGGAAGCGCCCCTGAAATAAACAGAAAGTCAATGTATTACTTTCAGCTCCCCAATTTCCTTTTATCTAAATACAAGGTACATGCAAAGGATGCATAAACAGAGAAACATCTAACTTTGTAAACTAATCTCTGTTTTTTCTGCACTTTGGACAGAAAATTGCATATCGCCAAAGCACTTAGTGCCATGGGCACACACGGATTTGCCTCATTTCCCTATATATAAGTCTAGATAATATTCCATATATAAGAATGTTGCATAACTCTATATACGTACACAAAACACTGACAGGGATAACTACCAAAAATCATCGAAAAAGTGTGACCACGACTTCTCAAGAAGAATTGTAACAAGAGGAACAGATAGGTATATGCAACATCGTTAATGAGTATTTACTGCAGCACAATGTTAATCAATATATAACTATAAAAGAAAATTTGGAATAGAGAACCTGAGATTAGAGAGGAATAGAAAACCAATTGAAGTTCAGTTTCAACAGGCTGGTATAAAGTGTTTTTACGGAGGGAAGTACAGAGAAGAGACACAAAACTGGCATCAGTTCAGTATCTCTTTAGTTGGAACTAGGAAAAGAACTACTGGAAGTGGTGCAAAAGATATTTAAGACTGTAGCGCATGGATGTCCGAGGAAGGATGATTTGGGCCAAGCAGAAACGGACCAAAAGTAAACATTTTTCCCTTAAAGTTACAAGAAAAATTTGCTGAAGATGATGTGTTTGTGGACAGAAGTACACAAAATTTATTTCACACATTCGTGTATACCTAGGGTAGTCATAAAATGTGCGTGCATGGTTTTAAGAATGGAGGCTACCTGGCATCACCATATAATATATTAATATATCAAAGAACCAGGTCGGTAAGATTTTAAGTTCGTATGTTTGTGAACTCAGAAGGATCTCTCCAAGAGTGCCAGAACCTAATCAACCAACTCAACACCACAATCGACTTATACAACAAGAAGGTATATTGATCAGAGATACGCAAGTGGTGGAGCATGAAAAAACATCATGAAGCTAGTAGGCAAAAACATTTCATTTTTTTCATGGCCAAGGAAATCTCAAAGCCAGGAAAAAGGAAAATAAAGAACCTATGTTTTAATTCGTTCTATGTACATATTCTTATGTTTGATTATAAAAATAGCAGGCATTTGTTTTGTGGTTAATATGAAGCTGGTTTTAATAGCTCAAATTTCTTTGGAGATTATAAAACATGTGTACTTGTATGGTTTAATATTCGAGATAGAGTTGCATAGCTGAAAACATAGATACGGTGGGCTCATCAAATGCTGCGTGGAAATGGAACAACATGTTAGATGCGTCGAGTAGGCTTTAGACTCAATAATCGAAAAACACCATATGTTCCTGCTCGCAGTAAATCTGTTTGGTTCATCTGTACCATATTTGCATAGATACTGAACTTCTTACGGAACTTAGTAGAAAATATTCATTTCTACTAACTAAACCAGTGACTGAAATCAGAGGTGCATACATAATTTTACCATCAAAGAGTAATTTAAATATCAAAGTAGGACTAGGTTGAAATTAGAAAAAAGGGGAATACGGTGTAGAAACCTACAGGAGACTAGAAACCTACAGAATCCAGGCCAGTAGCAGAACAGAGCAAGATTTTGGGGGCTCACCTTGTGCTTCCTAGGAATATTGCATCTTGCCGCCGTGACCTTGCCATCGTCGCCGACCGCCTCGTCACCGCCACCCGGAGCCGAAGGAGGAGCGGAAGGAAGAGCTCCGTCTCGCCGCCGTCGTCTTCACCGCCACTCGATTCCCGTGAGGTAGCATCGTAGGGAGAGGGGGTGGATGATTGGAGGGAAGTCCGTCTGCCGGAGTTGGAGGAGCAGCGGCCGCCATGGCGCTCGGGCGGATCCCCTCTCTGTGGCTGCGCTCGGGCGGTCCCCTCTCTCGCTGGCTCTCTCGTGGGATCTATGTGGGCAAAGTGGGCAGCCCACGTACGCCCACATATTTTTCCTTTTAGCCCGTGGGAGCCCACTATCCGTTTTATGTGGGCCTGGGCAGCGGGTGCCGCGGGCTGCCCGCTCCCACATGCATCCTGAGTCATATGGAGTCAAGGAAGTAGCAGCGAAACTCGTGATTAATGGTTCAAGTCCAGGTATACAGAGATTCGGCATGACGGCTTCAAGATGGCGAAGGTCATATTCGCCAAGATGAAGTTTGTTGGAATATGTGTACGAGTAGGGCTACACTAGGACTTGTAATTAAACTGAAGTTTAGGTGTGCTGGAGTCGAACACGTGTAACCTGGCCTAATATATAAAGGCACCAGGAATAGCCTAAATAGACAAGACGAAAGCTGGTAGGCTAGACATAAAATCACGAGGGGACGGTCCGGCGCCCGTGGCAGAGGCGGCCGGACCGGCGTGGCGTTGAGATCTAGTGCGTCTGTATTGCCTCGGCGGGTTTGTCGTCGGCGGTACTTTGACTAGTACATAGGGAGGAGCGCCCGTAGTCATACCCCGCAGATGTAGGTGTTGAGCGCCGAACTGCGTTACCAAATCTCGGTGTCATGTTTGTTGTGTGGTTTCGGCAGATCGGTTTTGTGCCTCGGATTTATAACACAACACTGGACTGAAACCGCGGTATTTCATGGCAGAAAGTGTTTCTCGAAAGAAAATAAAATTTTATTGCAGAAATAAACTGGGCTAAAATTGCAGATGACCATCATTTCTCATTGCTAAGCAAACCATCATGTGGAATCGGTAAATCACAAAAGGCAGTTTATTTATTAAGGGCAAGATGTAAAAAAAAAATCAGGGCTAATATGTAGTTGTACTAAATCCTTACCATGCTACCGAATTACTTTTTGGAAAATGCTTATATTATGGCGACCTACACGGTAAAATCGTAGGTCGCCCAACGAGCGAAGCCAGCGAGCGAGCGAAGAGAGCAGCTAGCGAGCTTTTGGGCCGGCCCAATTAGTAGCAATTCAGCTTTTGGATCCAGTTTTCGTACCTGGCCAGTGTTTTACAAGCCCAACATATAAACCACCAGCATATATTTACACTAAGTGTTTTTGCCATTTTCGATCAACGTTGCATACGTGTTAAAAATTTATATCATTTACGCACGTATTTTGTTGAGAAAGCACAAACGAGATGTTGCAATTTTTTCCTGGATGATTTTGTAGAAAATGAGTATATGTGTTTAGAACTCATTTTGGAATTATATGTGTATACGCTTCTTCACATGTTGTAAACATGTGATTTTGTTGTTGCTATCGTTTTCTTTTTTTGTTGATATAGGGGATAATTTTTGTTGGAACTGGAACTGTGACAAATTTTCTTTGTTGCTTACCAACTTTTTAATTATGCAAATTTTTGTTGTTGCAATAGGTTGCGATTTTTGTTGAATTGTTTGAACTTTTTTGTTGCAACAAAATAAACACATTGTTTAACTATCCTTTAATAATATTTCTTATTTTTCGATTTGTTTTGGAACAATTTGTTGCAATACTTTTTTTGTACACAGGGTAATAATTTTTGTTTTGATACCTGTTAATTTGTTGCAATGGCATTTTTGTTGTAATTATCCAGATAACCGAGGGCAACGTAATATATCTCTTCGGTTAACTGGTCCATTGTGGAGTGCGGGTTCAGTTTCAAAAAAAATCAAGGACCAAAACGAAAAATTGCGATTTGTTGATTTGCAGTCATTCGATGGAGATCTAACGGTAGAGGAGGAGACCTAAAATTTGCTGGCGTAGGACGACCTACGGCTAGCGCTTGCCTTTTTACTTTTTCCAGTTAATTCATACGTCCGTACCGGATCACTAGGGGTTGGGACAATGACCCGGATTCAAGGGTCCTACTACCTGCAGTGACCACATACGTAATCCACTAATCCTTCATCACCGAAAAAACATACTAATCAGGGGCACTTTCCACCATTTGGTTAGGTTTCTTTCACTGATTCACTTTCACACTTTGCATGCAATTTATTCCGGCGACGGACCCATCATAACCGATTGAATTTCTGGTGGTGATCATCGGTGAATCGCGGTTGTTGGAGAGGAGATCGCAGCCATCATTATGCTTCAAATGAACTGCATTTGTGTGAGCTACAGTAGGTAGGTTCCCTTATATCCCAAGGAATTAATTAGGTGAGCAAACTGCAGCAACCGTCAGTCTAGCAGGCTATCAGTGCCAGCAACGACAATGCTGCGCTCTAACTCATCAGGTTTTGCGACGACCTGCTGGTTCTCAACCATCGTACGTAGTTTGTGTGCACCACACTGCAAGGCTGGAGCCACGTATAGCAAAGCAAATGTCAGTGGCATCAGTGTTTGTAAGTCCAATCACTGTCCTGTAGTAAGGCTGCAACAAGACCGGGCTGCGTTTACTCGATTAAAACCCATATTCGGACAGTGAAATGATCAATCTGTCAGCCCTTGAGCTGTGAAATGTTTACTTTATCGATCACTGGTTCGCTGCGGAAAGCAAGAGAAAGCGAATCGAAGACGAAAAGCTCGGGAAGAAGAAGAACAGCATGATGGCAGCATGAAGGACGGCTACCAAAGGCTGCCTGCCCTGCCGCTGCGTTATGTACTCAGCCTTTTTCACCGGGCTTGCATAGTTGCATGAACTGACTCGAGTACCGGTCCAGGATAATGAGTTCTAAGCGAGCGTGCATGTGTGCATTTCGGAGGCCGATGTTCCATTCGATCGGCCGCTTACAAGTGTATTATGACTGTATATAAAATTCCATGGCCAGCGTGTGCTGTTGGGGATTTGTACAACATAATCTCACCAGGACCAGGTGTCGGTATTTTCCTAACGGGCAGAGTTTGGGGAGATGATTGCGTTTGGGGTGTAGAAAGCGGCCAGTCACTACAAGCATTTTGGAGATAGAAATTACGGGTTTGGATACTAACGCTCCATGTCCTCCACTCCCAGGAAAAGGCGATTAGGGCATCCGCCTCCTGCCGGCGGCCGTGGCCGATCTGCTCGGTCTCCTGTGGCCTTAGGGCCATGGAGACTTGGCGGATCTGGTTACTTGCCGGCGGGAGGGCTCCGTTTTCAGCTGTTTTTTTGTGTTTTGTTAGGGTTTGTGTCCCATCGAGGAAGACGAGGCGGCGGCTCCTTGAAGTTGGAATAAGATCCTCCCCGCCTAGCCCCCGTTTCGGTGATGCGTCTAACATCATCCGAGGGCGTGTGGAGGTGTGTCTCCGGCGGATCTCATGGGATTCGGTCGGCGTTTGTGTTTGGTGGATCCACTTGGATCTAGTATTTGTTCGTCTATGTCCGCGTGTCTACAAATTGGATTCTTTCGATCTACGCTTCTCTTCATCGGCGATGGTTGCTGGTCTGGTGCGCTGGTCCTTTGTGGCCGTAGCACGACGACTTCCCGACTGTCTACTACAACAAGGTTTGCCCGGCTCCGGCGACGGAGGGGCGATGACAGCGGCGCGCCTTCGGCTCGCCCCAGTGCTTTTAGTCGTCGCTAGGTGGTCTACGGACCTGGATGTAATTTCTATTATTTCTAGTGTTCTTTGTACTACCATGGTTGTTGATGAATAGATTGGAAGCTTTCTCGCAAAAAAAAAGGATACTAACGCTCCATTAACTCAACATTAGACGGACCTCTAGGTTCCATCATTCTTCAGAAAGCATGATTGTACAACCGAACTGCAAATCTTTCGCTCGTTGAATTGCAGACATGCACTCACCAAAAACCACCAACCAGTTTTCACCGCCCTTGAGCCAAATTTGCAAAATGATGTTCCTACGTACTGCCCTAACTTGTACGATGAGTAAACGTCAAGGTCAATCAGTTCTTAGGTATCCACATAGAGGCCATCTTGATAAACAGATACTGTAGAGCTGACCATTATGCTTACTCATTGCTCCATCAAGAAACGTAACCGACGGCCGGCCGGCACATTGCCGTGTCTAATGATGATCCAGCGGAAGAGCCTGTTGAAATATAAATATACGCCTAGCCTCTTTCCATCAGTTCGGACTTTTGGTCTATATGGCCAGTGCAGAAATTCAATATGGTATCAAAGCCAAGAGGTCTCAAGTTCAAGACCCTGCTCGCGCTTAAAAAAAAAAAAGATCCTGCGACACGCACCGATCCCACGCTAAGGACTAAAATAGTCTAGACGTGAGGAGAGTGTTGAAATATAAATATACGCCTAGCTTCTTTCCATCAGTTCGGACTTTTGGTCTATATGGACCTTAGATGCAGGAAATTCTCGGTGCACAGGCAAGGACGGAGGTTGACAGGGACTCGTCAACCGGCTCTCCCATTAGCAACGACCACTACTAGCTTTGCGGCCTCTTACGCCAATGCATCGTGCAGAGATCTCCTAGCCCCGCCCCGCCAACCTTCTCTGTGCAGCCAAAACCACGGGAATCGGAGTGAAAGCCACTCCTGTCCTGATCAGACTGGTGGCTAGCCGGCCAGGAGGTATCTCTCTTAGATGACGAGGCCATGCATGGATTGATGGATCGCAGCAACACGGAAGTTGGTGACCATGGGAAAAAATATACACCTTAACCAGCAGGGTTCAGTTTCCCGTCAGAAAAGAAATCTGTCTAGGAACAGCGACAAACCAGCCCCGTCTACCAAACAGATTTCATCTAGGGTGGCTCTGACGAGCGAAAATTTCGGTGACGAGCAAGTAGAGAAACTGCGCCGCAGATAGGTACTCACTCGAGCACCAAGGTGGCTTTTGCGTTTCAGCTGGAGGCGCACCAACGAGAGCAAACGGTTTCTCCTGCCCGCACCGCACCGCACCACCAGCTACCGCACGGCAAAAGCCTCTCCTCTCCTCGTCCTACCCCAACCCCACAACATCATCACACTGCTAAAATGCGCTCAAAAGCCTCTTTCCCTCCTCTCATCTCATCTCTCGGCATAATATATTGCAGGGCACTACTAAGCAAAGCAAAAGGGAGCCTAGCTTAGCCGCTCATATCAAAATACTCCTGGCATTGTGCAGGGAAGACGTCTCCCCCCTCTCTGCCTGCTCATCCTCCGGCCGGTCCAGCAGATTCATGGGATTCTAGTGTGTGCAGATGATCTCGCCGCTTCTCTTTTCCTGTCATTTTTCATCGCTGGCATAGAATCCTGTCCTCCTTCTCCAGTTTAGGAGCCCCATTTCCGAGGTTGTGTTGAATTCAGTAGCACAAATGCTGGTGTCCGGGAGAAAAAGACTGCTCGTTCTGTGCACATGTTTTCTGATCCTTTCGCTTCTTGCGACGCCGTCCGATGGCTCGTCAAAAAACTCCACGGAGGATCTCAGTCAAAGCCGCAACAAGACCGGCCATCCTCTGCAGGTAATTAATCAGACTGGTTTCCTTACATCGAGTTCTGCGGTTAACACCGTCAGACTCTACTTAGTTCTGAACTATGTTCATTGGAGAACACCAAGTGTGTGCTATACGTGCTAATAGCAAACATTCTCTCTCTTGCAGCTCACGCCCAAAGCAGCATTTCAGCTCAAGCTACACGCCTTGTTCCACTGGTCTTCTTTCGGTTTCCTGATGCCTGTAGGGATACTGCTGGTCAGAATGTCAAGCAAGTCCAAAACCGGCAGATGCGTCAGAGTCCTCTTCTATTGCCATGTCATTTCTCAGGTTTGCATCTTCTCTACAGCCTAGCATTTTTCCGACGTATGTCTCTGTTTTCTTCATTGTTTCATGGAGCATCGGATTTATCTCTCGTGCTCGGCTGAATTTGCAGATCGCAGCCGTGCTACTTGCTACCGGAGGCGCGGCTCTGTCCTTGATGAACTTTGAGAACTCCTTCAGTAATACTCACCAAAGAGTAGGATTGGTATTGTATGGATCCATGTGGCTTCAGCCACTAATTGGTTTCTTCAGACCAGAGAGGTGAAAACAAAACTACTTTCCCATAGCACCTTGCGAATTTGCAACCTTTTCATGTTTCATACAGATATCCTATGCCTCAACCTAATCCTATCTATCTCCGCAGAGGTGTCAAGGCAAGGAGTCTGTGGTTCTTTGGCCACTGGCTTCTCGGCATCGCAGTTTGCGGCACTGGGATTGCAAATGTCTACACTGGCCTCCGTACGTACCATGAGAGAACCGGCAAGAACATGGGCCTTTGGACCGGTCTCCTTACCGTCGAGGTCTCCTTCCTAGCTTTTTTCTACCTCTTGATAGATAGATGGAGCTACATGATCAAACAAGGACACCTCCCTGTTGAGCAGCTAAGACCCAACGATAATCACAGAACCTATCCAACTACTCTCAAGAAAGAGCTGGGTATGGTGCAAGAGTGAAGCCTCCAAATAAGAAACACATTGTGGGAAAATATTGTTGTGAATCTGTAAATGGGAGAAGGCAGTGCTGAAAAATGGTTTGGTAACTTGTTTGGTTTGAAAGGTGTGTTCCTTCAAGAAGATTGTACAGTTTTCACACTTCTTTTGAGAACTGGAGCTCTGGTGCTCTATCTTGTGATGTGAATTTTAGATCTTGTTTCATGACACCATTTGGACTGTTTGTGAGAAGTAGACAGATGCAGCATAACATTTGTTGAGGGTGGAAATTTTCAGATCTGTGGTTGATGCCGATTGACATCATGTTGTTTGCGCAAGCATTTTATTTTCAGGTTTGTAGCATATGCAACATTTCACGGTGCTAAATCTTGAGAGATTGGTCACCTAAACCTGTAACGAACATACGATTTGTTTCCGTATGCATGGTATAACAACTTATACTTCTTTGTGTCGGCAGTGTACATTCTTTCATGTCTCACTTGTTGGGTTTAAACTTGTACTGATGTTCCTTATGGCTGATGGATAAAACATACATATGCACTATCAGGTGCTTACTGGATAAAAACCTACATATTCCATATATATATTCAAACTATATACACACATATACAATTCTCTTGCAGAGCCAAAGTACCTTGATGCGTATGAAAAGTCTGAAGATGATCAATAAAAACGTGCACCTTCTTGTTCATGGCAAGAGCTGGACATAACCAGTTAGGACAGCGATAGCTAAAATGGCGATGGGTGGCACGAGAACGAATGCCCCGACAGCCGCGAAGAACACGGAGTCATTCCTCCCGCTAACCTTGGTGAGCAGCGCTTGCCTCTTGATGTTCCTCCTCTGCGAGACGGTCAGGGAGTTGAGGGTCTTGAGGCCTTGCCTGAGCCTCTTGCCCAACGGGAGGGTGAATGTGAATTCTCCGCCCCTGTCACCGTAGAGTGCTGACAGTTGCTCTCGGATGGTAGTCCGGACACGGGGTTCTGTAGGGGTGCCACTCTCTAAGCGCCAGGAGACATTGTTGTTAGTTGTCACAGAAATGGGAGTTGGATGAGGAACGATAAGGAAATGTGGTGAATTTGTAGTATGGAAGGTACCAATGCTATCAGATGTAGAGGATGATGTCAGTTGCTCCAGGAGATCCAGCTGGGCGCGTGCCGAAGAAACTTCAGAAGACAAGGTGTGGCAACGTCAGCTGCTGATACTAAAGTGGTAACATGAGAAGTTCAGAACAAGAAGACTAGCTACACATGTATGGGGATAACTTCTGAATTTTGCTTTCGATTGCAGAGTAGATGGACTTAAAGCCTCTGCGATCGAGCATAAAAAAACAACACAATCAGAACACGGTGCCCACTGTTTCAGTTAAGACACCATCACGTTGTTCAACAAAAATACTGAATTTTGTAGCGTTACGGGGTAGTATGGATCACTCCACATAGGTCCAATTCTACACGGCTTCTTGCAATTTCGGACAGACCATGCATAGCATAATTTACCCAACCGTTGCTGTGCAACTCTGTTACTTATTTCATCACACTCGCAGCGACAGTTCATCTAGCAAAGCTACCAAATGCAGAAATATACTCATAAGTTGAAGCGACGAAACCTGAGACGCTTACAGACGGACGGTACCTGAGACGCTGGGATCCTGTGTGGCGCCCTCGAACTCCTGACGAGCAGCCTTGCAGGCGCTCAGCGATCTCGGCGCGGGCGAGACGGATGCCTTGAGAGGCACCCTTGCGTTCTTCACGGCCGCCGCCGCCGCCGCCGCATCCACCGCCTGGAGCCTCGCGGCGGAGGAAGGGGAGAAGCTGCAGGCCATGAACCGGCGCAGGTTTTGTGGCTCTTGCCTGCCTAGTTGCCCGGGTCGATCGATCGAGAAAGAGAGAGGTGGAAGAGGCGTTCGACTTGTTGGGCGTGGGTTGTGGTGGGAATTTTCTGCTTCGCGTTCCACCACAAGGAAAGCCAGCAGAGCAGCTAGGGAGCGAAAGCGCACGGCGCACCACACGTTCGAGGCCTCAAATGTGGAGACGAGCTGGGCAGGCGGGCCCACCGAATAATGTTCTGGAATCAGCTGACCTCGAATTGGAGGCTCCAACTGGGAGCCTTGAGAAATTTGTTAGAGGAGGTTTTGAAATAGTATTACGGAATGTGCTTTTGTAATTAAAACACGCAAAATTTCAGGGAGAGAAGCGATTTCACAATTTGGGCGAACGAGCAAGTTTTTTTTTTTTTTTTTGAGCAAACCATCCCCTCGTTGATGTCATATAAAGAAACTACCAGTTTTACAAACCAAGGTTTAACAAGAAGAAAAGGGGAAAAAAACGTAAAAGAGTTGTCCACAATCTCGAGTAGACTTCCCGAAGCACCACCGAAATCGCTCTCGCTCCATCTTCAAGGTTTCCTCGTCCTTGGCTTTTCTGCAGCATTGCCCAGCTGTTAATTAGCACGATAGGCCTATAAACTACCTCTGCATGGTCAGTAAGGAGATTTCTATTAAAGCAAGCATCATTTCGTGTTTTCCAAATTGTCCAACACACAGCCACGCTGCCACTGAGCGCAAAGTTTCCGTTGGCTTGATGGGAAAAGGCTTAATCAGACGTTTGTCATGTCGTCGACACTATCAGGGGGCCTAGCAAGCCCTAGTGCACAAACCACGATCTGCCAGACGAGTCTAGCAAGAGAGCAATGGAAGAGGAGGTGATCAACGGGTTCATCCGCAGAGCAGAAATAGCATTGTTTGTTACCAGTCCACCCCTTCCTTAGAAGATTATCTTTAGTCAGAATTAGGGATGTAAATGGGCTCATAACCGGCGCCACCAAGACTTTTTATTTGCCTTCATAGCTCAGTTTGGTGGAACAGAAAATAATTTATTAAACTGTTAGAATAAATATGTGGGCTTAAATGGGTTTAAACGGGACCCAGTTTTCACCCCTAGTCAGAATCCTATTCTTGACTGTGAGCCATATGAACACTTTTACTTTCAGTGGAATATTGATTTTCCACAAGAATTTCTAGGGAAAGATTCCACTTGATCTTAGTAGAGAGTAGAGCTCACTGATATCCCACAAGTATAGGGGGTCGTGTGTAGCATTTTTGATAAGTAAGAGTGTCGAACCCAACAAGGAGCTAAAGGTAGAATAAATATTCTCTCAAGTTCAATCAGCCACTGATACAACTCTACACACACTAAACGTTTGCATTATCTATGAAATAAAACTAGAGCAATAATACGGGTATGAGAGATAGATTTGCAAGATAATAAATACAAGAAAGTAAATGTTAGTGTTGCAGCAATAAAATATACTAAGTAACCATAAACTAACAGTACCATGCGTGTGGAAAAGTGGTCGTAATTGTGGTGGCTTTGTCCAAAATTAATTAGTGAAGATATCGGGTTCATTGTCTTCGATGCAGTTTTTTATGTGGGAGAGACAAAGCTAACAAGCTCTCACTATCCAATGATTGCAAGTACTTATGATTGGAACTCTAGTAGACATCCGTAACTACTAGAAGATACATTAAGCTAAAAATACTCAACCATAGCCTTAAGTTAATGATCCTCTTACTCTCATACGTGTAACTAACCGGTTTGAGTCCTTAGGTTTCTGTCACTCCGGCAGAACTACGCCCCTTCCTTTCCACATACTACTAACCCTATGGTGTTGATCCAAGCGCGCACAAATATAATGGACACCAAAGGACAGTACCATATCAACATACAACTCTAAAGAACCAAATACATTCAACCAAGCAATCAAAAAACAAATAAACTACACAAACATGACATAGATCATAGGATAAATATTATAGCATCAAACGCCATGTTTACATAGGATGGTACAGAGGTTTGTGGGAGGATGAACCACTGAATACAAAGAGAAGATGATGATGGATGTGTTGGTGAAGGCGGCATCATGGCGGAGAGGATGGCGAAGGGGCAGCACGTGAGGTGCAGGGCGGCGCCGGCGGCCGTCGACGGCGCAGGGGGCTCCTCCTGCGCCGGCCGGCCATCATGGGGGAGCGCCGCCCTTAGCCCCCTTCCTCCATGGATTCTTGGTGCTGTAGATGAGCCCTCCCCCATGGAGATGAGACCACGAGGGAGGCAAAATTCGTGACTTTTGGTGGCTGCCCAGAATTAGGGTTTTCCTCTCCTTATATGTGATGGGACAATGCTCCCCGGCCCTCCGATGGATGGCCCCTTGATCCAAACGCTCTTGGGCACCTCTAGAACCTTCCTAGTCACCCCTCACAGCCCCAAAGTCGTGGCTTGGCCGAATCCATCAAATATGGTAAGAGTTAGACTCAATCCCGTCACCGATTCCCGTAATCCCGTAATTAGATATATATCCTCCAGTAAAATGGGTCCACAGGTCGCATACAAACTCGGATTGGGCTGTTCTTGGGCTAAAATGAAACGTATGGAAATGACCAACAATTTTGTACGAAATTTGATCTTCAGTTGACGTTGTCTTTGGGGTAAAACTGATGATCTCTAAAAACTGCTGGTGGACAGATTTCAGGAAAGTCAGAGTCCTTTTCCAACAAGTCTCCTTTTGTGTTTTCTTGTTAATTCCTACACATCAAAGAGTAAAACAAGAACATTGTGCAATCTTTCAAATTTTAATAGATTAGTCCAAATAAATCATAAACTTTATATAAAAACAAGTGTCAAAAGCATAAAATTAGCATGAAACAATCAAAAATTATAGATACGTTATGGACGTATCAACATTCCTAAGCTTAATTCCTGCTCATCCTCGAGTAGGTAAATGATAATAAAGTTTTTTTTATTGTAAATGGTATGATCAGGTCCTTAACAATTGCATGATGTATGGATAGTAAAACTTAGCAATCATGTTATCTAATGAAAAGTATCGATGAACTAAGAGCTCATAACATGAAATTTATAAACATCAACAAGATTGTAATGATCATAATAAAGCATGGTAGAGTGGTATCTCGCTTGCCCTTAATTGTGGAGCAAAACATAAATGCCAGGGCACCTCTGAAGTTCAAGGGAAGACTAGAAGTAAAGATATCAAAGATACAAGCATCAAAGTTATACCACAATCAACCATGCTTTGGGACAAACACATCACACTAAGAATGACAATTATGCTCTCAAGAAGGTGCTCAAAGAATATGGTGGATACTCAACATAAAAGTAAAAGAAAGGCCCTTCGCGGAGGGAAGCAGGGATCACTCCTCTGATAGAGCTTTTATTTTATTAAACAGAGATATTAAAAGTTTGACACTCCTCCCATCCATCTTACACGAACCATGGCTAACCGAATCCTCGGGGTGTCTGCCAACAATCACATACCATGGAGGAGTGTCTATATTTTAAGAGAGGTGTATGCTAGTGTCAACGAATGGTAAACAGAAAATACAGTATGTCACAAGCCAACTAGATTTCACAAGAGCGGATCCCATACGAAGGACACATCTGGGTAGAAGGTCATCCCTTTTTCTCCTTTGTTTACACAATTATGCGTTGACTGATAAATCAGGGGAAAAAATAGTGAAGAGAATTTGTTTGCATTGATTTGGGGCTGGGCACCCCGCTGCCAGCTCTTCTATCAATTGGATAAGGAGATGAAGCCACTAGTCCAGGGTGTGAAATCCAGTCAACAAGTGAGATAAAGATTCACTATTTACGTCCTCATGAGCAAAAACAAGAACACAAAACAGGAGTAATTTTGAAAGTTTTAAAGGTAGCCCATGAGCAATTTACTTAAGAGTGGCAGTTAAATACCACATGGGAGTTTATAGTGGACTCTGTGGAATAACTTGGTTTTCAGCGATTTGGAGGCACGAATAGAGCTCATACTCAATGCAAGTGAAGGTTAGAAATAGACTGGGAAGCGACAATCAAGAGAGCAATAATTACCATAATCATGTTTGCGACAAAGTAAAATTAACTGAGTCATAAAATTGATACTAGAACTCTGAGGCAAAATAAATCATCGAGGCTTATTGACTTTTTGTTTTGAGTCTTAGCATGCGTGAGCATGTGCCAAGTCGATTCAAATGAAACAGACATAGAAGGATACCACAATGCCATACCCTACTATGAATAGGACAATGCATATTAAGATCAAAATCACATAATATACACTATTAGCAAGTTGAAACTAACCATAAGAAAACATAAAATACTAAACAATATCATTTGCACAACATTTTTAAGTTTACTAAACTTTGAACCACCTCTGTAAATAGGAGATACATAAAAGATATGATGATCAGTGTATTAATATAACTGGTGTTTGATGCTAAGACAAATAAATAGTAAGATACAGACGCTCCAAGTTTATTCAAGTTTATATGTTGCTTGAAAAACAAAGTTTAAAGGTTTGCAAACCGAGGGGTTGTTGATGAAGAGGGATGCGGAGACATCCCCAAGCTTATGACTTTGGCCATTCTTCAATATTTCTCTGTTTGGTGTTCCTTCATTCTCTGTGAAAAAACTTCAACACGAAAACTTTCCCCTTCTTTTTTGCGGTTAGACATTAGTGCAATAGATAATATTTCCAAATTGTTGCTATTAAAACAAATCAAATTATGTTTTAGAGTTACAGAAAGGTTGCTTAAGTGGCCAACTTCTAAATAAAAGGTAAGACACAAAAGGACTCAAATGAAAACGTAAAAGAGGCCACTCTTGCAACAAAAGTCAGAATCTGTTCAGAAAAACAATAGCTGGAAAACGTAATTTTTAGGTGCATTTAAAAATGTCAGAAAGTGTTGCCAGTTTTTTTGCATGCAGAGGATTAGGTGATGCATAATCTGTAAAACTTTCGTGACTTTTCGAGTTTCCGGTAAAATATGAAAAATCGTGCAGTGGGCAGTAGATGTTGAAAACAGAAAAGTCATTTTTTTACATATGTATCTACTAAGACAAATGGGTAAAACTTGGTACTTTATTTTTGATAAACTAAGAGACCAGATGCTAAACAAGGTCTAAACATTCTAGATACATCAAGGGAAACAAAACAAAACTGAAAGCAAAAATAAATGACGCTCCAAGAATAACACATAATATATGAAGCAATAAAAATATAGTGTATTGAAAGAGGACCTGATATTTTTGTTGACGAAGAAGGTGATGCCATGGACATCCCCAAGCTTTGACGCTTGTACTTCTTGGATATATCCTGGGGTGACATGGGCATCCCCAAGCTTGATCTTTTTTCCATTCTTCATCTTCTCGTATCATTCTTCTCTCCATACACTTGAAAACTCACTCCATACAAAACTTCACACAGTCTTCATTAGCAACGTTAGTGTAACCAAAATAGTAAATACACTTTGGTTCAGTTTCAACACAATTCTAACACCCAAATAAACATTAGCTACTGTCACAACTTCTTTTAAAGCTCTGTGAAAAAACTTCAACACAAAAACTTTCCCCTTCTTTTTTGCGGTTAGACATTAGTGCAGTAGATAATATTTCCAAAGTGTCAAAATAGAACAGCATGTAAAGATCAATTTTTTTAGAAAATCTTATGTTCATCAAATCTAAAAGTGCAAAAGTAATGAAAGTTTTATTACAACCTGGGGCATATGCACAAAAAGTTTCAGCTCAATTCGATGTTCTGGCTAAGAGAAATAATTTTTTTGGTGGCAGCACAGAATCTGTTTTAGGACAGCAACTACCCCAAATCTTACTTCCTCCCTATTAGAGTCTGTTATTGGCACAAAACAAAATAAAAAGGATAATAAGAGGTTTCTACAGAGGTAACAACTTCCAAGACTCAAATAAAACAAAATAAACTGAAAGAAAACAACACGAAAACGGAATAAAACATGGGTTAACTCCCAAGAAGTGATTTTCTTTAACGTCTTTTAGCTAGGCATGGAAAAAGAGGGATGCCTTGGGCATTCCCAAGCTTTGATGATTGAATATTATTGAAAATTTAATTTAGGTGCACTCGGGAGTTCCCAAGAGTGAGCTTTTTCTCTTCTCATTTATCTCGTATCACCATCTCTATTGGATCTTAAATACTACATTCACATAAAACTTGACAAAAAACTCATTAGTAGGGTTAGTACTCATTAGATAAAATCCAATCATGTTAAAGTTTTGATAAGTTTAAATTAAGATTACCTACTGTATACTAACCAATTTATAACATTTATCGATCAAATAAAGATTATAAACATTGAGTATAAGCACAATACAAAATAAGCATGACAATATGCCAAAACTGAACAGTCTACAAAGATCGAATTATTAGACCTATCTACGTACCTCAAATAAGAAAAGTACTTCTAAGGAAAGAAATATAATAATCATTACTTTGCACTCAAGAAATTTCAGATCAATATCACTTTCTAGTGATTTTTAAAATTTTCTACGGTGGAGCCCAAAAATCTGTTTCTACACAGCAAAGTGGTAAACTTGCACCATAAACAAACTAGAATTTATCTATACACTTTATTTTTATGGTACAAAGGAATATGTACAATATATACACAATATATACAAGTTTTTAAATGAAAATCTTCGATGCAAAGAATTGTTTTGGTTTCATAGGCATGAAAACAAGTGTTCAAGGTCGACCTCCACTTAACCATTACTCATCTTTCCAATCAATTTCCTTTTTGAAAACATTTTTAGATACTAGGTACAACTATTTTTTTTGTAATTCGTGTTCCTTATCCATAACTAAAGATAGCAAACAACTTAAAACTGAAAAATAAAAATACTTATAACTGGAATCAAAATTACTTAGAGACAAAGCAAACAAGTGCACACAAGAACATTCATCCCACGATATTGCTCCCCGGCAAAGGCGCCAGAAAAGGTCTTGATATCCCACAAGTATAGGGGATCATGTGTAGCCTTTTTTGATAAGTAAGAGTGTCGAACCCAACGAGAAGCTAAAGGTAGGATAAATATTCTCTCAAGTTCAATCAACCACTGATACAACTCTACACACACTAAACGTTTGCATTATCTAGGAAATAAAACTAGAGCAATAATACGGGTATGAGAGATAACTTTGCAAGATAATAAATACAAGAAAGTAAATGTTAGTGCTTCAGAAATAAAATATACTAAGTAACCATAAACTAACAGTACCATGAGTGTGGAAAAGTGATCGTATTTGTGGTGGCTTTGTCCAAGATTAATTAGTGAAGATATCAGGTTCATTGTCTTTGATGCAGTTTTCTATGTGGGAGAGGCAAAGCTAACAAGCTCTCACTATCCAATTATTGCAAGTACTTATGATTGGAACTCTAGCAAATATCAGTAACTACTAGAAGATACATTAAGGTAAAAATAACCAACCATAGCCTTAAGTTAATAGTCCTCTTACTCTCATACGTGCAACTAACCGGTTTGAGTCCTTAGGTTTCTGTCACTCCGGCAAAACTACGCCCCTTCCTTTGCACATACTACTAACCCTATGGTGTTGATCCAAGCGCGCACAAATATAATGGACACCAAAGGACAGTACCATATCAACATACAACTCTAAAGAACCAAATACATTCAACCAAGCAATCAAAAGACAAATAAACTACACAAACATGACATATATCATAGTATAAATATTATAGCATCAAACACCATTTTACATAGGACGGTATAGAGGTTTGTGGGAGGATGAACCACTGAATAAAAGGAGGAGATGATGATGGAGGTGTTGGTGAAGGCGGCATCATGGCGGAGAGGATGGAGAAGGGGCAGCACATGAGGTGCAGGGCGGCGCAGGGGGCTCCTCCTGCGCCGACCGACCATCATGGGGGAGCTCCGCCCTTAGCCCCCTTCCTCCATGGATTTTTGGTGCTGTAGATGAGCCCTTCCCCATGGAGATGAGACCATGGGGAGGCAAAATTCGTGGCTTTTGGTGGCTGCCGCAGAATTAGGGTTTTTCTCTCCTTATATGTGATGGGACAATGCTCCCTGGCCCTCCGATGGATGACCCCTTGATCCAAAGGCTCTTGGGAACCTCTAGAAACTTCCTAGGCACCCCTCACAGCCCCAAAGTCGTGGCTTGGCCGAATCCATCAAATATGGTAAGAGTTAGACTCAATCCCGTCACCGATTCTCGTAATCCCGTAATCAGATATATATCCTCCAGTAAAATGGGTCCACATGTCGCATACAAACTCGGATTGGGATGTTCTTGGGCTTAAATGAAAGGTATGGAAATAACCAACAATTTTGTAGACAATTTGATCTTCATTTGACGTTATCTTTGGGGGTAAAACCGATGATCTCTAAAAACTGTTGGTGGACAGATTTCAGGAAAGTCAGAGTCCTTTGCCAACAAGTCTCCTTTTGTGTTTTCTTATTAATTCCTACACATCAAAGAGTAAAACAAGAACATTGTGCACTCTTGCAACTATTAATACGTTAGTCCAAATAAATCGTAAACTTTATATAAAAACAAGTGTCAAAAGCATAAAATTAGCATGAAACAATCAAAAATTATAGGTACATTATGGACGTATCAACATCCCCAAGCTTAATTCCTGCTCGTCCTCGAGTAGGTAAATGATAATAAAGTTTTTTTTATTGTAAATGCTATGATCAGGTCCTTAACAATTGCATGATGTATGGATAGTAAAACTTAGCAATCATGTTACCTAATGAAAAGTATCAATGAACTAAGAGTTCATAACATGAAATTTATAAGCATCAACAAGATTGTAATGATCATAATAAAGCATGGTAGAGTGGTATTTCGCTTGCCCTTAATTGTGGAGCAAAACATAAATGCCAGGGCACCTCTGAAGTTCGAGGGAAGACTAGAAGTAAAGATATCAAAGATACAAGCATCAAAGTTATACCACAATCAACCGTGCTTTGGGACAAACACATCACACTAAGAATGACAATTATGATCTCAAGAAGGTGCTCAAAGAATATGGTGCAGACTCAACATAAAAGTAAAAGAAAGGCCCTTCACGGAGGGAAGCAGGGATCACTCATGTGCTAGAGCTTTTATTTTATTAAACAGATGTATTAAAAGTTTGACACTCCTCCCATCCATCTTACACAAACCATGGCTAACCGAATCCTCGGGTGTGTGCCAACAATCACATACCATGGAGGAGTGTCTATATTTTAAGAGAGGTGTATGCTAGTGTCAACGAATGGTAAGCAGAAAATACAGTACGTCACAAGCCAACTAGATTTCACTAGAGCGGCTCCCATATGAAGAACGCATCTGGGTAGAAGGTCATCCCTCTTTCTCTTTTGTTTACACAATTATGCTTTGACTGATAAGTCAGGGGCAAAAATAGTGAAGAGAATTTGTTTGCATTAATTTGGGGCTGGCACCCCGCTGCCAGCTCTTCTATCAATTGGATAAGCAGATGAAGCCACTAGTCCAGGGTGTGAAATCCAATCAACAAGTGAGATAAATATTCTCTATTTACGTCCTCATGAGAAAAAACAAGAACACAAAATAGGAGTAATTTTGAAAGTTTTAAAGGTAGCACATGAGCAATTTACTTTAGAGTGGTAGTGAAATACTACATGGGAGTTTATAGTGGACTCTGTGGAATAACTTGGTTTTCAGGGATTTGGCGGCACGAGTCGAGCTCATACTCAGTGCAAGTGAAGGTTAGCAATAGACTGGGAAGCGGCAATCAAGAGAGCAATAATTACCATAACCATGTTTGCGACAAAGTAAAATTAACTGAGGCATAAAATTGATACTAGAACTCTGAGGCAAAATAAATCATCGAGGCTTATTGACTTTTTGTTTTCAGTCTTAGCATGCGTGAGCATGTGCCAAGTCGATTCAAATGAAACAGACAGAGGAGGATACCACAATGACATACCCTACTATGAATAGGAAAATTCATATTAAGATCAAAATGACATAATGTACACTATTAGCAAGTTGAAACTAACCATAAGAAAATATAAACGACTAAACAATATCATTTGCACAACATTTTTAAGTTTACTAAACTTTGAACCACCTCTCTAAACAGGAGATAAATAAAAGATATGATGATCAATTTATTAATATAACTGGTGTTAGATGCTAAGACAAATAAATAGTAAGATACGTACGCTCCAAGTTTATTCAAGTTTATGTGTTGCTCGAAAAACATAGTTTAAAAGTTTGCAAACCGAGGGGTTGTTGATGAAGAGGGATGCGGAGACATCCCCAAGCTTATGACTTTGGCCATTCTTCATTAGTTATCTGTTTGGTGTTCCTTCATTCTCCGTGAAAAAACTTCAACACAAAAACTTTTCCCTTCGTTTTTGCTGTTAGACAATTGTGCAATAGATAATATTTCCAAAGTGTTGCTATTAAAAAAAATTGTTTTAGAGTTACAGAAAGGTTTCTTGAGTGGAAAACTTCTAAATAAAAGGTAAGACCCAAAATGGCTCAAATGAAAACCTAAAAGAGGCCACTCTTGCAACAAAAGTCGAATCTGTTCAGAAAAACAACAGCTGGAAAACGTAATTTTTAGGTGCACTTAAAAATGTCAGAAATTGTTGCCAGTTTTTGTGCATGCAGAGGATTAGGTGATACATAATCTATAAAACTTCGTGACTTTTCGAGTTTCGGTAAAATATGAAAAATCGTGCAGTGGGCAGTAGATGCTAAAAACAGAAAAGCCATTCTTTTTACATATGTATCAACTAAGCCAAATGGGTAAAACTTGGTACTTTATTTGTGATAAACTAAGAGACCAGAGGATAAACAAGGTCTAAACATTCTAGCTACATCAAGGGAAACAAAACAAAACTGAAAGCAAAAAATAAATGACGCTCCAAGAATAACACATAATATATGAAGCAATAAAAATATAGTGTCTTGAAAGAGGACCTGATATTTTTGTTGATGAAGAAGGTGATGCCATGGACATCCCCAAGCTTTGACGCTTGTACTTCTTGGATATATACTGGGGTTACATGGGCATCCCCAAGCTTGAGCTTTTGTCCATTCTTCATCTTCTCGTGTCATTCTTCTCTCCCTGCACTTGAAAACCCACTTCATACAAAACTTCACACAATCTTCATTAGCAACGTTAGTGTAACCAAAATAGTAAATACACTTTGGGTCAGTTTCAATACAATTATAATACCCATTAAAACATTAGCTACTGTCACAACTTATTTTAAAGCTCTTCCCCTCAAAAGAACACCAAAAGAAAAAGATTAAGAGGCAAATGCAAATATTGGCAGAAATCTGTCAAAACAGAACAACAGGTAAATATAGATTTTTTTCGAAAATCTTATGTTCATCAAATAAAAAAGTGAAAAAGTAATGAAAGTTGTATCACAACCTGGGGCATATGTACAAAAAGTTTCAGCTCAATTCGATGTCCTTTCTGAGAGAAATACTTTTTTTGGTGGCAGCACAGAATCTGTTTTAGGACAGCAACTTCCCCAAATCTTACTTCCATCCTATTAGAGTCTATTCTTGTCACAAAAACAAAATAAAAGGATAATAAGAGGTTTATACAGAGGTAACAACTTCCAAGACTCAAAGATAACAAAATAAACTGAAAGAAAACAACACGAAAACGGAATAAAACATGGGTTATCTCCGAAGAAGTGCTTTTCTTTAACGTCTTTTAGCTAGGCATGGAAAAAGGAGGGATTCCTTGGGCATCCCCAAGCTTTGATGATTGAATATTCTTGAATATTTAATTTAGGTGCACTCGGGAGTTCCCAAGATTAAGCTTTTTCTCTTCTCATTTATCTCGTATCACCATCTCTATTTGATCTTAAATACTACATTCACATAAAACTTGACAAAAACTCATTAGTAGGATACAAAATAAGCATTTATCTCGTATTACCTACTATATACTAACCAATTTATAACATTTATTGATCAAATAAAGATTATAAACATTGAGTATAAGCACAATACAAAATAAGCATGACAATATGCCAAAACAGAACAGTCTGTAAAGATCGAATTATTAGACCTATCTATGCACCTCAAACCATAAAAGTAATTCTAATGAAATAAATATAATAATCATTACTTTCAACTCAAGAAATTTCAGACCAATATCACTTTCTAGTGAGTTTTAAAATTTTCTACGGTGGAGCCCAAAAATCTGTTTCTACGCAGCAAAGTGGCAAACTTGCACCATAAACAAACTAGAAGTTATCTATACATTTTATTTTTATGGTACAAAGGAATATGTACAATATATACACAATATATACAAGTTTTTAAATGAAAAAGTTCGATGGAAAGAATTGTTTTGGTTTCATAGGCATGAAAACAAGTGTTCAAGGTCGACCCCCACTTAACCATTACTCATCTTTCCAACCACTTTCCTTTTTGAAAACATTTTTAGATACTAAGTACAACTATTTTTTTTGTAATTCGTGTTCCCTATCCATAACTAAAGATACCAAACAACTTAAAACTTAAAAATAAAACTACTTATAACTGAAAGCAAAATTACTTAGAGACAAAGCAAACAAGTGCACACAAGAACATTCATCCCACGATATTGCTCCCTGGCAACGGCGCCAGAAAAGGTCTTGATATCCCACAAGTATAGGGGATCATGTGTAGCCTTTTTGATAAGTAAGAGTGTCGAACCCAACGAGGAGCTAAAGGTAGGATAAATATTCTCTCAAGTTCAATCAACCACTTATACAACTCTACACACACTAAACGTTTGCATTATCTAGGAAATAAAAGTAGAGCAATAATACATGTACGAGAGATAGCTTTGCAAGATAATAAACCATAAACTAATAGTACCATGAGTGTGGAAAAGTGGTCGTAATTGTGGTGGCTTTGTCCAAGATTAATTAGTGAAGATATCGGATTCATTGTCTTCGATGCAGTTTTCTATGTGAGAGAGGCAAAGCTAACAAGCTCTCACTATCCAATGATTCAAAGTACTTATGATTGGAACTCTAGAAAACATCCGTAACTACTAGAAGATACATTAAGGTAAAAATACCCAACCATAGCCTTAAGTTAATGGTCCTCTTACTCCCATACGTGCAACTAACCAGTTTGAGTCCTTAGGTTTATGTCACTCCGGCAGAACTACGCCCCTTCCTTTGCACATACTACTAACCCTATGTTGTTGATCCGAACGCGCACAAATAAAATGGACACCAGGACAATACCATATCAACATACAACTCTAAAGGACCAAAGATATTCAACCAAGCAATCAAAAGACAAATAAACTACACAAACATGGCATAGATCATAGGATAAATATTATAGCATCAAACACCATGTTTACATAGGACGGTACAGAGGTTTGTGGGGGGATGAACCACTGAATACAATGAGGAGATGATGATGGAGGTGTTGGTGAAGGAGGCATCATGGCGGAGAGGATGGAGAAGGGGCAACACGTGAGGTGCAGGGTGGCGCCGGCCGGCCATCATGGGGGAGCGCCGCCCCTTAGCCCCCTTGCTGCATGGATTCTTGGTGATGTAGATGAGACCTCCCCCATAGAGATGAGACCATGGGGGAGGCAAAATTCGTGGCTTTTGGTGGCTGCCCCAGAATTAGGGTTTTCCTCTTCTTATATGTGATGGGACAATGCTCCCCGGCCCTCCGATGGATGGCCCCTTGATCCAAAGGCTCCTGGGCACCTCTAGAACCTTCCTAGGCAACCTTCACAGCCCCAAAGTTGTGGCTTGGCCGAATCCATCAAATATGGTAAGAGTTGGACTCAATCCCGTCAGCGATTCCCATAATCCCGTAATCAGATATATATATATATATCCTCTAGTAAAATGGGTCCACAGGTCGCATACGAATTCGGATTGGGATGTTCTTGGGCTTAAATGAAAGGTATGGAAATGGCCAACAACTTTGTAGACAATTTGATCTTCATTTGACGTTGTATTTGGGGGTAAAACTGATGATCTCTAAAAACTGTTGGTGGACAGATTTCAGGAAAGTCAGAGTCCTTTTCCAACAAGTCTCCTTTTGTGTTTTCTTGTTAATTCCTACACATCAAAGAGTAAAACAAGAACATTGTGCACTCTTGCAACTATTAATATGTTAGTCCAAATAAATCATAAACTTTATATAAAAACAAGTGTCAAAATCATAAAATTAGCATGAAACAATCAAAAATTATAGATACGTTATGGACGTATCACTCACCGACTTTGAAATGTCCCTTATTGTCAATCTTCCACTTCACCCCATCTTCATCATCATTTAAATGGACTGTATCCACTATATGATTCATGTCTTCAAACTGAGACAATAACTCTTCCCGAAGAGTTCTTCTAAACCTCAGCATCCTCCAACCTCCATTCTTAACAGAGCTAATTGGTGATGTTTTTGTCAAGACGTTAAAAGGTCCGGGGAACTGCATTTTAAGTGGTGAATTATTCACCTAGAAATCCAACCAGAAGAGGGGTTTCTCTCCATTGTTAGTAACTCTCTGAGCATACTGTTGAAACAGGGAATTAGCTTTCATCATACTTTGCCAAAAGTGTGAACTTCTAGGACCAAGTGTGGCCTAGGCCAGCACCTTGTTTGCCAGGTATTTATTGGTCGGAAGTTCTTGCCAGGTCCCCTTAGAATTTTCCAACTTCCATATCCACTTACAGAGCATACTAATATTCATTGTTTCCAGGTCTAGCACCCCCAGGCCACCACAGTATTTAGGGTTGCATACTGTATTCCAGTCTACCAAGTGATATTTATTTTTGTTTTCTATTTCTTGTCGGGTCAGCCTTTTCCTGTATATTTCCCACTTCCTTATTGTCCCTTTAGGAGCTTCCAAAAAGTAGAGCATATATAGGGGGAGACTAGTAAGGTAGGCATTGACCAGAGTGACTCTATCTCCATAGGAGAGGAGGTTCTCTTTCTAGCCAGCCAGTTTACTTGCAAACTTGTCATCTATGGGATCCCATTGAGAAATTGCTAGTCTTTTTTTTCGTCAATTGGCATCCCAAGATATTTTATGGGGAGTTTGGTTGTCAAGCAGGTAAAAAATTTACTGTATTGACTCTCTCTCTCTCTCTCTCTCTCTATTGCACATCCCAAGCAAAACAACTTCACTCTTGTGAAAGTTTATCTTCAGCCCAGAGAGCTGTTCAAAAAGGCAGAGAATAAATTTGATGTTCCTGGCATTTTCCAAATTGTCTTCAAGCAAAATAATTGTATCATCTGCATATTGCAGGATGGAAATCCCCCATCTACTAGGTGAGGTACCAATCCTGAGATTATGTCATGTTCTTTTGCCTTGTTAATCATCATAGCTAGCCCATCCCCAACTATGTCAAAGAGAAGAGGAGCAATGGGGTCTCCCTGTGTTACTCATGAATAGGTAGGGAAGTAGGGCAGAACGAGCAAGATATTAGGGCTGACTTTAAGAACTTTACACGCTCAACTTTGAAAAAACAACGTATTCGACTAGATTTCCACCCGCTTCAAGATTATTAAAAGATGCATTTCTACTCATAAATATCAAAGAATTGACCATAAACAGAGAAAACATAGGCTCTACAAAAATCCTAGGTCCATCCTCCTAGCTTCTTTTGAGTTCAAGGCATGCCAAGAAGGAAGGATCCCGATAGGTCGGGCCTCTAGATAAAATAAAAACTCTCATGCGTTCTTGTCGCCCCTCTTGGTGACGGAGCGCCGCCACCCCTCTCCCCCGTCATCATCCCTCTTCTCTCCGGGAAAACCCTAGAACCAGTGCATCGGACCAGGCAACATCATTGGCTTTCCTTCGCTTGGTACTAGATGATTCGGTGTTAGGACCATGGTGGTACTTCTTTGGAGGGCACAACGGTTGCGGGTCACCTTTGCTTAGTCAATCCGCCTATGTCTCCATTTTTTTCTTTTCTTCTTTTTGGCGTGTGTCTGCTGATGACTCGACATTTTTTTTGAGACTCTTAGTATTGGTTTTATCGGATAATTTCTATATTAATAGAGCGGGACGAATACCTGTTTCGGAGGAACTTCCTAGCTTCCAGCGAACCTGCATAGCCATATGGTTGAGACAAGTGTCGGATGTATGCCCAAAAGTCAATAATATTTATACATCTGTTTCATAATTATGATTCATGTTACTATGCTATAACTGACATGGTTCCTGAATATGAGATTCAGAGAAAAACTCACGCTCACGTGTAGTAACACGAACACGGAAACAAACCCTAGTCTTGCCTTTTACGACTAATTCATTGAATGTTTGGTGACTATGTTTTCCTAGTCATGGACATTGTTTATGTCAAAATCAATGAATATAAAATTGTTGGAAGGGAACAATATGGTTGGGTATTCCCTAAGTAGATTGATATGCTAGGAGATTCCACTAAGACATCTTTGTACTTAGAATCATATCACAACACGATTGTATTACACTTCATCCTTTGACCATGAGGTTATCAGGATAATATATTATGGAGGTTTTACTTTGGTGCTATCAAGAGTCATATCATAATATGGATGAACATTAAGGTAGCTACTGGGTAATTCTAAAGGAGTATATTCCCTCAATATTCTGAGATGGGAATTACCCCTCCGTAAAAAGAGAGATACATATCTGGGCCCACTCGGTATTCTTGATATCCATAAGTTCTACAGACAATGCATTATAATGATACATCATGTGGGATATCATAATACAGTAACGAGAAATAGGAAAATTACCGGATAACGAGACGGTACAAAGGTATTAATGAACCAGAGATTGTTTCACAGGCAATACCAGAATTAATAGTCTCGGGTAAGTTCGGTATCGTGAGTAATGGGAGATTTGTATAATAACCAATATGTTCAGCAGATTATTCATTTAGTATGTGAGAGTAAATATGGGTGTCTACCGCCCCGCTATTGATTATTAAAAAAGGAAAGAGTTTCCAGTTTCATGTCCACACACTATCGAACCTATAGGGGAAACATACTTAAGTTTGGGCTTATTTTTGTGTATATCGATAGGTCTGGATCAACTAGGAGTATCACCAGAATAGTGTTTATACATGATAAATATATTTATATATCGAAGAGAATGTACAACAAGGGAATTGGATGTCCCAGAGTAATAGAATCAGTTTCTATTATTACCGGAATTTATTACGGAGTTGTTATGAAGGAGAAATTGAGACTGCACACTTTACGGAGCAACAAGGCCGGGCTCATGAAACCAGCCTAGGCCGGGCTCTCTGCCACAAGGACATGTTGTCTGGCTGGCCAGCCTAGGCTGGATTGTCTGGCAGCCCAGTGGTCAGGTTCCTCTACATTCCAGCCGGCCTCCAAGTCGGCCTAGCCGGGATCAAGGACGGGTTTCCTGCAAAGTCAAATATGCTCTTATAACGGCCATACTTTTTCCCACTGTTGAGGGGGTGACCTCAAAAATCCCCATGGTGAGGGACCCGGTGTTTCGTAAGAGAGAAAAAAGCGGTGGTGGACTACTCGACTTGACAGGTTACTGCCCATCGGAGTTTATTTCGATGGGGGTGAAAGGTATCGATTATAGGGGGTGTTGTTTACAGATTGAATATGGCGCAGCTCTGAGTCTAGGGTTGTTCGTCTGTTCGTGACCCCCTCCCGCGCTTTATATTGATAGTCGGGTCCTGGGCTATACATGAATAGTAATCGTTCCCGAGTCGGTCGCTACTCTTTCCTAACCTTGTTGTCCAAGTATTTACTTGTTCTGCTTCCGCGTGGGCTTCTGTTGTGGGCCTTCGTGGAGTCACTCGAGGGCCCCATCAAGGCAACCCTTAATGGGCCACACCAGGTAAGCCAAAAGTGGAGGGTCTTTTTGGTACCCCCATATCAGTAGCCCCCGAGTGCCTGATGGACTCGAAGACTCGATCTAGGGACTCAAACCCACAAGAAAAATTATCTCGAATGTTTTTCCTGTAAATAGTTTCTTTGTGAGGATATGACAAGATGGGTTCGATCTACTTGACTGGTCAAGGTCAATTAATCTCACCCGAGAGAATACACCATCATCCTACTCAGGGTTCGAGTCCTCAGGCTCGATCCTGGAAAAACCTGGGGTAATTCGACTCGTGCTGTTGAAGTCTCACCGAGTCGAATTCCAGTTGTCAGTAATTTTACCCAACGCGTCCATGGATATTTTCATAACGCCTGTTGGCATGGAAAAAAATACCAGGTAGTGCAATAGCGGTGCATATCTCACGCCGTTGGAACTGATCTGCAGGTCTTATCTTTGTACTTATGAGTACGGTATCCATAATTCTTAACGCAGTTGTGCGCTCTGGGAGAACAGAGTGCGTTGATCATAATCTATTCGAGTCGGTTTCTTCGATTGAAAAAGGAGATATTCTCAACTTATGCACTTTCTCGAATAAAACCTTTCTTGCGAGAAGCCTTTGCAGGACTCAGGCAAATTTTTCGATCACTCGAATACCATTCTCATTCGGGTATTATTCGTCAGCAGTGACATAATACCTTGTTTTACTGACAAGGGACTAGACATTTCCTTGACGTGAGCTTATCCTGTCAGAAAGTAGCTTACGCGAGTGGAGTTTGACCACTTTTTGACCATTCAGCACGCGGTAATCTAGGAATTGTCAGTAAATGCCTAGATTCTCGCGCATAGTTGGCGACGTGGAGGCGAAGCGGTTAGTTTTCTTTGCCACATGTAGAGCTGATCCGGACCTGTAGCGAATTAATGGTTGGGATGGATTCACCCTGCTATAATTACCGCTGGGGGAGAAGGGTAAATTTTCCCCTTCTTCCTCCTCGCGCCTACATCTACCTTTTTCTTCCCGCATCAGAGCCATTACTGCACTCCCCCGAGGTTCATTAGCCTCACACCATGGTGAACACCCCAAAGAACGGCGGCTCATCGGCAGCTGGCGGCTCGGAGAGTCAACGACGGAGGGGTGGAAAGTGGGTCAAATCCGTTGGCACCGCGAAGGTCGTCACCAGCGTTGATAGTGAGGGGCTGCTCCAGGCCGGCTCATGGAGGCGCACAGGTTCAGAGGTACACCCAACCCCGAAGGCCAACAAGCGGGTGGCCTTCGTAGACCACGTACTTAGGGGAGTATCTTTTCCCCTTCACCCTTTTCTCCTCGCACACATGGCGGTGCAAAACATAGCGTGCTTCGTAGTGTTGTGCAAGTGTTACCTCGGGGTGGCACCGCACTAGGCGCTCTTCAAGTACTTCTTCAATGTCAAGGTCCAGCCGAGCAATAACGACCCGCACGAGGTTGGCGGCTGCAACATCCAAATTAACCCGAACATGGGTTATTTCAAGATGGGTTTTGTCGACTCCATCACCGAGTGGCGGAGTCGATGGTCCTACGCTAAGGACTCGCCCAACACCAATGGTTCTCCTTTGGTGGATCTGGACAAGCCAGTAGTGCCCAGGAGCTCATGACAGAACCAACTGTTCGCAGAAGAAGTTGCGCAGACTGAAGATTTAGTATCTTAGGTTGCCACTCTGAAGGCACTGAAACTCATCTGGCTGCAATATTACTCCGGCATCGAGTGCAACTGTAACATCCCTGATTTTTGGAAAATGCAAAAATCACAAAAATTTGAAACTTTTTGTTTTCATATTATGCAAGTCACCAAAAACCAAATGAGATGCAAGAAACAAAAGAAAACAATATGTAATTGTAACAAAGAATCCAAATTGCCTTAATTCCATAAACCCTAAGACCTATTTCTAAAATAAAATATGTTTGCTCATGTGAATAAAATATTTCTTAGCAAACATCTTTACCAAACATGTTTTCAACTCAACTACTGTTTTGAAAATAATTATGATAATTAAAAACCAGAGAGTTACTATTTCTAATACTTTCTCCTTGTCTCCAAAAAATTGTGTCACTATTATTATTAAGCTCAAATGGTTAAAAGTTGGATATTTGTTTTCCAAGTATTATATCAATCAACAAAACAATAAGGTGTTATATATATTATTGACTTATGAAAACAAGTAAAATGCCTTGGAAAAACAATGTTTTAAATTGGCAAAACAACATCTTCATTAGAGAAAATCTCTCTGTTCTTACTCACCCTCAAATTAAAATTTATTAATAATTTATCTATTTTGATTATACTAATAAGATACCATGAGTGAATTTCTCATATTGAAAAACATTTTAAAAGGGCCTTGAAAACAATAATTTGAATCATAGAAATATTTTCTAAAAATCATTTAAATCATATTTCTAAAATTAACCCTCTTTTTCTATTAAGTAACTATTCATGTTTTCATCATATTTTAAATTATAAAAGATGAAAACACTTTGAATTGGTTTTGGAAAATAGTATTTGATAATTATAAAGCTACTGAAATTTTATTTGACAAATATTTTTATTTTATATTTTTTCTAAATTAAAAATCACATTAAGTCACTATTAGGTATTTATTAAATTCTCAAAATTCACATTTTGAAATGTGTTGAAAAGTTTACAATAATGATATGGTTTGAAAGATATTAAAATTTCAAGATTTTATAAATTTATTTGACCTTAATTGGATTATTAAAACAGAAGTTATTAAGATTTTAATAAAACAGGAAAAAAAATCATTTGATGACGTCAGCATGACGTCACATCGTCTTGAACCCTGGAAACGGAAACGCGTTCATTTCGGCCGAAACTTCCGCGATTGATTGCCGTCGATTAAAGGCGCAATAATCCCTGCCGTTTCATCCCCTTAAAAGAACCCGAGCTCCTCTCCAATACTCCTCTTGATTCCAAGCGAATGGTGTCCCCAGGATCCACAAATCCCTCGCCGGAGTTGCATCACCCGAAGCTCCAAGATCCGCCGGGTTGGTCATCCAATCGAGGTCCTTCAGACCTCTTTTCCCCTCAAACCTCCCTATGTGTTTCTGCCTCCTCCTCATAACCTTTCTCCCCGCGTGTAGGTGCACCTGAGAATGTGTTGGAGCTCGCCGGAGCAAAATGGAGGCCGCCACCTCGGACCTTCTCCGCGCCGCCGATAGAAGCCGCACCCGAGCACGCTGTTGCCTCCGTTGAACTCGCCGAGTCGAGTTGCGTCTCCCCGGGCCTTCTCCTAGCACGGAGACCCCCCATAGCGGCGTCGCCGTCCACGACCGCGCCTCCGGCCGCCGCATCGCCATATTCCGACGAAGTCCAGCGCCACCGGTGAGCTTTATCCCTCGTGTTTCTTTTCTAGCCGTTAGATTCAGATCCAAAGGTCCCTATTAGATGACTTACCGAAGAGGTATTAGCCAATAGGAACACGCCAAGTCAGCGCCTAGTTGTTAGTCCAGTCAGCGCTGCGTGGCATCCAGCCAGCATCGCAGTCAGCAAATCGAACCAATGAGAGCACGCCATGTGGCCAACCTTATCCACAGAATTTCTGTTTATTTTTCTGAATAAAATTTAATTGGCAGATTTGCAGAATAGTCCCTGTAAATTGCAACTATCATAACTTTTTAACCACTAGGAAAAATTTAGCAATCTTGGACTTTTTGAAAAGCCCTTGACATCTAGAAACTTTTGGAAGTGGCCAAATTCAAATTTGACAAACTTAAAATTGTTCAATTTCAAATATGCTTGTTTGATGAAATTTGGCATAATTCAAATTCTACAAATCCAAAAATTGTAAATAAAATATATATGGAAACCTTAGGTTGTGTACTTTCATACCCTCTGTCCCAAAATAATTTTTGAACAAAATAATTTTTGAACAAATTAAAATTGATTTTAAAATTAAGTTGTCTATTTGAGTATTTTGACATAGAATTATTTCTATAAATAATTAGAAAATGTTTTCTTAGGCAAAGTTGATCCTTTTGGTAGCCTTGAACCAGAGACATCATTTCCCAACCATTTTGGACACTTGGACCATGGCCATGATTATTTGACCAAAAACCCAACATAGTGATACATCCATTTTCACCATGTCTTAGAAATTGTTTTCAACTGTTATTCCTTGATGTTATGTCTATTTGGAGCCAAGCCAAGTCCTTAGAATGTGTCAATCACATATAGTACCAAGTAGTGAACTTTAGTTTTCTATCTTCTCCACTCCCCCATTCTTGCTTCAAGAATTCACCAAGTCAGCAAAATGGAGATCAAGACTCAAGCACGAGAATGAAACTTCAATATCAACTTGGTGGCAACATGAAGAGCTATGAGGAATATCATTGAAGAAATTGAAGGAAGGACATAGACTCCACAGCAACAAGAAGAAACTCAACGAAGTACAGGAGTATGAAGAAAATCAAGGAGAAGACATTTTCCTCTCTCTTCCTATCCCTTCCATTTCTTTCTTTTCAAATTGACTTAGTGGTATTTGTGCCCATCCCATACCCAAACCAATTAGTGAAGTGAAATCCCTAAAGAATTTATCAAGACCAAGTGAAGAATCCATCCAAGGAACAATACTACAATAGAAGCATGAAGATGATCTTCAAGAAGGCAATCACATGAGGTCTAGAAGCAATCCATACAAGTTGAAGAGTAACAAGTTATTTTTGTCCAACCATTGACCCAAATGGAAAACCCAAGACTTAGTAATATTTTCCCTTGGATGATGAAGTTAGTAGACCTACCCTAACCACAATGGAAAATACTAACATAGTCACTCAAATATTTTTGAAGGTGAATATGACCAACTGTTTGCATGTATTACTTTAGTTGAAGAAGTAATATGTTTATTCTTAGTGAACTCTTGGAACTTCCTCGACAAGTATGGTTATAATAAAGTTAGATCACATCAAGCTCAACCTAGTCCTTCCTAAGTAAACCATTGGAATTTCCTTAACAAGAATGAGACCACTAGAGAATGAATCTTTCAACTCAAACCTAGACCTTGTCCTAACCAACTTGGTTAAGCCCCTTTTGATATGTTAGTTGCTATGTATGTTTTCTACACTTGTATGTTTGTTTGTTAGGATGCTTGTTTATTTGGTTTTGTGTTGTCAATGAATAGATTGTACGGAGAGCAACGATCTTTTGTGAAGAGAGTGTGATATCTTCACCAACTTCAACAAGGCAAGTAACACACCATCAACTACCCATTATTTTCTATATGCATTAGTTGATTTTGAGTAGTATGCATGATAGGAAATTTTACTAAGTTATACTATGCTATGCTATTATCCTAGTAGTGTGTAGCCATCCCTTTTACCTTGTTATTTTGATAGCCTTAGAATTTATTAGGTGCTATGCAATGTTACAAATTGTTTTACTAGATGTTGAGGAAAAATCCTAAGTATATCTAATGAATGAACCACCTGGGTGGAAGTGGTAAGACTGGGTTATGTTGAGTGTTTCCTCAGGGCCCTTATCTAAGGGTTATTCCACTTGAGGTTGTCACTTGCGGATGGCCACCCAGGAACAAAGAGATTACTATGTCCTTCTAAGTTTAGTAGCTTCCCGTGCAGCCTTTTGACATATGGGCTCTGTCTTGATCAACTAAGTTGTGAGAGTTCAGCCCAGGCTTGACTAGCAGATGTAGCAAAATTATAGGTGGAACGGTCTTGCCGGTGGGTTTGGACTTCTTCTTCTGAAAGATCTCGTCTCAATTATCTCCTTTCCATGATGCACTCCGGGTGTATAGGATGTTTGGGCTAATTGAAGACAAAGGGTGAAAGTGCACAACCTCTGCAGAGTCAACAAACTAAGATCTTAGTCGTGTCCCCGGTTATGGACAATTATGAGCAGCTAGACAAGGATTGACGGAAGAATCTCATCATCAATTTCAGCAAGTAAAATTTGACCAAGTGAACAGTAGTTGTGGTGCTTGGATCTAAATCCAATGTTGCCACCCTTTTGAAAAGAAAAGCTTGTTTTACAAAAGTGATAGGAGAAAACTGGCTTTATGCAAAACTTAGCCAAAACTCCACTCAGCCAAATAAGTATGTAGTATTAGTCTTGCCATTTATATCCACCATAGTGTTACTTGCCAATACATTAAATTGTATTGACTCCCTTGTGGCTGCATATTCCATATTGCAGATATTTCTGAAGACGAGTGAGGATTTCGTTTAGGATCTCGAGACTATCGCCAACATGTTTTGCCTCTGGCACATGAAGAAGATGGGCTCAATGTTGTACTATGTTTTCCGCTGTATTTCTTTGTTTCCTACTAGTCTTCTAAGACCATGCAAGTTGTAATCCTATTTTGTAAAGACTGGATCATGCGATGTAATAGAATTTGATGCATTTGCATGATATTTCATTTTGTACTGTGGTGCTAGCAATTGATCCAGGGACTAGCACAATAACACATGTATTCCATCTTTATTAAAAGTTGGGATGCTACAAAATGGTATCAGAGCATTGTGTTGCATGTAGGATTCGAGACCCTAGGTTTGGATTAGAATAGGAAAATCCATAGGAATAAAATTTTACTATCTTACAACTACTCCTCAAAGAGATCTTTTATAACTTCATTTCTCCTCGTACTCCTTCCCATGATACATTTCTAATAATTACTCTTATCTGTAGATGGTCAGCATCATCCAATCACTCAAGAAAGGACCAATGATGACCATGACCCTGGAGTGTCACACTGAGTTCCCAAGAGCACTGAAGGATCTCATGTTAATCATGGGATTTGAAGGACCGGCAGTCTATTGGGGTTTTCCCTACATAGATGAGGAGGATGATTTCGAATATTGGTGGGTGCAGATTCACTATACAGAAACAAGGAGTACGACCACAAGATGGGAGGAGATTGCATGTTCACCAACAGGATAATGCATTTTTCATTCCTCGATTCAGCAAGAAGTGCTGCATGGAGTGCTATTAAAGAACTTATAGAGAGACTCAAGTGAAGACTTCACAACACTAAGAAGGGTCTCAAAGAAGCCGAAGAAGAGATCAACACTCTTGAAAAAGAGATTACAATGTACAAGAACGCGGAGATCATCGTGAAGACTGAGTATTGAAGACCTCTCATGAGGAATAAAGCAAGAAAGTTGTCACCCTGCCTTAATTAGTAGACCACCACGAGATGTAATAAAGTTGTGAGACAAGAAAAACATGATTAGTGTATTGATCATACCAATGAGTGTGGTATGACAATATTAGTTTGTTTTCAAAAAAACTATGTGGTTTGGTGTGATGAATGTGTTGCTTTGTGTTTGTTATGTTTTGTTTGTAAGATGAGTTTCCTTGATCTGCTGTGTTTGGATAGGAACCTTCTTAGATCCTTTCCAACCTCTACTCATCTTTCCTAAAAACTCAAACAGATGTCTAGCCAGAATGCCAACAACCCGGAGAACTCAATAGCAATGCAGATGCTACTAGAAGCTCAAACTCAGCTGATACAACTGATGACCCAGAACCAAGCAAGCAACCCCAATATGGAGTTAACACCAGGAATGCAACAAGTGTTAGATACCCAATCCCAGATAGTGCACATGATGTCCCAAAACATGACCAATAGTGGAAACCATCAACCCTTGGTAGCTAGAGATAACCAGGAGACAGAAGAAGAAATATTTTCAACACTCAAAGCCTGCAAATCTTGTGGAGAGATAGGACACTATTCCAAAGATTGTCCAGATGAGTGGCCCCACGGTGATACAAACAACTCAACTGAAGGATACTTCACTCAAGTTACTTGTTTTCTGTGTGAAGGAACAACACATGTTCCAACACAATGTCCACTTGTGACGCCCGAGATCGGGCACTATGCAGATTTCAGCATTCCCGCCAAATTCGCATAATAACCGATTCCAGGTTGCCACTTATGATAACATTACAACAGTTCACGAATATTCCACAATTACAACAGAAACAGATAGATACAAGATGACTCAAACGGGTCAAGGATACAACTGATACAATACAAAGATCCAAATAACAGCGGAAGAAACAACACATCGTCCGTCTACGGACAAGATCCAAACTGGACTAAGAGTCCTGAAGATAACCGAGAGCGTCCAATCCCTGCCCAGGCCAAGCCGGAGGGATTCCCAAACTAACGTCGTCGGACTTCAAACCTGTTGATTGCAAGTTGGAATTTGCAGCCACGAAAGAAATTCGTGGGTCAGTACGGTTAAGTACTGGCAAGGGGGATAGAACCCATACTCACAAGATACCGGCGTAGCCAGTCATCACAAGATACAAACACTTTGGGATCAACGGAAAGGAAGGGGTTATTGCAAATAAGCGACAGCAGGCTGCACTAACCAACTACAGAGAGATACTACAACTTCCGGCTATCAGAAAGGAGGTAAGATCGAGTATCGTAACCAACTGAAAGTAACTCCAAACAAACCCATCCTGGATCTCGCCCCTTATCCAAAGAAGCAATCCGAGGATAACTCACACAGTTGGATTAATGAATAATGGATCAGGTTGTTGTGTCAATAAGACTATTACTAGTCAAGTTATCATTAGTTAGGTGTAAGTTGTTCTGAGTACTTGTTAGCCAGTACTTTCACCAAGTCGTCACATAACCGCGGACAACACGGCTTCTCGAGAAGATTTATCCCTGCAGGGTGTGCTCCAGTACCCGTACACACTCAAGCCACCAACTAAAACTCAGGTTGGCTTGACACGACCCAAACCATCTCTACAACCCATCCTAGGAGCCACGGAGCTATAAGGTCCCAGCCACGCAGCCGAATACTCAGCGCAGGTGTGCAAAACTCCCGCAGGACACAACACCCCGGCACTACAGGCCTCGCCCTATATGCAACATCACCATCATCATCATCAGTAACCAAGGGGGGCCAACCCATTATGCAAAGGAGCAAATGGAACACCCGAACTAAGTGTGGCTCTTCGGACAAGCTGCAGATCAGGTCTAAGTCGAGGGGGGTCCCATACTACCACCCGGATGCGGTGAGCACGCTCATCATGGATCAGTAGACAAGACCCTTTTCCTATTAGGGTCGACACTAGCAGGCCTCAAAACCACTTAGGTCCTCCTGCCGGTGCCTTATCAGCATATTATTAATAACAGGTTGATTGATTAACATCGAGCCCCCAGAACAATAAAAGTAATCTAGTAACGGAAAGTAACGGGTAACAGACTCGAGCAAAACAACCTAAGCATGCTAGTAAGACACGGGCACAAGCAATGGTTATAGGTGTGGAGGTGAGGCAATATCAGGGTTCAGGGTATCATGTGATGGGTTCGTAACAGAAACAACTACTACTAAGGATAGCAGGAAAGAATCAACGGAAAGCATCGGTAACAAGTGATGAAAGGCAGCCATATGGCAGCAAGTGAGTATACTTGCCTGAGATCCCGCAAGGTAGCAGAATTTGTCGTTGCTCACATCATCTCAACGTCCTATCCGGGAAGAAGCAACGAACTAAAAGAAACACCGGATGCAACAATTACTACTACGGCAAAAGACCCAGCATGATCCTATTTTATATGCATGGCATGGCAAGATGCAACAGGGGAAACAAGTTAAGCAATTTAATCGGAACCGGAGTCCGGAGAAATAGGAATTGGTTCAAGTTGTTTATCCACACAGCAATTTAAGTGTTGCTTATCATGGCAAATAATAAAAGAGGTGAGCCAGGCAATTTAAATGGAATGGGCAACAGTTGAATTAAATACCCCAACACATTCCATATTTATTTATTAGGTGATATTACTATTACCCGCACCCACAAAATGCAATGCAACACATGAATGAGATGACATTTTAATTATAGTTGATATGTTATAGAAAATAGGGCATAGGTATAGGGGTTTGGGTTCGCACGTTGGAAGAGGATCGTCGGGGTCAACGCCGGAAACTCCGGAACGTGGAGGAAGTAGACTTTCATAGAGGAAGTAGACGGGGTAGTGGAAGTAGTCGATGTCGAGGAAGTAGTCGTTCTCGGGTCACCGTCGTGGAGGTAGTCGTTCACGCCGTAGAGGAAGTAGTCGTTCTCGAATCACGCGGTCATCGTCGTCGAAGTAGTCGTAGTAGTCGTGGGCGATCGTACTCATCACATCCAGGTAGGAGATCTTGGCGGTTCCGGTCGTCATGGCACACACGACGGCGGCCAACACAAACAAGCAACAACGAAACGAACACGGCAATGGAAGATGTCCACCCAGTCGTTGTGGAACTTTTCGATGAAGGCCTTGTCGTCGAGGAACGGGTCGGGGTCGACCTTTGCACAGTCGTCGTATTTTCCACGGAACGGAGATCTTGTCGGCGGTCGTTCGTGCGTTGGCGATATAGTACCATGCCGTTGTCGAGGAAGGGTATCGCAGTCGTGTGTCTCCGTAGTTGCGGTGACGGCATCACCGCCGTCCCGTCGCTGACAGAAACCACACCAAGGTCGATGCCGGAGTTGCACGAAAACACCTCCCCGCCGGGAGCGAGATCGGGGCAGCGGCACCACCGCAGCGACGGCGGCACAAGGAGCATCCCAGCATCGGCGCATCGACCTACGCAGAGCCACACCGTCAGCACCTTGTCACCGCACCACCACACACCCTCGCCGCGCAACTACAGACCACCACCAATCACCATTAGACCACCAGGACACCACCGGGGAGCAGATTCACTACAGACTTGGGGAGCTTGAGGGCGCCGTCGAGCAGCAGTTCCTTAGTGACGCCGAGGACGTGCACATTATCTCCACCGATTTATCTGACCCGTCCAATTCTCAGGCTTGAGCATGCGTCACCTCTGGAGATGAGCGCCGGGTAGAGCGGGATGCCAACGGCGGCGGGGCTTGGCGTGGGTAGAGGGCGGCGGCCGGCCGGCGACGGGGCGGCTCGGCCGGAGTTGCGGCCGCGGGAGGAGGGGCGCAGGAGGCGGGGGGGGGGGCGCGGCGGCCGGAGGGGCAGAGGACGGAGATGGTCGGGCTGGAGAGGCGTGGGGCGCAGCGGAGCCCGGCTCCTGCCGGCGCCGTGGACGGAGAGGAGGTGGAGTGGGGCGGCGGTCGAAGGCAGCAGCGGGAGGGAGTGTTCCTTCGCCTCCGGCAGGGGCGGCCTTGCGAGGTGGAGGAGGAGAGGAGGGGCTGCCGCGGCGGACTAGGAAGTCGCCGGAGAGGAGCGGCGTGGGGCAGGAGGTCGGAGGTGAGCTCGGAGGTGGAGGGGAGCCGGGGGCGACGGGAGGAGGAGGCGACGGGGAAGACGCATCGAGCGGGGGTTCGAGCGCTGGACTCGGGAAGGCAGGGAAAGGATCGAGCGGGCAGGGCTCTCTCCCGTGAGATGTGCGTGCGTTTCCTGGGAAAAAAGGTGGGAGGACCTAAACGGAAAAAGGGGAAACGGCGGGGGGGGGGGGGTAAATGCGAGGGAGGGAAATAGATTTAGGGTTTGGGGGAGAGGGATTTCGGTGGGGCTGGCTGGGCTGCCGGTTGGGCCTAGCTGGGCCGAAAATGGGCAGGCTGGCTGGCTGCTCTCTCTCTCTCCTCTCAATTTTTGTTGCTTATGTTTTTTTTTTCCTTCCCAGAATTTGTTCAGGCTCCAATAAAAATTAGATTTATGCACCAAATAAATTCCAACAAATTTTAGAAAACATGAGTTGATTAATTTATATTTGTTTGTAAGTTCGAAATGCGAAGATGATGCGGTATGCCATGCTATGCAAGAAATAAGAAAAACAAGCGACAAGAATTAGGGGGAAAACCCCCGGGCGTTACACCACTTTACCCCATGGTACAACAAGTTGGACAACAAGCCAAAATGGAAATGCTTAGTGCAATCCAAGATAACTTAGGAAAACCAGATGTGAAGGGAAAACGCAAGCTGGATACTATTCAAATGGACCATGTCAAGATGGATACTGGAGCCAAGACTACACCACATCCATATTCATCCAAACACTCCACCAAGAATTGCTATTCTTGTGAAGAAGATGGACATTTATCTAGAAATTGTCCCAACAAGAAACCCAGACCTTTAACCAACATAGTTGAGTATACTAGGCAGCAGTATGAAGATATGATGGCCAATTTAACTCCACCAAGGAAGAAGAAGAAACTTTAGAAGAACCCCAATCCTGTCTATAGAGACATCAGCCAAGTGACATGCTTCAAATGCAGAGATAAAGGACACTATGCAAATGGATGCCCTCAAAGGGAGAAGGAAGGAAACATGACTTTCTGAAAGAAGGAATCTTAGGCAAAGTTTTATGTTGAAAATAAATTTATTTTTCCCTAGAAGTTTTTCCAGTGTAATAAACCACAATGAATGTCTGAGAAATGTGTTCCCATTATAATGAGATGATGTTGTGAAATCCTCTCAACTTGATCTTTTGATTGACCCAAAGAGTGACCCCTCAGTGTCAAAGGTAGTTCAACAGATCTATGTTGGTCTACAGCTCTACCGCGAAGGGAAGTTTTACTCAAGCCAATCTCAAATCAATCTACACTCCAATCTAATGAAAATAGACTACCCACAAAAGTTACTTTTAAGGGTGGTATCCCACCCAGTTGTTTTGAAATCCAGTTACCCAAATCTTTCTTTCTAACCTTCCCAAATCTCGGGACGAGTTTTCTTTTAAGGGTGGTAGTCTGTAACATCCGTGATTTTTGGAAAATGCAAAAATCACAAAAAATTGAAACTTTTTGTTTTGATATTATGCAAGTCACCAAAAACCAAATGAGATGCAAGAAACAAAAGAAAACAATATGTAATTGTAACAAAGAATCCAAATTGCCTTAATTCCATAAACCCTAAGACCTATTTCTAAAATAAAATATGTTTGCTCATGTGAATAAAATATTTCTTAGCAAACATCTTTACCAAACATGTTTTCAACTCAACTACTGTTTTGAAAATGATTATGACAATTAAAAACCAGAGAGTTACTATTTCTAATACTTTCTCCTTGTCTCCAAAAAATTGTGTCACTATTATTATTAAGCTCAAATGGTTAAAAGTTGGATATTTGTTTTCCAAGTATTATATCAATCAACAAAACAATAAGGTGTTATATATATTATTGACTTATGAAAACAAGTAAAATGCCTTGGAAAAACAATGTTTTAAATTGGGAAAACAACATCTTCATTAGAGAAAATCTCTCTGTTCTTACTCACCCTCAAATTAAATTTATTAATAATTTCTCTATTTTGATTATACTAATAAGATACCATGAGTGAATTTCTCATATTGAAAAACATTTTAAAAGGGCCTTGAAAACAATAATTTGAATCATAGAAATATTTTCTAAAATCATTTAAATCATATTTCTAAAATTAACCCTCTTTTTCTATTAAGTAACTATTCATGTTTTCATCATATTTTAAATTATAAAAGATGAAAACACTTTGAATTGGTTTTGGAAAATAGTATTTGATAATTATAAGGCTACTGAAATTTTATTTGACAAATATTTTTATTTTATATTTTTTCTAAATTAAAAATCACATTAAGTCACTATTAGGTATTTATTAAATCCTCAAAATTCACATTTTGAAATGTGTTGAAAAGTTTACAAAAATGATATGGTTTGAAAGATATTAAAATTTCAACATTTTAGAAATTTATTTGACCTTAATTGGATTATTAAAACAGAAGTTATTAAGATTTTAATAAAACAGGAAAAAAATCATTTGATGACGTCAGCATGACGTCACATCGTCTTCAACCCTGGAAACGGAAACGCGTTCGTTTCGGCCGAAACTTCCGCGATTGATTGTCGTCGATTAAAGGCGCAATAATCCCTGCCGTTTCATCCCCTTAAAAGAACCCGAGCTCCTCTCCAATACCCCTCTTGATTCCAAGCGAATGGTGTCCCCAGGATCCACAAATCCCTCGCCGGAGTTGCATCACCCGAAGCTCCAAGTTCCGCCGGGTTGGTCATCCAATCGAGGTCCTTCAGACCTCTTTTGCCCTCAAACCTCCCGATCTGTTTCTGCCTCCTCCTCATAACCTTTCTCCCCGCGTGTAGGTGCACCTGAGAATGTGTTGGAGCTCGCCGGAGCAATATGGAGGCCGCCACCTCGGACCTTCTCCGCGCCGCCGTTAGAAGCCGCACCCGAGCACGATGTTGCCTCCGTTGAACTCGCCAAGTCGAGTTGCGTCTCCCCGGGCCTTCTCCTAGCACGGAGACCCCCCATAGCGGCGTCGCCGTCCACGACTGCGCCTCCGGACGCCGCATCGCCATATTCCGACGAAGTCCAGCGCCGCCGGTGAGCTTTATCCCTCGTGTTTCTTTTCTAGCCGTTAGCTTAAGATCCAAAGGTCCCTATTAGATGACTTACCGAAGAGGTATTAGCCAATAGGAACACGCCAAGTCAGCGCCTAGTTGTTAGTCCAGTCAGCGCTGCGTGGCATCCAGTCAGCATCGCAGTCAGCAAATCAAACCAATGAGAGCACGCCATGTGGCCAACCTTATCCACAGAATTTCTGTTTATTTTTCTGAATAAAATTTAATTGGCAGATTTGCAGAATAGTCCCTGTAAATTGCAACTATCATAACTTTTTAACCACCTGGAAAAATTTAGCAATCTTGGACTTTTTGAAAAGCCCTTGACATCTAGAAACTTTTGGCAGTGGCCAAATTCAAATTTGACAAACTTAAATTGTTCAATTTCAAATATGCTTGTTTGATGAAATTTGGCATAATTCAAATTCTACAAATCCAAAAATTGTAAATAAAATATATATGGAAACCTTAGGTTGTGTACTTTCATACCCTCTGTCCCAAAATAATTTTTGAACAAATTAAAATTGATTTTAAAATTAAGTTGTCTATTTGAGTATTTTGACATAGAATTATTTCTATAAATAATTAGAAAATGTTTTCTTAGGCAAAGTTGATCCTTTTGGTAGCCTTGAACCAGAGACATCATTTCCCAACCATTTTGGACACTTGGACCATGGCCATGATTATTTGACCAAAAACCCAACATAGTGATACATCCATTTTCACCATGTCTTAGAAATTGTTTTCAACTGTTATTCCTTGATGTTATGTCTATTTGGAGCCAAGCCAAGTCCTTAGAATGTGTCAATCACATATAGTACCAAGTAGTGAACTTTAGTTTTCTATCTTCTCCACTCCCCCATTCTTGCTTCAAGAATTCACCAAGTCAGCAAAATGGAGATCAAGACTCAAGCACGAGAATGAAACTTCAATATCAACTTGGTGGCAACATGAAGAGCTATGAGGAATATCATTGAAGAAATTGAAGGAAGGACATAGACTCCACAGCAACAAGAAGAAACTCAATGAAGTACAGGAGTATGAAGAAAATCAAGGAGAAGACATTTTCCTCTCTCTTCCTATCCCTTCCATTTCTTTCTTTTCAAATTGACTTAGTGGTATTTGTGCCCATCCCATACCCAAACCAATTAGTGAAGTGAAAGCCCTAAAGAATTTATCAAGACCAAGTGAAGAATCCATCCAAGGAACAATACTACAATAGAAGCATGAAGATGATCTTCAAGAAGGCAATCACATGAGGTCTAGAAGAAATCCATACAAGTTGAAGAGTAACAAGTTATTTTTGCCCAACCATTGACCCAAATGGAAAACCCAAGACTTAGTAATATTTTCCCTTGTATGATGAAGTTAGTAGACCTACCCTAACCACAATGGAAAATACTAACATAGTCACTCAAATATTTTTGAAGGTGAATATGACCAATTGTTTGCATGTATTACTTTAGTTGAAGAAGTAATATGTTTATTCTTAGTGAACTCTTTGAACTTCCTCGACAAGTATGGTTATAATAAAGTTAGATCACATCAAGCTCAACCTAGTCCTTCCCAAGTAAACCATTGGAGTAGTGTGTAGCCATCCCTTTGAACTCTTGGAACTTCCTCGACAAGTAGTGTGTAGCCATCCCTTTTACCTTGTTATTTTGATAGCCTTAGAATTTATTAGGTGCTATGCAATGTTACAAATTTTTTTACTAGATGTTGAGGAAAAATCCTAAGTATAACTAATGAATGAACCACCTGGGTGGAAGTGGTAATACTGGGTTATGTTGAGTGTGTCCTCAGGGCCCTTATCTAAGGGTTATTCCACTTGAGGTTGTCACTTGCGGATGGCCACCCAGGAACAAAGAGATTACTATGTCCTTATAAGTTTAGTAGCTTCCCGTGCAGCCTTTTGACATATGGGCTCTGTCTTGATCAACTAAGTTGTGAGAGTTCAGCCCAGGCTTGACTAGCAGATGTAGCAAAATTATAGGTGGAACGGTCTTGCCGGTGGGTTTGGACTTCTTCTTCTGAAAGATCTCGTCTCAATTCTCTCCTTTCCATGATGCACTCCGGGTGTATAGGATGTTTGGGCCAATTGAAGACAAAGGGTGAAAGTGCACAACCTCTGCAGAGTCAACAAACTAAGATCTTAGCCGTGTCCCCGGTTATGGACAATTATGAGCAGCTAGACAAGGATTGACGGAAGGATCTCATCATCAATTTCAGCAAGTAAAATTTGACCAAGTGAACAGTAGTTGTGGTGCTTGGATCTAAATCCAATGTTGCCACCCTTTTGAAAAGAAAAGCTTGTTTTACAAAAGTGATAGGAGAAAACTGGCTTTATGCAAAACTTAGCCAAAACTCCACTCAGCCAAATAAGCATGTAGTATTAGTCTTGCCATTTATATCCACCATAGTGTTACTTGCCAATACATTAAATTGTATTGACTCCCTTGTGGCTGCATATTCCATATTGCAGATATTTCTGAAGACGAGTGAGGATTTCGTTTAGGATCTCGAGACTATCGCCAACATGTTTTGCCTCTGGCACATGAAGAAGATGGGCTCAATGTTGTACTATGTTTTCCGTTGTATTTCTTTGTTTCCTACTAGTCTTCTAAGACCATGCAAGTTGTAATCCTATTTTGTAAAGACTGGATCCTGCGATGTAATAGAATTTGATGCATTTGCATGATATTTCATTTTGTACTGTGGTGCTAGCAATTGATCCAGGGACTAGCACAATAACACATGTATTCCATCTTTATTAAAAGTTGGGATGCTACAAAATGGTATCAGAGCATTGTGTTGCCTGTAGGATTCGAGACCCTAGGTTTGGATTAGAATAGGAAAATCCATAGGAATAAAATTTTACTATCTTACAACTACTCCTCAAAGAGATCTTTTATAACTTCATTTCTCCTCGTACTCCTTCCCATGATACATTTCTAATAATTACTCTTATCTGTAGATGGTCAGCATCATCCAATCACTCAAGAAAGGACCAATGATGACCATGACGCTGGAGTGTCACACTGAGTTCCCAAGAGCACTGAAGGATCTCATGTTAATCATGGGATTTGAAGGACCGGCAGTCTATTGGGGTTTTCCCTACATAGATGAGGAGGATGATTTCGAATATTGGTGGGTGCAGATTCACTATACAGAAACAAGGAGTACGACCACAAGATGGGAGGAGATTGCATGTTCACCAACAGGATAATGCATTTTTCATTCCTCGATTCAGCAAGAAGTGCTGCATGGAGTGCTATTAAAGAACTTATAGAGAGACTCAAGTGGAGACTTCACAACACTAAGAAGGGTCTCAAAGAAGCCGGAGAAGAGATCAACACTCTTGAAAAAGAGATTACAATGTACAAGAATGCGGAGATCATCGTGAAGACTGAGTATTGAAGACCTCTCATGAGGAATAAAGCAAGAAAGTTGTCACCCTGCCTTAATTAGTAGACCACCATGAGATGTAATAAAGTTGTGAGACAAGAAAAACATGATTAGTGTATTGATCATACCAATGAGTGTGGTATGACAATATTAGTTTGTTTTCAAAAAAACTATGTGGTTTGGTGTGATGAATGTGTTGCTTTGTGTTTGTTATGTTTTGTTTGTAAGATGAGTTTCCTTGATCTGCTGTGTTTGGATAGGAACCTTCTTAGATCCTTTCCAACCTCTACTCATCTTTCCTAAAAACTCAAACAGATGTCTAGCCAGAATGCCAACAACCCGGAGAACTCAATAGCAATGCAGATGCTACTAGAAGCTCAAACTCAGCTGATACAACTGATGACCCAGAACCAAGCAAGCAACCCCAATATGGAGTTAACACCAGGAATGCAACAAGTGTTAGATACCCAATCCCAGATAGTGCACATGATGTCCCAAAACATGACCAATAGTGGAAACCATCAACCCTTGGTAGCTAGAGATAACCAGGAGACAGAAGAAGAAATATTTTCAACACTCAAAGCCTGCAAAGCTTGTGGAGAGATAGGACACTATTCCAAAGATTGTCCAGATGAGTGGCCCCACGGTGATACAAACAACTCAACTGAAGGATACTTCACTCAAGTTACTTGTTTTCTGTGTGAAGGAACAACACATGTTCCAACACAATGTCCACTTGTGACGCCCCGAGATCGGGCACTATGCAGATTTCAGCATTCCCGCCAAATTCGCATAATAACCGATTCCAGGTTGCCACTTATGATAACATTACAACAGTTCACGAATATTCCACAATTACAACAGAAACAGATAGATACAAGATGACTCAAACGGGTCAAGGATACAACTGATACAATACAAATATCCAAATAACAGCGGAAGAAACAACACATCGTCCGTCTACGGACAAGATCCAAACTGGACTAAGAGTCCTGAAGATAACCGAGAGCGTCCAATCCCTGCCCAGGCCAAGCCGGAGGGATTCCCAAACTAACGTCGTCGGACTTCAAACCTGTTGACTGCAAGTTGGAATTTGCAGCCACGAAAGAAATTCGTGGGTCAGTACGGTTAAGTACTGGCAAGGGGGATAGAACCCATACTCACAAGATACCGGCGTAGCCAGTCATCACAAGATACAAACACTTTGGGATCAACGGAAAGGAAGGGGTTATTGCAAATAAGCGACAGCAGGCTGCACTAACCAACTACAGAGAGATACTACAACTTCCGGCTATCAGAAAGGAGGTAAGATCGAGTATCGTAACCAACTGAAAGTAACTCCAAACAAACCCATCCTGGATCTCGCCCCTTATCCAAAGAAGCAATCCGAGGATAACTCACACAGTTGGATTAATGAATAATGGATCAGGTTGTTGTGTCAATAAGACTATTACTAGTCAAGTTATCATTAGTTAGGTGTAAGTTGTTCTGAGTACTTGTTAGCCAGTACTTTCACCAAGTCGTCACATAACCGCGGACAACACGGCTTCTCGAGAAGATTTATCCCTGCAGGGTGTGCTCCAGTACCCGTACACACTCAAGCCACCAACTAAAACTCAGGTTGGTTTGACACGACCCAAACCATCTCTACAACCCATCCTAGGAGCCACGGAGCTATAAGGTCCCAGCCACGCAGCCGAATACTCAGCGCAGGTGTGCAAAACTCCCGCAGGACACAACACCCCGGCACTACAGGCCTCGCCCTATATGCAACATCACCATCATCATCATCAGTAACCAAGGGGGGCCAACCCATTATGCAAAGGAGCAAATGGAACACCCGAACTAAGTGTGGCTCTTCGGACAAGCTGCAGATCAGGTCTAAGTCGAGGGGGGTCCCATACTACCACCCGGATGCGGTGAGCACGCTCATCATGGATCAGTAGACAAGACCCTTTTCCTATTAGGGTCGACACTAGCAGGCCTCAAAACCACTTAGGGCCTCCTGCCGGTGCCTTATCAGCATATTATTAATAACAGGTTGATTGATTAACATCGAGCCCCCAGAACAATAAAAGTAATCTAGTAACGGAAAGTAACGGGTAACAGACTCGAGCAAAACAACCTAAGCATGCTAGTAAGACACGGGCACAAGCAATGGTTATAGGTGTGGAGGTGAGGCAATATCAGGGTTCAGGGTATCATGTGATGGGTTCGTAACAGAAACAACTACTACTAAGGATAGCAGGAAAGAATCAACGGAAAGCATCGGTAACAAGTGATGAAAGGCAGCCATATGGCAGCAAGTGAGTATACTTGCCTGAGATCCCGCAAGGTAGCAGAACTTGTCGTTGCTCACATCATCTCAACGTCCTATCCGGGAAGAAGCAATGAACTAAAAGAAACACCGGATGCAACAATTACTACTACGGCAAAAGACCCAGCATGATCCTATTTTATATGCATGGCATGGCAAGATGCAACAGGGGAAACAAGTTAAGCAATTTAATCGGAACCGGAGTCCGGAGAAATAGGAATTGGTTCAAGTTGTTTATCCACACAGCAATTTAAGTGTTGCTTATCATGGCAAATAATAAAAGAGGTGAGCCAGGCAATTTAAATGGAATGGGCAACAGTTGAATTAAATACCCCAACACATTCCATATTTATTTATTAGGTGATATTACTATTACCCGCACCCACAAAATGCAATGCAACACATGAATGAGATGACATTTTAATTATAGTTGATATGTTATAGAAAATAGGGCATAGGTATAGGGGTTTGGGTTCGCACGTTGGAAGAGGATCGTCGGGGTCAACGCCGGAAACTCCGGAACGTGGAGGAAGTAGACTTTCGTAGAGGAAGTAGACGGGGTAGTGGAAGTAGTCGATGTCGAGGAAGTAGTCGTTCTCGGGTCACCGTCGTGGAGGTAGTCGTTCACGCCGTAGAGGAAGTAGTCGTTCTCGAATCACGCGGTCATCGTCGTCGAAGTAGTCGTAGTAGTCGTGGGCGATCGTACTCATCACATCCAGGTAGGAGATCTTGGCGGTTCCGGTCGTCATGGCACACACGACGGCGGCCAACACAAACAAGCAACAACGAAACGAACACGGAAATGGAAGATGTCCACCCAGTCGTTGTGGAACTTTTCGATGAAGGCCTTGTCGTCGAGGAACGGGTCGGGGTCGACCTTTGCACAGTCGTCGTATTTTCCACGGAACGGAGATCTTGTCGGCGGTCGTTCGTGCGTTGGCGATATAGTACCATGCCGTTGTCGAGGAAGGGTATCGCAGTCGTGTGTCTCCGTAGTTGCGGCGACGGCATCACCGCCGTCCCGTCGGCGACAGAAACCACACCAAGGTCGATGCCGGAGTTGCACGAAAACACCTCCCCGCCGGGAGCGAGATCGGGGCAGCGGCACCACCGCAGCGACGGCGGCACAAGGAGCATCCCAGCATCGGCGCATCGACCTACGCAGAGCCACACCGTCAGCACCTTGTCACCGCACCACCACACACCCTCGCCGCGCAACTACAGACCACCACCAATCACCATTAGACCACCAGGACACCACCGGGGAGCAGATTCACTACAGACTTGGGGAGCTTGAGGGCGCCGTCGAGCAGCAGTTCCTTAGTGACGCCGAGGACGTGCACATTATCTCCACCGATTTATCTGACCCGTCCAATTCTCAGGCTTGAGCATGCGTCACCTCTGGAGATGAGCGCCGGGTAGAGCGGGATGCCAACGGCGGCGGGGCTTGGCGTGGGTAGAGGGCGGCGGCCGGCCGGCGACGGGGCGGCTCGGCCAGAGTTGCGGCCGCGGGAGGAGGGGCGCAGGAGGCGGGGGGGGCGCGGCGGCCGGAGGGGCAGAGGACGGAGATGGTCGGGCTGGAGAGGCGTGGGGCGCAGCGGAGCCCGGCTCCTGCCGGCGCCGTGGACGGAGAGGAGGTGGAGTGGGGCGGCGGTCGAAGGCAGCAGCGGGAGGGAGTGTTCCTTCGCCTCCGGCAGGGGCGGCCTTGCGAGGTGGAGGAGGAGAGGAGGGGCTGCCGCGGCGGACTAGGAAGTCGCCGGAGAGGAGCGGCGTGGGGCAGGAGGTCGGAGGTGAGCTCGGAGGTGGAGGGGAGCCGGGGGCGACGGGAGGAGGAGGCGACGGGGAAGACGCAGCGAGCGGGGGTTCGAGCGCTGGACTCGGGAAGGCAGGGAAAGGATCGAGCGGGCAGGGCTCTCTCCCGTGAGATGTGCGTGCGTTTCCTGGGAAAAAAGGTGGGAGGACCTAAACGGAAAAAGGGGAAACGACGGGGGGGGGGGTAAATGCGAGGGAGGGAAATAGATTTAGGGTTTGGGGGAGAGGGATTTCGGTGGGGCTGGCTGGGCTGCCGGTTGGGCCTAGCTGGGCCGAAAATGGGCAGGCTGGCTGGCTGCTCTCTCTCTCTCCTCTCAATTTTTTTTGCTTATGTTTTTTTTTCTTTCCCAGAATTTGTTCAGGCTCCAATAAAAATTAGATTTATGCACCAAATAAATTCCAATAAATTTTAGAAAACATGAGTTGATTAATTTATATTTGTTTGTAAGTTCGAAATGCGAAGATGATGCGGTATGCCATGCTATGCAAGAAATAAGAAAAACAAGCGACAAGAATTAGGGGGAAAACCCCCGGGCGTTACACCACTTTACCCCATGGTACAAACAGTTGGACAACAAGCCAAAATGGAAATGCTTAGTGCAATCCAAGATAACTTAGGAAAACCAGATGTGAAGGGAAAACGCAAGCTGGATACTATTCAAATGGACCATGTCAAGATGGATACTGGAGCCAAGACTACACCACATCCATATTCATCCAAACACTCCACCAAGAATTGCTATTCTTGTGAAGAAGATGGACATTTATCTAGAAATTGTCCCAACAAGAAACCCAGACCTTTAACCAACATAGTTGAGTATACTAGGCAGCAGTATGAAGATATGATGGCCAATTTAACTCCACCAAGGAAGAAGAAGAAACTTTAGAAGAACCCCAATCCTGTCTATAGAGACATCAGCCAAGTGACATGCTTCAAATGCAGAGATAAAGGACACTATGCAAATGGATGCCCTCAAAGGGAGAAGGAAGGAAACATGAATTTCTGAAAGAAGGAATCTTAGGCAAAGTTTTATGTTGAAAATAAATTTATTTTTCCCTAGAAGTTTTTCCAGTGTAATAAACCACAATGAATGTCTGAGAAATGTGTTCCCATTATAATGAGATGATGTTGTGAAATCCTCTCAACTTGATCTTTTGATTGACCCAAAGAGTGACCCCTCAGTGTCAAACGTAGTTCAACAGATCTATGTTGGTCTACAGCTCTACCGCGAAGGGAAGTTTTACTCAAGCCAATCTCAAATCAATCTACACTCCAATCTAATGAAAATAGACTACCCACAAAAGTTACTTTTAAGGGTGGTATCCCACCCAGTTGTTTTGAAATCCAGTTACCCAAATCTTTCTTTCTAACCTTCCCAAATCTCGGGACGAGTTTTCTTTTAAGGGTGGTAGTCTGTAACATCCGTGATTTTTGGAAAATGCAAAAATCACAAAAAATTGAAACTTTTTGTTTTGATATTATGCAAGTCACCAAAAACCAAATGAGATGCAAGAAACAAAAGAAAAAAATATGTAATTGTAACAAAGAATCCAAATTGCCTTAATTCCATAAACCCTAAGACCTATTTCTAAAATAAAATATGTTTGCTCATGTGAATAAAATATTTCTTAGCAAACATCTTTACCAAACATGTTTTCAACTCAACTACTGTTTTGAAAATGATTATGACAATTAAAAACCAGAGAGTTACTATTTCTAATACTTTCTCCTTGTCTCCAAAAAATTGTGTCACTATTATTATTAAGCTCAAATGGTTAAAAGTTGGATATTTGTTTTCCAAGTATTATATCAATCAACAAAACAATAAGGTGTTATATATATTATTGACTTATGAAAACAAGTAAAATGCCTTGGAAAAACAATGTTTTAAATTGGGAAAACAACATCTTCATTAGAGAAAATCTCTCTGTTCTTACTCACCCTCAAATTAAATTTATTAATAATTTCTCTATTTTGATTATACTAATAAGATACCATGAGTGAATTTCTCATATTGAAAAACATTTTAAAAGGGCCTTGAAAACAATAATTTGAATCATAGAAATATTTTCTAAAATCATTTAAATCATATTTCTAAAATTAACCCTCTTTTTCTATTAAGTAACTATTCATGTTTTCATCATATTTTAAATTATAAAAGATGAAAACACTTTGAATTGGTTTTGGAAAATAGTATTTGATAATTATAAGGCTACTGAAATTTTATTTGACAAATATTTTTATTTTATATTTTTTCTAAATTAAAAATCACATTAAGTCACTATTAGGTATTTATTAAATCCTCAAAATTCACATTTTGAAATGTGTTGAAAAGTTTACAAAAATGATATGGTTTGAAAGATATTAAAATTTCAACATTTTAGAAATTTATTTGACCTTAATTGGATTATTAAAACAGAAGTTATTAAGATTTTAATAAAACAGGAAAAAAATCATTTGATGACGTCAGCATGACGTCACATCGTCTTCAACCCTGGAAACGGAAACGCGTTCGTTTCGGCCGAAACTTCCGCGATTGATTGTCGTCGATTAAAGGCGCAATAATCCCTGCCGTTTCATCCCCTTAAAAGAACCCGAGCTCCTCTCCAATACCCCTCTTGATTCCAAGCGAATGGTGTCCCCAGGATCCACAAATCCCTCGCCGGAGTTGCATCACCCGAAGCTCCAAGTTCCGCCGGGTTGGTCATCCAATCGAGGTCCTTCAGACCTCTTTTGCCCTCAAACCTCCCTATGTGTTTCTGCCTCCTCCTCATAACCTTTCTCCCCTCGTGTAGGTGCACCTGAGAATGTGTTGGAGCTCGCCAGAGCAATATGGAGGCCGCCACCTCGGACCTTCTCCGCGCCGCCGATAGAAGCCGCACCCGAGCACGATGTTGCCTCCGTTGAACTCGCCGAGTCGAGTTGCGTCTCCCCGGGCCTTCTCCTAGCACGGAGACCCCCCCATAGCGGCGTCGCCGTCCACGACTGCGCCTCCGGCCGCCGCATCGCCATATTCCGACGAAGTCCAGCGCCGCCGGTGAGCTTTATCCCTCGTGTTTCTTTTCTAGCCGTTAGATTAAGATCCAAAGGTCCCTATTAGATGACTTACCGAAGAGGTATTAGCCAATAGGAACACGCCAAGTCAGCGCCTAGTTGTTAGTCCAGTCAGCGCTGCGTGGCATCCAGTCAGCATCGCAGTCAGCAAATCAAACCAATGAGAGCACGCCATGTGGCCAACCTTATCCACAGAATTTCTGTTTATTTTTCTGAATAAAATTTAATTGGCAGATTTGCAGAATAGTCCCTATAAATTGCAACTATCATAACTTTTTAACCACCTGGAAAAATTTAGCAATCTTGGACTTTTTGAAAAGCCCTTGACATCTAGAAACTTTTGGCAGTGGCCAAATTCAAATTTGACAAACTTAAATTGTTCAATTTCAAATATGCTTGTTTGATGAAATTTGGCATAATTCAAATTCTACAAATCCAAAAATTGTAAATAAAATATATATGGAAACCTTAGGTTGTGTACTTTCATACCCTCTATCCCAAAATAATTTTTGAACAAATTAAAATTGATTTTAAAATTAAGTTGTCTATTTGAGTATTTTGACATAGAATTATTTCTATAAATAATTAGAAAATGTTTTCTTAGGCAAAGTTGATCCTTTTGGTAGCCTTGAACCAGAGACATCATTTCCCAACCATTTTGGACACTTGGACCATGGCCATGATTATTTGACCAAAAACCCAACATAGTGATACATCCATTTTCACCATGTCTTAGAAATTGTTTTCAACTGTTATTCCTTGATGTTATGTCTATTTGGAGCCAAGCCAAGTCCTTAGAATGTGTCAATCACATATAGTACCAAGTAGTGAACTTTAGTTTTCTATCTTCTCCACTCCCCCATTCTTGCTTCAAGAATTCACCAAGTCAGCAAAATGGAGATCAAGACTCAAGCACGAGAATGAAACTTCAATATCAACTTGGTGGCAACATGAAGAGCTATGAGGAATATCATTGAAGAAATTGAAGGAAGGACATAGACTCCACAGCAACAAGAAGAAACTCAATGAAGTACAGGAGTATGAAGAAAATCAAGGAGAAGACATTTTCCTCTCTCTTCCTATCCCTTCCATTTCTTTCTTTTCAAATTGACTTAGTGGTATTTGTGCCCATCCCATACCCAAACCAATTAGTGAAGTGAAAGCCCTAAAGAATTTATCAAGACCAAGTGAAGAATCCATCCAAGGAACAATACTACAATAGAAGCATGAAGATGATCTTCAAGAAGGCAATCACATGAGGTCTAGAAGAAATCCATACAAGTTGAAGAGTAACAAGTTATTTTTGCCCAACCATTGACCCAAATGGAAAACCCAAGACTTAGTAATATTTTCCCTTGTATGATGAAGTTAGTAGACCTACCCTAACCACAATGGAAAATACTAACATAGTCACTCAAATATTTTTGAAGGTGAATATGACCAATTGTTTGCATGTATTACTTTAGTTGAAGAAGTAATATGTTTATTCTTAGTGAACTCTTTGAACTTCCTCGACAAGTATGGTTATAATAAAGTTAGATCACATCAAGCTCAACCTAGTCCTTCCCAAGTAAACCATTGGAGTAGTGTGTAGCCATCCCTTTGAACTCTTGGAACTTCCTCGACAAGTAGTGTGTAGCCATCCCTTTTACCTTGTTATTTTGATAGCCTTAGAATTTATTAGGTGCTATGCAATGTTACAAATTGTTTTACTAGATGTTGAGGAAAAATCCTAAGTATAACTAATGAATGAACCACCTGGGTGGAAGTGGTAAGACTGGGTTATGTTGAGTGTGTCCTCAGGGCCCTTATCTAAGGGTTATTCCACTTGAGGTTGTCACTTGCGGATGGCCACCCAGGAACAAAGAGATTACTATGTCCTTATAAGTTTAGTAGCTTCCCGTGCAGCCTTTTGACATATGGGCTCTGTCTTGATCAACTAAGTTGTGAGAGTTCAGCCCAGGCTTGACTAGCAGATGTAGCAAAATTATAGGTGGAACGGTCTTGCCGGTGGGTTTGGACTTCTTCTTCTGAAAGATCTCGTCTCAATTCTCTCCTTTCCATGATGCACTCCGGGTGTATAGGATGTTTGGGCTAATTGAAGACAAAGGGTGAAAGTGCACAACCTCTGCAGAGTCAACAAACTAAGATCTTAGCCGTGTCCCCGGTTATGGACAATTATGAGCAGCTAGACAAGGATTGACGGAAGAATCTCATCATCAATTTCAGCAAGTAAAATTTGACCAAGTGAACAGTAGTTGTGGTGCTTGGATCTAAATCCAATGTTGCCACCCTTTTGAAAAGAAAAGCTTGTTTTACAAAAGTGATAGGAGAAAACTGGCTTTATGCAAAACTTAGCCAAAACTCCACTCAGCCAAATAAGCATGTAGTATTAGTCTTGCCATTTATATCCACCATAGTGTTACTTGCCAATACATTAAATTGTATTGACTCCCTTGTGGCTGCATATTCCATATTGCAGATATTTCTGAAGACGAGTGAGGATTTCGTTTAGGATCTCGGGACTATCGCCAACATGTTTTGCCTGTGGCACATGAAGAAGATGGGCTCAATGTTGTACTATGTTTTCCGCTGTATTTCTTTGTTTCCTGCTAGTCTTCTAAGACCATGCAAGTTGTAATCCTATTTTGTAAAGACTGGATCATGCGATGTAATAGAATTTGATGCATTTGCATGATATTTCATTTTGTAATGTGGTGCTAGCAATTGATCCAGGGACTAGCACAATAACACAGGTATTCCATCTTTATTAAAAGTTGGGATGCTACAGCAACCACTCCAAGCCAGGGTGATCCCTGTAACATCCCTAATTTTTGGAAAGTTCAAAAATCACAAAAATTTAAAACTTTTTGTTTCTATTAAAGCAAGACACCAAAAATAAATAAAACTCAAAACACAAAGGTCATATTAATTGTTTCACAATGCTACTGAAATTTTTATAATCCAAATATGCCTCTATTTTCTTAAACCCTAAATAAGTTTCACGTAATCAAAGATATTATTCTCTTTAACAAACATACCTCATAAAAAGCTTTCATATCAATCATTACCCTGGAAATGTTTTCAAGGCTTTTGAAACTTGAGGATTACAAAACCCTAAGAATTGTTTTCACCGTCATTAAGTATTATATGAACTATAGAATTGTTATGTGACCACATGATGTCTTATCAAACCTTAATAATGTAAATTTGTTTTACTAGCTCTATGTTTTCCCAATGATTCTTCAACTCCTATTATTGATAATATTTATTCCTCCAACTAATTAGTTATTGAAAATATATTCAACGACAAAAATCAACTATATCACTTTTCAACTAATGATCTAGTAAAAAAATGGTTTTCACAAATTTCCTTTTGAGAAAAAGATTTGTAAGAAACATATTTTCAAATGGTTAAGTATCAAATTCCTGTTTTACCCAATTTACTCTATTTATTATTTTCCATTTGAAAATGACTTAAAGTGACTATTGGGGTTACCCCTATTTTTAAATGTAAAATTATGGAAAATAAGTTGTAATGACTTTCAAAAATAAGTTTTCATGTTATAAAATATCACTGAAATTTCATTTGACTAAATTATGCTTTTTGTTATTTTCTATTTTTGGAAATAACATTAAATCACTATTATGGAATTATTCAATTTTCAAAATTTAAAAATAAAATATATTGAAATGTTTACAAAAATGATATTGTTTGAACGATATTAATATTTTAAGATTTTAGAAATTTATTTGGTGTCATTTGGACTCATAAAACAGAAAATATAAATAAAACAATTAAAACCGAAAAGAAAAGAAAAATAGGTGACGACGTCAGCGATGACGTCACCATCGTCTTCTTCCTCAGAAGGCAACCACGACAATCACGACCGTGATATTCGCCGCTCGATTCCAGGCCATTAAGGTCGTGAATTCTTTCCCTCAACGCATATATGTAGCACCGAGCCTCGCATTTCCCCTCTTCTCCTCTCTCCAATCTCGCCCCCAGGCCTTCAAGATTGCTCGCCGGAGTTGCAACCGCCGTATTTGTTTCCTTCTGGCCACCCCGGTGAGTCTTCGTCGCCCCCGTTTGGTCCATTCGAGTCCTAGTGATCGTGCGCATCTCACTGTGGCATTTTTCACATTTTTGGTACAACAGATCAATGGCACCATGCACGACTGCGTCTCGCCGGAATCGGGAGCCCCTCCGTCCGCTCGGCGCCAGTGCTCTAGGATGCAAGCAACCGCGCTGTGGCCACCGTCGAGTTCTCTGTGACGCGCTAATCCCAGTGGTGGCTTCCCCATGCCCTGGAACCCTCCGTAGTGCCGTCGTCATCAAGCTACTGCCGCTTCGACCACCACAGCGCCATCTCTAGTGAGATTCCGGTTAGGAAATCCTAACCCGCCCCCAGATCTGATCGTGACTGTAGATCTAGATCCTAAGGCCCCTGTTAAATCACTTAGGCGAAGCGGTACTGTTGGGGAGATGATAACCCGGTAGGCCCATGCCTGCACGAGACCCGGCCATATGGAGATCACACGAGACCCGGCCCAAGAGGAAGGAGATCCTAGGAGGCCCAAAGGAGGGTGCGGATCTCGTAATCCACGCCTTGGGGGCCACGGTTAGGAAGCTTAGGGTTATGTGTGGGTTTCGGGTAGGATTCCGGGTGTGTCTTGTATGGGAAGCCAGAGAGCCGGGTAATATATAAAGCGGCTCCTGGAACAGAGAAACCAGAGCTTTTCGAGATATTCGAGTATCCATGGTATTCGAGAGCTAAAACATTGTAACCCTAGATCGGGGTCTCGGCGACATTGCAGCCTGAGCTCCCAGATTACCAGTTGATATGATTTCCCCTGAGCTAAACCCTCTCCCAAACACCAGAGTCGATTTGCCCCAACCTAAGTTACCCCCGGTAACGTCTGCCGTGAATATCCCGCGACAGTTGGCGCCCACCGTGGGGCCTTCGTCCAAAGGTGTTTACGTCACGGGAGAAGCTCGAGAAAGCATGAAGAACTCGTCATCGGCGAGATCATTACCAACGCTGAAGGAGAGAAGATCGTGGACGACTTTGGCTGGGGGCCAGAGTCGGATCAGCTGGAGGCCGGATCTGTCGTCACAATCGGCCGAGTCAACGTCTTCGTCGGTATGTTACGCGCATCTGGTTTTGTTTCTGACCATAATGAGTATGATTCTGTGTCAGGGGATGATACCTGTGTGCAATCGGACGGGGAAGAATCGGTCGGGACAGCAGATCCGGAGAAGGAACCCCCCCACGAAGAGGGAACAGCCGGAGGAGCCGGTATGGACCCCGCGTGGCCGGGTTATGGGAGAAGATGATACCGAGTCTATCCTGCACTTGCTTGAAGATCGGTACGAAGAAAATAGTTGCGAAGAGGAAGAGTACGAATCATCGCCAGGCATTGCGCGCCGAGTCGCGGTCTACACAGCCCCTGCAATCAATCTTAATCAGGGTGATGTGTCGGCGGCCGCGGCTGGAGCGGTGCGAGCGATGGCCCAACAACAAACACCGGCTAACGGAAACCCGGTTATAGCCCGGGTCGATGGAGAGCCGGCCTCTTTCACTAGCGGAACAGGGGAAAGTGAGCGAAACAGGAATATGTTCGGATTTATGGCAAACAGAGCAGCAGGAGCAGGAACTTCACATCCGCGAAACCCGGCTCTGTTCAGCAATAATCTGATCTTGGATCCCACCGTATTGGCAACGGTGATAACCCCAGAAAACGCAGCAGCGCATGCCCGAGATCTAGACGTAGCCCACCGGGCATTGGAACAACAAAGAAGGGAAGTAGAAGCTGAGAGGCAAGGGATGGCCGCGCGCCAGCGTGAGTTGGAAGAATTGGAGGATCGTATCCAGGCTCAAACAACAAGCATATGTAATCAGAGGCATCAGACGAGGTTACCAGCGGCGGGTGGAAATCTACAGCCGGCCACGCTGTTTATTACACCCCCAGATCAGCCAATTCCGGCTGTGAATCAAGGAACGCTCGGGGGACAGCCGGCCAACGTACCAGCCGGGTTACCCTCGTTACCCGCCGGGACCCTGGGAGGTAATGCGGCGCCACCACCATCACGATTTCACACCCCTCCGGGTCACTTCAATAACCCTATGGATAACGTGTACGCCGCAACCCTAGCGCTCGACCGTATTCTGTTGGGAGAATCGCCTCGAGCAATCGAAACTCGGCAGGCCATAGAGATGCTACGCACCGCGGTGGCTCATCAAGCAAATTACCCGGACCATAGAAGTGGTTTGCATGGGACGCCGTATGTCAGCCGGCAACCTGGAAACACGAGGAATATTCAGTCAAGCTCGGCACGACGGAGGGCAGAGCAGCAGCAAATGCCGCCTCCTCCTCACAGGCCAGCGGCCCCTGCGGTTTCTGCGGCGCAGGCGATTGTCGATAGTTCCCGTGCGAGGCGTATGGCCAGGTCAGCAGTGCGAGGACCAGCTGGAGGCGCGCCCCCAGCTGCGCCTGCCGAGTCTCATGTTTCGCATGCAAGTCCGGTACTAACGAACCTGGCCGGGCCCAAATGCATGTCGGATGCCATCAGGGCGGAACCATACCCGGACAAGTTCAAGGAACCGGGTAAAGTTGTCAATTATGAGCCAACCATGGATCCTGAGACCTGGTTGAGCAGTTATGAGATGGCGATGTCTATTCGCAATGCATCAGAAAAACTCCAAGCCAAGTTCATGTATCTTATGATGTCTGAAGGAGCAACAAAACTATGGTTCAACAACCTGCCTGAAAAATCCATCAATTCGTGGAGTGAGTGAAAGTCGGCTTTCATCAAGAATTTTCATGGAACATGCAGGAAACTATATACAGTCGATGACTTGGACAGATGCATCCAAAGAAAAGGAGAATCGGCACGCAGTTGGGTGCGCCGGGTTATGGAGATACTTCATTCTTCCACAGATATACAGCCAAAAGATGCAATACAAGCTATGGCAAAGACATGTAGATACACGCCTTTGGTGCAAAAATTGGTGCGCATGAAATCCAGTAGGCATGTGTCGGAAATCACTATGGGGGAATTAATGGACGCATGCAATAAGCATGCCTCCACTGATACCACGGAAGAGAACATAGAGGAAAAGAAAGGGAAGGCCAACATGAGCAGTAATGGGAAACCCGGCAACAGCGCTACGCCGGGTAATAATGGAGGTGGTAACGGAAATAATCATCATAAACGGCCGTACGAGGGAAACTCTGAGTTAGTCGCCAATACCGAGGCCGAATTCCCAAGGCCTAGGGTAGATGGAAACTTCAATTGAGGAAATTTCAATGGAGGCAATTATCAAGGACCACCACGGCCGGCTAACCACATAGAAGCCTTCAGGATGCCTTGCTCGCGTCATAGTAGGAATGACAAGCCGGCCAATCACTCGTTGGAGCAATGCGTGGACTTACAGAGATGGAAAAACGAGGAGATACAGAAGGCCCTGCGAGGTGCTGGCCAGGGAGGAGGACCGGGTCTAGGTGGAAACCCGGGAAACGGACCACCCCCCGCCGGCAACGCAGGAGGCGGCAATCCGGGTAATAACAAGGCAGGTGCAGGCGGTTTTCAGGCTAACCCTAAGCAGCTAGGGCAGTACCACGTCCACACCACCGGAACTTCCAACAAAGAAAGAAAGATACTTAAAAGGGCTGTAAACTCGGTTTCTTCAGGGGTTCCGAGGTATTTGAGATGGTCAGATCAAGAAATAACATGGAGCTGAAGAGATCACCCGGAATCGATAGAACATCCGGGTGTGTTGGCCTTGGTGGTGGCCCCACAGGTCAATGGGTACGAGTTAAAAAAGGTCCTGATGGACGGTGGGAGTAGCATCAATGTCTTATACTGGGAGACCTTTTTACGCATGGGGCTCAAGGAGTCTCAGCTGCAGAAAATCTCCACAGTTTTCCATGGAATTGTGCCGGGGCACTCGGCTTGCCCAGAGGGAAAGATAACACTAGAGGTTGCTTTGGAGAATCGAAGGATAACTACAGAGTAGAGTGGCTCACGTTTGAGGTGGTGAAATTGCGCAGTCCCTATCATGCACTGTTCGGAAGGCCGGCTTACGCCAAATTCATGGCGAGACCGTGTTACGTTTACTTACAGCTGAAAATCCCGGGTCCCAAGCAGACCATCACTATATATGGGAATAGGGCCGTGGCGGCCGAGTGTGATGAAGGAGACACGGAAATGGCAGAACAAGCTTGCAGAAAGGAAGAACTCAGGTATTAGCGATCTCAGGTAGACCCCGAAGATCGAACAACCCTGAAGAAACCAAACTCGGAAGACGAGAGAGCTAAGTTTAAAGCAGCCCAAGACACAAATATGGTGGCCTTTGTCGAGGGCGACTCTTCCAAACAGTTTGCTATAGGTTCTAACCTGGGTAATGAGGAGGAAGAGGCACTCATAAAGTTTATTCGCGAGAATCAGGACGTGTTCGCTTGGACGCCGAGTGACATGCCGTGTATCCCGACTGAGCTCGCCGAACACAGCTTGCATGTTGATCCCAAGTCTCGACCAGTGAAGCAAGGCCTGAGAAATGAACGAGGAAAGAAGAAAGGCTATAGGGGCAGAGATATCTCGGCTCCTAGCAGCCGGCTTTATCATGGAGGTTTTTCACCCGGACTGGATGGCAAACCCGGTTTTAGTACTCAAAAAGAACAATGAGTGGAGAATGTGCATAGATTATACAAGTCTCAACAAGCATTGCCCAAATGATCCATTTGCCCTTTCAAGGATAGATCAGATCATAGATGCAGTTGCAGGATGTGACTTATTATGTTTCCTAGATGCTTATTCCGGGCATCACCAAATAAAGCTCAAAAAGGAGGATTGGGAGAAAACTTCGTTCATAACCCCTTTTGGTGCTTTCTGCTATAAGACTATGACCTTCGGACTGAAAAATGCTGGCGCAACATACCAACGGTGTATTCAGAAGTGCTTTGAGGATCAAATTGGGTGCAATGTTCATGCCTATGTTGATGATGTGGTGATTAAAACAAGGAAAGCAGAAACTTTCATAGATGACTTAAAGGAGACCTTCAAGAATCTGAGGAGATACCAGATGAAGCTTAACCCGACTAAATGCGTGTTTGGAGTGCCTGCGGGAAAGTTACTCGATTTCATCGTTTCTGAACGAGGGATTGAAGCTAACCCGGAAAAGATCAAAGCTATTCAGAATCTGAAAAAGCCGGAACTGTTGAAACATGTCCAAAAGCTCACGGGGTGCGTGGCATCCTTGAGCCGGTTCATATCTCGCCTCGGAGAAAAAGCGATACCCTTATACCGACTCTTGAAGAAAACAGATAAGTTTGTATGGGACCACGAGGCCGACGAGGCCTTCGAGGCTCTAAAAAGGCAGCTATCTGAGGCACCAATTTTAGCAGCGCTGGGTCCTAAAGAGCCAATTCTATTATATGTTGCAGCCGGGCCCCGGGCAGTTAGCGCAGTGGTTGTGGTTGAACGTAAGGAATATGGAAAGGATCACCCGATACAAAGGCCGGTTTATTATGTGAGCGAGGTCTTATCGGAAGCAAAGCAGCGGTACCCGCATTGGCAAAAGCTAGTTTTTGGGGTATTTATGGCCAGCCGGAAATTGAAACCATATTTTCAAGAACACCCCATAACAGTAGTAAGTTCCATACCAATGGCAGATATCATCAGAAATTCAGATGCAACAGGAAGAATACCCAAGTGGGCTATCGAGATGGGGGATTATCACATCAACTACGAGCCCCGGTCTGCGATCAAGTCCCAGGCTCTAGTAGATTTTGTCAATGATTGGACTCACACAAGCATGCCCATAACAATGCCAAGTTCAGAGTCTTGGGTGATGCACTTTGATGGATCCAAGCAGTACGAGGGGTCAGGAGCTGGTGTGGTGCTCACGTCGCCAAAAGGAGATAAGTTAAGTTACGTGTTACAAATTCACTTTGACTGCTCTAACAATGTGGCAGAGTATGAGACCTTGCTACATGGATTACGAGTGGCAAAGGAGATGAATATTAAGTGCATAATATGCTATGGAGACTCGGATCTCGTGGTACAACAGGTTTCAGGTACATGGGACAGAAAAGATGCGACAATGGCGGCTTACCGCAGAGAGGTGGACAGGGTAGCCGGGTCTTTTTTCGGGTATGAAGTGGAACACGTCGATCGCCGAAAGAATGAGGCAGCAGATGCGCTCGCGAGACTCGGGTCGCGTCGAGAGCCGGTTCCGCCTAATGTTTTCCTGGATGAGTTATGGCGGCCCTCTGTCAAAACCGAATCTGAAGAAAAATTAGCACATCAAGACACGGATTCAGAGTTTGTGGCCGCAGTACGCGCTATTCCGGAGTGGACTGGGCCGTTCTTGGTGTTCTTATCACGAGGTGAGTTACCATCGCATGAAGTACTAGCCCGACAAATCCTGAGACGGGCCAAGGGTTACTCCATCATTAACGGTGAGCTCTACAAGAGAAGTTCTACAGGTGTCTTTTTACGCTGTGTAACCCCAGAAGAAGGACGTCAGATATTGAAGGAGATCCATGAAGGCGATTGTGGGCACCATGCCTCCACAAGGTCCCTTGTGGCTAAGGCATATGGACATGGTTTTTTCTGGCTCACGATGCTAGCAGATGCGGAACCCTTGGTGGCAAGATGTGATGAATGTCAAAGCTACGCTCGTCAAACGAATGTGCCGGCTATGGAGCTACGAACAATCCCATTGACTTGGCCATTTGCGGTTTGGGGTATGGACATGGTAGGCCCCTTTCACATGTCTCATTGCAAAAATACTCATCTTCTGGTGGCTATTGATAAGTTTACCAAGTGGGTCGAAGTTATGCCAGTTACAAATTGTGAAGCGGCTACAGCTGTCAAGTTCTTGAAGAAAATCATCTATCGGTTTGGGTATCCTCATAGTATAATCACAGACAATGGAACCAACATGTCCTAAGGAGAGATGGAGAAATTTTGTGGAAACAATGGTATCCGGCTTGATGTAGCCTCTGTGGCCCACCCGCAAGCCAATGGGCAGGTGGAAAGAGCAAACCAGGAGTTACTTCGAGGATTGAAACCACGACTACGAGTCCCGTGTCTCAGAGCTGCTGGAGCGTGGGTTGAGGAATTACCCTCCGTGGTTTGGGGAATTAACACCACACCTAACAGATCTACTCAAATGACCCCATTTTTTATGGTTTATGGTGCAGAAGCAGTTCTTCCAAGTGATATCATCCATGATTCGCCACGGGTGGCGGCCTACGTGGAAGTTGAAAACGAGAAGACCCAGCAAGACGCTGTGGATATGCTAGAGGATCACAGAGAGCAAGCATTGGAGAGATCCGCCATATACTAGCAGGACTTAAGGCGATACCACAGCCGCCGGGTCAAGAACCGGGTTTTCCAGGAAGGAGACCTAGTGCTACGCCTAGTGCAATCCAAGGAGGGAAAGCACAAGTTATCTCCCCATGGGAGGGTCCATTCATCATAAGCCAGAATTTACACAATGGATCATATTACTTGATAGATGCAAGGGAAGAGTCAGATACCGTCAATGACACCACCCATACCACTTCATCTATTCAAGAGCGAGAGAGACCATGGAACGTGGCTCAGCTACGTCCCTACTATACTTAGCATAGATTTGATTTCAAGTTGTATTGCACGATGTAACAGGCAGCAGGTTTCATACGCACTCTTTTCCTCTCCAGGGTACCTAAGGGGACTGGAGGGTTTTTAATGAGGCGGACTGCTGACCTAACCTTTTCATATCAATAAAGAGATGGTTAAGTCATTATGTTTCTTACGTTTCTTGTATTGTTTCTTTTGCATGTTTTTTTCTATGTCTAATCATGATTTATATCAGGTAAGTATATTACATTTAGTTAGTTATAATTACTGAGCTATGAGAAATATAGTGTCAGGTTTACATCCTCTTTTTCGTTTCTTTTTAAGTTACCTGTAAAACCTAGTAGTGCATAGTATATACTTAGGTCTTGGGGGCTGATTGCTTGAATAGCACAGTTGCAAACTCAGACCCGGCAACGATGCCATTAGGGTATGAGGGCTGATTACTTGTAATAAGTACAGTCGCAATCTCATAACCTGGACAATAGAGCCAAACTTGTCTTGGCCTTTCTTGTTTAAGCTTGACGTGACTCGCAACAAAGTGGCATGATTGCTAGCCTATAAATTCAATCAGTCATGATGCCCATGGGGACTTGCCTGACCCTGTTTTCATAGAGTTATAAGCAACATTGAGTATCCACGCGAAAGTCATCTTACAACAAAGGGGGTCAAAAGGGTCATCTAAACCACAAGTTATGCGGAGTAAAAGGCAAGAAGCCGGAAGCTCATAGTGTATTAAGCATAACTTCAAATAATCTTGTAGTTGGGGATTTAGCCAGACATGGAGTTTTCTTAAGCCACAAATCCCTAGACTCCAAAGTCCGAGTCTTGGGGACTTGGGGACTTGAGAAAGCAGCAAGTTATCTAGCTAATGAACTCAAAATTCAAAAATCCGAGTCTTGGGGACTTGGGGACTTAAGAAGCAAAGTTCACCCAGTCAAAAAATCCTAAGACTCGGAAACCGGGTCTTGGGGACTTGGAAGAAAACTTTTCCTTACCCCAAAACCCAAGAATCGGTATTTATTGCAAAAAAATGTAGAAAAAGCAAAAATATGCAAACACAAGGTTGAAAAGTGCATACCAAATGGATGACCAGAAGGGCCATCAAAGCCATAAAAGTTTAAACATATTACAAACCAAAGGAGTAGTATCAAAAGTGCACAGGCGCACTATCAAATAAACAAGTGTAGAAGGCATATTACAAATGCCTATTGGCCGAATGAATGTTTGTTGGTAAAGACGAGAACATTACGCGGCATCCATAGCCGAGTCCTCAAGGGTGGTCTTGGGAGCCGGGTCTTCAGCGCTCTCCCCTGCAGCTTTCCTTGCCTATGTGTCCGGGTCAACCGCGGAATCAGCACGAGCGGGAGGAGGGACGATTGGAGTCGTTGACGTTGGCGCAGAGATGGCCTCGGCTTTCTTCTTGGCAACCTCTTCCTTGTACCGGGTCAATATGTCAAAGGGAGCAGGGAAATCAGAGCGCACCGGATTATCTTCAGCATCATATGGAGGTGTGAGCTTGTTTACGTCGAGCTTCTCGGCAATCAGACTGGCCGAGTGACGAATCTGAGTATTGATGACTTTCAGTTCCTTTGCTGAGAACCTCGAACCATCAGTGTCAAATTCAGGAAATCCATTCACAAGCGTGGCCGGCTCAATATTTGGGTAGTAGGCTTTGGCTAACGCAAGACCGCGTATCACCCCAACCCGGCACGCCGACCATTTCCAGATATGAATCCACACAGGGATTGTCGAGTAGGCTTCAAGCATCTGGGTGATAGCTCCATAAGTTCCGGTCCACTTCACAGCCTCAAGGGTCCACTTTCTCCCCGCTGAGAATTGCTGGATGACGGTCTTGAGTATCTTCAATTTCTTGAGATCATCATGTTCAACAACTTCACCCGGACCTGTAGTTCAAAAAGAGAAGCAAGGTGGTGAGACTCGGATTAAAAAGACCCGGTAAAATGAAAAATTCGAGTGATAATCAGGAGTGTAGACGCGCTTTACCAACGATGAACTTATAAGTATCGGAAATAAGACCATGGGCAGCAAAAACGGCAAGTTTGTGGAGGAGAGGTTGGATAGCTTGTCTATCGGATTCTGACGCAAATGAACTAAGATTGTCGGAGAGAGAGAGTGTCTCAACAGAGAAACCCGACAAAGGCTTCTGGCCGGGTTTGGATGTGTCTTGGAAGTAGAAAAAGGTCTTCTGCCAGTGCTTCACGTGACTGTGAAGGCTGAGAGTCGGCATCAGAGAATTTTTGCGTCTCTGAATGGATACCCCCCCCCCCCACAGACGAGGAGGGGCCCGTCCGTGCTCTCCCGGCAGGGCTTGCATTGAAATAACTCCAAAAACAGGGTAAGATTGGGGGGTATGCAAAGGTAGGCTTCACAAAGTACGATGAAGTGCCAGATATTTAAAATTGAGTTTGGACCTATGTCGAAAATTCGGAGTTTGTAGTGGTCCAGAAGTTCGCGGAAAAAAGGGTGACCCGGGGGGCGGAAACCCCGGATCATGTGCTCAAGGAAGACAACCACCTCACCTGGACCGGGTGAAGGCCGGGTCTCCTCCCCAGGTGCCCTCCAGTGGACTTCCGACTCTGCGGGCAGCACCCCAGACTCGGCGAGCTCATCAAGTTTCGCCTTGGTAACAGTCGATTTTGCCCAGTTGGCGGAAATCGACTGACCCGGCTTTTGCTTCGAAGCCGGGTTTTTTCCCTTGAGCTTGGCGCTAGCCTTGGGAGCCATGGAAATGGATCTAAAACAAAATTGAGTACGGATAAGTATGGGTCTGTAGTTTGTAAAAATGCATCTAGTTATAAGAGCAATGGAAGGAAGATATAGGCTAAGTGGAAAAGTGCATCTAAGATGAACATTGACCTAGGATTGGAGAAGGTGAAAACCTAGATCTAAAATTCAATGGAGCTTACCAGAGCGGAGCTTAGCGCGTGGTGGCGGCGGTCCGTTGACGGGGGCGTGCGCGGCGGCGGCGGCTCGCGGATGATGGTGTGCGTGGCGGAGGCGATTCGTTGACGGAGATGAGATGCGCCGCGAGCTCCAATGGCGTGGACGGAGGTGCGGATAGAGGCGCGGACGGATGCGCAGGTATAGGTGCGGGCGGTGGCCGACGGTGAGCTTGGTGGCGCGCACGGCGATGAGCTTGGTGGCTAAGGCTCGTTTTTGCGAATTTGGGCAAGAGTGAGCGGGAGGAAGAAGAAGGGGGAAATGGCGTTTGGATTTTTAGGGGTCCCCCCTGTGCCTATTTATAGGTGCATGGAAAACCCTAGGTGCCAAACGGTAAAGTGAGCTATTTTCGGGAGGATTTGATCCGGCCCGCGAATTTGGGGATAAGAATCTTGGTGATTGTCGCGTGACATCCGGATCGATCAAGTTGGCTAAGAGAATCGGATTTGAGGCGTTGTTACTCGGATTAGCCGACAGAGAAATGGAGGTCGGGTTATGTTATGTTTCCTTGGAGTGTTAACCCGGGAAATGATACCTTGGCTCGAATGAAAATTAGGGTTATTATATGGACCGCCCAAAGAGCATGTCTGGCTATAGTTAAAGCAGTCTAACCCGGTATGTTATGGATATGAATGTTTATTATTTTGCAGGGAATAGCGTGCGCTTCATGGTTGATCCCAAGATGCCCAAGCTATTCTGGGGACTACTGTTGGGGGGTTGATAACCCGGTAGGCCCATGCCTGCACGAGACCCGGCCAGATGGAGATCACACGAGACCCGGCCCAAGAGGAAGGAGATCCTAGGAGGCCCAAAGGAGGGTGCGGATCTCGTAATCCACTCCTTGGGGGCCACGGTTAGGAAACTTAGGGTTATGTGTGGGTTTCGGGTAGGATTCCGGGTGTGTCTTGTATGGGAAGCCAGAGAGCCAGGTAATATATAAAGCGGCTCCTGGAACAGAGAAACCAGAGCTTTTCGAGATATTCGAGTATCCAAGGTATTCGAGAGTTAAAACATTGTAACCCTAGATCGGGGTCTCGGCGACATTGCAGCCTGAGCTCCCAGATTACCAGTTGATATGATTTCCCCTGAGCTAAACCCTCTCCCAAACACCAGAGTCGATTTGCCCCAACCTAAGTTACCCCCGGTAACGTCTGCCGTGAATATCCCGCGACAGGTACCATCCAATAGGATTGCGCCACATCACCTGCGTGTTATTTTGTTAATCGTCGCCCACTGCAGCGCCCAGCCGGCCCAAACCCACTCCCTGTATGTTGCCCTGCGCAATAGATAAGTATTTTTAGCCCAGCGTGTCTCTGGATTTAATTCCGAATAAAAATAGAATAGCAATTTTGCAGAAAAGCCCCTAAACTTTGAACCCTCATAACTTTTTAACCACTTGGCCACATTTGATAAACTTGGACCTTTTGAAATCCCTAGAATGTGTAGAATATTTTAGCACTGTTCAAATTCAGAATTGACAAACTTAAGTTGCTTCAAATTCAAATATGCTTGTTTGATGAATTTTGGCATAGTTCATATTCTACAAATCCATAAATTGCAAATAAAATATTTTTGGAAACCTTAGGATGTGTACTTTCATACTCTCTGCCCCAAAATAAGTTTTGAACAAGTTAAATTTGATTTTAGAATTAAGTGGTACATTTGAGTATTTTTGACATAGATTTAATTCTATAAATAATATAGTTCCTTTTGCAAAATTGTTCCATTTGGTAACCTTGAACTAGAGACATCAGTGCCTAACCATTGTGGACACCCTTGGACCATGACCATGTGTTTTTGACAAAAACCCAACATAGCGATTCATCCATTTTACCATGTCTTAGAAATTGTTTCCATCTTTTATTCTTTGATGTTATGGCTAATTGGAGACAAGACCAAGTCCCTAGTATGTGTCAATCACATATAAGACCAAGTAGTGAACCTTAAACACCAGTATCATTGTTTTCCATCTACTCCTCCACTCTCCTATTCTTGCTTCAAGAATTCATAAAGTTAGCAAAATGGAAATCAAGACTCAAGCACAAGAAGGGACTTAATTATCAACTTGGTGGCAACATGAAGAGCTACAAGGAAGATCATTGAAGAAATTGAAGGGAGGACTTGGACTCCACAACAACTAGAAGCAACTCAAGGAAGTACAAGTGTGTGAAGAACTCGAGAAGAAAACATGCTCCTCTCTCTTTCTATCTTTCTTGTTTCCTTTCTTTTCTAAATGACTTAGTGGTATTTTGTGCCCATTCCACCTTGGACCAACTAGTGAGAAAGCCATGAAGATTTATCAATTTCAAGAGAGGCTTCACAACAAGGAGGAAACTATAATAGAAGCATGAAGATGATCTTCAAGAAGACAAGCATGTGAAGACTTGGAGAAAATCTATACAAGTTGAAGTATAGCAAGTTGTTTTTGTCCAAGCATTGACCCAAATGGAAAATCCCAAGACTTTATTTTATTTTTCTCTATTGTTATGAAGTTAGTTGAACCTAGACCTACCTTAACCCAAAAGGGAAAGACGCACTTAGATCACTTAAATGTCTTCATGAAAATGACTAAGTGTTACACATTGTTATGTGCTACTTTATTTGAAGAAGTGATATGATCACCCTTGGTGAACTCTTGGAACTTCCTCGACAAGTAGGGTTATAATAAAGTTAGATCACATCAAACTCAACCTAGTACATCCCAAGTAAACCCTTCAAACTTCATAACAAGTTTTGAACCAAGAGTGAATGAATCTTCCAACTCAAATCTTGACCTTGTCCTAGACAACTTGGTTGAACCCATTTTGTTATGATTGTTGCTTTGTATGTTTTCTTCACTTGTAAGTTTGTTCGGTAGGATGTTTGTTTATTTTCTTATTGTGTGTTCAATGTATAGATTGTACGGGGAGCAACGATCTTTTGTGAAGAGAGTGTGATTTCTTCACCAACTTCAACAAGGCAAGTAACACACCATCAACTACCTATTATTTTCCTATGCATTACTAGAGTTTTTAGTAGTATGCATGATAGGTGATTTTTCTCGAAGTAATATGCTATGCTATTATCATAGTAGTGTGTAGTAATATCTTTTATACCTTGTTATTTTGAAGCCTTGGTACTTAGTAGATGCTTAGCCTTGCTACAAAAATTGTTTTACTTGATGTTGTGGAAGATTTATAAGTATAAACTTAAATGAACCACCTGGGTGGATTTGGTGGTATGGTTGATAAGAGTTGAGTGTCTCCTCAGGGGTAATACCTGAGGTGTTCACTTGAGGAATGCTACCCAGGAACAAAGTGATTTTGATGTTCCCCAAGTTTAGATTGCTTCTAGTGCAGCCTTTAGTCATATGGGATCTTTCTTGATCAACTAAGTTGAATGAACTCACCAGGCTTACAATCAGATGTAGCATAATTATAGGTGGAACGGGTAAGCCAAACCGTGGTGGAATTTCTTCTCAAAGATCTTGTCTCGCTCTTCTCCTTTGCTTAATATAGTCAGGGTGTATAGGATGTTTGGGATGATTTGAGTCTGAAGGTGAAAGTGCACAAACTCTGTAGAGTCAACAAACTAAGACCTTAGCCGTGTCCTCGGTTATGGACAACTATGAGCAGCTGGACAAGGACGGACAAAGAATCACATCACCTCTTCGAATGTAAAACTTAGGTAAGGACATTCTGGGGTTTTACCGGAAATGTCTCTTGACATGCCGGGGTTTTACCGTGTGTTGTCACAGGTTCACTGGGGTTTTACTAGTGAATCCAAAATTTAGCAGAATAAAAATTGTTTTAATAAAGAGATAGGAGAAAACTAGCTTTATGCAAACTTATCCAAAACTCCACTCAGACAAATAAGCATGTAGTATTAATCTTTCCATTTATATCCACCATAGTGTTACTTTCCAATACATTAAATTGTATTGAATCCCTTGTGGCTGTATATTCTATCCTACAGATGTTTCTGAAGACGTGTGAGGATTTCGTTTAGGATCTCGAGTATACCGCCAACATGTTTTGCCTATGGCACATGAAGAAGATGGGCTCAATGTTGTGTTATGTTTTCCCATGTAATATTATGTTTTCTTCTAGTCTTCTAAGACTATGAAAGTTGTAATATTATTTTGTAAAGTCTGGATCATTCGATGTAATAGAATTTGACGCATTTGCATGATATTTTATTTTGTACTCTGGTGCTAGCAATTGATCTAGGGACTAGTACAATAACACAGGTGTTCTTACATTATTTAAACTGTGGAACGCTACAATCCCCGTGTGGGTATACTCGAGTGCCGATTCGACTCACCTCCTGCGCCGCGAGGAAATTTCCAGCAATGAACTCGAGCAGTGCGTGCGCCAAATCACCCGAGTCAAGGAGAGCGACCCGGTTCCCGCGGTCCCTCTTGCATCTATGCCACCACTAGTCCCGCATCCTCCTGCTGCTAAGAAGGTTCACCGCATGTTTAGCCTGAGTTCTTCCAGCGGCTAAGTTTTTTCTCTTTCCTTCATTACTACCCGAATTTTGACTCTTAATCTGATCATTGCCTCCTTTGCTTTCCTGTTTTTATTTCATAAATCCTCCTAAGGCTCCAAATCCTCTTGGAGCTTCGACTCCCCCTGCTGCTACTCCTTCCCCCTCAGGTGGGAGCTAGCTCGAGTGCTGCGCCGGTTCCTTCCACTCAAGTAGGGAACGATTCAGGTGCTGCTCCTAATGTGTAGGCTACGGCTGCCTCGAGTCCTTCCCGGAGCACTCGAGACAAAGGAGTCGTGTAAGAGGATGTTCAGGGGCGCAGTCTGTCCCTGAAGCTAACCCGGCGCCTTCAGGTCCAGGAGATTGGACTGTCAACCTGGCCGATATAGATACCTTGGCTCCTGAGTTTCAGGTTAGTAACCACGTGAGTTTGTTTTATTTTATTTTACTCTTCTGTAAATTTCGTTCATTCTGTCGGGTGCAAGAACAGCGCTCCCGATGGGAGTAGCCCCCGAGTGTGCGTTTGGCTGCTTGTAGGCGAGCGCAGACTCAAGCCTGTGTCTTGATTTCCGACTATGATGTTTTTCCAGCCCTTCTTGGAAAGCATGAAGGACCTGGGCACTCGTTTCCTTGGTATCGGGAGGAAGAAGGACACTGCCATGGCTATCCTCACTAAGGAAAAAGTTAACTCCGGTTCTGGTGAACTATTGTTATTTTTCTGTTTCGACTTTGATATTCTAATTGGTTTCCTTGTCTTAAAGCTTCTAATCTCCACTGCTGCTGAGAAGGATTCCGCGCTTACTCGAGTGAAAGAACTCAAGGCGCGGAATGCGGCTCTTCAACTCGAGGCCACGACTTCCAAGAAAAGGACTGAGGCTGCTATCCGGAAAGTAGAAGAGTCCAAGGAAAAGGAGACGGAGGCTCTCAAACAATTCTCTGATCTTGAGGAAAACCTTGTCCCTCAACTTCATTCTCTGACGGATAGCTTGACAGGTACTCGTGCTTTCTTTTTTTATTTCTTTTGGTATTTCCTGTACCTTATTGATGGCTAGGTTGAGGCTCCAAGTGCAGAGTGTGTAGCTAGTGGCAAGCCTTCTTCCCCACGAGGGTGACTCGAGGGTTTATATCGAACTCTTGGGGAGCCAGTATTTCAGCAGTTGTCTTCCAAGCTTCCTCCAGGATCCTGCAAACAAGTAGAGAATTTTGTGCCCTCAACCTCACCAAGTGGTTGTCAAGCACAAGGTGTGAGACTTCTAAATTGCAATGCAAAACTGAAAGTAACTGTGCAATAATTAAATCTACTACTAAATGCATGAGAAAATAAATATGCAACGGATTGTTTTTGTATTTTTGTGATGCAGGTGGTGATGGAGATAATGTAAATTCGAATTGGAGATGCAAGTAAAGTAAAGTGCAAGTAAAGTAAATTGCAGCAAAGTAACTAGAGTGTTTTCTTATAATTAAGATAGGACCGGGGTTCATGGTTTAACACTTGCATTCTCTCAAATAAAGTGGTAGACGGTGGACATAAAGAATTACATGTGAGATTACAATAACATGTTTAACATTGAGTACTTTCATATGGGCATCACGTCCTAGCATAGAGATCTCTACGGTCATATTGATCCCTCTTATACTCCACCAAGATGCGAAATAAATCATAACACCTCGATAAGTAAGGAAAAACCAGAGTATAGCTTTAAGCAATGTGACATGAAGTTGAAGTAATAACTTGCTAGATCTAGTCATGGAGATTGATTAGTGTCACTTCAAATCCCCGGTAACAAGGTACTCCTTTTTATCCCTAGTGAGGTAACTAAGAAAGGTTTAACAAAACCTAAGTGGATCGCTAAACTTCTGTCACTTTCACAGCACTAGCCACCCCCCGTTACTCCAACTAACGCACCGATCACCCCACACACGCTCTCAAGAACTAGATTGATCAAAGCTAGCAAATAAGAACGGGGTACATAAGATACATCTACTCAAATAACTCAAGAGAAACAATTGCAATCCCAGATTCAATAACTCATAGAAAAGATCCACCACATAGGAATTACAACGGTGCCCGTAATCATGTGAGGCAGCTCATACGGATCTAATTAGTGAAGCACATAGAGAGAGAGAGATACAAGTGCTACTTCCACAAACCCATAGCCCTGGGGTGGACTACTCCCTCTTCATGGAGATGTCGATGGTGATGACGTTGGAGGGGTAGGAGATCACACCGGTGGCGCCCCGCCGGAGTTTTCCCCCTCCAATCTGGAACTTCTGGTCTCTGTTTCGGTGTTTCGGCGGCGCTCTTCTCCGTAAGGGTACGGGGGACACTTTTTATAGTCGGTTTTAGGTCAAGAAGGAGTCGGTAAGTCGAAGATGGAAGGAATTGGGGCCACAGGGGCCAAAAGGGGGCCTCTCACGCGGCCAAGGAATCTGGCCGCGTGGAGGGTCCTCTTTTGGTCCTCCTTGCCCAATTCTCGTGGATCCTTCGCCCGCAAGTCTTCTCCTTCCAAGAAAATGACCCCCGCAGATTTTCAGGTGATTTCGCGGAAGTTTGCCCCCTGAAACGTCAAAAATATAGAAAACGGGGTTTCTAACAGGCAGCGTTAATTCCATAAAATTTAGGGGACTTTGTAATTTAACCCCAAAATACTATAAAACATTGAATTATACCCTTATATGATGCAATATGTAATAGAGAGGAAAAGATAGACATGGCGAAGGATGGCGACTCCCCCTCTAGGCGGCGCTCATGGCGACTCCGCTGAGATCTAGGGTTTTAGCCATTCTTCTCCGACAATCGTCACTCCGGCGTAGTCGGCATCCTCCCTTACGACATCTGCCACTCCGGCAGTGTCGTCCACCCCCTTCTCTTCAATGACCAAGGCAAAATCTCTTTTTGATCGCTCTTGTTGGCGATGGAGGGCGATCTTCTCCACCGATGTGGATCTCAGGTTCAATCCCATTTACGTGGGTTTTGTTCTGTTAGATCCGAAGGACAAGCGGATCCAACTTGTAGATCAAGCGGGCTTTGTGCTTGATCAACGTTTTCTCAAGGTACGTGAAAGCATTCATCCTGGATCTGAGATCCAATTTGCTTGTCATCGTGCCAGGGTTCAGGATCATCTGGTTCCACGAAAGGGGTCTCTCCTGGATCATAACAATGCCATCGTTCCTATTCTGGACGTGGATTCTTTGGTGCCGCTTTTGGATCGGACTCCCATTGATCCTGCGGTGGGTTTAGTACATGCAGCCAAAGTCTTAGACCTGGATTTCTCTAGAGGTCTAGCTCTTGCTAAGGAACTCCGCATTCTCTTCGGATCGGACGTTCACGCTTCTAAAAATTTCGGCGCTTTCAAAATGGTGGTATCTTTTGGCCGTGCTGCTTTCAAAATTGATGTTAATACTGTTGCTTTGGCTCTTGAGGCGGCGATTGGAGGGTATTGTGGATCTTTGAATGTTACCTGTCTTCATGATCGGGTTTTCTCTTTTGATGTCGCTTCTAAGGAGGTTGGATTTCATATTATGAAGATTAAATGGTTTTCTTGCTTCCACTTCAAGTGCTTCTTTCATCTTTGGAGTTTCGGTGGTCCAAATTGGATGGCTGAATGGAAAAAGTGGAACCACGATCAGATTAATGAGTGGACTGTTGTCACGAGGAAAAAGAAGGTAAAACCTAAACGGTACAAGCCTTTAATAAAACCTTCTGCTAATCGTGCACCAACTGCTCCCCCCACGATTCCTAACAAAATTGGTTCTGATATTGATCGTGAACTGCCTACTATTAAGTTTGGATCTTTTAATGCTGATTCTATTGTTACTAAGTCTGTTACGGATCCTATCCCTGTAACCCCTACCGTGGCCTCTATGCCTGTTGATGATGGCTTCGCAAAATTAATTGATAAAATGGCGGCCCAAGTTTGGCCTTGCTCTAACTGCCTCTCAGCTAAACATGCAACGGATGAGTGTACGGGCCGGATACGGTGCTGGTCTTGTTCACGTTCGGGCCATATCCGCAGAAACTGCCCGGGAATTAATGGAACTCTGCGCTGGGTAGTTAAATCGCCGACTATTGGAACCGAGGAGTCCCCTGCCTCAGCTCTTTCCCCTGCCCCTGCCACTATTCCTGGAAAACCCTCGTCGGATTCGCCGCTCGAATCGCAACCTCCTGCAATGGCGAACTTCCCCTGTGATCCGACCAGGTTCGTCCCGGCGGGGATGCATGTTGAGGAGGTATGGGCGGCAGAGCAGCGGCCTGCTCGCCTCTTCATCACCTCCTCTGCGGCTCCACCTCGCCGCCATGAATCCTGGGCCATTGCTCAGTTGGTTCCGCGGCCACCGGTAGAAGAGCTCGACGATATCCTGCAGCAAATCGTCGATTACATCTTCCAGGAATTACATCTGCAAGTTGTCTCCTTCTCGGAGAGCGTTGTGGGAGTTGGCATGTTCCGCATGGCGGATCAAGTTGCCAGAGATTGTTTGGTACACTCTCCTCCTTTTATCTTTCCTGATGGTAGGATGCTATCCTTCGTTAGGCATGATGAAGGAGATAATGTTAGAGCAACAACTTATTCAAGGACTGGGTGGATTATGATTCTGAATCTGCACATGGACTATCGCACCGATGAGTTTCTTAGGGAGTTTGTGTCCAAATTTGGCAAGCTCCGGACCTGGTGGAGGGAGGACGCTTCTCCTGTTCGCACCTTGCTCAAGGTTACTTATGGGAGCGGTGCTGATATTCCCCGCTCGCTTGTGATTATGGAGGTTCAGCGTTACGGTGGTCACGTTGTTTCCTGGACCTGCCCTGTTTTTATTTTGGACAGTGATGCTGCTGATGCTTTGCCGGGGGATGAAGACTTTCTCCCTCCTGGGGACAATCCACACCCAGCTTTTGGTGCTCCTGAGGCCCCAATTCCAGATGCTTGGGTTCCACCGGCTCAGCCTGAACCACAACAAGATGGTTGGGGAGACTGGAACAATGAGGAGCAGGGAGAGAATGCTGCGCCGGAGGAGCCTATTGATCAGGAACCGGAACCTGAGCAGGTGCAGTCTTCTGTATCTGTTCAATTTTCTGGCGCTTCCATTGATTCCATGAATGTTGCACGAGCTGAGGGCCCAGAACAATTTGTGGAGATGCAGCAACAGGTGGAACATAACCAGCTAGCTATGGTTCCTTTTGTTCCACCACCCCCTGAAATTGGTGCAGATCAGAACAATGAAGTGCAGATTCTTCAAGTCCTGTTACCTGATCCTGTGGTGGAGTGGTCCAGATATTTCCTGGAGCACAAAGCTCGGGTTATTTTTGACAGAAGATTTGAATTTTTGTCGTCTCTGCTGCCTTTTGAGTTGCCAGTTTCCTCTGTTGCTCCTGTTCCTATGATGCTGGATTCATGCCCTGCTACTGAATCGATGACTCCCCAGCCGGTTACCAAGAAGAGGACCAGGAAGGTGTCTACTCCACTTGTCCTTGAGGAGCGTAGAGTGACGCGTAGCCTTGCCAAGAATGCTGGGTTCAGGGTTTTGCCTGCATCAGACAAGCCAGAACCTAGGAAAAAGGCCAAGTCTGCTCGTCCTCAAGATTCGACAGGGGGAGTACCTCCTTTCACTCCTGTTGCTGTTCTGCGGAGGGCGGGAAACATACTCCAAATAGAAGATTCGGAATTAACGGTGGAGAAGCTTGAAGCTGCTCCAAAGAAGCCCACCACTCCATCAAGTTCTGATGATTAGTGGGCCTTCTTTATTTCTTTTGGGCCTGTTTGGTCCCTGGAGTTGTTGCTGGGTCTTTCTGTTACATTTTGTTATGTTACATGACATATGTACTACATTATGGGTTTTATCTTTTGGATATCTACTGTGCTGGTATCTTATGATTATCAGCAATTTCCTTTACTATATATTTTTTCCATGGATAATAAGGCCCATCTAGTCTTGGATTGGATTGTTTTTGACTGGAATGTGAGAGGACTAAATGATAAAGCTAAAAGAGATGCAGTTTATAATAAAATTGAGGAAAGTCAGGCTTCTATCATTTGCTTAGAAGAGACAAAATGCCAAGATTTTGATCATTCCTTTATTAGGTCATTCTGCCCTAAAAGATTTGATCAATTTGTCTTCTCTCCCTCTGTTGGAGCTTCTGGAGGATTAATTGTGCTATGGAACAGTTCCATCTTCAGTGGGGAGTTGTTAGAAGTTCATCGCTCTGCCATTCACATTAAATTCACTTCTATTCACAATTCTACTTCTTGGAATTTGGTGAATGTTTATGGTCCTTGCAAGGGGGTGGAAAGAGAAGATTTTGTTAATTGGTTATATAACCTTTCCATCCCGATTCATCAGAACTGGATGATTCTTGGTGATTTTAATTTCATTAGATCACTGGATAATCGATAAACCGGGGGCTGATCTAAATGATATGTTTATATTTAATGATGTTATCAGCCATCTGGGTTTATTGGAGCTGCCAGTTAAGGGCAGGAATTTCACTTGGTCAAATATGCAAAGTGATCCACTTTTGGTTCAATTGGATTGGTTCTTTACTTCATGCCAGTGGACACTAGACTTCCCTAATACTATGGTGTTACCCATGTCTAAAATAACCTCTGACCACTTGCCTTGTATGGTTAAAATTGGAACCAACATCCCAAAGGCAAAGATTTTTCGGTTTGAAAATCATTTGGTTAAGCAACCTGGTTTCATGGACCTTGTGACTAAGATTTGGAATACTCCTGTTCTGGCCAAATCAATCACCTCCAAAATCACTGCTAAATTAAAGAACCTCATATATGCTTTGAAGGATTGGGGAAGGAATTTATCACAGTTAAAGATTCTTATTGATATGAGTAGTAAGGTGATTTTGTTTTTGGACCAATTGGAGGATTTGCGGCAGTTGAGTGTTCCTGAATTAAATTTCAGACTTATAGTTAAGAAGCATATCAAGAATTTGCTTGCGTTGAAATCTGATTACTGGAAGCAACGATGTACTATTCGTTGGGCTAGGCTTTCTGGGGAGAATACTAAATATTTTCATGCCAGAGCCACTGAGAGATTTAGGAGAAATTCTATTCCATCCATCTCGGATACTTCTGGGAATTTGTTGGTGGATCATATGGATAAAGCTGCTGCTTTCTGGTCTTGTTTTAAGAACAGAATGGGTGTTTCCTGCCCACCCATGTCTGATTTTGACTTGTCTGTTTTTCTGCCTGTGGTAGATGGCCTAGAGATTCTGGCTAACCCTTTCGCTGTTGAAGAGATTGAGGGTGTTGTAAAACACCTAAAACCTGACCGTGCGCCTGGACCAGATGGTTTTACAGGGCTTTTTATTAAACATTGCTGGAGTATAATAAAAGAAGACTTTGTCAAGCTTTGCAATGATTTTCACAGTGCTAAGATCTCTTTGGAGAGCATTAATGGATCTTTCATCACTCTGATTCCAAAGATTAATTCTCCTGAGACGGTGAATGATTTCAGACCTATTTTGCTGACCAATACATGTTTGAAATTTATCACCAAAATTCTGGCTAATTGTTTTCAAGACAAAATCTTTGGATGCATCCATGCTAATCAATATGGTTTCATCAAATCAAGAACTATTCAAGATTGTTTGGCTTGGTGTTTTGAATACATTCACCAATGTAAGCAATCTAAGCAGAGAGCGGTGATCTTCAAGATTGATTTTGAGAAAGCTTTTGATACCATTGAGCACTCTGCTATTCTGCAAATTTTGAGATTTAAGGGTTTCCCTCCCTTAGTAATCAAATGGGTTAAGGAAATCCTAGCTTTTGGATCTTCATCGGTTCTCTTGAATAGGGTCCCAGGTAAACCTTTTGTTTGTAAAAGAGGTGTCAGGCAGGGGGATCCTTTGTCCCCAATACTTTATGTGTTGGGCGGGGATCTGTTGCAAAGTATTGTAAACCTGGCACTTAGAGAAGGAAGACTCAGATTGCCAATTCCAATTGGTGGAGACTTTCCTATTGTGCAATATGCTGATGACACTTTAGTCATTCTTCCTGCTGAACCGGCTCAGTTATTGGTTTTTAAGGACCTGCTTAATCTTTATGCTCGTCTCACTGGGCTAAAAGTGAATTATAACAAATCGTCGATGATACCGATTAATTTATCCCAGCAGGAAACTGTTAACTTGGCTTCTATCCTAGATTGCACTGTAGCTTCTATGCCGTTTACTTATTTAGGCTTGCCTATGGGAACCACAAAGCCAACTATCAAGGATTTTGCTCCATTAATTGACAGAATTGAGAGGAGACTATCGTCTACTGTCTCTTTCCTTTCTTATGGGGATAGTTTGGTTCTTGTGAATTCGGTTCTTTCCTCCTTGCCTTCCTATTACATGTGCACTCTTGTAATTCCTAAAGGTGTCATTGATATAATTGATAAAGCAAGGAGGAGATGTTTATGGAGGAAGGACAAGAATAAACAAAGAGTGAACTCTTTAGCTGCCTGGGATATGATATGTAGACCCAAAAACAAAGGAGGATTAGGGATCATCAATATCCAGATTCAAAACAGAGCTCTGTTACTGAAGTTCCTGGCAAAATTCTATAATTCTATGGATATCCCTTGGGTCCATTTAGTAAAGAATGCTTATTATTTCCAAACAGTACCGCATGCTGTCACCTCTTGTGGTTCGTTCTGGTGGAGAGGTGTTATGCAATTGGCAGAAACTTGGTGTTCCTTGTCCTCTTGTGTTTTGGGTAATGGTTTTACTGGGCTTTTCTGGAAGGATTCGTGGATGGGACAACTTTTGGCTATAAAATTCCCGAGGTTATTCTCCTTCGCCAAGGATCCTCTGTCCTCTATAAGAGACATTCTCTTAATGGCAGACCTCTCAGATGCCTTTATTTTGCCGCTTTCAATTGAAGCTTTCCAGGAGTTTAATGATCTGAGTGTCATTATAAATAATGTTCAGTTGACTGATACTGAGGACAGTTGGAGATGCAATCTCAATAAAGGGGTATACACCTCCAGAAAATTCTATCAGCTGCAATTTGGTCATTTAAATCCTGATGGGCCTGCAAAGTGGATATGGAAATCCAAATGTATGTCAAAACATAAATTCTTTGCTTGGCTGATTCTCAAGGATAGGATTAAGACAAAGGATATGATCAAAAGGAGAAACTGGAAGATTGAAGGTACAGATCATTGTGTTCTTTGTTGTACACAGTGCAATGAGGACTGGATACATCTGTTCTTTCAATGTGTTTTTAGCTCTCGAATTTGGAATTATTTGCAAATCAGTTGGAGTGATAACACACTTGTGCAAAATCTTGCTGCTGCCAAAAAGTCTTTCAAGGGGCCATGTTTCACTGAGATTGTGATTCTTGCTTGCTGGAATATTTGGAAGCAGAGGAATGGTGTAATTTTTAAATCAGAAAGACATTCCTTTATGGGATGGAAAGTGGGCTTCATGTTTGATCTCCTTATGCTTAAGCATAGGTTGAGTGCTGTTGTGGCTGCTGACTTAGCTTTATGGATTAATTCCTTAATTTAGCCTGGGATAGACTGTCTTAGTCTAATCCCATGTTTATTTGTACATATTTGTAACTGTAACGCTTGTGGTCGGTAATAAAGGGCTGTGGGGGACTCCCCTGAAGTAGAAAATGTTTCAAAAAAAAATGTAATAGAAAACCATGTGAAAATATGCAAAATTCATCTATGCATTTTACATGCATCAACATCCCCAAGCTTAACCCATGCTCGTCCTCGAGTATGAAGGTGATAAAACTAAGATGGGTTTTGCATATTGAAACAATCATGGGATATCAAGGAGGATTATTCATGCTACATATACTCAAATGATTAATACTAGAAATGAGTAGTAATATACAATTCATGTTGTAAGAAATATCAAATATGCAAGCAAAGATGCTTCATGAAAGTTCACAAAGTGTATAATGAAATAAAAGCACTATGGACCAAATGCATACACAAAATGAAAAATAAAATCCTATATTGGTCAAAGAATAGCATAATGGAGAATAGAAAATATAGTGGACACTTTGGAGAAAATTGAGTAGAGGTAAAACATGATCAAGTCTTATTTAGCCTCTAAATTATTCAACTAAAATTACTAATTGAAATGTGGTATCCATTGATCTAGGACTCTCATTGCCCCTTTATCACTAGCATCTTAAAATTGTGAGTATTGAAGTAATGAGAATGACAAGGTGGTTGAAAGCCTCATGCCCCGTGAGTGTGAAAACCTACTCCATGATTACTCAACTTAAGATTCCTAATAAGCTTTGTACAATCATAATAAGTATTAATGACATCATAGAGAACCGCAAAGAGGTACCTCTTGCCCCATGACATGGAAACAAGCCCATGTTACAATGACAAGATGAACAAACGGAGTAGACTCATCATCCTTTTTATTTTCATTCACTATTATGCATAGCTTCTTATTTTATTATAGGATGTGTTGTAGAGTCACTCAAGCTGTAAGTAAATTTCCACCATGATAACGCATGGCTTGGGTTAGGGGCCCAATGCGTTTCTCTAGTCATATAGATACTTACTCATCAAAACTTACTATTCCTCTATTTCATTTCGGCATGGCAGGAGTCCAAAAACAAAAGTACATGATATCAACCAAATGTAATTTTTTTGTGCAATGTTGAAAGCTTTTCGGTGATACACGTTTATAGCTAGCTCCCAACCACACACTTGTCAAACGCAAAACTTGTGGCTCCCATTACTGGTTCATGTTTATTAGATGCATCAAAAGTAAAGTGTGCCTTGAAAAGTTCGTGAGAGTCCTATCCCAAGTTCAACCCATGACAATTAATAAAGTGAATATCTTAATTTAGAACATAAATAACACAATAACATGGTGAACATACTCGGAATAGCAATGAAGCTAATGGGAAGATATGGTGGACTCACTGGAAATACTTGGCTAAGGAGTGTTGGAAACAAGTTTTTACTTGTTGGAATTTTTAAATTTTTGGGCTAGCAAGAGGGAGATAGTTGACCAGCTACTATGCATGAATATGTCCATAGAACTACTCATTTCATGAAAAACTAAATAAACCAGCAATTAACATCAAGGACATGAATAAGAGATAGCTCAAGACAACATTATTGCAAATTTCTACACATAAAAAGCCTATAAATCATGCAAACATATGTAGCTCTTCAAATCAACCATGGAATCCCTATTCCAAGTCATAATACTAGCATCCAATACATTCCAACCCCAAACTCCAGTAGCTCAATCTCATATAAAATGATGGTGGTGGTCTTATGAAAACAAAAATAAAAACAAAAACTAGACGCTTCAAGTCTCTACGATAAATGTTTTGCTTAGAAAAACAGAAAGTAGACGTGTGCTAACCAAAAGAGTGTAGCTCCAGTGGGGTGTTCATCACATCCCCAAGCTTATAGCTTTAACCATTCTTGGATGTCTTGAGGCGCAGCTCCTCTATTCCCTGTGAAAAAACTTCACAAAACATGTTTCTCCCATTCTTTTTCTGTGGGGTGAGATTAGCAAGGACAAACAAATCACATGCTTGCTGTGATAAATTCCAAATCAAATGCTCCAGTAGATATACAATAAGGTTCATTATGTTGTATGTTCACTATCTTGCTTGAAAGAATCATGGAAATTCGATTCCCAAGCCCAAAGAGTGCATAAAACAAAAGAAGGCAGAATCTGTCCAGAAAAGCAGCAGCAGCAAAACGAACGTTTTTCCCTAAGCTAGACTCGTCAAAAAATTAAGCCAATTTTTTAGCTTACAGAGGACAAAAAGTTGCAGAACATACTAAAAATTATCTCAATCCTACATACCAATAAAAAACGTAAAATCATACGGTGAGCAGACTCGTGCTGAAACAGAAATTTCATGCACTAGGATAGCAACTTATAAGTCCAAATAGGTTTGACTTGACTTTTTATTGAAAACTCCAGAATTAAAACAAAAAAAACTAATCTCTTGAGACAGCAAGAGGACACTAGAAAAATCCAAACAAAAACAACCGGGTTGCCTCCCATAAAGCGCTTTCTTTATAGCCATATAGCTAGGCTTTACTTACTTGATAATCAAGAGGGATAAAGCTCATGCGGGAGCTTGTTCTTCAGCGTGCCCCTCTTCCTTGGGAAGTGCTCCATGTTTTTCTTTTGAGGGAACTGAAACTTGAAATTCCCTTCCTTTGAGTCTATGATTGCACCTGTAGTACGAAGAAAAGGTCTACCCAAAATAATAGGACTAGGGGATTTATCCCCCACATCTATACCTAATCTTTACCTAATAATAAAGGGAGTAAGGTTTCTTCCTCCTTTTTTTCGTCCGTTTTCGTCCAACTTTAATTTACGTTTTCGTCCGTCCACCCTTTACGTTTTTCTACTCGCTAATTGCTGCTCCTGTCAGAATCCGTTTGATATACGATCTATCGAAATTGTTTTGGACTCGTATACAAAGCATTATCCTACACGGGCACATCAAGCATGCAGCGTGACCAGCGTCCTTATTCATCCTTATATTAGAATCCGTCAAACCTCTCCTAGCCTAACGCGATGATTATCCACGCTCTTTCCTGGCCTTGGCCTCGCGTACGGCCTAGGGCTCAGGCTAAGGTTTCGAGATGGAGCAAGATGCGGGATATGCTGGGGAAGTAATACCAGATAGATTTGGAGAACCCTCAGCAGCGATAGCGGACAGCCATGCATGATGCTCCTGATGTGCATCGGACCAACGTGCACTGTCCCTGCCAGGGTGCCAGCTCGCGCGGCGGCAGCGGCGCCACGATTCTCGGCTCTTTCCTCCATCTCGCGCCCCGCGGCCATGGACATCGCATCGCGGCTAATCCCGGCGCACCGATGAGCATCAGATCATCCGACGCCTGTCAGCCCCGCAACGGCGGTAGTGCGGCCGCTGCCCGATCGCTTCCTCCAGCTAGCTTCCATGGCGCCCCAGTGCAGTGCCATCGGTTGTCATGGACACTCCAGGCTAGAAATGCCACGGAGAAGTTCTGTGGTCGACCTCATAATCCACACTTTGGCTACCGGTCGAGACACCAAAGATTGTTGTGTATTGGCCGGCCCATGAAGAACTGCTTCGGCACCTGATGATGCTATGCGTGCTAAGAACAGATGTCATCTTCCCAGTATACTACTGTATGAAGCACAACCTGGTTGCTTTTGTTTTGAACTTGATGATGATTCCCCCGTGGTCTCGTGTGCCTACTATGTGGAGGAAGGGAGCACGTCTAACTACGACGAGCAGGCATCCTCTCATATTCCGTGGCCTCCACAGCAACATCTCTTTTCCTTTGACGCGACATTGCTGGTTGGCGCCAGCGGATAGACAAGTTCGACCCACGCTGCAACCTCAGTAAACACTGCACTCGAAGAGCGTCGAGACACTCATGATATCGTGCAGCTCTTTCTCTGGAGAGAAGAGAAAAGCGGATTTTTTGGCAGATTGGCAGAAGAAAAGGTTTCATACAGCCGGCTCGCTTGGAGTACTCTGCACTCTGCACAGATGAATTTGTTAAAACTGTTCTCACTTCTGACTCTACAGTGGCATGGATCAAGACCTTGCAGTGCTCTATGATGTGGAAAAATAAAAGTGGCCGAACTACAGGTCATAGAAGTCACGATATAGGGCATATACATGGAGGTGTATTTAATTATTTCCTACAATGTCACTGGGTAATATTTGTGGAAAAAAAATAAAAATAAAATCGAATCCCTCAAAAGATCCATGGCAGATCATGTGTCGACCGATTTGGTTGCTACAATAAATTATTAAATATAGATATCTTATATTTGTAGAGAGAGAATTATAGAGTCCATGTAAAAGCGGAGAAGTAATTTTTTCTCGAAATTGCTTTACGTGTTCGATTCTCATACCATACCCCATCTCTTAGTCCAGCTTGGTTTTGTGAATCCATCATAGGGTGTTCCGTTTCCGTCGTACGAAAACTGTTGTACGCATGGAATTTCTGATTCTTTGCGTGGTTGATTTTTCAAAATAGAGTTTGGACGGCGGATAGGTTGGAACGAAGAGGATGGGACAATTGTGGGAGATGCAAACTTTGTGATCAAACGCAAGAAACGACAACGCACCTCCTATTTCATTGTCGCTTCTCATCAACAATATGGGGTTCGGTGAAGTCTTGGTTGGGCATCCATGACATCTTTCCCGTCAATTGCATAGATATACCTAGAACTAAAGATTGGTGGACGGAGGTCATCGGCGGAAGATCCCAAAATAGCAAAGCCCTTGCCACTTTGGCAATGCTTGTTTCTTGAGAATTATGAAAGGAAACAAACGTGTGTGTCTTTCGTAATCAACCCTCCACTTTGGAAATGGTGTTGTCCAAGATCAAGGAAGAAGCTAGATTGTGGGCGAATGCGGGAGCCAAGGCTCTTAACACTTTGATGATGCGAGAGTAATCTTTTTTTTTTGTACAGGGCTTTGCCTTTTGCTCTTGGTTGTAACACATCTTAAAACCTTCTCCTTAATTAATGAAATGGCAAATCTTTTGCCTCGTTTCAGTTTTAATAAAAGATAACATATAGGAGGTAAGTTTGATACTTTAGTTGGAAAGAACAGAATTGAGGTTTGGTTTACGGTTCAATGATCGATTTCGGAGTCGAGTATTCAATAAGACGACTGCGACCCCGCCATATGAAAATAAAAATCAACCCCTAACTAATTTTGCGTCCATGTGTCTAAATTTTGTTCAGCCGTAGCAACGCACGGGCAAATTTACTAGTAATAATAAAGGCGTTAAGGCTTCCTTGGTTTGGTTTGGTTTGGTAGAACATTGTAAATACCCTCAAAGTTGATACAAATTACCCACCTTGCCACCGGTAAGTTATACCTATTGCCATGGGTATGTACCGATTCATTTTTTATCCTCTCGAGTGCTTACGTCCGGGACGAGGTTATTAGGTAGGTTAATCCACAAGTTACATCGCTGGCAGACCGAGTCCTTTGGTTCGTACGTCCGTGGTTTCCTTCGCTTGATTGGTACGTCGCCTCGGTGTGGACTGATTGCTCGATCCCTTCTCTGGTTTGGTAGGTTTCATAACTAGCGTGGGTGTGGGATCAATGGCCCGTGGACTCCTCCTCCTGTACGGTATAATTTCTATGTAGTATACAGACTCCTCCTCGGCTCCTCCTGATCGAGTCGCCACCTCTCCTAGAGCAAAGGTGTTCGAGAGAGGCGGCGTGCTAGAAATTAGCTGCAGGTGCTTGCATAAGTGCACGGGCACAACGGTGTGCACGGTCTGGACGAGCAATGGCTTAAACCAGGACGGCGACTTGCTTGCAGAGGGCGGTATCCATCATGACCACATCGTTCTCGCGGAAGGCGACATACACAACCGCACGATCGCGTGCTGGCGGACAGCGGCATTCACCCGGACGGCGGCGGCGTCCAAGCGCTTGACTAAATCTTCCGTGCGCTGGTCCACACGGGACACACGCTAGCCGACGTGGTAGTGTGGTACACCAGCTCGCCGACCTGGTGCGCGCGCGCTGACATCACGGTGGATGCCGATAAGGCGAGAAGGTGGGGTGGGCATGCTGTGCCGGGTACAGGCAGCAGGCGGCGAGTACAGGCCCTTGTCCATTGCACACTATGCTTCCCTATCTCTGCTGGCTACTGGGCGATAAATTGGAAAGGGAACAGAGGCTAGAGAGAAATTGGAATCTCCGTTGGAGGTTTTTCCAGATGCCCTGCATCTCCATCGTTACCACGCCCTTCCGGAAAGTGAAGAACTCCCGTCAGATCGGCACTGCCAGGCTCACTAAGAGCATCCACAATGGGGCGCTTATTCACAGGCGCTAGGGATTAAATCCCGGCCGTTTTGCCTAAATCCCGGTGATAAATAAGAGTCCGACGCTTAAATAAGAGCCCGACGCTTAGAAAAATAGTACAAAATAGTGCTACTAAGCGACGGGCGTTTACTGCATGGAGTAACTAACTAAATAAGCGCCAGTTTTAGCGTCACCCCATTGTGGATGCTCTAAGTCGTGCATGAACACGGTTGGAGTTCCTTATATTCATGAGATTATCTTCTGCATTGGATCGAACAAGATTGAAGCATATAAGCAAACCAAAAACCAACTCCAGATCTTTCTTGATTTTGCGAAGAGGCGTCTTCACTTAAATACAATCACTAATTAAATGCTTAGCTTCTTTTTATTCCTGTCTTCCGTTTTGTACTTTTTTTTTATCACTAGCTTCTTGTGCACTTTTAGATTGCTTAAGAATTCAAGTTGTTGCCATTTGTAATACCATTTGTAATAACGGAGTCGTTGCTAGGAACAATGGCATCTCATGAGGCGAAGGGTTGCATTTCAAGAGTTGGTATAGAGAGGTAAATTTCCCTCTTCAATCGCCGCTTCTTCTCTGCTACAGCCTAAAGGGGAGAATGGGGAATGGTGAATTGAGGCTATGTTACGTAGGTCGATCCACTAAATGTTGATTTTTTTTCAACCCGTTGCAACGCACGGGCAAATTTGCTAGTCCATAATAATGAAATCAACGGGTACGAAAGTCATGTGCAATTCAATCATAACATCTTTTACTTGTCCTACAGCATGTTTAGTAGAGTTATCAGAAAGGACAAATTCACTTGAGCACTTTTCTAAATTTTCTAGTTCTAGCAATTCATATAATTCTTTAGAGAGTACCGATACACTAGAACCTAGATCTAACATAGCATGGTGAATTTCTTTTCCAATTGAAACTAGCACCTTGGGGATCCATGCATCCCCAAGCTTAGGAGGTATCGCGGCCTCATTCTTGTACCTAGCAATTTTTTCTTGCAAGACATGATTAGCAATATAAGATCCAAACCCAGGTTGATTAAGATTTATAGTGGGATCACTAGCAAATTTTTGTAGAGTATCAATAAGTTCTCGCAAGCTACTTTTTTCTAAATCAAGCAATGGATCCTTAATTTCAGTAAGCATCATAATTTCCTCTACTTTTCCTTTCTATTATGCATATTAAAAATCTCATAGCGATCATCAAAAATACCCTCGGGTACTTCAGCCTTTTTTAAGCTCTCTTTAATTTTAACCTCTAAGAGCAAACTTTCAAGCAAAACATGGGTATTTGCAGCATTAGTACTAGTAAAAGATCCCCCACATTCATCATCTAAAAAGGCTCTAGAAGTTTCAGAAAGTCCCTTATAAAACATATGCATAAGTATCCAATCTCTAAAGCCATGCCCTATTCCATATGCTCTACTTCTAAATCTCTCCCATGCTTGTATCATTGATTCATCTTTTTCTTGTTTAAAGGTAATGAGCAATTGTTTAACATTGTAATTCTTTTCAGCATGACAAAACCTTTCAATAAATGTAGCCCTTAAGTTGAACCAAGTAGTAAAATTTCTAGGAGGCCATCTTAATATCCAATCTAATGCTTTGCCTCCTAGTGAGTAGGGAAAGTGTTTAACTTTAGTAGTGTTGATGTTTGCATGATTCAAGTTCAAAGTTTTACATCTTTCATCAAATTTCTTAAGATGGAACAAAGGGTCTTCTTTAGGCTTTCCATAGAAACGAGATTCATAAATCATTTTAATAACACTAGGATCTACCTCTAATTTTTCAACGGGAATATTTAGCTCTTGAGGGAAATTCCTAACACTGAATGGCCAATAAGTTCTCTACTCCATTTTCCAAGTTTTTAATTTTTTATGCAAAACAAAAGTAAAGTAACTAAGCAAATTCGAAATACTAAAATAATCTAGATAACTAAAAGCAAAACTAAAATGCAAACTAAAATAAAATATGCAAGACAAAACAAAAACAAGAACAAAAACAAAACAAAAACAAAAACAAGACAAGAAACAAAACAATCTACTTGAAAGAAGGTGGAGATTGAAAGGACGGTACTCACGTAGGTGCAACCTCCCCAAGCTTAGGTGTTTGCACACCTTGTTGGTGATGAAGACTTCTTGTGAGCTCCCTTGGACAACTCCTTCACCTATGGCTCCCCGGCAACGGCGCCAGAAAAACGCTTGATGGCTAGATTGAGACTCCAAGTGCAGAGTGTGTAGCTAGTGGAAAGCCTTCTTCCCCACGAGGGTGACTCGAGGGTTTATATCAAACTCTTGGGGAGCCAGTATTTCAGCAGTTGTCTTCCAAGCTTCCTCCAGGATCCTGCAAACAAGTAGAGAATTTTGTGCCCTCAACCTCACCAAGTGGTTGTAAAGCACAAGGTGTGAGACTTCTAAATTGCAATGCAAAACTGAAAGTAAATGTGCAATAATTAAATCTACTACTAAATGCAAATGAGAAAATAAATATGCAATGGATTGTTTTTGTATTTTTGTGATGCAAGTGGTGATGGAGATAATGTAAATTCGAATTGGAGATGCAAGTAAAGTAAAGTGCAAGTAAAGTAAATTGCAGCAAAGTAACTAGAGTGTTTTCTTATAATTAAAATAGGACCAGGGTTCATGGTTTCACACTTGCATTCTCTTAAATAAAGTGGTAGACGGTGGACATAAAAAATTACATGTGAGATTACAATAACATGTTTAACATTGAGTACTTTCATATGGGCATCACGTCCTAGCATAGAGATATCTACGGTCATATTGATCCCTCTTATACTCCACCAAGATGCGAAATAAATCATAACACCTCGATAATTAAGGAAAAATCAGAGTATAGCTTTAAGCAATGTGACATGAAGTTGAAGTAATAACTTGCTAGATCTAGTCATGGAGATTGATTAGTGTCACTTCAAATCCCCGGTAACAAGGTACTCCTTTTTATCCCTAGTGAGGTAACTAAGAAAGGTTTAACAAAACCTAAGTGGATCGCTGAACTTCTGTCACTTTCACAGCACTAGCCACCCCCCGTTACTCCAACTAATGCACCCATCACCCCACGCACGCTCTCAAGAACTAGATTGATCAAAGCTAGCAAATAAGAACGGGGTACATAAGATACATCTACTCAAATAACTCAAGAGAAACAATTGCAATCTCAGATTCAATAACTCATAGAAAAGATCCACCACATAGGAATTACAACGGTGCCCGTAATCATGTGAGGCAGCTCATACGGATCTAATTAGTGAAGCACATAGAGAGAGAGATACAAGTGCTACTTCCACAAACCCATAGCCCTGGGGTGGACTACTCCCTCTTCATGGAGATGTCGATGGTGATGACGTTGGAGGGGTAGGAGATCACACCGGCGGCGCCCCGCCGGAGTTTTCCCCCTCCAATCTGGAACTTCTGGTCTCTGTTTAGGTGTTTAGGTGTTTCGGCGGCGCTCTTCTCCGTAAGGGTACGGGGGGCCCTTTTTATAGTCGGTTTTAGGTCAAGACGGAGTTGGTAAGTAGAAGATGGAAGGAATTGGGGCCACAGGGGCCAAAAGGGGGCCTCTCACGCGGCCAAGGAATCTGGCCGCGTGGAGGGTCCTATTTTGGGCCTCCTTGCCCAATTCTCGTGGATCCTTCGCCCGCAAGTCTTCTCCTTCCAAGAAAATGACCCCCGCAGATTTTCAGGTGATTTCGCGGAAGTTTGCCCCTTGAAACGTCAAAAATATAGAAAACGGGGTTTCTGACAGGCAGGGTTAATTCCATAAAAGTTGGGGGACTTTGTAATTTAACCCCCAAATACTATAAAACATTGAATTATACTCTTATATGATGCAATATGTAATAGAAAACCATGTGAAAATACGTAAAATTCATCTATGAATTTTACATGCATCACTTATCTAATTGTTTCTTTATACTACCGCAACCGTTCTGGGTAGTCCTCCTTCATTGTCTGCTTGACTACGTGAGGGTACACTTCTGAATGCAGGTACTTCCTTGGTGAAGCGGGCGACCAAGGCCAGAAGTTCACCGGAGAATCTCCGGGGGGTACTCGTGTCTTTCCACGAGTGCTTGTTCCGTGAAGAAGATTTTCCCTCGACTCTGGATCCTTTGATGGGCGTGTTTCACGACACGAACGTCATAGCTGACTTAAGTCGAGAACAAACTCTCTCTGGAGCGGAGACGGTGCTAACACTCGCCCGAGCGCACGACATTAAGGGAAACTTTGAAGCTGCACTGAGCGGACCTCCAGTTAACTCGAACGGGCAAGAGGTAGACCTCAACCCCTTCACTGGAGAATCCGTTAGGTTAGGTGAGGGTCTCTTAAGAATGCTTCAAGCTCGAGCTCAAGCTGTCGAGGCTGCTGAAGCCGTTGAGGCTGCTAGAGATTCTCAAGAGGCAGCCACAGAAAATTAGATTTCCTTTCTGGCGAGTAGTTTTAGTGACAGCGCTGCCTGAGTGCGGTCCGCTTTTTTCTTTTAATGAACTTTGTTCTTCTAATAATGAATGAAAAATATGTCTGGCTACCCCTCTTTGAGTTGAAAGTTACTTTTCCTTGTAGATTTGCATAACATATCTTCCTGTTTTATCTTCTCTCCCGATGGGAGTATCCCCCGAGTGTGAGGAGATATAAATTGTGTTGAGGACTCAAGCGATATATGTCGCACCCGGACTTCTAGAGGATACACAGCCCGCTAAATAGTAGATAATTGGCTTACGGGGCCTACCTGCACCCGCATCTCAATATGAGTAGGCCAACACGTAAACGTGTGACAACCATCCTCTACTATTCATCGTCTGTGAAACCATCCAATAGGAATCCGAATACTTCCATTGACGTACTTCATAACATACACACATGGTACGTCAACGGCATTTGAACAAGTGATATCACAACAAATCTCTAAGACACAAAGAAATAGAAATAAGTGGCAAAAGCTCTCACTAGAGCAGAGATAGCAAATACAGTCATGCAGAGAACACATGTCCCAACAAGTCATCATTACATCACAGCGGAAGCATCCCAAAGTGTCTGAGTACAGACAAGATCCAAATAGGCCTAAGAGGCCGAAAACGAAAAGAACGGAGCCCATTCACGAAGTCTCGGATCCTGCCCGGGTCCGCTATCTACTCGTCAGCAGCCTCGTCATACTCCACGTAGTAGCCACCATGGGGATCCTCGGAAACGTAGTCTGCAGAACCAGCAGCCCCAAAGGGGTCAGTACGGACGAGTACTGGCAAGCAAGACGCACAAGATACAAAAGTGTACCCGACAACACCAAGTACAGATGCTTTGGGTTCAACGGAAGATAGGTGATACAAAGGTGCGGCATCGGGCTGCACTAACCAACTACAGAGACACGCTACAACATCCGGCTAAAAGAAAGGGATAAGATAGCGCATCGGAACCAACTACCACTAACCTCAAACAAACCCATCCTGGATCTCGCCCCTTATCCAAAGAAGCAATCCGAGGATAACTCACACAGTTGGATTAATGAAGGTTCAGGTTATTGTGTCAATAAGCCTATTACTAGTCAAATTATTATTAATTAGGTGTAAGTTGTCTAATCCTTGTTAGCCAGCCCTATCACCAAGTCATCCATAACCGCGGACAACACGGCTTCTCGAGAAGATTTAACCCTGCAGGGATGCACCAAATTTGGCCGTACACGTAAGAATAACCCGCCTGGCGGGGATCAAACCCACCAAGCTGGCCACTCAACACAACCCAACTCTTCTTCGCATCAAGCCCAAAGAACCACGTGCTGTGCGTGCGCGGCTAATCGAGCCCCCACGAAGAAAAGGGGGACCCTCATAGCACTGGAAGACCACGCCGCCCTAAATGCCGACTACAAAAGTTCCACCCTGGCGCCAAGGGTTCGTACCTGCATATGCGTGCATCAAATGGAAAGCCCGAACTAAGTGTGGCGATTTGGACAAGATGCGAATCGAATCAGAATTGCGGGGGCGCCCATACACGCTTCCCACATGCGGTTAGCGCGCTCATCATGGATCTAGAGGACAAGAACTTTTCCTGAGTTCGACACTAGCAGGCCTCAAAACCATTCCCGGCCTCCTGCCGGTGCCTTATCATCAAATTAGCATTACCTCAAATATTAACAGGTTATTGTTTAAACATCGAGCCCCTAGAACATAATAAATGTGGTAACAGAAATAACGGACATCAGACTCGAGCATAAACAACCCTAAGCATGCTAGTAAGACACAGGCAACAAGCAACAGGGTTATAGGTGTGGAGGAGAGGCTATATCAGGGTTACAGGATAACATGTGATAGGATCGGAACACAAGCAACGAATCATAAGGCTAGCAGATTAGACAACGGAAAGTATCGGTATCAAGTGTGGAAAGGATACAATGGTTCATGTGAGTGAATACTTGCCTGCAAACTCAGTAGCCTGGTACTGGGCTAACTCCTCTGAAGTGGTATCGTAAACCTCGTCTGTCTCAACGTCGTCGTCTATTCGAGAAGAAGCAAACAAACAACGAAGAGAGACAAACAATCAATAACATGGCATAATGCACAAACATGGGATGATGCATGACAATTTAATTGATGCATCAAAGATAAGCTAGTTGACATGGTAAACATATTTAAATGGGCCCATATGCAATTTGGGTTGCATATAGAAAGGCCCAAGAATTAAAGTTGAATTAAGTGATCTACAAATAACCATCATGTGAAAGTTGATTAGAATGATGCATGGATGATGAAAACAATAAGAAAACAACAATAGCTTCAATTTGATATGTTGTTTACCAAGTTTGGAATTTTATTTATTAAGTTATGAAATTTGGCTTCTTAAATGAGTTACACAAACATTTATTGTTTTCACCCATTTTAATTGTTCAAAACAGATAACAAAATTCATATTTGGAAAGAACACAAAATTTTAGATGGAATACATATTTCATTTGTTGAAAATGGATTTAAAATGAGCAAGGTATTAATTTGACAATTTTAAATGCCTTAACTAAGAAACAGTTGTTTTTAGCAATTTAATTTATTTAAAACAGAACACAAATTTGATATTTGCAAAGTTCATGAAAAAAGGGAAGGAAAACATATTTGGTTTGTTGAATTTGGAAATTCTATGCCCAAGTTATGAATTTTGCAATATTAAATGAATTACACAAGGATTTAAATATTTCATCAATTTAAAATATTCAAAACAGTAAACAAAGTTTATATTTAAGTAGAGAATTTAATTTGGTATGGAAAACATATTTAACATGTTGAATTTGAATTTAAAAATGAGGGATTTATGTGAGTTTGAAATACAGGGACCAATCTGTAATATATAAGGACTGGATATTAAAAAGAAAGGGCCCAGATTTGGTTTCCACCTCGCAGTGACCCAGCCTGAGCCACTGACAAGGGGCCCTGGGCCACTGTGGCGCTTGCGTGGCGTGTGTGGAAGTGGAGGTGGCCTCCAGGGTCACAGATAGGTGGGCCTCCCGCGGGAATAATCCCTAAAAAGGGTTGCGCGCGGGGGGCTCGAACCCACGCCGCGAGCGTGCGCGTGCGCTGCGCGTGCCACTGCGCTGTTGCTGCATTCGTGACAGATCTGAGGGGGGATTCAGTAAGAGGTGGTGTTGCGCATGTATCTGACGAAACTGAATTTTCGTTCAGTCTCTGAACCTGACGAGGAGACGGTGATCGCCGGCGGCGATTGGCAGCTGCTGCCGTGCGTGCGAGGGAAGCAGATGGGTCCGTGCTGTGCGCTGATGCATCACGGAGCAGAGAGGGACAGAGGAGGAGGGTGTGCTCACCGAGGGAGCTCGTTGCTGCTATGAGGTGGCGACGGAGCTGACGGGACGGTGGACGACGGCGACAGACGGAAGCGACGGCGACGATCCTGCTGCTCCCAGGCCCTGCTGCGGTGTCGAGGAGGAAGGTGGAGGCGCGGGGAGTTGATTCCCGCGCTCAGTCTGCTCGGAGGAGGGCCATGGCGACGGCGATCGCCGGTGGAAGCCGCGCTGCTGTGCGGTGGTTCGGTGACAGGGAGCAGCGAAGGAAGGAGAGGAGGGAGGAGGAAGAGGAAAGCGGCGGCGGCGGAGATGGAGGAGGGGAGAGAGGAGCTAGGGCACGGCCCCGTGGTGCCTATAAGTAGAGGAGGAGGAGGTGGCAGGTGGAGCTCGTGCAGGTGGGGGAGGAGCTCCCTCCTCTGTCTCCGTACAGAGGAGGACGAAGAGGTAAGTGGGCAGGCTGGGCCTGCGGGGTTGAGGTGGGCTCAGCCCACTTGGGCTGGCCTGCCCCCCCTTTTCTGTTTTTCTGTTTTTTATTTTTCTGTTTACTTTTTTTTTGTAGGAAAGAAAAGGATAGAAATAGAAATAGGTGTTAGGGTTTTATTTTTATGAAATAATTTTTATTGAATAACACAACAGCAAGCTCAAAGGTATGTAATCTTTATTTTCAAAAATTTAAAATGCCAAAAGATTTGAATTTGCTATTTGAATTTCAAATAGGGTTTCATATAGATTTGATTTTTAAAATAAGCAAGTTTATTCAATAAGCTCAAACAACTATGAAAACTTATTGAATTTAAATGTTTGCAAGATTTTAATTTTAAACCACAATTGGAACATGCCAAGTATGAAAGATTTGAATTTGAATTTCAAATTTGAAACACATACCACATGCAATGCTTATGATGACATGATGCATTAATAATAAATTAACAAGAAATAAAACATTCTAAAGGTTGTTTTCATACTTGGGATGTTACAAAACGCCCCCCCTTGAAGGAATCGCGCCCCGAGATTCCTACTGAGAAGAGAAAAGGTCCGGATACTTCTTGCGAAGATCCTCTTCGGTCTCCCACGTTGCCTCTTTATCGGAATGATGGGACCACTGCACTTTTAAGAACTTGGTGCTCTTGTTTCGAGTTTTGCGCTCGGTCTCATCGAGAATGCGAATAGGGTGCTCCTCATAAGAGAGATCTTCTTGCAGTTCAATGGAATCATGATCAACTGCACGACCTGGATCTTTGAAGCACTTCTTGAGCTGTGACACGTGAAACACATCGTGCACCTTGGATAGCTTTTCTGGAAGTTCAAGACGATAGGCATTTTCTGCACGCCTTGAGAGAATGTTGAAGGGACCAATATATCTTGGTGCAAGCTTTCCTTTGACACCAAAACGATGAGTGCCTCTGAGGGGAGTTACACGGAGATATGCTTTGTCTCCAGCTGCATAGACCATGTCCCTGTGTTTGCTGTCATAGTAGCTTTTCTGACGAGATTGAGCAATCCTCAGATTGTCACGAATGATGCGAACTTTCTCTTCGGCCTCGTTAACAATGTCAGGGCCTAAGAGTGAACGTTCACCAGCTCCAGACCAATTGATTGGACTCCTGCATCTGCGGCCATAGAGAGCCTCAAATGGTGCCATGCCTAGGCTTGCCTGGAAGCTGTTGTTGTAGGAGAATTCAGCATATGGAAGACATTCCTCCCATTTCATGCCAAAAGAGAGACCACATGCTCTGAGCATATCCTCGAGAATCTGATTGACTCTTTCGACTTGCCCTTGAGACTGAGGATGGTAGGCTGTGCTGAACAGAAGCTTGGTGCCCAAGGCTTCTTGAAAGCTTTTCCAGAAATGAGAAGTGAAGATGCTTCCACGGTCTGAGCTTATTTCCAATGGAACACCATGAAGAGGAACAATCTTTGCTGTGTAGAGCTCTGCTAACTGACTAGCTGAGATTGTCTCTTTGACAGGAAAGAAGTGAGCGACTTTAGTGAGTCGATCAATGACAACGAAGATTGCATCGTTGCCCCTCTTGGACTTTGGAAAACCAGTGACGAAGTCCATTTCAATCATGTCCCACTTCCATTCAGGGATTTTCAGAGGTTGGAGAAGACCGGCTGTTTTCTGATGAACTGCCTTAACACGTTGACAAACGTCGCATTCAGAAACGTATTGAGCAATTTCACGTTTCATGCTAGGCCACCAATACAGTGTCTTGAGATCCTGGTACATCTTTGTACTTCCAGGGTGTATGGAGAGAGGAGTTTCATGAGCCTCCTTGAGAATGACATTTTTGAGACTTTGAATTTGAGGAACTGCAATGCGTCCTTCGAAGAACACAGTTCCCTTGTCATCAATTGAGAAGCACTCAAATTTCTCATTGCCTTCTTTGATGTGCTCTACAATCTTCTTGATTTCAGCATCACGAAGTTGTTCAGAACGAATCTTGTCCTCGAGAGTTGGACTGGCTGTCAAGTTTGCAAGATAGCCTTGAGGAACAAGACCAAGATTCAGCTTTTGGAATTCTTCATGAAGAGGAGGTTGGCTTTCCATGATCATGAGATTATTGCAATACGACTTGCGACTGAGAGCATCGGCCATAACATTAGCCTTGCCTGGAGTGTAAGAAATGGTAAGATCAAAGTCTTTGATCTTTTCAATCCATCTCCTTTGTCTGAGGTTTAGATCTGGTTGAGTGAAGATGTACTTCAGACTCTTATGATCGGAAAAGATTTCAGTGCGATTACCCAACAAGTATTGTCTCCATTTCTTGAGGGCAAACACAACTGCTGCAAGTTCAAGGTCATGAGTGGGATAATTGAGCTCATGTGTGTTCAACTGACGTGAAGCATAAGCCACAACTTGACGTTCTTGCATGAGAACTGCACCTAGACCTTGGAGAGAAGCATCACAGAATATTTGGAAAGGTTTGGAAGGATCTGGGCCAACCAGAACTGGTGTAGAAGTGAGTTTAGTCTTCAGGAGATTGAAGCTTTCATCACATTGTGGAGACCAGACGAACTTCTTGTCCTTCTTTGTGAGGTCAGTGAGAGGTTTGGCAATCTTGGAGAAGTTTGGGACGAAGCGACGGCAATAGCTAGCCAAGCCAAGAAAACTTCTTACTTGCTTCACCGTCTTTGGAGGTTTCCAATCAACAATTGCTTTAACCTTTTCTGGATCAATGGCTATGCCCTTGGCAGAGATGACATGACCAAGATAAACGACTTCGGAAATCCAAAACTCACATTTGGAGAATTTGGCATAGAGACGATGCTCGCGAAGCTTCATGAGAGTGAGACGAAGATGTTCTTCATGCTCTTCCTCGGATTTTGAGTAGACAAGAATGTCATCAAGATATACCACAACGAACTTGTCTAGGTATTCATGGAAGACAGAATTCATGAGTCGAGAGAAGGTCGCCGGTGCATTGGTGAGACCAAAGGACATGACGGTGAATTCATATAGACCGTAGCGAGTGGTGAAGGCTGTCTTTGGAATATCCTCTTTTCTGATCTTTATTTGATGGTAACCCATTCTCAAGTCCAACTTGGAGAATATTGAGGCTCCAGCAAGTTGATCAAAAAGATCATCGATGCGAGGAATTGGATACTTATTTTTGATGGTCTTCTCGTTAAGAGGACGATAGTCAACAACGAGTCTCTTTGTTTGATCCTTCTTCGCAACGAACAGAGTTGGGCATCCCCAAGCCGAGGAACTAGGTTGAATGTAACCTTTTTCCATGTACATATCAATTTGTTCCTTCAACAACTTCAGATCGGGAGTTCCTATCTTGTAGGGATGCTTAGAGATTGGAGCAGTACCTGGTTCAAGTTCGATCACGAACTCGACAGCTCTGTCCGGAGGCATTCCTGGCAACTCTTCTGGAAAGACGTCAGGGAAGTCGCAAACCACCGAAAAAATTTCAAGGGAAGGTAGAGGTTTTGCATTGAGGGTGCATAGCTGAATGGAACTTGATTCATGTGGAGAATAGATTATCTGGCCAGAAGGGTGGGACAGAGTTATTGACTTTTGAGCACAGTCAATTCTTGCTTTATTGGCCTTCAGCCAATCCATACCAAGAATGACATCAATGTCAGAATTGCCAAGCAGTATGAGAGAAGCAAGGAATATGTGGCCTCCAATTAGAATTTGATTTTTGTGACTGATCTTGGACGTTTGCATAGTTGCTCCAGGGGAGTTGACCACTAGCGGGGAACCCAAACCAACAAAAGGGAGTTTAATTGCTGTCGCGAAGATCTTTGAAACGAAAGAATGTGATGCTCCGGTATCAAACAACACTTTAGCTGGAATAGAGTTTACGGGAAATGTACCGAGAACGACGTCAGGAGCTTCCTTAGCTTTGTCGATCTTGACATGATTCACCCTTGCGGTCCTCCCGACAGGCCTGTTGTTGGAGTTGAAGGCCTTAGGCGGGGGAGCGCGCACCATTTCCTGGTTTGTGTTAGGATGAGGTGGTGGTGGAGGTAGCTGCCTCTGCGTGCACTTGTCGGCGTAGTGCCCCGTCTGCTTGCACTTGTAGCATGTGACGACACGAGGGGGCCCTGGCCTTGGCTGCCCCATTGAAGCCCTTGTATCATGCACCTGAGCAGGGTTGGGTGGGTGGGGAGCGAAGCCTGGAGAAGTTTGGGCGTATGGAGCCCGAGTGACAGCACCATTTGGTACCCAGATGCGGCGCTTCTTCGGAGGGGTGGTCATGTTGGAGGAGTAACCACCCTCACGCGAGTGCTTGCGAGACTCCTCGAACGCCTTGCGCCCATTTTCTTCATTGAGCGCGGTGTTAACGAGATCCTCGAAGCTATTGGCCTTGACATTGGTGAGGGCATACTTGAGTTCCGGGTTAAAGCCTCTGCGGAACCTTGCCATCTTCTTAGCTTCCGTGGACACCTCATCTCCAGCGTACCGAGCGAGGCGATTGAACTCACTCTGATATCCGATGATGTCCAACTTGCCCTACTTGAGAGAGCAAAACTCTTCACGCATTCTTTCCATGAGACCATCTGGAATGTGGTGTTTCAGGAAGGCTTCCTTGAAACGATCCCACGTGACTGGCATGCCAGTTCTCATGGCCTGGAAGTTTTCCCACCAAGAAGCTGCCTGACCCTTCAGCAGATAGGAGGCATACTTGACCTTGTCTTCTTCAGCTACGTGTGCAATCTCCAGAGCCTTGGCTATCTCACGGATCCAGTCATCAGCGTCCAGAGGCTCGCGTGTGGCCACGAAAGCTCTTGGGCCCAGACTGAGAAACTCCTTGATGCTGACACGTGGAGCTGTCTGGTTGATGTGCTGATTAGCCTGAAACTGGGCCATCTGCGTCATGACTTGGGTCATCTGAGTCAACAGCTCCGTGATTCGCGGTGGCTCAGGCGTAGTGTTCCTTGTTGGTGGCATCCTGAATGGAAATGCATTTTAGCACAACAATAGATAATGATAGACTTGGCAACCGAAAGATAGATTACTCTGACGCATGAATAGATAACCAAAAGGTACACCATCACATGTTCAATTACATCAGAATATCCAACACACCATAAATGGTTCGAATACTAAAGGATAACTAAACATAGCTAAGAATGGATACATCGGTACTCCAATGCTCATCACGCAGGACGGCGGCGAGGAGTATGGCGAGAGGTACGGTGAGGAGCACGCCCACGAAAGTAGGTGGAACGACGATCCACGTAGATCTGACGTGGTCTGAGACCAACTCTAGGCGTGGTGAAGTACATAGCGTCGACTCCCTGTGCTCCAAAGCGGGGAATCCCAGTGTAACCAGCACCAAGGTTAAGGAGTGGACCTCTGATCGGCTCGTAACCTCCAGCATCTGGCAGACGACGCCCAACTGGCTGATCGAAATGTGCAAAGCGCTCGTCTCCAACAAAGTCTGTGGTGTAAGTCGCCAGACGAGTCAAAGCAAGGTAAAGCTGCTCTCTGACTGAAGCCAACTCCTGAGATAGTGTGCGGGCAACTACGTCATTGTGTCTCACAAACTGAGCGGTGGTGTGCAGCCTAGAGTTATCATGCTCGTAAACATCCAAGTTGTCGTAGAGAGTGAAGTGAGCTCCCTCCAAAGTGATGTAACCACGGGGGATGTGGCGATAGATAGAATCGTCAAATCCCCAGTAGTCAGCACGAAGGACGGTGAGACTCACATAAGCTGCCTGCTGCACAGCCATATCCACTGTGGAACCCAGTGCCTCGTAGCGGTGAACTACGCTCATGCCATCATCTGACAGAATGTAGACGATAGCCTGGTAGTAGGTCTGGTCAAACTCTCGCTGCTGCTCGTAGACCTGGTACTCTGGTGCCCAATGGAACCCCAGAAAAGTGACCATGTCTCTCAGCATCTCCGGATAACCAGTAGTGCTCTCACAACGAGTCATACGAACCACCTGCGGGTAGAACCTGAGATCCATCTGCAGATGATCGGGGAAACTTTGATTAGACGCCGGTAGAAGAACTGAAGTGGTAAGCAACAACAAGGTTCCAACGGACGAAAAGGTCTTGAGATGAACAGGATAACGAAGCAACATTCGGGAAACACGAGACCAAAACACTCCTGAGGTACTACGGAAAACCCATCCGGGCTTCTAAAGGATCAATATCTACTGCTTAAGGAATAGAGGATCTGCTTCCGGGGCTTATGTGCCTCCGTTCTCAATCGTGAGTAGGCAACATGATAAATCATGTCACAACCACCTCCATTCCTATGGTCTAGTAGATATAACCATCCTAGAGAAACAAGAATACGTGAAATCCTAACTTGAAAGTTTAGATGAGAAGAGAAAACAACATTCACTTCCTTACCAGAAAAAGGGAGGGTGGGTGGGGAAAGAAATAAAAGAACAAAATTCCTACTCTCACGTTTCATTTTTCCTATATAGCTACAAAATAGTTTCTAGACTCAACTGCGACCAGTAAAAGGGATCCTACAGGCAGACAGGCTCTGATACCATTTGTCGCACCCGGACTTCTAGAGGATACACACAGCCCGCTAAATAGTAGATAATTGGCTTACGGGGCCTACCTGCACCCGCATCTCAATATGAGTAGGCCAACACGTAAACGTGTGACAACCATCCTCTACTATTCATCATCTGTGAAACCATCCAATAGGAACCCGAATACTTCCATTGACGTACTTCATAACATACACACATGGTACGTCAACGGCATTTGAACAAGTGATATCACAACAAATCTCTAAGACACAAAGAAATAGAAATAAGTGGCAAAAGCTCTCACTAGAGCAGAGATAGCAAATACAGTCATGCAGAGGACACATGTCCCAACAAGTCATCATTACATCACAGCGGAAGCATCCCAAAGTGTCTGAGTACATACAAAATCCAAATAGGCCTAAGAGGCCGAAAACGAAAAGAACGGAGCCCATCCACGAAGTCTCGGATCCTGCCCGGGTCCGCTATCTACTCGTCAGCAACCTCGTCATACTCCACGTAGTAGCCACCATGGGGATCCTCGGAAACGTAGTCTGCAGAACCAGCAGCCCCAAAGGGGTCAGTACGGACGAGTACTGGCAAGCAAGACGCACAAGATACCAAAGTGTACCCGACAACACCAAGTACAGATGCTTTGGGTTCAACGGAAGATAGGTGATACAAAGGTGCGGCAGCGGGCTGCACTAACCAACTACAGAGACACGCTACAACATCCGGCTAAAAGAAAGGGATAAGATAGCGCATCGGAACCAACTACCACTAACCTCAAACAAACCCATCCTGGATCTCGCCCCTTATCCAAAGAAGCAATTCGAGGATAACCCACACCGTTGGATTAATGAAGGTTCAGGTTATTGTGTCAATAAGCCTATTACTAGTCAAATTATTATTAATTAGGTGTAAGTTGTCTAATCCTTGTTAGCCAGCCCTATCACCAAGTCATCCATAACTGCGGACAACACGGCTTCTCGAGAAGAATTAACCCTGCAGGGATGCACCAAATTTGGCCGTACACGTAAGAATAACCCTACAGGCGGGGATCAAATCCACCAAGCAGGCCACTCAACACAACCCAACTCTTCTTCGCATCAAGCCCAAAGAACCACGTGCTGTGCGTGCGCGGCTAATCGAGCCCCCACGAAGAAAAGGGGGACCCTCATAGCACTGGAAGACCACGCCGCCCTAAATGGAAACTACAAAAGTTCCACCCTGGCGCCAAGGGTTCGTACCTGCATATGCGTGCATCAAATGGAAAGCCTGAACTAAGTGTCACGATTTGGACGAGATGCGAATCGAATCAGAATTGCGGGGGGCGCCCATACACGCTTCCCACATGCGGTTAGCGCGCTCATCATGGATCTAGAGGACAAGAACTTTTCCTGAGTTCGACACTAGCAGGCCTCAAAACCATACCCGGCCTCCTGCCGGTGCCTTATCATCAAATTAGCATTACCTCAAACATTAACAGGTTATTGTTTAAACATCGAGCCCCCAGAACATAATAAATGTGGTAACAGAAATAACGGACATCAGACTCGAGCATAAACAACCCTAAGCATGCTAGTAAGACACAGGCAACAAGCAACAGGGTTATAGGTATGGAGGAGAGGCTATATCAGGGTTACAGGATAACATGTGATAGGGTCAGAATACAAGCAACGAATCATAAGGCTAGCAGATTAGACAACGGAAAGTATCGGTATCAAGTGTGGAAAGGACACATTGGTTCATGTGAGTGAATACTTGCCTGCAAACTCAGTAGCCTGGTACTGGGCTAACTCCTCTGAAGTGGTATCGTAAACCTCGTCTGTCTCAACGTCGTCGTCTATTTAAGAAGAAGCAAACAAACAACGAAGAGAGCTAAACAATAAATAACATGGCATAATGCACAAACATGGGATGATGCATGACAATTTAATTGATGCATCAAAGATAAGCTAGTTGACATGGTAAACATATTTAAATGGGCCCATATGCAATTTGGGTTGCATATAGAAAGGCCCAAGAATTAAAGTTTAATTAAGTGATCTACAAATAACCATCATGTGAAAGTTGATTAGAATGATGCATGGATGATGAAAACAATAAGAAAACAACAATAGCTTCAATTTGATATGTTGTTTACCAAGTTTGGAATTTTATTTATTAAGTTATGAAACTTGGCTTCTTAAATGAGTTACACAAACATTTATTGTTTTCACCCATTTTAATTGTTCAAAACAGATAACAAAATTCATATTTGGAAAGAACACAAAATTTTAGATGGAATACATATTTCATTTGTTGAAAATGGATTTAAAATGAGCAAGGTATTAATTTGACAATTTTAAATGCCTTAACTAAGAAACAGTTGTTTTTAGCAATTTAATTTATTTAAAACATAACACAAAGTTGATATTTGCAAAGTTCATGAAAAATGGGATGGAAAACATATTTGTTTTGTTGAATTTGGAAATTCTATGTCCAAGTTATGAATTTTGCAATATTAAATGGATTACACAAGGATTTAAATATTTCATCAATTTAAAATATTCAAAACAGTAAACAAAGTTTATATTTAGGTAGAGAATTTAATTTGGTATGGAAAACATATTTAACATGTTGAATTTGAATTCAAAAATGAGTGATTTATGTGAGTTTGAAATACAGGGACCAATCTGTAATATACAAGGACTGGATATTAAAAAGAAAGGGCCCAGATTTGGTTTCCACCTCGCAGTGACCCAGCCTGAGCCACTGACAAGGGGCCCTGGCCACTGTGTCGCTTGCGTAGCGTGTGTGGAAGTGGAGGTGGCCTCCAGGGTCACAGATAGGTGGGCCTCCCGCGGGAATAATCCCTAAAAAGGGTTGCGCGCGGGGGGGCTCGAACCCACGCCACGATCGTGCGCGTGCGCTGCGCGTGCCACTGCGCTGCTGCTGCGTTCGTGACAGATCTGAGGAGGGATTCAGTAAGAGGTGGTGCTGCGCATGTATCTGACAAAACTGAATTTTCGTTCAGTCTCTGAACCTGACGAGGAGACGGTGATCGCCGGCGGCGATTGGCAGCTGCTGTCGTGCGTGCGAGGGAAGCAGATGGGTCCGTGCTGTGCGCTGATGCATCACAGAGCAGAGAGGGACAGAGGAGGAGGGTGTGCTCACCGAGGGAGCTCGTTGCTGCTGTGAGGTGGCGACGGAGCTGACGGGGCGGTGGACGACGGCGACAGACGGAAGCGACGGCGACGATCCTGCTGCTCCCAGGCCCTGCTGCGGTGTCGAGGAGGAAGGTGGAGGCGCGGGGAGGCTATTCCCGCGCTCAGTCTGCTCGGAGGAGGGCCATGGCGATGGCGATCGCCGGTGGAAGCTGCGCTGCTGTGCGGTGGTTCGGTGACAGGGAGCAGCGAAGGAAGGAGAGGAGGGAGGAGGAATAGGAAAGCGGCGGCGGCGGAGATGGAGGAGGGGAGAGAGGAGCTAGGGCACGGCCCCGTGGTGCCTATAAGTAGAGGAGGAGGAGGTGGCAGGTGGAGCTCCTGCAGGTGGGGGAGGAGCTCCCTCCTCTGTCTCCGTACAAAGGAGGACGAAGAGGTAAGTGGGCAGGCTGGGCCTGCGGGGTTGAGGTGGGCTCAGCCCACTTGGGCTGGCCTGCCCCCCCTTTTCTGTTTTTCTGTTTTTTATTTTTCTGTTTACTTTTTTTTTGTAGGAAAGAAAAGGATAGAAATAGAAATAGGTGTTAGGGTTTTATTTTTATGAAATAATTTTTATTGAATAACACAACAGCAAGCTGAAAGGTATGTAATCTTTATTTTCAAAAATTTAAAATGCCAAAAGGATTTAATTTGCTATTTGAATTTCAAATAGGGTTTCAAATAGATTTGATTTTAATAAGCAAGTTTATTCAATAAGCTCAAACAACTATGAAAACTTATTGAATTTAAATGTTTGCAAGATTTTAATTTTAAACCACAATTAGAACATGCCAAGTATGAAAGATTTGAATTTGAATTTCAAATTTGAAACACATACCACATGTAATGCTTATGATGACATGATGCATTAATAATAAATTAACAAGAAATAAAACATTCTAAAGGTTGTTTTCATATTTGGGATGTTACAAAACGCCCCCCCTTGAAGGAATCGCGCCCCGAGATTCCTACTGAGAAGAGAAAAGGTCCGGATACTTCTTGCGAAGATCCTCTTCGGTCTCCCACGTTGCCTCTTTATCGGAATGATGGGACCACTGCACTTTTAAGAACTTGGTGCTCTTATTTCGAGTTCTGCGCTCGGTCTCATCGAGAATGCGAATAGGGTGCTCCTCATAAGAGAGATCTTCTTGCAGTTCAATGGAATCATGATCAACTGCACGACCTGGATCTTTGAAGCACTTCTTGAGCTGTGACACGTGAAACACATCGTGCACCTTGGATAGCTTTTCTGGAAGTTCAAGACGATAGGCATTTTCTGCACGCCTTGAGAGAATGTTGAAGGGACCAATATATCTTGGTGCAAGCTTTCCTTTGACACCAAAATGATGAGTGCCTCTAAGGGGAGTTACACGGAGATATGCTTTGTCTCCAGCTGCATAGACCATGTCCCTGTGTTTGCTGTCATAGTAGCTTTTCTGACGAGATTGAGCAATCCTTAGATTGTCACGAATGATGCGAACTTTCTCTTCGGCCTCGTTAACAATGTTAGGGCCTAAGAGTGAACGTTCACCAGCTCCAGACCAATTGATTGGACTCCTGCATCTGCGGCCATAGAGAGCCTCAAATGGTGCCATGCCTAGGCTTGCCTGGAAGCTGTTGTTGTAGGAGAATTCAGCATATGGAAGACATTCCTCCCATTTCATGCCAAAAGAGAGACCACATGCTCTGAGCATATCCTCGAGAATCTGATTGACTCTTTCGACTTGCCCTTGAGACTGAGGATGGTAGGTTGTGCTGAACAGAAGCTTGGTGCCCAAGGCTTCTTGAAAACTTTTCCAGAAATGAGAAGTGAATATGCTTCCACGGTCTGAGCTTATTTCCAGTGGAACACCATGAAGAGGAACAATCTTTGCTGTGTAGAGCTCTGCTAACTGACTAGCTGAGATTGTCTCTTTGACAGGAAAGAAGTGAGCGACTTTAGTGAGTCGATCAATGACAAGGAAGATTGCATCGTTGCCCCTCTTGGACTTTGGAAAACCAGTGACGAAGTCCATTTCAATCATGTCCCACTTCCATTCCGGGATTTTCAGAGGTTGGAGAAGACCGGCTATTTTCTGATGAACTGCCTTGACACGCTGACAGACGTCGCATTCAGAAACGTATTGAGCAATTTCACGTTTCATGCTAGGCCACCAATACAGTGTCTTGAGATCCTGGTACATCTTTGTACTTCCAGGGTGTATGGAGAGAGGAGTTTCATGAGCCTCCTTGAGAATGACATTTTTGAGACTTTGAATTTGAGGAACTGCAATGCGTCCTTCGAAGAACACAATTCCCTTGTCATCAATTGAGATGCACTCAAATTTCTCATTGCCTTCTTTGATGTGTTCTACAATCTTCTTTATTTCAGCATCACGAAGTTGTTCAGAACGAATCTTGTCCTTGAGAGTTGGACTGGCTGTCAAGTTTGCAAGATAGCCTTGAGGAACAAGACCAAGATTCAGTTTTTGGAATTCTTCATGAAGAGGAGGTTGGCTTTCCATGATCATGAGATTATTGCAATACGACTTGTGACTGAGAGCATCGGCCATAACATTAGCCTTGCCTGGAGTTTAAGAAATGGTAAGATCAAAGTCTTTGATCTTTTCAATCCATCTCCTTTGTCTTAGGTTTAGATCTGGTTGAGTGAAGATGTACTTCAGACTCTTATGATCAGAAAATATTTCAGTGCGATTACCCAACAAGTATTATCTCCATTTCTTGAGGGCAAACACAACTGCTACAAGTTCAAGGTCATGAGTGGGATAATTGAGCTCATGTGTGTTCAACTAACGTGAAGCATAAGCCACAACTTGACGTTCTTGCATGAGAACTGCACCTAGACCTTGGAGAGAAGCATCACAGAATATTTGGAAAGGTTTGGAAGGATTTGGGCCAACCAGAACTGGTGTAGAAGTGAGTTTAGTCTTCAGGAGATTGAAGCTTTCATCACATTGTGGAGACCAGACGAACTTCTTGTCCTTCTTTCTGAGGTCAGTGAGAGGTTTGGCAATCTTGGAGAAGTTTGGGACAAAGCGACGGCAATAGCTAGCCAAGCCAAGAAAACTTCTTACTTGCTTCACCGTCTTTGGAGGTTTCCAATCAACAATTGCTTTAACCTTTTCTGGATCAATGGCTATGCCCTTGGCAGAGATGACATGACCAAGATAAACGACTTCGGAAATCCAGAACTCACATTTGGAGAATTTGGCATAGAGACGATGCTCGCGAAGCTTCATGAGAGTGAGACGAAGATGTTCTTCATGCTCTTCCTCGGATTTTGAGTAGACAAGAATGTCATCAAGATATACCACAACGAACTTGTCTAGGTATTCATGGAAGATAGAATTCATGAGTCGAGAGAAGGTCGCCAGTGCATTGGTGAGACCAAAGGACATGACGGTGAATTCATATAGACCGTAGCGAGTGGTGAAGGCTGTCTTTGGAATATCCTCTTTTCTGATCTTTATTTGGTGGTAACCCATTCTCAAGTCCAACTTGGAGAATATAGAGGCTCCAGCAAGTTGATCAAAAAGATCATCGATGCGAGGAATTGGATACTTATTTTTGATAGTCTTCTCGTTAAGAGGACGATAGTCAACAACGAGTCTCTTTGTTTGATCCTTCTTCGCAACGAACAGAGTTGGGCATCCCCAAGCCGAGGAACTAGGTTGAATGTAACCTTTTTCCATGTACATATCAATTTGTTCCTTCAACAACTTCAGCTCGGGAGTTCCTATCTTGTAGGGATGCTTAGAGATTGGAGCAGTACCTGGTTCAAGTTCGATCACGAACTCGACAGCTCTGTCCGGAGGCATTCCTGGCAACTCTTCTGGAAAGACGTCAGGGAAGTCGCAAACCACCGGAACATTTTCAAGGGAAGGTAGAGGTTTTGCATTGAGGGTGCATAGCTGAATGGAACTTGATTCATGTGGAGAATAGATTATCTGGCCAGAAGGGTGGGACAGAGTTATTGACTTTTGAGCACAGTCAATTCTTGCTTTATTGGCCTTCAGCCAATCCATACCAAGAATGACATCAATGTCAGAATTGCCAAGCAGTATGAGAGAAGCAAGGAATATGTGGCCTCCAATTAGAATTTGATTTTTGTGACTGATCTTGGACGTTTGCATAGTTGCTCCAGGGGAGTTGACCACTAGCGGGGAACCCAAACCAACAAAAGGGAGTTTAATTGCTGTCGCAAAGATCTTTGAAACGAAAGAATGTGATGCTCCGTATCAAACAACACTTTAGCTGGAATAGAGTTTACGGGAAATGTACCGAGAACGACGTCAGGAGCTTCCTCAGCTTTGTCGATCTTGACATGATTCACCCTTGCGGTCCTCCCGACAGGCCTGTTGTTGGAGTTGAAGGCCTTAGGCGGGGGAGCGCGCACCATTGCCTGGTTTGTGTTAGGGCGAGGTGGTGGTGGAGGTAGCTGCCTCTGCGTGCACTTGTCGGCGTAGTGGCCCGTCTACTTGCACTTGTAGCATGTGACGACACGAGGGGGCCCTGGCCTTGGCTGCCCCATTGAAGCCCTTGTATCATGCACCTGAGCAGGGTTGGGTGGGCGGGGAGCGAAGCCTGGAGAAGTTTGGGCGTATGGAGCCCGAGTGACAGCTCCATTTGGTACCCAGATGCGGTGCTTCTGTGGAGGCGTGGTCATGTTGGAGGAGGAACCACCCTCACGCGAGTGCTTGCGAGACTCCTCGAACGCCTTGCGCCCATTTTCTTCATTGAGCGCGGTGTTAACAAGATCCTCGAAGCTGTTGGCCTTGACATTGGTGAGGGCATACTTGAGTTCCGGGTTAAAGCCTCTGCGGAACCTTGCCATCTTCTTAGCTTCCGTGGACACCTCATCTCCAGCGTACCGAGCGAGGCGATTGAACTCACTCTGATATCCGATGATGTCCAACTTGCCCTGCTTGAGAGAGCAAAACTCTTCACGCATTATTTCCATGAGACCATCTGGAATGTGGTGTTTCAGGAAGGCTTCCTTGAAACGATCCCACGTGACTGGCATGCCAGTTCTCATGGCCTGGAAGTTTTCCCACCAAGAAGCTGCCTGACCCTTCAGCAGATAGGAGGCATAATTGACCTTGTCTTCTTCAGCTACGTGTGCAATCTCCAGAGCCTTGGCTATCTCACGGATCCATTCATCAGCGTCCAGAGGCTCGCGTGTGGCCACGAAAGCTCTTGGGCCCAGACTGAGAAACTCCTTGATGCTGACACGTGGAGCTGTCTGGTTGATGTGCTGATTAGCCTGAAACTGGGCCATCTGCGTCATGACTTGGGTCATCTGAGTCAACAGCTCTGTGATTCGCGGTGGCTCAGGCGTAGTGTTCCTTGTTGGCGGCATCCTGAATGGAAATGCATTTTAGCACAACAATAGACAATGATAGACTTGGCAACCGAAAGATAGATTACTCTGACGCATGAATAGATAACCAAAAGGTACACCATCACATGTTCAATTACATCAGAATATCCAACACACCATAAATGGTTCGAATACTAAAGGATAACTAAACATAGCTAAGAATGGATACATCGGTACTCCCATGCTCATCACGCAGGACGGCGGCGAGGAGTATGGCGAGAGGTACGGTGAGGAGCACGCCCACGAAAGTAGGTGGAACGACGATCCACGTAGATCTGACGTGGTCTGAGACCGACTCTAGGCGTGGTGAAGTACATAGCGTCGACTCCCTGTGCTCCAAAGCGGGGAATCCCAGTGTAACCAGCACCAAGGTTAAGGAGTGGACCTCTGATCGGCTCGTAACCTCCAGCATCTGGCAGACGACGCCCAACTGGCTGATCGAAACGTGCAAAGCGCTCGTCTCCAACAAAGTCTGTGGTGTAAGTCGCCAGACGAGTCAAAGCAAGGTAAAGCTGCTCTCTGACTGAAGCCAACTCCTGAGATAGTGTGCGGGCAACTGCGTCACTGTGTCTCACAAACTGAGCGGTGGTGTGTAGCCTGGAGTTATCATGCTCGTAAACATCCAAGTTGTCGTAGAGAGTGAAGTGAGCTCCCTCCAAAGTGATGTAACCACGAGGGATGTGGCGATAGATAGAATCGTCAAATCCCCAGTAGTCAGCACGAAGGACGGTGAGACTCACATAAGCTGCCTGCTGCACAGCCATATCCACTGTGGAACCCACTGCCTCGTAGCGGTGAACTACGCTCATGCCATCATCTGACAGAATGTAGACGATAGCCTGGTAGTAGGTCTGGTCAAACTCTCGCTGCTGCTCGTAGACCTGGTACTCTGGTGCCCAATGGAACCCCAGAAAAGTGACCATGTCTCTCAGCATCTCCGGATAACCGGTAGTGCTCTCACAACGAGTCATACGAACCACCTGCGGGTAGAACCTGAGATCCATCTGCAGATGATCGGGGAAACTTTGATTAGACGCCGGTAGAAGAACTGAAGTGGCAAGCAACAACAAGGTTCCAACGGACGAAAAGGTCTTGAGATGAACAGGATAACGAAGCAACATTCGGGAAACACGAGACCAAAACACTCCTGAGGTACTACGGAAAACCCATCCGGGCTTCTAAAGGATCAATATCTACTGCTTAAGGAATAGAGGATCTGCTTCCGGGGCTTATGTGCCTCCGTTCTCAATCGTGAGTAGGCAACATGATAAATCATGTCACAACCACCTCCATTCCTATGGTCTAGTAGATATAACCATCCTAGAGAAACCAGAATACGTGTGTCGCACCCTGATTTCTAGGGGATACTCATCGGGCCGAACTGGATAGCAGGTGCTTGGATTATGGGGCATAACTGCTCCCACGTCCCAGCTTCCTGGTAGGCCTGCGCTTATGCGCGACAACACAAGCCCTGCTATTCCATCGTCGATGTAAACTATCCACTAGAGATCAAAGGCACTACTGTCGACGTACTTCATACCAATCACACATGGTACGTCAACAGCGTTAAACGAATGATAATCACAACATATCTCTAAGACACAAAAGATTGAAATAAGATTGCAAATAGCTCTCATTAGAGCAGAGATAGCAAATACAATCATTCAGAGGACACATGTCCCAACAATACATCAGTACAATACAGCGGAAGCATTCAACATGTCTGAGTACAGACAAGAACCAAATAGGCCTAAGAGGCCGGAAACGAACAGACGGAGCCCATCCACGAAGTCTCGGATCCTGCCCGGGTCCGCTATCTACTCGTCAGCAGTCTCGTCATACTCCACGTAGTAGCCACCATGTAGATCCTCGAAAACGTCGTCTGCGGAAACCACAGCCCCCAAAGGGGTCAGTACATAAATGTACTGGCAAGCAAGACTCACAGTTCACCAAAGTATAACCCGTCAACACCAAGCACAGATGCCTTGGTTCAACGGAAGAGAGGGGATATAAAAGATGCTGCAACTGGCTGCACTAACCAACTACAGAGATTCTACCACTTCCGGCTAACAGAAAGGAGATAAGATCGAGTATTGTAACCAACTGAAAGATAACTTCAAACAAACCCATCCTGGATCTCGCCCCTTATCCAAAGAAGCAATCCGAGGAAAACTCACACAGTTGAGTTAATGATGGTTCATATTATTGTGTCAATAAGCCTATTACTAGTCAAGTTGTTAATCATTGGGTGTAAGGTTGTTAATCATTAGGTTTAAGTTGTCCTGAGTACTTGTTAGCCAGTACTTTCACCAAGTAATCCATAACCGCGGAAAACACGGCTTCTCGAGAAGATTATCCCTGCAGGGTTGCACCAATTTGGCCGTACACGCAAGAATATCCCGCCAGATGGGATGCCTCCCACCAAGCGGGGTACTCTACACAACTCAACTCTTCTTCGCATCAAGCCCAAAGAACCTTGGGCGCACGGCTAATCGAGCCCCGAAGAAAAGGGACCCTCATAGCACTCTAAGACCGTGTCCCCCTATATGCCGACTACGAAAGTTCCACCCGGGATCCAAGGGCTCGCAAGATCATGCATGCAGCAAATGGAAAACCCGAACTAAATGAGGCGATTTGGACGAGATGCGAATCGAGTCAAGTTGAGGGGGGCGCCCATACTCGCTTCCCACATGCGGTTAGTGCGCTCATCATGGTTCAGTAGACAAGACCCTTTTCTATTAGGGTCGACACTAGCAGGCCTCAAAACCACAAAGGGCCTCCTGCCGGTGCCTTATCATCAAATTTATTATTTAACAATAACATTAGCATGATTGATTGATTAAACATCGAGCCCCCAGAACATAATAACGATATAGTAACTGAAGGTAACGGGTAACAGACTCGAGCAAAAACAACCTAAGCATGCTAGTAAGACACGGGCAACAAGCAATGGTTATAGGTATGGAGGTGAGGCAATATCAGGGTTCAGGGTATCATGTGATGGGTTCGTAACAGAAACAACTACTACTAAGGCTAGCAGAAAAGAACAACGGAAAGTATCGGTAACCAATGTTGAAAGGAACACAGTGGTTCATGTGAGTGATAACTTGCCTGCAAAACCCAGTAGCCTGGTACCGAGCTAGATCCTTAGAAGGGTGTCGTAAGTATCGTCGGTCTCAACGTCGTCGTGTAGCCGAGAAGAAGCAAACAAACAATGCAGAAAGATAAACAATCAATATCATGGCATAATGCGCAAACATGGGATGATGCATGACCATTTAATGGATGCATAGAAATGACTAGTTGACAAGATAGAAACAGGATTAAATGGACCCATATGCAATTGGATTGCATATGGAAAGCCCATGATTTATGGTTGAATTAATTGTTTTACAACTAATAATCATATGAAAGTTGATTAGCATGATGCATGGATGAGGAAAACAGAAAAATAACAACAATAGGATCAATTGGAAATAAGGTTTACCAAGTTTGGAAATTTGTTTATTAAGTTAAGAAATTTTGGTTACTTAAAGGTGTCACACAAGCATTTGTTGTTTTCATCAAGTTTAATTGTTCAAAATAGATAACAAAGTTTATATTTGATAAGAACACACAATTTTGGGTGTATTACATGTTTCACTTGTTGAAAAAGGATTTGGAATAATTTATTTATGAATTAAGCAAGTGTAAGCAAGAATTAAATGAAATCAACTCAAACATGAACTTATTTGAATTTTTATTTGTTCAAAACATTAAGTGAGATTCATATTTGAAAAGTTTATGCTTTTATGGTTTGAAAACATATTTTATATGTCCCAAAAGAATTTGTTTTGATCAAGTTATGAATTTAACAATATTAAATGATTTAAACAAGGTTTAAATCATTTAACCAATTTTAATTATTTAAAACATGAAACACATTTTATATTTGGAAAGGTGGTTTAATTTTGCATGGAAAACATATTTCATTTGTGGAAATTGGATTTAAAATGAGCAAGTTATTATTTTGGCAATTTTAAATGCAATAAATAAGAAACAGTTGCTTTCAGCAATTTAAATTATTCAAAACAGCAAACAAAATTTATATTTGGAAAGTACATGAAAAGTTGATTGGAAAACATATTTAGTTTGTGGAATTTGGAATTTTTATGCCCAAGTTATGAATTTTGCAATTTTAAGTGAATTTGACAAGTTTTCAAATATTGCACCAATTTAAAATATTCAAAACAGTAAACAAATTTTATATTTGGATAGAACATTTAATTTGGGACAGAAAACATATTTAAAAAGTTAAAATTGGAGTTGGGATGAATTTCTTATGCATTTTACAAAATCTAGTGTAATTCTGCCATTTTTAATCCATTAGGGACTTAGAAATAATTATTACAGGGGCTAGAATTTAAGATACAGGGGCTAGAATAACTTGCAAGGGCCTAATGGTGATTACCAGGAACTTTATGGATCTGGAGAATCGAAATAAAAAAGATGGGTTAATATGCAGGGGGTGGGATTCGATCCCCTGCCCTCTGCTTCCTGCGCCCAAGGGAAGAACCAGATGGGCTGATGCTGCTCAGTTGTCAGATAAGGGGGGCGTAGGGGAGTTATCGATTCAGAACCTACACTGAACAAATTGGAAAGAAATAACAGAAAAAGGTGGGGAGATGGGGATTCGACCCCAGCACCTGCTGCTGCGTGCAATGGTGCAGTAACCAGCAGGGTACCTGATCGGTTGTCGATAGAGAGTAACAGGTGGGGGGGTAATACTTTCAGTTGGGCGCGTTTTAACTAAACTGCGAACAGAACAGAACTGCACTTATTCAGGTCGAGCGCAAGGGCAGCCGCCGGTGGACAGCGACCAGCTGCTGCGCCTCGACGTGGACGTGGGGGTGCGGTGCTGTGGGGTGCTGTGCATGCGCGGATGCAGAGAGAGGGAGAAGGGCGAGGGAGACGTGCTCACTGTGAGGGGAATCGGAGGCGAGGCGGAGTCGGTGCAGATGGTGGTTGGCCGGCGATGGAGCGGACGGCGGCGGCGATCCAGTCCTTCCCCGTCCGCGTGGTGAGGCCGGTGAGGAAGAGGGCGACGTGGCGAATCCGTTCCCGGCGTTAGCTCGCTGCGAGGGCCACCGGTGGCGGTGATCGCCGGGGAGGTACAGTGGGTGAGCTCGGGTGACGGGATACAGAGAGGGTGGCCGGTGATGCGAGGGAAGATGGCTGCGCTCGAGGATGAGGGAGGAGGAGCTAGGGTAGGCCTCGAGGGGAACCCTAGGGGGGCTTTGTAGGGGCACGGGGGCTACAGGGACCGTCCATGGCTGCTGCAGTCGACGTGGAAGCAGTCGATGACTGCCGTACTGCAGGAAGAGGATGACCGAAGAGGTATGGGCCACAGGGAGTAGGTTGGGCTGGGCTAGAAGGGGGGAAGTGGGCTGGGGGGAGAGAGTTGGGCCCCTCTCCTCTCTGCTGGTTTTAGTTATTTGTTCTACTGTTTTTTTTTGTAGCAAAAAGAAAAGGAAACATTTGATAGTTTTTTGAGTGGAAAAAATCTTGGAAAAATTCCAGTGGGCTGGTAGGTTCAAAATCTACCACCTTACCACTTAAGTTTTTGGAAAACCAGATTTTGGTTGCTGTTTGCCAACTGATTTGAAATTTGAATAATTTGCAACTAATTGATTTAATATTGGAAAACATCAATTTTAATAGAGTAACCCTATTATTAACTTGGATTGACTTATTGGAATGGTTTGCTAGTTTTCATGAATTGGAAATTTTGGTGCTGTTTGGGAAAATAAACCAAAATGTGAGCGATTTTTGAATATTAAAAGGATTATTAAAGCCAACACTTTCATAAGGTGACCCAAATTGCTTTAATTGGAGAATACCGGGGTAAACAAAATGTTTTGGTTATTCTTTTCATACTTTCAATTTGGGTTCTGTTTGAAATGCATTTGTTTTGAATTTGAAAGTGATTTGAATTAATTGATTGAATTAATTGTTTGATTAAAACCAACAATTTAATGAGTGATCAACATGGAATAAAATGGAACAATTTGGTTGTTTTCATTTGAGATTCTTATTTAAAAGGTTGTAACAGAACAAGTATGAAAACAAAGCAGTTGAAATTGTTTGATTTTCATTGTGAAAACAAAGAATAACAGATGCAAAACAAAAGGAACAAATGCAACAATATGTTGACATGATGCAATACCTTAACAACAAGAAATCAAACATTCTAATTGGTAGGTTTTCATACTTGGGCTGTTACAAAACGCCCCCCCTTGAAGGAATCGCGCCCCGAGATTCCTACTGAGAAAAGAAAAGGTCCGGATACTTCTTGGGAAAATCCACTTGAGCTTTGTCACGTGAAGCACATCGTGCACATTGGATAGTTATCTGGAAGTTCAAAACAATAGGAATTCCTGGCAACTCTTCTGGAAAACGTCAGGGAATTTGGAAACCACCGGAACAATATTAGTAGAGGTATAGGTTTTGTATGGAGGGTGTATAGCTGGATAGAATTTGATTCATTTGGAGAATAGACTATCTGTAATAAGGGTGGAACAGAGTTATTGACATCAATGCAACACCAAGAATGACATTAATGTCAGAATTGCCAAGTAGTATGAGAGAAGCAAGGAATATGTGGCCTCCGATAAGAATTTGATTTCTGTGACTGAATTTGGAAGTCAACATTTGAGATTCCGAGGAGTGAACGGTGATTTGATTGCTTAGTGGAACCAGAATTAGGTTGTATGTTGTGGAAAAGATCTTGACACAAAGGAATGTGATGCTCCGGTATCAATTTAGCTGAAACAGAGTTTACGAGGAAGTTTTGATTAGATGCCGGTAGAAGATTTGAAGTGGAAAACAACAACAAGATTTCAACGGACGAAAAGGTTCTTTAAAAGAACAGGATAACGAAGCAACACCGGGGAAAACGATACCAAAACTCCTGAGGTACTACGGAAAAACCCATCCGGGCTTCTAAAGGATCAATATCTACTGCTTAAGGAATAGAGGATCTGCTTCCGGGGCTTACACGCCTCCGTTCTCAATCGTGAGTAGCCAACATGATAAATCATGTCACAACCACTTCCATTCCTATGGTCTAGTAGATATAACCATCCTAGAGAAACCAGAATTCGTGAAATCCTAACTTGAAAGTTTAGATGAGAAGGGAAAACAACGTTACACTTCCTTACCAGAAAAGGGAGGGTGGGTGGGGAAAAGAAGAAAAAGAACAGAATTCCTACTCTCACGTTTCATTTTTCCTATATAGCTACAAAATAGTTTCTAGACTCAACTGCGACCAGTAAAAAGGGATCCTACAGGCAGACAGGCTCTGATACCATTTGTCGCACCCTGATTTCTAGGGGATACTCATCGGGCCGAACTGGATAGCAGGTGCTTGGATTATGGGGCATAACTGCTCCCACGTCCCAGCTTCCTGGTAGGCCTGCGCTTATGCGCGACAACACAAGCCCTGCTATTCCATCGTCGATGCAAACTATCCACTAGAGATCAAAGGCACTACTGTCGACGTACTTCATACCAATCACACATGGTACGTCAACAGCGTTAAACGAATGATAATCACAACATATCTCTAAGACACAAAAGATTGAAATAAGATTGCAAATAGCTCTCATTAGAGCAGAGATAGCAAATACAATCATTCAGAGGACACATGTCCCAACAATACATCAGTACAATACAGCGGAAGCATTCAACATGTCTGAGTACAGACAAGAACCAAATAGGCCTAAGAGGCCGGAAACGAACAGACGGAGCCCATCCACGAAGTCTCGGATCCTGCCCGGGTCCGCTATCTACTCGTCAGCAGTCTCGTCATACTCCACGTAGTAGCCACCATGTAGATCCTCGAAAACGTCGTCTGCGGAAACCACAGCCCCCAAAGGGGTCAGTACATAAATGTACTGGCAAGCAAGACTCACAGTTCACCAAAGTGTAACCCGTCAACACCAAGCACAGATGCCTTGGGTTCAACGGAAGAGAGGGGATATAAAAGATGCTGCAACTGGCTGCACTAACCAACTACAGAGATTCTACCACTTCCGGCTAACAGAAAGGAGATAAGATCGAGTATTGTAACCAACTGAAAGATAACTTCAAACAAACCCATCCTGGATCTCGCCCCTTATCCAAAGAAGCAATCCGAGGAAAACTCACACAGTTGAGTTAATGATGGTTCATATTATTGTGTCAATAAGCCTATTACTAGTCAAGTTGTTAATCATTGGGTGTAAGGTTGTTAATCATTAGGTTTAAGTTGTCCTGAGTACTTGTTAGCCAGTACTTTCACCAAGTAATCCATAACCGCGGAAAACACGGCTTCTCGAGAAGATTATCCCTGCAGGGTTGCACCAATTTGGCCGTACACGCAAGAATATCCCGCCAGATGGGATGCCTCCCACCAAGCGGGGTACTCTACACAACTCAACTCTTCTTCGCATCAAGCCCAAAGAACCTTGGGCGCACGGCTAATCGAGCCCCGAAGAAAAGGGACCCTCATAGCACTCTAAGACCGTGTCCCCCTATATGCCGACTACGAAAGTTCCACCCGGGATCCAAGGGCTCGCAAGATCATGCATGCAGCAAATGGAAAACCCGAACTAAATGAGGCGATTTGGACGAGATGCGAATCGAGTCAAGTTGAGGGGGGCGCCCATACTCGCTTCCCACATGCGGTTAGTGCGCTCATCATGGATCAGTAGACAAGACCCTTTTCCTATTAGGGTCGACACTAGCAGGCCTCAAAACCACAAAGGGCCTCCTGCCGGTGCCTTATCATCAAATTTATTATTTAACAATAACATTAGCATGATTGATTGATTAAACATCGAGCCCCCAGAACATAATAACGATATAGTAACTGAAGGTAACGGGTAACAGACTCGAGCAAAAACAACCTAAGCATGCTAGTAAGACACGGGCAACAAGCAATGGTTATAGGTATGGAGGTGAGGCAATATCAGGGTTCAGGGTATCATGTGATGGGTTCGTAACAGAAACAACTACTACTAAGGCTAGCAGAAAAGAACAACGGAAAGTATCGGTAACCAATGTTGAAAGGAACATAGTGGTTCATGTGAGTGATAACTTGCCTGCAAAACCCAGTAGCCTGGTACTGAGCTAGATCCTTAGAAGGGTGTCGTAAGTATCGTCGGTCTCAACGTCGTCGTGTAGCCGAGAAGAAGCAAACAAACAATGCAGAAAGATAAACAATCAATATCATGGCATAATGCGCAAACATGGGATGATGCATGACCATTTAATGGATGCATAGAAATGACTAGTTGACAAGATAGAAACAGGATTAAATGGACCCATATGCAATTGGATTGCATATGGAAAGCCCGTGATTTATGGTTGAATTAATTGTTTTACAACTAATCATCATATGAAAGTTGATTAGCATGATGCATGGATGAGGAAAACAGCAAAATAACAACAATAGGATCAATTGGAAATAAGGTTTACCAAGTTTGGAAATTTGTTTATTAAGTTAAGAAATTTTGGTTACTTAAAGGTGTCACACAAGCATTTGTTGTTTTCATCAAGTTTAATTGTTCAAAATAGATAACAAAGTTTATATTTGATAAGAACACACAATTTTGGGTGGATTACATGTTTCACTTGTTGAAAAAGGATTTGGAATAATTTATTTATGAATTAAGCAAGTGTAAGCAAGAATTAAATGAAATCAACTCAAACATGAACTTATTTGAATTTTTATTTGTTCAAAACATTAAGTGAGATTCATATTTTAAAAGTTTATGCTTTTATGGTTTGAAAACATATTTTATATGTCCCAAAAGAATTTGTTTTGATCAAGTTATGAATTTACCAATATTAAATGATTTAAACAAGGTTTAAATCATTTAACCAATTTTAATTATTGAAAACATGAAACAAATTTTATATTTGGAAAGGTGGTTTAATTTTGCATGGAAAACATATTTCATTTGTGGAAATTGGATTTAAAATGAGCAAGTTATTATTTTGGCAATTTTAAATGCAATAAATAAGAAACAGTTGCTTTCAGCAATTTAAATTATTCAAAACAGCAAACAAAATTTATATTTGGAAAGTACATGAAAAGTTGATTGGAAAACATATTTAGTTTGTGGAATTTGGAATTTTTATGCCCAAGTTATGAATTTTGCAATTTTAAGTGAATTTGACAAGTTTTCAAATATTGCACCAATTTAAAATATTCAAAACAGTAAACAAATTTTATATTTGGATAGAACATTTAATTTGGGACAGAAAACATATTTAAAAAGTTAAAATTGGAGTTGGGATGAATTTCTTATGCATTTTACAAAATCTAGTGTAATTATGCCATTTTTAATCCATTAGGGACTTAGAAATAATTATTACAGGGGCTAGAATTTAAGATACAGGGGCTAGAATAACTTGCAAGGGCCTAATGGTGATTACCAACAACTTTATGGATCTGGAGAATCGAAATAAAAAAGATGGGTTAATATGCAGGGGGTGGGATTCGATCCCCTGCCCTCTGCTTCCTGCGCCCAAGGGAAGAACCAGATGGGCTCTGCTGCTCAGTTGTCAGATAAGGGGGGCGTAGGGGAGTTATCGATTCAGAACCTGCACTGAACAAATTGGAAAGAAATAACAGAAAAAGGTGGGGAGATGGGGATTCGACCCCAGCACCTGCTGCTGCGTGCAACGGTGTAGTAACCAGCAGGGTACCTGATCGGTTGTCGATAGAGAGTAACAGGTCGGGGGGTAATACTTTCAGTTGGGCGCGTTTTAACTGAACTGCGAACAGAACAGAACTGCACTTATTCAGGTCGAGCGCGAGGGCAGCCGCCGGTGGACAGCGACCAGCTGCTGCACCTCGACGTGGACGTGGGGGTGGGGTGCTGTGCATGCGCGAATGCAGAGAGAGGGAGAAGGGCGAGGGAGACGTGCTCACTGTGAGGGGAATCGGAGGCGAGGCGGAGTCGGTGCAGATGCTGGTTGGCCGGCGATGGAGCGGACGGCGGCGGCGATCCAGTCCTTCCCCGTCCGCGTGGTGAGGCCGGTGAGGAAGAGGGCGACGTGGCGAATCCGTTCCCGGCGTTAGCTCGCTGCGAGGGCCACCGGTGGCGGTGATCGCCGGGGAGGTACAGTGGGTGAGCTCGGGTGACGGGATACAGAGAGGGTGGCCGGTGATGCGAGGGAAGATGGCGGCGCTCGAGGATGAGGGAGGAGGAGCTAGGGTAGGCCTCGAGGGGAACCCTAGGGGGGCTTTGTAGGGGCACGGGGGCTACAGGGACCGTCCATGGCTGCTGCAGTCGACGTGGAAGCAGTCGATGACAGCCGTACTGCAGGAAGAGGATGACCGAAGAGGTATGGGCCACAGGGAGTAGGTTGGGCTGGGCTAGAAGGGGGGAAGTGGGCTGGGGGGAGAGAGTTGGGCCCCTCTCCTCTCTGCTGGTTTTAGTTATTTGTTCTACTGTTTTTTTTTGTAGCAAAAAGAAAAGGAAACATTTGATAGTTTTTTGAGTGGAAAAAATCTTGGAAAAATTCCAGTGGGCTGGTAGGTTCAAACTCTACCACCTTACCACTTAAGTTTTTGGAAAACCAGATTTTGGTTGCTGTTTGCCAACTGATTTGAAATTTGAATAATTTGCAACTAATTGATTTAATATTGGAAAACATCAATTTTAATAGAGTAACCCTATTATTAACTTGGATTGACTTATTGGAATGGTTTGCTAGTTTTCATGAATTGGAAATTTTGGTGCTGTTTAGGAAAATAAACCAAAATGTGAGTGATTTTTGAATATTAAAAGGATTATTAAAGCCAACACTTTCATAAGGTGACCCAAATTGCTTTAATTGGAGAATACCAGGGTAAACAAAATGTTTTGGTTATTCTTTTCATACTTTCAATTTGGGTTCTGTTTGAAATGCATTTGTTTTGAATTTGAAAGTGATTTGAATTAATTGATTGAATTAATTGTTTGATTAAAACCAACAATTTAATGAGTGATCAACATGGAATAAAATGGAACAATTTGGTTGTTTTCATTTGAGATTCTTATTTAAAAGGTTGCAACAGAACAAGTATGAAAACAAAGCAGTTGAAATTGTTTGATTTTCATTGTGAAAACAAAGAATAACAGATGCAAAACAAAAGGAACAAATGCAACAATATGATGACATGATGCAATACCTTAACAACAAGAAATCAAACATTCTAATTGGTAGGTTTTCATACTTGGGCTGTTACAACGTGAAATCCTAACTTGAAAGTTTAGATGAGAAGAGAAAACAATGTTGCACTTCCTTACCAAAAAAAGGGAGGGTGGGTGGGGAAAGAAATAAAAGAACAGAATTCCTACTCTCACGTTTCATTTTTCCTATATAGCTACAAAATAGTTTCTAGACTCAACTGCGACCAGTAAAAGGGATCCTACAGGCAGACAGGCTCTGATACCATTTGTCGCACCCGGACTTCTAGAGGATACACACAGCCCGCTAAATAGTAGATAATTGGCTTACGGGGCCTACCTGCACCCGCATCTCAATATGAGTAGGCCAACACGTAAACGTGTGACAACCATCCTCTACTATTCATCGTCTGTGAAACCATCCAATAGGAATCCGAATACTTCCATTGACGTACTTCATAACATACACACATGGTACGTCAACGGCATTTGAACAAGTGATATCACAACAAATCTCTAAGACACAAAGAAATAGAAATAAGTGGCAAAATCTCTCACTAGAGCAGAGATAGCAAATACAGTCATGCAGAGGACACATGTCCCAACAAGTCATCATTACATCACAGCGGAAGCATCCCAAAGTGTCTGAGTACAGACAAGATCCAAATAGGCCTAAGAGGCCGAAAACGAAAAGAACGGAGCCCATCCACGAAGTCTCGGATCCTGCCCGGGTCCGCTATCTACTCGCCAGCAGCCTCGTCATACTCCACGTAGTAGCCACCATGGGGATCCTCGGAAACGTAGTCTACAGAACCAGCAGCCCCAAAGGGGTCAGTACGGACGAGTACTGGCAAGCAAGACGCACAAGATACCAAAGTGTACCCGACAACACCAAGTACAGATGCTTTGGGTTCAACGGAAGATAGGTGATACAAAGGTGCGGCAGCGGGCTGCACTAACCAACTACAGAGACACGCTACAACATCCGGCTAAAAGAAAGGGATAAGATAGCGCATCGGAACCAACTACCACTAACCTCAAACAAACCCATCCTGGATCTCGCCCCTTATCCAAAGAAGCAATTCGAGGATAACCCACACCGTTGGATTAATGAAGGTTCAGGTTATTGTGGCAATAAGCCTATTACTAGTCAAATTATTATTAATTAGGTGTAAGTTGTCTAATCCTTGTTAGCCAGCCCTATCACCAAGTCATCCATAACCGCGGACAACACGGCTTCTCGAGAAGATTTAACCCTGCAGGGATGCACCAAATTTGGCCGTACACGTAAGAATAACCCGCCAGGCGGGGATCAAACCCACCAAACAAGCCACACAACACAACCCAACTCTTCTTCGCATCAAGCCCAAAGAACCACGTGTTGTGCGTGCGCGGCTAATCGAGCCCCCACGAAGAAAAGGGGGACCCTCATAGCACTGGAAGACCACGCCGCCCTAAATGCCGACTACAAAAGTTCCACCCTGGCGCCAAGGGTTCGTACCTGCATATGCGTGCATCAAATGGAAAGCCCGAACTAAGTGTCGCGATTTGGACGAGATGCGAATCGAATCAGAATTGCGGGGGGCGCCCATACACGCTTCCCACATGCGGTTAGCGCGCTCATCATGGATCTAGAGGACAAGAACTTTTCCTGAGTTCGACACTAGCAGGCCTCAAAACCATACCCGGCCTCCTGCCGGTGCCTTATCATCAAATTAGCATTACCTCAAACATTAACAGGTTATTGTTTAAACATCGAGCCCCCAGAACATAATAAATGTGGTAACAGAAATAACGGACATCAGACTCGAGCATAAACAACCCTAAGCATGCTAGTAAGACACAGGCAATAAGCAACAGGGTTATAGGTGTGTACGAGAGGCTATATGTAACATCCCTGTTTTTGCTACATTAGTGTGTTGGTGTGTTTTTGGCATCTCATACATGCATGAAAACATGGGTTAAAATTTTGCATTTTAAGATAACAAATGAGTTGACCAAAAACCACTTAAAGTGGTCACCCAAAATTTGTTCTAAAAATATTTTCATCTTTAGAAAACAAAATCATGGCAAGGTTGGAAATTTTACAAGCTTTCCAAATAATATTTTTGCTAATTTTTATTGTTGCAAAAAGGACCCCAATCTTTCAAATCCCTTCCCTTTTGAAACAGCAGAAGGGCCTCCTTGTAATTTCTCATGAAGCCAGGGGGGTTTTGTAAGTGTGCTTGTCTTCTTCGTTGAGACACAGGAAGCAGCTGCGTGGCTGCCATTGACGCCGCCTTTGCCACGTCCTTTCCCATCGACAGCGCCCGGATAAGCACACTAGCAGAGCACCCCGACCTCCTCTGTTGCTTCCCTCAGAACCCCCAAGCTCCCTCTCTGTACGTTCTCTACAGGGCCGGAACCCTAGCCCGGAGGCCGCCGTCGCGCCCCGCCATCTCCGGCCATCTCCGTCCGATTTGAACCCACCACGAGGACCTCCGGAACCTCCTCTATCACCTCGATCAAGCACACGACCCGGGATGCCCTGTACTGCGCGAATCGGGTGGTCTTCCCGGGCTCCGGCCGCCGCGGATTTCTCGACGCCGGCGACGATTTCCGCCGTCCCTCGCATCGCCGTCGATACCTTCACGCTCATGGTGAGCTCCTGAGCACTCCCATGCCCTCCAATCGCCTCCTCCCCCTCCGGTTCGCCCTACCACCGTCGGCCGCCGCCCTCCGCCGTGCGATTGGCGCCGCCGGCCATTCCGGTGACCATTTGGTCACCGGTTGGCACCCCTCGGCTCCCCTTGTTCCCCTCCATCTCGTGGTGTAGATCGTTCCCTCAATTGCACACTAATTTGTTCGAATTCGAATCCTTCTGTGGAGAATCAGAGAAGTTCATCCCCCTGTGATGTCACAGTGACATCTTTGTGATGTCATAATTTCCTTTTTAAATAATTCCAGAAAATGGTGTAATTTGGATAATTCAATAACTATTAAAATATTTCTCAGAAAAATAAAATGAAAGTATAGAGTTGATCAGAAAAATGTTCTCTACTCATATATGTCATTTTCATATATGTTTGAGAAAGTCCAAAAAATGGCTTTATTTAATATTGTTTATTCTTTTAAAAATTGAAAAATAAGTTTTTATTCACCAAAATTAGAAAATTAAAAGTTATATACCAAATTGCTCAAAATGACATATGCAACCTGGTTATGATGTTTTCAAACTCATTTGAGCAACTAAAATGGTACTCATGTTCATAACCGCCCGAAACCCCCTCCGGGGTCTATTTCGGACTACTTCCACTAAAAATGTTTAACTGACATACGAACCCTAGCAACCCAACGATCATGTTTAAGGATTTATTTCAGTGCATTAATCTGCTCATGCATACATATTGTGCATTGCATCGATGCCATGTGTTGATTGTTATTCTTCTTTTCGGTGTTTTTCCCCCTCGGTAGAACGTGACTCCGAAGAGAAGGCCAGCAATCCAAATGGAGAATACTTGATCTTAACCGACAAGTCAAGCACTTATTCCTGAAGACTTTATTTGGTTTTCTTATAACCAAGGCAAGCATAACCTCTTATCTGCTCATATATGGTTTCAAAGTGATTTGGATCTCGTACTTTGCATTCTGTTCCAAATTATTTGATGTCAGTAGATAGAGTTCTCCTATATACTGCATAACCTAGATATCCTGATCCACTGCTCCTAGCAGCTATAGGTTTGTTTGTGCGCGCTTCGCTAAACCTTGTGAGTCTTGCTTAGCCATGCCTAGTTGCTGAATCTGCTCAATGCGTGAATCTACTATGTCAGGTGCTTATGATTTGAATTACCTTTGATAACTTGACTAATCACGGCATGGATGTGAGGCCACAATGGGTTGTGGCGTTTTGTCCTGTTCATGCCCCTAGGAGCGAGTTCTCGCCTTCGAGCCAAGACTGAGCGTACAGCCACACGTGGGCCGATGAACCCCGCCCGGCTAACTAACTTGTTTAACCTTATCCATGAGCCACGTAGTTTGAGCTTTCCATCTGCGTGTGAGTCGGAAAATGTTTGAAGAAAACTAGGTCGTGACCGGACGAGTGATGGACGTACACGGATCTTGTTCCCGACTCACAGAACAGGTGCCGTCAGGAGGTGGCCAACTCCCTGTTGACGGGGTGGCCCTGTTTGGGTTGACTCATGGATATGGTTCGACAAGGTAAAGGCTGGGATTCGACTACCCTCTGCCGGCACTTCCCGGGCTAGTGCTAATCATGTGGCACTAAGAGTCGGTTGGTACGTGTGGGTAAAGTTGTACACCCCTGCAGGGTTAAATCTTTTCGAAAAGCCGTGTCTGCGGTTAAAGACGACTTGGTGACGGATTCTGTGATCATAGATAACTTGAACGGAATGATTAAAAATTGCTGATAACGAATGAAGGATGCCTCCTCGGAGATGCCGAGAGGGGTTACCTTGTAGTTTGAGTTACCGGAACAACTGGAGGAGGTGATCTTTGAAGCACGAGGTGCTGAAATGTTTTGGTGGATTAAAAGATAATGATATCAGTAGTTGAGTAGCTTTCTCATCTGTTTTCAAAATACTCCATGAGACGTGCTATTCCTTCCTCAACTTGCAAAACAAAGATTGCTTTACGCAAATCAGCCTCCATGAAACCCTTTTCGAAATAGCAGATATATAATAGGTTAATTAAGTCTTGTTGAGTACCTCCCGTACTCAGGTTTGCTTAATTTTGGTTCAGGTGAAGATCTTTCATCGGTGGTGTTTCAACGTGGACATCGACGAGTAGTTCGGGGTTCCCAGGTAGCAGCCGGGAATCTATGGGCTGGGACGTCGCCTTATGTTGCGTCCTCTTAGGCCTTTTCGGTTCTTGTTGATTAGCAACATAATTTGCCTTCCGTTGTCTGATGTAATGTTGGGTCGTGTGACCTCTGCTTGTAAGCTATACTCTAGTAACACCTGTTTAATAAAGCTTCATGTTTAGAGTACTGCTTTGATCGGTTGTTGGTTTCGAGCTCATTGTTATACAGTTTTGGCTATGCCTGCATAGTTGTCGCAGTCGAGGGGTTGTGTTGCCGATGATCCATGTCCGAGCCCGCCTGTCGATTTGATCGGCCTGGGGCGAGGTAACCCCAGTAACCCTCGATTGTTGTTGCACTTTCTGGACACATAGCAGCTCTGTATAACTTTGGTCCCGTTCCTTCAGTTTCATCCGATTCGTGGACGTTTGGGTATGCATAATTGGTTATGACTAGCATGGATACAAGGAGTAGTAGACCGGGGATCCGGACTACGTGCCGATGAATCCGGTCTGCCTGCCGTTGTTTGTTACGGCCGGGGCTGGTAACCCTGAAGCCCTTGTGAGTCCATGGCTAGGAGCACATAACAGTATGTATATCTCTGGGTCCGGGGTCGTGACAAGTCTTGGTATCAGAGCAGGACTGCCTGTAGGAAAACCTTACTGCTTGGTCGATGTCGAGTCTAGAGTTTGTGAAAACTATTTGAAACCCCAAATGGATTGTGAAAAACCTTCTTAGGATTCTTTTTACTCCTTATCTGGTATCGCTCTAACTCTGGGTCACCTTACCTGTTTTGATTTGAAAAGGTTTTGCTATCTCTTCTAGTCATTCAAAACCTAGATGCCTTCTTTGGCAAGGACGTCTTTTACCCAAGTTGACCTAGTGTTAAAGTTTCTAGAGTCGTGTGTGTTCCATACTCCGTTATCTCCTAAGCTGGGAGATTTCTTTTCCATTCCAATCTCTCAGAGTTGTGTGGATTCCACATTCCTACATGTTTCCAAGTTCTAAATCCTGAACCTTGAGATTTCCTTTTCATCTCGAATGTATTCGTTATCCTCCATTCAAATTCTTCCGGAGTTGTGTGTCTTTTGAAAGACATTCCGTGATTTCTATTCGTAGTGTTCTTCTTGGCACTAAGATAGTAGTTACTCCTTTCTCAATGTTTTCAACCTTGGACTTGAACCGAAGGTCCCGGAATGTGCTGAATTGTGGTGAGTTGAGTCATGTGGTTTCTTAACTATCCGATGCTCACGCTATCAGTACAGGATGCTGACCTTTAACCCAAGTTCTGTTCTTTTGGATCCTGAGGAATCTGTTTTACCTCGGGATGGCTATATAACCTTAGTTCCGATAGCCATAGGTTTTCTCTAGGAATCAAAAGGATCCCGCCAAGAGTGTTCTTTAAGATTCTCATATCTTTGTTCCTGGTTCAGCTATACCAACCTTTTGGCATGGGTTCTACACATGAGTATTACCCCATGCATCCAACGCGATCTCGGGATTTTCCAGAGCACGTTCCTACTCTTTAGTTGCTCTCAAGTATCCATCCGTTGTTTTGGACATCAAGTTGCATACGTGGGTTGGATTCTTCCAATGCACTTCTCTTGTTTTCCGTCAAAACGTTCCACCTTGGAATATCAGGAGAAACAAACTCCAGTACCTCGTTCATCTCTAGTACCAGGTCAAAGCTTTGTAATCCGCAGATAAAGAAGTTTCATTAGCTTCTGTTCTGTTCTACCTTCGAGTACCACACTCTTCTATATCAAGAGGTTGTGTTGAGTTTCATGGCCTTAATGATGAAGTGATGCTCTCACACATCATCAATCCCCCTTCCCCCAAGCTTGAATGCTTGATAATGATGGGTCTGTTCTTCGACATGTGTATCAGTTATTCATAGCAATTCTAATTGCTTTGAAAAATCTAAGAAACATCTGTATCCTTCTTAGCACTACTGGTCACCCAACCTCTATTTGAAGAAGACTGTGTTACCAAATTCATTTATTCCGGTGCACATTCTTGGTCAAGGAGTTAGGTTCGTGCCAAAGCCCTCCAGACCATATCAGTTGCTTTGAAAAGCAAACCTCCTTTCGAACTCCAGGACATTTCGGTGGTTCGTGATATTCTGGTTGCCTCTCTAGAAGTATCACCAGGTTTTACCTGACCGTGATGTCCATATAAGGGGTAGTTTGAACTACTCTTTTCTCCAAGAAAGCTATGCTGGATACCCTAGACAAGTAGGTTGAGCTTAAACAACAACTTGGAAAGTTGAAAGGCAAAAGCTCTGCCTAACTTGATCCTCTGTTAAGGGATGTCTAGTTCTCCTCATGTTGAAGCAGGATAGTATCTCCGTAGTGGACATGCTATCACTCTACCCTTGATTTGATTTAGGCTATCAACAGATCAAGTCCAGCTCTAAGGACTACCTTGATGGTGTTTCCAATCATGGTGTTTTACCGGGTACACCTTCATGTCCTTTGGTCTGACCAATATTCTGCCTTGTTCATATATCATATGAATCCCTCTTCTTGGAGTGTTTTGATAAGTGTGTTTTCGAGCCCATCGATGACATTCCTATTTCTCCAAGTTGCAATAGGTTCATTTTGAACAATGGCACTAATGTTGGAAACTTTCGAGAACCATCTTTGTGTCATCACGAAGTTGTGTTCTGGATGTTCGAAGTGACTTTCTCCGGTCCATGTGCTTATGGTGAAAGTTGTCGCCATGGATTCGAGAAAAGTTTCCTTGTTCCTTCGGGAATAATCCCAAGTCGGTCATGCTTGTGTGGAGTATTCTCGAGATGGATGGTTGTTATCTCCATTTACCTGAAGAAATTTGTATCCACACCCAACCACTGACTGATCGTTCGTGAAAGAGAAGAAATCCAAATCTTGGTGATCTTTGTTACCATCTTCCCAACAAGGACTCCGTTGTGTTTGTTGCAAGTAATCCATGTAGGTGCAACCATCTTCCACAAGTTGCTAATACATGAGTTCTACAATTTCGCTTACCTTCTTGAGCGTGGCATTGTAGTCCATATCTTGAGAATTCAGTATGTGTCTCGTTTGTAACCGGAGCAACCTCTTTGATCAGACATATTGAGTTGAGTTATCATCCTCCTACTAACCAGAGCTGAACCTCAAGCAGCAACGATGGTTGGTGTTTCTTCAAGAGTATTGAATTAGGTTCATTTGAAAATACGGCATAGTTGATGTTGTGGTTGACACAATTAGCCGTAAGACCTAATGTCATATCTCTTTGAATCCATAAGAACAATCACTCTCCGTGAGAATTCTTGTGTGGCTAATCTTAACAAGTTTTCTCACCGTTCTTTTGACCGGAGTTTAACTTTCACCGATGACCTAATGAAGGCTTATGTAAGCTGGATATTGGTATCGGGAACGTCAAGAAGACCTTGGAACTTACCATGTCCAATGTCTCTCTACCAAATCCTCCAAATCTCTCTTTCAGTGGAAACAAGTTCATCATGAGAACCATCTCTTGGTGTTTCGTAACCGCCAATGATCAGTTCCCTATTTTAAGTTGTTGGTACCTGAAGTTCTGTTCATCTCACACATTGTGTGAATTTGTCAGTTACTTCAGCCATGGTATCTTGACTATGTGGTAAACGTATTTCTACGGATAACCCACAATAGGAAAGATATTCCCTATTTACTTCCGGTGATTCAATCCTCGTTGGTTATCCATTCTTATGGTGTGGCCAAGAATACCTCCTTCAATACGGTGTTCCAACATCTTTTGGTTACTCATCCTCCGTCGTGAAGTAACATTCCGATCCTTGATAAAGTTTTCGACAAACTTCAACGGAACGAAAGTTCCATTCTCTTCCGTGTCCACTCTGAAGAGTGAACATGATCTTGTATCAATTTCTCACCGACGCACGAATTACAGTGGTTCCTCGTGTTTTGTTTTTCTCGTCTACGGATATTACTTTGTGGTATCCAAGACCAAACTTTCCATCTTGGTTTTTAGTTTGAAGAAACCTCTATGTCACAAGTTGTTCCACCTTTCTTTTCCAAAAGGATTTAAAGTCTTGTGCAAAGCTCATATTCTAAACCCTTTCAAGACCAATCATCCGCAAATTTGAAACCTTCTCATACTCACTCCGTTATCTTGATGTGTTTCATGCTGGTTAACTCAAAAGTTCTTTATGAGCATTCCTGTCATGAGTTACCCATGAGATACTCGATCTTCGTGAAGATCAATTCCTTAGAGTTTTCCCTCTACCTAAGGTGTATCCGCTGGAGGTCTTCGCAAGTGCTACGGATCAACCTCTTCAAGAAAAGAACCGTGAGGTTCAAGAAGATCATACAAAACCGGTGTTCCCCCTTTCTTCTCCTTCAGGAATCTCGGGACGAGATTCTTGTAAGGGGGTAGATTTGTAACATCCCTGTTTTTGCTACATTAGTGTGTTGGTGTGTTTTTGGCATCTCATACATGCATGAAAACATGGGTTAAAATTTTGCATTTTAAGATAACAAATGAGTTGACCAAAAACCACTTAAAGTGGTCACCCTAAATTTGTTCTAAAAATATTTTCATCTTTAGAAAACAAAATCATGGCAAGGTTGGAAATTTTACAAGCTTTCCAAATAATATTTTTGCTAATTTTTATTGTTGCAAAAAGGACCCCAATCTTTCAAATCCCTTCCCTTTTGAAACAGCAGAAGGGCCTCCTTGTAATTTCTCATGAAGCCAGGGGGGTTTTGTAAGTGTGCTTGTCTTCTTCGTTGAGACACAGGAAGCAGCTGCGTGGCTGCCATTGACGCCGCCTTTGCCACGTCCTTTCCCATCGACAGCGCCCGGATAAGCACACTAGCAGAGCACCCCGACCTCCTCTGTTGCTTCCCTCAGAACCCCCAAGCTCCCTCTCTGTACGTTCTCTACAGGGCCGGAACCCTAGCCCGGAGGCCGCCGTCGCGCCCCGCCATCTCCGGCCATCTCCGTACGATTTGAACCCACCACGAGGACCTCCGGAACCTCCTCTATCACCTCGAGCAAGCACACGACCCGGGATGCCCTGTACTGCGCGAATCGGGTGGTCTTCCCGGGCTCCGGCCGCCGCGGATTTCTCGACGCCGGCGACGATTTCCGCCGTCCCTCGCATCGCCGTCGATACCTTCACGCTCATGGTGAGCTCCTGAGCACTCCCATGCCCTCCAATCGCCTCATCCCCCTCCGGTTCGCCCTACCACCGTCGGCCGCCGCCCGCCGCCGTGCGATTGGCGCCGCCGGCCATTCCGGTGACCATTTGGTCACCGGTTGGCACCCCTCGGCTCCCCTTGTTCCCCTCCGTCTCGTGGTGTAGATCGTTCCCTCAATTGCACACTAATTCGTTCGAATTCGAATCCTTCTATGGAGAATCAGAGAAGTTCATCCCCCTGTGATGTCACAGTGACATCTTTGTGATGTCATAATTTCCTTTTTAAATAATTCCAGAAAATGGTGTAATTTGGAGAATTCAATAACTATTAAAATATTTCTCAGAAAAATAAAATGAAAGTATAGAGTTGATCAGAAAAATGTTCTCTACTCATATATTTCATTTTCATATATGTTTGAGAAAGTCCAAAAAATGGCTTTATTTAATATTGTTTATTCTTTTAAAAATAGAAAAATAAGTTTTTATTCACCAAAATTAGAAAATTAAAAGTTATATACCAAATTGCTCAAAATGACATATGCAACCTGGTTATGATGTTTTCAAACTCATTTGAGCAACTAAAATGGTACTCATGTTCATAACCGCCCGAAACCCCCTCCGGGGTCTATTTCGGACTACTTCCACTAAAAATGTTTAACTGACATACGAACCCTAGCAACCCAACGATCATGTTTAAGGATTTATTTCAGTGCATTAATCTGCTCATGCATACATATTGTGCATTGCATCGATGCCATGTGTTGATTGTTATTCTTCTTTTCGGTGTTTTTCCCCCTCGGTAGAACGTGACTCCGAAGAGAAGGCCAGCAATCCAAATGGAGAATACTTGATCTTAACCGACAAGTCAAGCACTTATTCCTAAAGACTTTATCTGGTTTTCTTATAACCAAGGCAAGCATAACCTCTTATCTGCTCATATATGGTTTCAAAGTGATTTGGATCTCGTACTTTGCATTCGGTTCCAAATTATTTGATGTCAGTAGATAGAGTTCTCCTATATACTGCATAACCTAGATATCCTGATCCACTGCTCCTAGCAGCTATAGGTTTGTTTGTGCGCGCTTCGCTAAACCTTGTGAGTCTTGCTTAGCCATGCCTAGTTGCTGAATCTGCTCAATGCGTGAATCTACTATGTCAGGTGCTTATGATTTGAATTACCTTTGATAACTTGACTAATCACGGCATGGATGTGAGGCCACAATGGGTTGTGGCGTTTTGTCCTGTTCATGCCCCTAGGAGCGAGTTCTCGCCTTCGAGCCAAGACTGAGCGTACAGCCACACGTGGGCCGATGAACCCCGCCCGGCTAACTAACTTGTTTAACCTTATCCATGAGCCACGTAGTTTGAGCTTTCCATCTGCGTGTGAGTCGGAAAATGTTTTGAAGAAAACTAGGTCGTGACCGGGACAAGTGATGGACGTACACGGATCTTGTTCCCGACTCACAGAACAGGTGCCGTCAGGAGGTGGCCAACTCCCTGTTGACGGGGTGGCCCTGTTTGGGTTGACTCATGGATATGGTTCGACAAGGTAAAGGCTGGGAATCGACTACCCTCTGCCGGCACTTCCCGGGCTAGTGCTAATCATGTGGCACTAAGAGTCGGTTGGTACGTGTGGGTAAAGTTGTACACCCCTGCAGGGTTAAATCTTTTCGAAAAGCCGTGTCTGCGGTTAAAGACGACTTGGTGACGGATTCTGTGATCATAGATAACTTGAACGGAATGATTAAAAATTGCTGATAACGAATGAAGGATGCCTCCTCGGAGATGCCGAGAGGGGTTACCTTGTAGTTTGAGTTACCGGAACAACTGGAGGAGGTGATCTTTGAAGCACGAGGTGCTGAAATGTTTTGGTGGATTAAAAGATAATGATATCAGTAGTTGAGTAGCTTTCTCATCTGTTTTCAAAATACTCCATGAGACGTGCTATTCCTTCCTCAACTTGCAAAACAAAGATTGCTTTACGCAAATCAGCCTCCATGAAACCCTTTTCGAAATAGCAGATATATAATAGGTTAATTAAGTCTTGTTGAGTACCTCCCGTACTCAGGTTTGCTTAATTTTGGTTCAGGTGAAGATCTTTCATCGGTGGTGTTTCAACGTGGACATCGACGAGTAGTTCGGGGTTCCCAGGTAGCAGCCTGGAATCTATGGGCTGGGACGTCGCCTTATGTTGCGGCCTCTTAGGCCTTTTCGGTTCTTGTTGATTAGCAACATAATTTGCCTTCCGTTGTCTGATGTAATCTTGGGTCGTGTGACCTCTGCTTGTAAGCTATACTCTAGTAACACCTGTTTAATAAAGCTTCATGTTTAGAGTACTGCTTTGATCGGTTGTTGGTTTCGAGCTCATTGTTATACAGTTTTGGCTATGCCTGCATAGTTGTCGCAGTCGAGGGGTTGTGGAGCCGATGATCCATGTCCGAGCCCGCCTGTCGTTTGATCGGCCTGGGGCGAGGTAACCCCAGTAACCCTCGATTGTTGTTGCACTTTCTGGACACATAGCAGCTCTGTATAACTTTGGTCCCGTTCCTTCAGTTTCATCCGATTCGTGGACGTTTGGGTATGCATAATTGGTTATGACTAGCATGGATACAAGGAGTAGTAGACCGGGGATCCGGACTACGTGCCGATGAATCCGGTCTGCCTGCCGTTGTTTGTTACGGCCGGGGCTGGTAACCCTGAAGCCCTTGTGAGTCCATGGCTAGGAGCACATAACAGTATGTATATCTCTGGGTCCGGGGTCGTGACACTATATCAGGGTTACAGGATAACATGTGATAGGGTCGGAATACAAGCAACGAATCATAAGGCTAGCAGATTAGACAACGGAAAGTATCGGTATCAAGTGTGGAAAGGACACATTGGTTCATGTGAGTGAATACTTGCCTGCAAACTCAGTAGCCTGGTACTGGGCTAACTCCTCTGAAGTGGTATCGTAAACCTCGTCTGTCTCAACGTCGTCGTCTATTCGAGAAGAAGCAAACAAACAACGAAGAGAGACAAACAATCAATAACATGGCATAATGCACAAACATGGGATGATGCATGACAATTTAATTGATGCATCAAAGATAAGCTAGTTGACATGGTAAACATATTTAAATGGGCCCATATGCAATTTGGGTTGCATATAGAAAGGCCCAAGAATTAAAGTTGAATTAAGTGATCTATAAATAACAATCATGTGAAAGTTGATTAGAATGATGCATGGATGATGAAAACAATAAGAAAACAACAATAGCTTCAATTTGATATGTTGTTTACCAAGTTTGGAATTTTATTTATTAAGTTATGAAATTTGGCTTCTTAAATGAGTTACACAAACATTTATTGTTTTCACCCATTTTAATTGTTCAAAACAGATAACAAAATTCATATTTGTAAATAACACAAATTTTAGATGGAATACATATTTCATTTGTTGAAAATGGATTTAAATGAGAAAAGTATTAATTTGACAATTTTAAATGCCTTAACTAAGAAACAGTTGTTTTCAGCAATTTAATTTATTTAAAACAGAACACAAAGTTGATATTTGCGAAGTTCATGAAAAATGGGATGGAAAAAATATTTGGTTTGTTGAATTTGGAAATTCTATGCCCAAGTTATGAATTTTGAAATATTAAATGGATTACACAAGGATTTAAATATTTCATCAATTTAAAATATTCAAAACAGTAAACAAAGTTTATATTTAGGTAGAGAATTTAATTTGGTATGGAAAACATATTTAACATGTTGAATTTGAATTTAAAAATGAGGGATTTATGTGAGTTTGAAATACAGGGACCAATCTGTAATATATAAGGACTGGATATTAAAAAGAAAGGGCCCAGATTTGGTTTCCACCTCGTAGTGACCCAGCCTGAGCCACTGACAAGGGGCCCTGGGCCACTGTGGCGCTTGCGTGGCGTGTGTGGAAGTGGAGGTGGCCTCCAGGGTCACAGACAGGTGGGCCTCCCGCGGGAATAATCCCTAAAAAGGGTTGCGCGGGGGGGGGGGGGGGGCTCGAACCCACGCCGCGAGCGTGCGCGTGCGCTGCGCGTGCCACTGCGCTGCTGCTGCGTTCGTGACAGATCTGAGGAGGGATTCAGTAAGAGGTGGTGCTGCGCATGTATCTGACGAAACTGAATTTTCGTTCAGTCTCTGAACCTGACGAGGAGACGGTGATCGCCGGCGGCGATTGGCAGCTGCTGCCGTGCGTGCGAGGGAAGCAGATGGGTCCGTGCTGTGCGCTGATGCATCGCGGAGCAGAGAGGGACAGAGGAGGAGGGTGTGCTCACCGAGGGAGCTCGTTGCTGCTGTGAGGTGGCGACGGAGCTGACGGGGCGGTGGACGACGGCGACAGACGGAAGCGACAGCGACGATCCTGCTGCTCCCAGGCCCTGCTGCGGTGTCGAGGAGGAAGGTGGAGGCGTGGGGAGTTGATTCCCGCGCTCAGTCTGCTCGGAGGAGGGCCATGGCGACGGCGATCGTCGGTGGAAGCTGCGCTGCTGTGCGGTGGTTTGGTGACAGGGAGCCGCGAAGGAAGGAGAGGAGGGAGGAGGAAGAGGAAAGCGGCGGCGGCGGAGATGGAGGAGGGGAGAGAGGAGCTAGGGCACGGCCCCGTGGTGCCTATAAGTAGAGGAGGAGGAGGTGGCAGGTGGAGCTCCTGCAGGTGGGGGAGGAGCTCCCTCCTCTGTCTCCGTACAGAGGAGGACGAAGAGGTAAGTGGGCAGGCTGGGCCTGCGGGGTTGAGGTGGGCTCAGCCCACTTGGGCTGGTCTGCCCCCCCCCCCCTTTTCTGTTTTTCTGTTTTTTATTTTTCTGTTTACTTTTTTTTTGTAGGAAAGAAAAGGATAGAAATAGAAATAGGTGTTAGGGTTTTATTTTTATGAAATAATTTTTATTGAATAACACAAAAGGAAGCTCAAAGGTATGTAATCTTTATTTTCAAAAATTTAAAATGCCAAATGATTTGAATTTGCTATTTGAATTTCAAATAGGGTTTCATATAGATTTGATTTTTAAAATAAGCAAGTTTATTCAATAAGCTCAAACAACTATGAAATCTTATTGAATTTAAATGTTTGCAAGATTTTAATTTTAAACCACAATTGGAACATGCCAAGTATGAAAGATTTGAATTTGAATTTCAAATTTGAAACACATACCACATGCAATGCTTATGATGACATGATGCATTAATAACAAATTAACAAGAAATAAAGCATTCTAAAGGTTGTTTTAATACTTGGGATGTTACAATATAATATCCAGGTCTTGACGATATCCTACTCTTTTCTTTAGGTACCTGGGTCTTCCAGAGTTGCTGATCCATCCGCCTAAATTCCTTCAACTTATTATGTAATAAACTTAGTGCAAATATTGAGTGCTAAACTTTTGAGAAAGGAAGAGGAACTCAAAATCTTGAGGTCCCAAGTTGATGCTCCGAAGGAGAAAGAGCAAGTTGCTGCAGATCGTGAAGATTTTCTCTTGGCAGAACAAGCTGTAATAACGACTGACTTGGCCTGCAAGTTTTCTGAGTACCTAGTTTTTACTTGTCTTGAGTGCTATTGAGACTCATTTGATCTGAGCGAACAATCCTTTTATAGGTGTTCAAGAAAATGCTGCCGAAGAAACTCGTTATATTGAAGAGGACCGTCTGAAGCTTTCAACATATAGCTCATCATCTTTCCGGGATGATCCTGAGAAGTCACGAGTACTCCTGACTTTGAGGACTCGAGCTCAGCAAGTTGGTGGAGTAATCGGATCTTTCCATGCGGGCTTATGCAATATTTATGGAGCTCTCTTTCCAATCAACAGACTTCCTGAAGGGCTGAAGTTCTATTCAATCTGATGGGGAAGTTTAGCAGTTTCGACCATGCCAAGGCACTCATTCGTCGTCAGCTAGTTGGTGGGGCCAAGATTGCCCTAGCCGTTGCCAAGACTCATTATCCATAGATATTTTTTTTGGAGATTGCAAAGGGTCCTCATGATCCTCGCGGCCGCCAACGTGTTAATATGACTGCTCGTTATGAGGCAGCTACCCTCGCGACTGTTACACTCATGCGTTTGGACGAAGAGGAGACTGGTATCCAGCTGGAGGTTGGATCCCCACAGTTTTAGATATTTAGCTACCTTTGCTTGTAGTTGTAAATGAATCTGTAACCATCTGAATTGTATATGAAATCTCAAATTTTCTGATTGAGTGTACATATCTTTCTGTGTAAAGTTTCCGCTTGTATCCTTGAGTTTCACTTCTGTCTTTACTGTACATCATTTGAGCTGAATGCAACACAACCTCTAAGTTCTTTCGGGTTCCATTTCCTGTTTTAACTTTTTGCTACACAACCCCCGAGTATTTCGAGTGTGACTGCGGCTAGGAGTCACCCAAGAATTCTTGTTTGAACTTTTTACCACACAGTCCCCGGGTATTTCGAGTACGATCGTGACGAAGACATAGATCTTGGACCCTACGGGTAAGGACACCCCCTCTCAAGCCCAATGTCAAGGCCCAAGAAGAGGCGCCCTTGGATGACTCCAGAAGGCCTATCAGAAGCCCACCCGCACTAAACTTGCGGGTTAAGTTAGGTAGTTTTGTAACCGACCTAGCTAGGGTTTTGAACCCTCTCCGGGTAGGACTCGAGACCTGGCCATCTATATAAGGCCAGGAGAGCCCTCAAGGAGAGGACCAAGCAATACCGCACGACCAAAAAGCCTCAGAACTCGAGATCGACTCTCGATTCGAGCAACCTGTAACCGATCTAATCATCTGTCGCACCCTAACTTCTAAGGGATACTCACCGCACGAACTGGATAGCAGATGCTTGGATTATGGGGCATAACTGCTCCCACGTCCCAGCTTCCTGGTAGGCCTGCGCTTATGCGCGACAACACAAGCTCTGCTATTCCACCGTCGATGTAAACTATCCACTAGAAATCACAGGCACTACCATTGACGTACTTCATAACAAACACGCACTGTACGTCAACAGTTTTGAACGAATGATAATCACAACATATCTCTAAGACACAAAAGATTGAAATAAAGTTGCAAAGGGCTCTCATTAGAGCAGAGATAGCAAATACAATCATCCAGAGGACACACGTCCCAACATAGCATTCATTACATCAGCGGAAGCAATCAAAGGTGTCTGAGTACAGACAAAACTGAAGGCTTAAGAAGCCGGAGGAAAATAAAGCAAACGAAGCCCATCCACGAAGGTTCTGGATCCTGCCCCGGTCCAGCTATCTACTCGTCTGCAGCGTCGTCAAACTCCACGAAGTAGCCGTCCTGAGAAGCATCGTAGCCGTAGTCGTACTCTGCGTAAACCACAGCCCCAACGGGGTCAGTACATCCAAGTACTGGCAAGCAAGACTCACAGTTCATCAAAGAGTTACCCGTCAACACAAGCATTGATGCTTGGGATCAACGGAAAGAAAGGGGTGATATAAAAGTTGCTGCTGGCTGCTCTATACCACTACAGAAGATAACTACAAGTTCCGGCTAACAGAATAAGATGAGATCGAGGATTGTAACCAACTGAAAGATAACTTCAACCAAACCCATCCTGGATCTCGCCCCTTATCCAAAGAAGCAATCCGAGGATAACTCACACAGTTGTGAAGGTGAAATCAATTTATTGTGTGAATAACCTATTACTAGTCAAGTTATTAAACATTGGGTGAAGCATGTTTGATCATTAAGTTGAAGTTGTCCTGAGTACTTGTTAGCCAGTACTTTCACCAAGTAATCCATAACCGCGGAAAACACGGCTTCTCGAGAAGATTATCCCTGCAGGGTTGCACCAATTTGGCCGTACACTCATGAATATCCCGCCAGATGGGATGCCTCCCACCAAGCGGGGCACTCAACACAACCAACCATTCTCCGCATCAAGCCCAAAGCACCTTGGGCGCACGGCTAATCAAGCCCCGAAGAAAAGGGACCCTCATAGCACTCTAAGACCGTGTCCCCCTATATGCCGACTACAAAAGTTCCACCCTGCGCTGGGCTCGCAAAAACATGCATGCGGCAAATAGAAAGCACGAACTAAATGAGATGATTTGGACGAGATGCGAATCAGGTCAAGTTGAGGGGGGCGCCCATACTCGCTTCCCAAATGCGGGTAGTGCGCTCATCATGGATCAGTAGACAAGACCCTTTTCCTATTAGGGTCGACACTAGCAGGCTTCAAAACCTCTCATGGGCCTCCTGCCGGTGCCTTACCATCAAATTATTATTATTACCATTAGCAATTAACAGGATTGATTGATTAACATCGAGCCCCGGTACAAATAATAAGATAGTAAAAGTAGTAACCGACAACAGACTCGAGTAAAAGCAACCCTAAGCATGCTAGGTATGAAGGCACAAGCAAAGGTTGTAGGTATGGAGGTGGGGCAATATCATTGGTTCAGGGTATCATGTGATAGGTTCGGAGAACAAGCAACGATACATATGGCTAGCAATAATAGACAAAAGGATAGTATCGACAACAAGTGTGGAAAGGAAACTCGATGATTCATGTGAGTGATAACTTGCCTGGCAGCTCAGTATCGTACTGGGCTAGGTCCTGGGGAGTGGTGTCGTAAGGATCGTCGGTCTCAACGTAGTCGTCGTCTAACCGAGAAGAAGCAAACAAACAAAACAGGTAGGTAAACAAACATTGACATGGCATTGTGCACAATCAAATATGATGCATGACAATTAATAGATGCAACAAAATAAACTATTTGATATGATAACACAATTTAAATGGACTGATATGCAACTGTGAGTTGCATATGAAAAACCCATGGAATTTGGTTAGATTATTTGTTTTCCAACTAATCAACAGGGCTAATGGATTAGTATGATGCATGCAACAGGAAAACAGCAAAATAACAACATTAGAACCAAATTAGAAAAGGTTGTAGCAATTTAGAATTTTGTTATTAATTTAAGAAAATTTTGGCTGCATTAAAGGTATCACACAAATAGTTGTTGTTTTCAACCTTTTACAATGTTCAAAACAAATAACAAAGTTGATATTTGAAAAGAACATCAAATTCTGGTTGGATTACATGTTTCACAATTTGAAATTGGACTTTGGATTATTTAGTTATGAATTAAACAATATTAAACAATTTTTAATTGAATTAAACAAGATTTAAATTGTTTAGGCAATTTAAATTGTTCAAACCAGAAAGCAAAATTTATATTTGCATAGAGCATTCAAAAAGGGGTGAAAAACATATTTTAGTTGAATTATTTAAAAACAGTATGAATTAGTTATGAATTATTACAAATTGCATTTGAATTATTTGAATTTGAATTTAAATTGCATTTTGAAAATTCAAAACAGAACACAAATTGCATATTTGGATAGATTAGGAAATTTGGATCAGAATAGATATCAAGTTTGTATTTATTGGACTTATAAAATGAAAGTTATTGAATTTTGAAGTTTATTCATTATTCTGCCATTTCAAATAATTAGCAAAATAAAAACAGAAACGTTTTAAAACTTTTGGTACCGCACTGGAGAGTACCCACACGCTGCCAGTGGGCCCTGGGCAGCGTGGCAAGCGCGCGCTGGCGTGGCAAGGAGGGCCCTGCCAGGTGGGGCTGCGCGCTGCGGAGAAATTCTCCAAAAGATTTTGCGGCCGCGGGGGATCGATCCCGCGAGCTCGCTGTGCGCGCAAAAGGCCTGAACCACTGCGCTGCTGTCGTGTGTTTGACAGTAGCAGCGCTGCAGTGAGGTTAAGGTTCAGATCCATCAAGTTTCTGACGAAACTGACGAAACGTGCGTGTGCTCGACTGACAGAGACCCAACGGCGGCGATCGACGGCGACGTGCTCGTGCTGTGGGGTTGCTGTGATGCTGGATGCGCTCGGAAACAACAGAGGGAGAGGAGGAAGGATACGGTGGACGCTCACCGTGGTTGTGGAGGAGCAGAGAGGCGACGATGACGAGCTGATGACGCCGGGGTGACGACGGCGGCCGCGGAGACGACGTGGATGGCGCCGTCGATGTGGTGCTCCTCCGTGCGCACCCTGCTGCTCAACGCGTAGAGGAAGTAGCGGGCTACTGGCTGCAGCGATCAAACGGCGGCGAGGGGCTCTGCTACGACGAGGAGGGCCTCGGGTTCAGAAAAAGTCGACACGGTGGCCGGAGAAAGGAGCGGGGATCGCGGCGGCGAACTGGATACTTACCAGCGACGATCTGGTGTCCAACAGCGAGAGGAGAGGGAGGCGGACTGATGGCAGAAGGTGGGTGGCTAAGTGGGAGCGAGGTGCGGTGGCGCCATGGAGTTCTTCAGAGGCTCGCCGGCGGAAGGAACAGAGAGGTGGAGCTCGAGGAAGGAGGAGATGGCGGCGATCGCGAGGTGGAAGCGGAACCCTAGGAGCCTAGGGTTTCTCCCAGGGGCTAGAGGGGTATAAATAGGCCCGCGGAGCTGCTCCTGGCCGCCGGAATCGCACGGGGGTGCGGTGGCTCCGCCGGATGGCCGCCGTACAGGAGGGAGAAGGAGGATTAGAAGGGTTGCGCGAATCTCCGCGCAACCGAAGCGGTAAGTGAGGTTGCGCGGGCTGGGCTGCTGCGCGCGCGTAGGCTAGTGGGCTGGGCTGTGCTAGCTGCCGCGCGCGCTGCGGTTTCTCCTTTATTTTTTATTTTTCTGTTTTTTTTTTTTTTTGTAGTTTGCTTTTGGATAAATTTGATAGGTTTTTGAATAGATAAAAATTTGAAAAAAATTTGGTTAAGCCTTTTAGGTATTTTAAAACCACCTTGCAAGATTGGATTTCAAAAATGGAATTTTAAAATGGGGTTTTGTATTTGAACTAAAATAGAACAATTTTCATTATTAAAACAACATTTTGAAACATAATTTAAATAGGGTTACCCCTAGGTTTAAAACATGATCTCAAGAGCACAAATGTGTGGTGAACTTTGATGGGTTCAAATAAGTACTGATTTGAACTTGTTTTGGGAATTTAAAAGGGGATTTGAGAATTATTGATTGAATTATTGATTGGATTTAAAGCAACAAATTAATAAGTGAGAACAAGGAATAACATGGTTGGTTTTAGTTGTTATTTTTATTCCAAAATTGTAACAGAGCAAGTATGAAACCAATGTTTGAATAAGGTTTGAATTTGAGTTGTGAAAACAGGATAAAACAGATAGAAAACAAATGCAAACAATAAGTAAACATGATGACATGATGCATTGCTTGAAATAAAACAAGGAATCAAATATTCTAAGGGTTGTTTTCATACTTGGATGTTACAAAACGCCCCCCCTTGAAGGAATCGCGCCCCGAGATTCCCTACTGAGAAATGAAAAGGTCCGGATACTTCTTGCGAAGATCCTCTTCGGTCTCCCACGTTGCCTCTTTATCGGAATGATGCGACCATTGGACTTTCAAGAACTTGGTGCTCTTGTTGCGAGTCTTACGCTCGGTCTCATCGAGAAAACGAATAGGGTGCTCCTCATAAGACAGATCATCTTGCAGCTCAATAGAATCATGATCAACTGCACGATCTGGGTCTTTGAAACACTTCTTGAGTTGTGACACGTGGAAAACATCGTGCACCTTGGATAGTTTTTCTGGAAGTTCAAGACGATAAGCATTCTCTGCACGTCTTGAGAGGATGTTGAAAGGACCAATGTATCTTGGTGCAAGCTTTCCTTTCACACCAAAACGATGAGTGCCTCTGAGGGGAGTTACACGGAGATATGCCTTATCACCAGGTGCATAGACCATATCCCTGTGCTTGCTATCATAATAGCTCTTCTGACGGGACTGAGCAATCTTGAGATTGTCACGAATGATACGAACTTTCTCCTCGGCTTCCTTAACAAAGTCAGGGCCTAAGAGTGAACGTTCACCAGTTCCAGACCAATTGATTGGACTCCTGCATCTGCGACCATACAGTGCCTCAAAAGGTGCCATGCCTAGGCTTGCCTGGTAGCTGTTGTTGTAGGAGAATTCAGCATATGGAAGGCAATCCTCCCATTTCATGCCAAAGGAGATACCACATGCTCTGAGCATATCCTCGAGAATCTGATTGACTCTTTCGACTTGCCCCTGAGACTGAGGGTGATAAGCTGTGCTGAACAGAAGTTTGGTGCCCAAAGCTTCTTGAAAGCTTTTCCAGAAATGAGAAGTGAAGATGCTTCCACGGTCTGAGCTTATTTCCAATGGTACACCATGAAGAGGAACAATCCTTGCTGTGTAGAGCTCTGCTAACTGGCTAGCTGAGATAGTTTCCTTGACAACAAAGAAGTGAGCAACCTTAGTGAGACGATCAATAACAACGAAGATTGCATCGTTGCCTTTCTTGGACTTTGGAAACTCAGTAACGAAGTCCATTTCAATCATGTCCCATTTCCAGTCAGGAATTTTCAGTGGTTGGAGTAGACCTGCTGTCTTTTGATGGACTGCCTTAACACGTTGACAAACGTCGCATTCAGAAACGTATTGAGCAATTTCACGTTTCATGCCAGACCACCAATACAGAGTCTTTAGATCCTGGTACATCTTTGTACTTCCAGGGTGAATAGAGAGAGGAGTTTCATGAGCCTCCTTGAGAATGATATCCTTTAGACTTTGAATCTGAGGAACTGCAATGCGTCCTTCGAAGAACACAGTTCCTTTGTCATCAATTGAGAAGGACTTGAATTTATCACTGCCCTCTTTGATTTGCTCTACCATCTTCTTGATTTCATTATCACGAAGTTGTTCAGAACGAATCTTGTCCTCGAGAGTTGGGCTGGCTGTCAAGCTAGCAAGGTATCCTTCAGGAACAAGACCAAGGTTCAGCTTCTGGAATTCTTCATGAAGTGGAGGTTGGCTTTCCATGATCATGAGATTATTGCAATAGGATTTGCGACTGAGAGCATCAGCCATAACATTAGCCTTGCCTGGAGTGTAAGAAATGGTGAGATCAAAGTCTTTAATCTTCTCAATCCATCTCCTTTGCCTGAGGTTCAGATCTGGCTGAGTGAAGATGTATTTCAGACTCTTATGATCAGAAAAGATTTCAGTTTTGTTACCCAACAAGTATTGTCTCCATTTCTTGAGGGCAAACACAACTGCTGCAAGTTCAAGATCATGAGTGGGATAGTTTTGCTCATGTGGGTTCAACTGACGTGAAGCATAAGCCACAACTTGACGTTCTTGCATAAGAACTGCTCCTAGGCCTTGGAGAGATGCATCACAGAATATCTGGAAAGGTTTGGTAGTATCTGGACCAACCAGAACAGGTGTGGAAGTGAGTTTAGTCTTCAGGAGGTTGAAACTCTCATCACATTGTGGAGTCCAAACGAACTTTTTGTCCTTCTTTGTGAGATCAGTGAGAGGTTTGGCAATCTTGGAAAAGTTTTGGACGAAACGACGGCAATAGCTAGCCAAGCCAAGAAAGCTTCTAACTTGTTTCACCGTCTTAGGGGGTTTCCAATCAACAATTGCCTTAACCTTTTCAGGATCAATGGCAATGCCTTTGGCAGAGATGATATGACCAAGATATGCAACTTCTGGAATCCAGAACTCACATTTGGAATACTTGGCATATAGACGATGCTCGCGAAGTTTCATGAGAGTGAGACGAAGGTGTTCTCCATGCTCTTCCTCGGATTTTGAGTAGACTAGAATATCATCAAGATATACCACAACGAACTTGTCGAGGTATTCATGGAAGACAGAATTCATGAGTCTTGAGAACGTTGCCGGTGCATTGGTGAGACCAAAGGACATGACGGTGAATTCATATAGACCGTAACGAGTGGTGAAGGCTGTCTTAGGAATATCTTCCTTTCTGATCTTTATCTGATGGTAACCCATCCTCAAGTCCAACTTTGAAAATATTGAGGCTCCAGCAAGTTGATCAAAAAGATCATCGATACGAGGAAGTGGATACTTGTTCTTGATGGTTTTCTCGTTGAGAGGACGATAGTCAACCACGAGTCTTTTTGTTTGATCCTTCTTGGCAACAAACAGAGTTGGGCAACCCCAAGCGGAAGAACTAGGCTGAATGTAACCTTTCTCCATGTACATATCGATTTGCTCCTTCAACAATTTCAGTTCAGGAGGAGCTATCTTGTATGGATGCTTAGAGATTGGAGCAGTACCTGGCTCAAGCTCGATCACGAACTCAACTGCTCTGTCCGGAGGCATCCCTGGCAACTCTTCTGGAAAGACGTCAGGGAATTCACAAACCACCGGAACATTTTCAATTTCAGGAAGGGGTTTGGCATCGAGGTTGAACAGCTGAACAGAACTTGATCCATATGGAGAATAGACTATCTGGCCTGAAGTGTGAGAGAGAGAGTTATTGACTTTTGAGCACAGTCAATTTTAGCTTTGTGGGTCTTCAACCAATCCATACCCAGAATGACATCAATGTCAGAATTTCCCAGCAACATGAGTGAAGCAAGGAATATGCGTCCTCCAATTAGGATTTCATTGTCCATGCTTATCTTGGAAGTCAACATTTGCGGTCCCGGAGAGTGAACAGTCATTTGATTGCTTAGCGGAACCAGAACTAGGTTGTATGCTTTTGCAAAAATCTTTGACACGAATGAATGCGATGCCCCAGTATCAAACAACACTTTAGCTGGAAAAGAGTTTACGGGTAATATACCGAGAACGACGTCAGCAGCTTCCTCAGCTTTGTCGGCCTTGATATGGTTCACCCTCGCGTTCCTCCCGACAGGCCTGTTGTTGGAGTTGAAGGCTTTAGCCGGGGGAGCACGAACCATAGCCTGGTTGGTGTTGGGGCGAGGAGGTGGAGGTAGCTGCCTCTGAGTGCACTTATCAGCGTAGTGCCCAGTCTCCTTGCACTTGTAGCAAGTGACGACACGAGGAGGACCTGGCCTAGGCTGCCCCATTGGAATCCTCTGACCCTGCATCTGAGATGGGTTGGGCGGGCGGGGACCAAAGCCTGGAGGAGCTTGGGCATTTGGAGCCCGAGTGACAGCACCATTTGGCACCCAGATACGGCGCTTCTGCGGAGGGGTGGTCATGTTGGAGGAGGAACCACCCTCACGCGAGTGCTTGCGTGACTCTTCGAACGCCTTGCGCCCATTCTCCTCATTGAGCGCGGTGTTCACGAGCTCAACGAAGTCCTTGCACTTGATGTTGGTGAGAGCGTACTTCAGTTCCGGGTTAAAGCCTCGGCGGAACCTTGCCATCTTCTTGGTTTCGGTGGACACTTCGTCACCAGCGTACCGAGCGAGGCGATTGAACTCGTTCTGGTAGCCGAGAACGTCCAGCTTGCCCTGTCTGAGAGAGCAGAATTCCTCACGCATCCTTTCCATGAGACCATCCGGGATGTGGTGCTTCAGGAAGGCATCCTTGAAACATCCCCAGGTGATAGGATAGCCAGCTCTCATGGTCTGGTAGTTCTCCCACCAAGTAGCTGCCTGACCCTTCAGTAGGTAGGTGGCATACTTGACCTTATCTTCCTCAGCAACATGAGCAATCTCCAGAGCCCTGTTGATCTCCCTGATCCAGTCATCAGCATCCAGAGGCTCACGTGTTGCCACGAAAGCCCTCGGACCCACGCTCAGAAACTCCTTGATGCTGACTCGCGGAGCATTCTGGTTGTTGTGCTGGTTAGCCTGGATCTGGGCCATCTGAGTCACCACTTGGGTCATCTGAGCCAACAGTTCCCCCATTGGTGGTGGCGGAGGCGGGGTGTTCCTGGTTGGAGGCATCCTGAACAGAAATGCATTTTAGCACAACAATACAACAGGATAGACTTGGTAACCGAAAGATAGATTATTCCGACGCATGAATAGATAACCAACAGGTACATCATCACATGTTCAAATACATCAGAATATCCAACAGACCAACACATGGTTCGAAAGACAAGGATAACTAAACATAGCTAGGAACGGATACATCGGTACTCCCATGCTCATCACGCAGGACGGCGGTGAGTAGTACGACGAGAGATACGGTGAGGAGGAACCCCACGGAAGTAGGTATCACGACGATCCCTGTAGATAGGAAAAGCTCTGAGAGCAACTCTCGGAGTGGTGAAGTAGAAAGCGTCCTCTTCCTGTGCTCCATAGCGAGGAATCCCCGTGTACCCTGCACCGAGGTGGAGTAGTGGACCTCTGATCGGCTCGTAACCTCCAGCATCTGGCAGCGGTAACCCAGCTGTCTGAACGCAACGTGCAAAGCGCTCATCTCCAACAAAGTCTGTGGTGTACGTCGCCAGACGGGTGAGAGCAAGGTGGAGCTGCTCCCGGACTGAGGCTAACTCCTGAGAGAGTGCGGAAACAGTTGCGTCACTGTGCCTCACGAACTGGGCAGTAGTGTGCAGCCTGGAGCTATCAGACTCGTAGGTATCCAGGTCGCGGTGGTCAGTGAAGTGAACTCCCGCCGCCGTGATGTAACCACGGGGGATGTGACGATAGATGGAATCATCAAACCCCCAGTAGTCAGCACGTAGAACGGTGAGGCTCACATACGCTGCCTGCTGCACGGCCATATCCACTGTGGAACCTACTGCCTCGTAGCTGTGAACAAAGCTCCTGCCATCATCCGACAGAATGTAGACGATAGCTCGGTAGAAAGTCTGCTCGAACTCGCGCTGGTGCTCGTAGACCTGGTACTCTGGTGCCCAACGGAACCCCAGATAGGTAACCATATCCCTGAGCATCTCCGGATAACCGGCGGTGTCCTCACAGCGAGTCATCCTAACCACCTGCGGGTAGAACCTGAGATCCATCTGCAGATGATAGGGAAGGTTTTGATTAGGCTCCGGTAGAAGAAAAGGATGTGGAACTCAACAAGGTTCAACGGACGATAAAGATGTTGAAAAGAACATGATATTGAAGCAACACTGGGAAAACTTGACCAAAAGTCCTGAGGTACTAAGGAGAACCCAAAACACGTGAAATCCTAACTTGAAAGTTTAGGTGAGAACGGAAAACACGTTGCACTTCCTTACCAGAAATAAAGGGTGGGTGGGTGGGGAAAGAAGAAAAATGGCAGAATTCCTACTCTCACGTTTCAGTTTTCCTGTATAGCTACAAAATAGTTTCTAGACTCAACTGCGACCAGTAAAAAGGGATCCTACAGGCAGACAGGCTCTGATACCATTTGTCGCACCCTGACTTCTAAGGGATACTGACCGCACGAACTGGATAGCAGATGCTTGGATTATGGGGCATAACTGCTCCCACGTCCCAGCTTCCTGGTAGGCCTGCGCTTATGCGCGACAACACAAGCTCTGCTATTCCACCGTCGATGTAAACTATCCACTAGAAATCACAGGCACTACCATTGACGTACTTCATAACAAACACGCACAGTACGTCAACAGTTTTGAACGAATGATAATCACAACATATCTCTAAGACACAAAAGATTGAAATAAAGTTGCAAAGGGCTCTCATTAGAGCAGAGATAGCAAATACAATCATCCAGAGGACACACGTCCCAACATAGCATTCATTACATCAGCGGAAGCAATCAAAGGTGTCTGAGTACAGACAAAACTGAAGGCTTAAGAAGCCGGAGGAAAATAAAGCAAACGAAGCCCATCCACGAAGGTTCTGGATCCTGCCCTGGTCCAGCTATCTACTCGTCTGCAGCGTCGTCAAACTCCACGAAGTAGCCGTCCTGGGAAGCATCGTAGCCGTAGTCGTACTCTGCGTAAACCACAGCCCCAACGGGGTCAGTACATCCAAGTACTAGCAAGCAAGACTCACAGTTCATCAAAGAGTTACCCGTCAACACAAGCATTGATGCTTGGGATCAACGGAAGGAAGGGTTGATATAAAAGTTGCTGCTGGCTGCTCTAACCAACTACAGAAGATAACTACAAGTTCCGGCTAACAGAATAAGATGAGATCGAGGATTGTAACCAACTGAAGGATAACTTCAAACAAACCCATCCTGGATCTCGCCCCTTATCCAAAGAAGCAATCCGAGGATAACTCACACAGTTGTGATAAGGTGAATCAAGTTATTGTGTGAATAACCTATTACTAGTCAGGTTATTAATCAGTGGGTGAATCATGATTGATCATTAAGTTGAAGTTGTCCTGAGTACTTGTTAGCCAGTACTTTCACCAAGTAATCCATAACCGCGGAAAACACGGCTTCTCGAGAAGATTATCCCTGCAGGGTTGCACCAATTTGGCCGTACACTCATGAATATCCCGCCAGGTGGGATGCCTCCCACCAAGCGGGGCACTCAACACAACCAACCATTCTCCGCATCAAGCCCAAAGCACCTTGGGCGCACGGCTAATCGAGCCCAGAAGAAAATGGACCCTCATAGCACTCTAAGAACGTGTCCCCCTATATGCCGACTACAAAAGTTCCACCCTGCGCTGGGCTCGCAAAAACATGCATGCGGCAAATAGAAAGCACGAACTAAGTGAGATGATTTGGACGAGATGCGAATCAGGTCAAGTTGAGGGGGGCGCCCATACTCGCTTCCCAAATGCGGGTAGTGCGCTCATCATGGATCAGTAGACAAGACCCTTTTCCTATTAGGGTCGACACTAGCAGGCTTCAAAACCTCTCATGGGCCTCCTGCCGGTGCCTTATCATCAAATTATTATTATTACCATTAGCAATTAACAGGATTGATTAATTAACATCGAGCCCCGGTACAGATAATAAGATAGTAAAAGTAGTAACCGACAACAGACTCGAGTAAAAGCAACCCTAAGCATGCTAAATAAGAACAGGCACAAGCAAAGGCTGTAGGTATGGAGGTGAGGCAGTATATTGGCTCAGGGAAACATGTGATAGGTTCGAAGAACAAGCAACGATACATATGGCTAGCAATACTAGACAAAAGGATAGTATCGACAACAAGTGTGGAAAGGAAACTCGATGATTCATGTGAGTGATAACTTGCCTGGCAGCTCAGTATCGTACTGGGCTAGGTCCTGGGGAGTGGTGTCGTAAGGATCGTCGGTCTCAACGTAGTCGTCGTCTAACCGAGAAGAAGCAAACAAACAAAACAGGTATGTAAACAAACACTGACATGGCATTGTGCACAATCAAATATGATGCATGACAATTTAATAGATGCAATAAAATAAACTATTTGATATGATAACACAATTTAATGGACTGATATGCAACTGTGAGTTGCATATGAAAAGCCCATGGAATTTGGTTAGATTATTTGTTTTCCAACTAATCAACAGGTGATAATGGTTTAGTATGATGCATGCACAAGGAAAACAGCAAAATAACAACATTAGAACCAAATTGAAATAGGGTGTAGCAATTTAGAAGTTTGTTATTAGTTTAGGAAAATTTTGGGTACATTAAAGGTAACACACAAGTAGTTGTTGTTTTCAACCATTTAAAATGTTCAAAACAAATAACAAAGTTGATATTTGAAAAGAACATCAAATTCTGGTTGGATTACATGTTTCACATTTTGAAATTGGACTTTGGATTATTTAATTATGAATTAAACAAAATTAAACAATTTTTAATTGAATTAAACAAGATTTAAATAGTTTAGGCAATTTAAATGGTTCAAACCAGAAAACAAAATTTATATTTGAATAGAGTATTCAAAAAGGTGTGAAAAACATATTTTAGTTGAATTATTTGAAAACAGTATGAATTAGTTATGAATTATTACAAATTGCATTTGAATTATTTGAATTTGAATTTAAATTGCATTTTGAATATTCAAAACAGAACACAAGTTGCATATTTGGATAGATTAGGAAATTTGGATCAGAATAGATATAAAGTTTGTGTTTATTGGATTTATAAAAATAAAGATATTGAATTTTGAAGTTTCTATTCAAATCTGCTATTTAAAAGAATTTAGAAAATTAAAACAGATTCGTTTTAAATGGTTTGTTACCGTGCAGGTTTTATACCCACACGCTGGCAGGCAGGGCCCAAGGCCAGCGTGGCAAGCGCGCGCTGGCGTGGCAAGGAGGGCCACTGCCAGGTGGGGCTGCGCGCTCGGAGAAATTCTCCAAAAGAATTTGCGGCCGCGGGGGATCGATCCCGCGAGCTCGCTGTGCGCGCAAAAGGCCTGAACCACTGCGCTGCTGTCGTGTGTTTGACAGAAGCAGCGCTGCAGTGAGGTTAAGGTTCAGATCCATCAAGTTTCTGACGAAACTGACGAAACGTGCGTGTGCTCGACTGACAGAGACCCAACGGCGGCGATCGACGGCGACGTGCTCGTGCTGTGGGGTTGCTGTGATGCTGGATGCGCTCGGAAACAACAGAGGGAGAGGAGGAAGGATACGGTGGACGCTCACCGTGGTTGTGGAGGAGCAGAGAGGCGACGATGACGAGCTGATGACGCCGGGGTGACGACGGCGGCCGCGGAGGCGACGTGGATGGCGCCGTCGATGTGGTGCTCCTCCGTGCGCACCCTGCTGCTCAACGCGTAGAGGAAGTAGCGGGCTACTGGTTGCAGCGATCAATCGGCGGCGAGGGGCTCTGCTACGACGAGGAGGGCCTCGGGTTCAGAAAAAGTCGACACGGTGGCCGGAGAAAGGAGCGGGGATCGCGGCGGCGAACTGGATACTTACCAGCGACGATCTGGTGTCCAACAGCGAGAGGAGAGGGAGGCGGACTGATGGCAGAAGGTGGGTGGCTAGGTGGGAGTGAGGTGCGGTGGCGCCATGGAGTTCTTCAGAGGCTCGCCGGCGGAAGGAACAGAGAGGTGGAGCTCGAGGAAGGAGGAGATGGCGGCGATCGCGAGGTGGAAGCGGAACCCTAGGAGCCTAGGGTTTCTCCCAGGGGCTAGAGGGGTATTTTATAGGACCGCGGCGCTCCTCTGGCCGCCGGAATCGCACGGGGGTGCGGTGGCTCCGCCGGATGGCCGCCGTACAGGAGGGAGAAGAAGGATTAGAAGGTTTGCGCGAATCTCAGCGCACCGAACCGGTAAGTGAGGTTGCGCGGGCTGAGCTGCTGCGCGCGCGTAGGCTAGTGGGCTGGGCTGTGCTAGCTGCCGCGCGCGCTGCGGTTTCTCCTTTATTTTTTATTTTTCTGTTTTATTTTTTTTTTGTAGTTTGCTTTTGGATAAATTTGATAGGTTTTTGAATAGATAAAAATTTGAAAAAAAATTGGTTAAGCCTTTTAGGTATTTTAAAACCACCTTGCAAGATTGGATTTCAAAAATGGAATTTTAAAATGGGGTTTTGTATTTGAACTAAAATAGAACAATTTTCATTATTAAAACAACATTTTGAAACATAATTTAAATAGGGTTACCCCTAGGTTTAAAACATGATCTCAAGAGCACAAATGTGTGGTGAACTTTGATGGGTTCAAATAAGTACTGATTTGAACTTGTTTTGGGAATTTAAAAGGGGATTTGAGAATTATTGATTGGATTTAAAGCAACAATATAATAAGTGAGAACAAGGAATAACATGGTTGGTTTTAGTTGTTATTTTTATTCCAAAATTGTAACAGAGCAAGTATGAAACCAATGTTTGAATAAGGTTTGAATTTGAGTTGTGAAAACAGGATAAAACAGATAGAAAACAAATGCAAACAATAAGTAAACATGATGACATGATGCATTGCTTGAAATAAAACAAGGAATCAAATATTCTAAGGGTTGTTTTCATACTTGGATGTTACATCATCCAATACAGATCGACACGAGGCAGGAGTAAGGGTTTTACCTCTACGAGGGCCCCGAACCTGGGTAAATCTTGCCTTCTGTCTAGCCGACGATCTCACCAGCGCCCATGACTTCTCCTAATCGAAACCCGATAGGGTCACCTAAGGGACTTGTCGAGTCAGGGATTCGACAATTGGCGCCGTCTGTGGGAATCGCAGGCGCTGGATCACCGGCATCTTCGGCTTCATCGACATCCAACTCCCGTTGGAAACCAACGACTACGGCTCCGAACAATCCTATACGGATCGGATCTGTTGTGGTCACGCCTCACTCGCCGGAATCTCGCCCGGCGTTCGAGGAACTGGAGAAGAGCGTCACCCTGACGTTCGGGAGCTTCAACTTCATGGCGAACAGAGACGGGATCCTCCACTTCTCAGATGAATCTGAAACCGAATCTGGAACCGCCAACTCGCGCTTTCCTACAGGAAAAAGCGGCGAGTCCATCCGCTACAACGCAGTCGACTACCACACCCTCTCGACAGAGGAACCCTCTCGGGTGCGAAGAGCTTTTCGATCTACGCCTAGGACACACGGACCACAACTGGCCCAAGTCTGCATGGCAGGGTCGGAACAGCCCTCGGAAACTGAATATAGCGCGACCGAGCGCGATATAATCGGCGTTTCGCGGGAAGCCTGGAAAAGAGCCAAGGAATCCATGCGAAAGAGCCAACCGCCTGCAGAGGGAGCCACACAGGAAGACCTAACCGCCTACCACTATCACTTAGTGAGGGCGGCCTCAAACATCAAGGATGCCCGAGCAGATCTAGCCCGTCGCAGGAGAGCGGCGGATGAATCAAGCCAACGTCGACTCGAGCTATCCCACGCTCCTTCAGTCGGCACCCGACCTAGGGGGAAGGGACCCGCAGCGTCGACGAGGGACCACGAATCTATGGCTGGAACCAACAGGTCTACCACGTCTTCTTTCATGAGGGTCGACGACGATGGTAACGTCTACCCGCAAACCCCAGCCGCTGCGATCCTAGCCGCAGCAACCTACATGCAGATGAATCAGCCAACGGATAGCGATCCTCGGGTGGAACAATACAAGCACATTCGCAAAGGTCTAGGGCTGGCGGCCGCGAGGCTCGCCTCTCACGATCGCAAAGAACAATTGGAGAAGGAGCGACTGGAGAAGGATAAAGACAAGGAAACGCCTCGCAGGCACAGAAGCTCTTCCCCGAGAAAAGACAAGTCGCCACGTCGTGGCCGAGGGAAAGAAGCCCGCCGCCGTGATGACAGTCGAAGCAGTGGCGACGGCAGCCCGAGAGAAAAAAGCCCGCGACACCGCGGCAGCCGTTCACGCAAACGAAGCAAGGAACCACGGAAGAACTCAGACCGCGATCAACCCGGACGGGACGCGCGATCAGACATTGCGCAAAACAAAGTGGATAGAGCAAGAGCGTCAAGATATCGCGATCGGTCATCGTCCGACTCTTCGGATGACGAAACCTGCGGCGCACTATGTTTCGCCCGTAGTATCCGCGAGGCGCCCCTACCCAAGCGATTCAAGCTCAGCACGGAAGTGACAAAGTACGACGGCTCACTCGAGCCCTCCCAATGGTTGAGCGACTACCTCACGGCAGTGAAATGCCAACGTGGTAACAAGAACACGACGATGCAATACCTCAATTTGCACCTAGCCGGAGCAGCTCGCAGCTGGCTGGAGAGGAGACCGCGATCTTGCTACGCATCGTGGGATGACCTACACCGTGATTTCTGCAAGAACTTCCAGTCGACCTACAAGAGGCCGGCTACAATCGAAGAACTACGAGCCTGCAAACAGAAAAGCGGTGAATCCACCCAAGAATACATCCAGCGATGGAACACGCTCAGGAACACCGCAGGGACAATCTCTGAAGAAGTGGCGATTGAGGCCTTTGCCAAAGGAGCAAGAAGAACTGCGTTTCGAGAAGAGCTCGGCAGAGCCGCGCCCAAAACCATCGGGGAGCTCATGGTCATAGCCGAAAAAGGGGCCAATGGAGAAGATGCAGTACGCAACGAAAGAGGATCATCACCTGCGCATGAGGAAGACCGCCACGGACGAAGGAAGAGAAGAAAATATTACGACCACGATGATAGAGAAGAACTAGTGGCAGCAGAATTCACGCGAAGTCGCGACTCCGGTCGTCGTGGAAGTCGCGAGTGGAAACCAAAGGCAGAAGAAAAATCACCCGAGGAAGACCTCGATGCGTACTGCTCGCTACATCTATTCACAGACAAGCGCACGGGCAAGACTAAAGCAACACACCTTCTCAAGGATTGCCGAAAGTTCATCGAAATCTCGGACGCGCTCGCCAAGAAAAGATTTGCTTCCACCCAAAACTATCCACCACTGCCAGGAGGGGGACAACAATTCCAGCTACCACCGCCTCCACCTCCACCGACCAACCCAAACATGGCGCTCGCCGCATTACCAGCGCCACCACAACAAAACGCGGGAGCAAATACATACCCGACTCCGCATGGACAACTCCTCGGGATGATACAGAAGGTATGCCCCTCTCGCAGAGCTCAAAAGACTAACTCGAGACAAATATGCTTGGCAGTGCAGACGCCACCAACAAAGCCCGAGTACCTGAAGATGGCCGATCAGCCAATCACGTTCTCGAAAGAAGACCACCCGCCACGAGTCTATCGGCCGGGACACGCCGCCCTCGTCATTCAAGCTCAAATTGGCAATTATGACCTGGCCCGCGTGTTCATGGACGGTGGCAGTGGCATCAACATCATCTACGCGGATACACTCCGTCGAATGAACAAAAATCTGGACGGCCTAAGGGAATCAGAAACATCCTTCCACGGGATAGTCCCGGGCAAAGCAATCCGTCCACTCGGAACAATCAACTTAGAAGTTGTACTGGGCTCCCCACGCAACTACAGAAGGGAATTCCTGGACTTCGAAGTCGTCGACTGGCCCTCACAGTACCACGCCATTCTTGGTCGAACAGCGTTCGCCAGATTCATGGCCGTGCCACATTACGCATACTTGAAGCTCAAGCTACCTGGCGAATACGGTGTGATCACCATTGACGGAGACTTCCAGAAATCGGACAAGTGCGACATAGAATTTAATGAGATCGCAAAATCTTTCGGGATGCAAGAAGAACTTCAAGAGTTAGCAAAAACAACGGACCACTCCGTTATGCCCCTCACGAAGAAAAACGCACCCGAACTGGAATTCAGCGCCAACAGCGATACTCGCAAGCACCAAGTGCACCCGACAGACTCCGCGAAAACGGCGATGGTTTCCACAACCCTCTCGCCAGCATAGGAAGGCGCGCTCGTCAAACTCCTCCGTGAGTACTGGGAGATTTTCGCCTGGCAGCCCTCAGATATGCCAGGAATACCCAGGGAGTTTGCCGAGCACTCACTCGAAGTCTTTCCTGACGCCAAACCTATCAAACAGACGACTCGACGATTTTCAGAACCTAAGCAGAAAGCGCTTGGAGAAGAAGTAAACAGATTGCTAGCCGCAAACTTCATCAGGGAGATCAAAATATCCACCTGGTTAGCAAACCCGGTGTTGGTCCCCAAGAAAAACACGGATATCATTCGGGTGTGCATCGACTACACGTCACTAAATAAATACTGCCCCAAGGACAACTTTCCTCTACCACAAATCGACCAGATCGTGGACTCTACGGCAGGTTGCCAGCGTCTCTCCTTTCTAGACGCCTATTCAGGATATAATCAAATCCGCATGAAAAAGGAAGACGAGGAGAAGACGGCTTTCATCACACCACACGGTGTATACTGCTACACGACAATGCCCTTCGGGCTGAAGAACGCAGGCGCAACATATCAGCGCTGCATGCAAAGATGCCTCGCCAATCTCATTGGCAAAAACGTACAAGTGTACGTCGACAACATTTTCATCAAAACTCGAGTGGAGGACACACTCCTCGAGGACATTAAAGAAACATTCGACGCCCTTAACGCATATCGGATCAAGCTCAATCCGACCAAATGCGTTTTCGGCGTCCCCGCAGGCAAACTTCTCGGGTACCTGGTATCCGCCAGAGGCATCGAAGCCAACCCGGAGAAAATACAAGCCATATTGACTATGAAGGAGCCAACCAATCTACGCGGAGTACAGCAGCTCGCAGGACGACTAGCAGCCCTGAGCAGATTCATCGCACGATTGGGAGAGCAAGCACTACCCTTCTACAAATTACTGAAGAAGACGGACAAATTCGAATGGACACCCGAAGCTAAAAAAGCGTTCGCAGATCTGAAGCGGTCCTTGCAAAGCAGGCGCATCCTGGCGACACCGCAAGAAAGGGAGCCACTTTTCCTATACTTAGCCGCTACAAACCAGGTCATCAGCACAGCGATCGTAGTCGAAAGACCTGAAGACGGCAAAGCATACGGAGTTCAAAGACCAATATATTACATCAGCGAAGTACTTTCGCCATGCAAACAACGCTACCCTCACTATCAGAAGCTTGCATACGGGGTTGTTCTCACAGCTCGAAAGCTCAAACATTATTTCCAGGAACACGCCATCACAGTGGTTAATGATGCGTCACTCGGGACAATCATGAACAATCCTATGGCATCCGGAAGAATAGCAAAGTGGAGCATCGAGCTGGGCGCCTGGGACATCACCTATGATGGACGCAACGCAGTCAAATCCCAAGTTCTCGTGGAATTCATCAGCGAATGGACAGAGCTGCAAACACCCGGGCCACCCGAGTATACGAGCAATTGGATAATGTACTTCGATGGATCCAAGAGAAACGAAGGAGCAGGAGCAGGAATCGTCCTGATCTCACCTAGCGGAGACAAACTGCAGTACGTCTTGCGACTGGATTTTCCACCCGATGACCCGGCATCGAACAATGACGCAGAATATGAAGCATTATTGCACGGAATGAAGATGGCAATCGCCTGTGGAGCTACCCGATTAATGATCTACGGCGACTCCAACCTCATAGTGCAGCAAACAATGAAAGAATGTGACGCCATTGCTGAAAACATGGTTGCATATCGCGACATGTACAACCTACTCGAAGGGAGCTTTAAAGGGTGCGAGCTAAAACACATTGCAAGATCTAGCAATGAAGAAGCAGACAGACTGGCCAACATGGGTTCCACGAACACACCCATACCGCCAGGGATATATTTCGAGCGAATGATTAAGAGATCGATCAAACTGAAGAAACCCGCAGAAACACCCGCAGCAATGGAAACAGAGGTCAGCCCGCAAATCGCGCTTATCGAGCTTACTCATAACATATCACGGCAGGTTTTTCTGGTCGAACCAGTCTGGACGCAGAAATATCTCGACTACCTGCTAAACAAACAGCTCCCGGCCGATCCACGTGAGGCGCGACAGCTAATCAGGCGTAGCAAATCCTTTCGGGTGGTTAACGGAGAATTATACAAACAAAGCATCTCGGGAGTACTTCAGCGTTGCATCGCACCCGAAGACGGCAAGGAATTACTACGGGACATACATCAGGGTGATTGCGGACATCATGCTAGCTGGAAAGCGATATTAGGAAAAGCCTTTCGAGCAGGATTCTACTGGCTCACAGCAGCCACCGATGCAAAAAACCTGGTCGATAGATGCGACGCCTGCCAGCGATTCGCGCCAAAGCCACACGCACCCGCCACGGAGTTGCACATGATACCATCGCCTGGCCCTTTGCACAGTGGGGGCTAGACATGGTTGGACCATTACGCAGATCCACACCCGGTGGATATACACATCTGCTGGTCGCAGTCGACAAATTCACAAAATGGATAGAGGCAAGACCAGTAACTTCGGCTAGCGCCCAATGCGCCGTGGAGTTCCTCGATTCCATCATATGCAGATTCGGTGTGCCACACGACATCATTACAGATAACGGTACAAACTTTACGGCAAAGGAAACACAGCAGTTCTGCGAAGAGAAAGGCATCAATTTCAAGTTTGCTTCGGTCGCCCACCCGCAAACGAATGGACAAGTCGAAAGATCCAACGGCTTAGTTTCAGCTGGGATCAAGAAACGACTACTCGACCGTCTGCACCCTGCAGCAGGGCATTGGGCAGAGGAGCTACCCTCCGTACTCTGGAGCCTCCGGACAACCCCAAACAGGTCTACAAAATACACACCATTTTTTATGGTATACGGGGCGGAAGCAGTCCTTCCCGAGGAAGTTCGATTCAGCGCCCCACGGGTTGTGGCCTACAACGAAGAAACCTCCAACAAAGCACTTGCAGACGATATGGATGCACTCGACGAAATGCGGGACATCGCACTCGCAAGATCCGCAGTTTATCAACAATCGCTACGCAACTATCACAGTCGCCGCATACGCCACCGGTCATTCGTGGTAGGTGACTTAGTATTGCGGCTCAAGCAGAAGGAAGGACACAAACTCGAACCACCTTGGGAAGGACCCTTCATTGTACACGAAGTTATCCCAGGAGGAGCCTACAGGCTCAAAAATCCAGCGACCGGAGGAATCTATTCCAATCCATGGAATATTGCACAACTCCGCAAGTTCTACCCCTAGGTTTACTTGTTTCTACAACAATAAGGCTATACTAGCCAATTTTTGTAGCTCGAATACATGACTTCTCAGTCATTGCAATAAAAATACATGATTTCCTCATCATATTTACCCGAAGCTTCTTGTTTACTGCATGCTAAAAGTCACAGGTACACACCCCATCGCACACACGGGGGCTACACCTAAGAACTTAGCATCTCAAATAAATATCATCAAATACAAGGTTACACACCTTACAACAATTTTTACAAACTATAAACAGTTTACAGGATACTCACATCCGACAGATCAGTCAAAACGCTGAGCATTCTCGGTCGCTAAGATCCTATCTACCTCTTCAGAGGTCATTCGGATAATCTTCTCGGCTGCAGGGCGTACAGCATCATAAAAAGGTGTGATGTCCTCGAGTGCATAATCTGGGCGCCGAGCTGCGGAGTTCAAATCTATCTCAGGATGCCATATTCGGACAAAGGATAGAGCCACAACCGCGCCGCACGTCATCTGTTTGCGTACGCACGTGCGAACCTCCCCTTCCCGACTAAACAGCCTGAGTAGATAGCTCCAGTCTTCGGGGCCCCTTTCGAGTGGATAAAAAGCTGCATTCATCGCGATCAAGACCTCGTGAAAAGAACCCACGAGAATTCTCGCCTGCAGCACTCGGAATCTCAAGGTGGCCATCACAAACCCTCGACTGCGATCAGACCAGAAGTTATTCGCATGAGGTTTTGGGCTGTTAGCCTCTTGGTGAACGTGGTTTTCCACCCACTGCTTTTCCTCCCTGGCATCCGGTCTAACAACTGAAGGGCAGACGCACTTAGTCAGCTGAAGAATACAAAAGGAGGAAAAATGCACGGGGGCTGCACCACTTACATAGCAACTCCCTCGCGACTGAAGATAGTTCGTCCATCAGAAATTGTTCGCGCTCAGCCGCCAATTTCTGTTTGGATATCGCCACATCAGCCACCCCGCGCAGAGCTTTCAGCCGACGCTCGTCCTCCTGAACCTTATGACGGAGGCCAGCAAAAGTGCCCACGGCGGCCACAAGTGGATTTACTGGATTACCACGTCCACCAGAAGTTTCCCCGGCAAACACAGTAGCCTGGAAGATGTACAAGGAAAGAAGTGAGATGCCCTACTCGAGTTGTTTCTAGTCGCACATCTGACTAAACACGCTTGGGGCTACTCCCATCGGGAGACAAGGCACAAACAAAAAGAATAAAAATTCCAAAGGATAAATGCTTCGATCAAGGACAACAAAGGTACGGGAATACATCCCAAGGTTCATTACATTCAAGAAAGGAAATAAGAAAAAAAAAACTACGAGGCTACATTGGTGCTCCCACTAGCGCCAGTCGACCCTCCCTTCTTCCGAGCAAAAATCTCAGAAAGCTTCCGAGCAAGAATGGCGGCTTGCTCGCCAAAACGGGAGAGTCGTACCTTTTTGCCCGTGGAAGGATCGACTGGAATGGACGAGTAAGCCTCCTCCAACCCTTCGACTCCGTGCGCCAGAGCAAATTGGATCGCAGTCTTCGCGCCAGCCTCTGATTGAGCGACTGCGAAGGCATCCAGAAGACCGCCTTCCGAAAAAACCTTCAGCAGATCATCTAGCGCAGGCGTAGGAGTGCCGCCGGCAACAATGCGATCATGCACTCGCACCAATGCCTGGGAGGCATCGTTAATCAGAGAGAGAATTCCATCGGAATGTCTCTTGAGTTGTGCAAGTGTGTCGGTTAGCACGTCCACCCGCTGGAGCCCAGGGATCTCTAGAGGGACATCCAAAAGACCTGTGAACAAAGAAGACCGAACTTAGCAAAGTTCAGTGAAAAAATATCAGAAGTCGCAAAATGCACTTACCCGCAAAACGTTCCGCGAGGGGACGGAGGAACTCGACAATGTCACTGTCGGCTTTACTGCCAGCCTCAACTTGCTCCTTCAGGGCCTTCCGCGCATCCGCAAGCTGTCGACTAAAATCTTCCGATTGCATGCGGGAAGCCTCCAGCTCTTGGCGAACGGCCGTAAGGTCAGCCTCTCGAGCAGCTACCTGCTCAGAAAGTTTGACCCTTTCGGATTCCGCAAATTCAAATCGAGCTGCGAAAGGATGCTTATCAGAAACCAAGAATTCACAGGACAGTGAAGATAAAGAGATAATAGAACTTACCCTTGAGGAGGTCGTTTTCAGCTTGAAGTCGGCTACGGTCCGTTCGAAGGGACTCGCAATCCGATTCAGCAAGAATGACGCGGCGGCCAATCGCCGCAAGAGAATCAACGAGCGACTGCAAAAGCACGAAGACGGAAGAGTTAAATGGATTAAATTTGAGTATGTACCCGATTATCTACAATCGACTACAGCCTCGGGGGCTACTCCCATCGGGAGCACTGCCGTGCACCCGATAAAAAATGGAATCGTGAAGAAGAATTAAACCAGACTTTGAGCCTGTAGCCGACCGCATGCGGTCGACTACAGCCTCGGGGGCTACTCCCATCGGGAGCACTGCCGTGCACCCGATAAAAATTTGAAGACAAGAAGACGAAGTTTTACCTGGCCGGTGGCGCGAAAGAGCAGATCCACGGAACTGTCCGTCACTTCCTTAGAAGCTGAAGTCCTAACAGCAAAGCTGGGGGCTCCACGCTCCACAGTCGCAGCTTCAGGAGCCGCTCTGGGAGAGTTTTGGACGGTGCCCGTGGTGGGAGCTTCACCCGCATCCTTGGCCTTATTTTTCTTCTCGGGAGGAACGGCCGCGGCGTACCTGCGAGGACTGATCATCTGTAGACTGCACCGAAAGATAGAAACAATCGATATTGAAGCACAGAAAATGTTCGACCAAGATTAAGGAAAAAACACTTACTCGTCATCCTCATCGTCATCCAGCAAGTCCGCGTTCCAAGCGGGCGTCATCACTGGGAACGAAGGCGAAGGAGCAAGGGAACGAAGCGGAGTCGCACGGATGGGAGCTTGACTGGGCGATGCTTCCAAGGATTTGTCCTTGGAAGTAGCTTCATCCTCATCTACCCGACGACGTTTCGTCGGAGCGCCATTCGAGTCCGCAACGTCATCTGAAGAATCGTGCTCTGAACTCGAAGAGGCATTGGCGACGCTGGTGTCGATCGCGCCGTCTTGATGGCTCGACACTTGTTCTGAGGCGGCTTCCCCCGTGGTTGGCGGGTAGCAGTCCGCCATGGCTAGGCTCTGCAAATGCAAGAAGAAGACAAGAAAAATCTTATCGACTAAGACTCTGAACAGAGAAAAGAGGAACAACTCAACAACGAAAGAAGAGAAAGAAACTAACCTCGGCTGGGGGAGGATTTGAGGCGGCGAAGGCTTGAACAGAGCAATCGGGGAATTTCTCTCCAACCTTCAGTCGGGTGATACCCGCGATTTTCTTCTCGAATTCTACATTCGAAAGTTCCTCGCGGCTTACTCGACTGGGATCTTCTGAGCCCTGATACTCCCACATGGCGGAGGGCCTCTGTTGGAGCGGCTGGATCCTGCGCTTCAAGAAGATGCTCGCCAGATGCATCCCGTTGAGCACAACTCCCGCGGTCTGGTCCCGAAGAGCGGCTACTCTCGCGAGTAAAGGCGCAACAGTCTGCGTCTCTTCGGTTGACATCTTGTGCCCCCAAGACTTTCGCCTGGTTAGAACAGCGAACGGGTGGAACTCTACAATCCCACCCGAGCTGTTGTCGACGACGTAGAACCACCTTTTCCGCCAGCTTTGCGCGGAGTCGACGAAGTGCATGTTGAAGTAGCTGCTTTCTTGTCGAGCTTGGATCCCGAAGCCGCCGGTGCGAAGCGGTTCGCCAAGCTCGGACTCCACCCGCGACTTCTCGCGGAAGATCCGGACCTTGAAGAGCGCCTTCCACAGCGCCCAGTGCGGGCGAATGCCAAGATAGCACTCGCAGAACACGATGAAGCACGTAATATGCTGCACCGCGTTCGGGGGGAGATCGTGAAGCTGTATGCCATAGACACACAGCAACCCGAGGAAGAAGGGATGAAGGGGAAAAGAGAGGCCCCGAGTCACGTGGTCCACGAAGACCACGCGCTCGTTCGACTGAGGATTAGGTACCTCTTCTTTTTTCCCGAGGCGGACGCGCTTCTCCGCCTCCGCCGGCAGCAACCCCTCCCGCTGCATCTCCTTGATGCATTTCGCGGTGGTGTTGGGAGAACGCCAGTCGCCGGCGCGGGGCGCGGGTTGCGCGGAAGGTTCGCCGGACGCAGAAACGGCAGCGCCGCGCTTCTTTCCGCCAGCCATTGTTTGCAGCAAGAGCTCGGGCACGGGAAAGATGAAGATGGGCGCGAGGAAGAAGATGAAGACAGAGAGCGGAGAAAATTTTACTGCGGCGCTAACACCCCTATTTATACACGGGGCAAGGCAACCTCAGCCGTACGATGCGCTACGTGGCACCTATTACGGCTGCCATGCGTAAGGATGAAACGAAGCGGCGGTCTGCGCTGTTTCGTGCCACGATCTTAACAGAAGATCGTGCGCATTTACTGCGCATTTCGCGTATAAAACGGGAACGACGTCTCGTTTCCCGGTCAAAAAGCTGACAAGGTGGGCCACCATCTGCTACCACTCCATCACGTCCCATCGGGAGAAGAGGAGTGCGCCATGACGTCATGGCAGGTGTCATTCAAAATTGAGATCTTTTCGACTGGAAGTTCAAACGCGAAATTATCTTCGTACGAATATCAATTCCTTCGGATAAAAGCAACTTTTCCATGAACAGTTCATAAAGTAAGACCTCTTCGAACAGAGAGGAAAATACCCTATGCACGAAAACTTTTTCGTATGGGCACAGCATCCCGAACATGAAAATTCTTTCATACGGGCTTTTTCCGACACGAAACTTCTTTCGCATGGAGCTCAAACAAATTCATCGGGTGGAAAAACCTACCTCTCCTACGCGTGATAATTATACATCATAAAAACCTGGATTGTTCAGCCGACTAGGCACATCTGGATGTCGTATTCTTCGAATACGAAGGTAAGACCCAGAAAGATCTCTCTTTTGGGCCTGGAATCGCACTCGAAAGCTGCGTCCTCCGGCATAGTTCCGTGTCAACAACACGAAGAAAAATCCTAGCGGACGCGCCGGGTACCCTCATAGGTTAAGTTCGACTCGATAAGTCCACAACGGCCCAGTCGCAACAATCACCTCATCGGGTTCGAGTCGGAGGTCTCGAATCTGTGTAGGCCAGAGATGTTTTTGCCCTAGTCGCAATTAATTGGCCCTGATCTCTCGGGAGAGCCAAGCTACTGTGCCACATCCTTCTGCAAATAAAGCCGCAAAAACAGGCACCTATGCTGCTCGATACTCGAGCGTTATAACTCACAAAACAGGGAACACACCCTTCGAAGACAACAACTGTCGAGCCGAACTTCCAAGAGGAGATCGAAAAAGGACTGACCGTCTACCCGACTGGAAATAAATCCCAATCGAGTACACGCTCGGGGGCTACTGACGAAGACATAGATCTTGGACCCTGCGGGTAAGGACACCCCCTCTCAAGCCCAATGTCAAGGCCCAAGAAGAGGCGCCCTTGGATGACTCCAGAAGGCCTATCAGAAGCCCACCCGCACTAAACTTGCGGGTTAAGTTAGGTAGTTTTGTAACCGACCTAGCTAGGGTTTTGAACCCTCTCCGGGTAGGACTCGAGACCTGGCCATCTATATAAGGCCAGGAGAGCCCTCAAGGAGAGGACCAAGCAATACCGCACGACCAAAAAGCCTCAGAACTCGAGATCTACTCTCGATTCGAGCAACCTGTAACCGATCTAATCATCCAATACAGATCGACACGAGGCAGGAGTAAGGGTTTTACCTCTACGAGGGCCCCGAACCTGGGTAAATCTTGCCTTCTGTCTAGCCGACGATCTCACCAGCGCCCATGACTTCTCCTAATCGAAACCCGATAGGGTCACCTAAGGGACTTGTCGAGTCAGGGATTCGACAGATCGCGAGTAGGAGTCACCCTATAATTCATGTTTTAACTTTTTGCTGCGCAGCCCCCGAGTATTCCGAGTGTGACTGCGACTAGGAGTCACCCTTGTAATTAAAGTTTGAACGTTTTGCTGCGCAGCCCCTGAGTATATCAAGTCCAACTGCGGATAAGAGTCACCCTATAATTTCTGTTTGAACTTTTTGTTGTGCAGCCCCTGATACGTCTCCAACGTATCTATAATTTTTGATGCTCCATGAACATATTATGTCAAGTGCTACCTGTTTTCTCCCTTATTTATAGCATTTTTATAAGTTTTCCGGGACTAACCTATTAACAAGATGCCAAGTGTCAGTTCCCTGTTCTCTGCTGTTTTTTGGTTTCGGAAAAGTTTTTCTCGAAACATTCTCGGAACTGGACCCCACAAAGCCCGAAGTTCCTATTTTCCCCGGAAGCATCCAGAACACCGAAGAGGAGTCGAAGACAGGAAACACGGGGGCCACACCATAGGGTGGTACGGGTCCCCCTGGCCACGCCACCTATGGGTGTGGGCCCCCTGTAGCTCCACCGCCTTTGCCTTTTGCCTATTTAATCCCCCGGGTGGAAAACCCTAAGCACCTGATCAAAAATCCCCGAAAAGTTCCGCAGCCACCGTCACCGGCAACCCTAGATCAGGGGGGTTCTGAAGCTGTTTCCGGCACCCTGCCGGAGAGGAGATCATCACCGGAGGCCTGTCCATCACCATCCCTGCCTCCGTAGTGATGCGTGAGTAGTTCATCCTTGGACTACGGGTTCGTAGCTGTAGCTAGATGGTTGTCTTCTCCTCATATGCCTCCATGTTTAGATCTCGTGAGCTGCCTATCATGATCGACATTGATCTTATGTAACTCTATGTGATGTGATTGCTGGGATCCGATGAATATTGAACTTATGCCAAGTTGATTATAGTCTTTATTTGCATATGCTATTTGTCATCTTGCATGCTTTCCGTTGCTAGTGGTTGCTCTAGCCAAGTAGTTGCTAGTGACTCCAATAGGGAGTATTTATGCTCGATAGTGGGTTCATGCCTCCTCACCACCTTGCTCGAGTGACAGAAACGTGAAGGGGGGATGTGTTGTTGCCATTAGGGAGAAAACAACGGTGAGAGTGCCCGCGTGCATAATCATTTCTTACATTACACACTTTGTTTAATGTAGTTATCTGTTGCTTGCAACTTAATACCTAAGGAGGTTCGGATGATAACCTGAGGGTGGATTATTAGTCATAGATGCAGATGGATGTCGGTCTATGTATATTGTTGTAATGCCCGCACTAAATATCATAGTAGTATTCATGTCATATATGTGCACTACGGTGCAACCTCTATTTGTCAATTGCCCAGCTGTAATTTGTTCACCCAGCATGCTATGTTTTATGGAGAGACACCACTAGTGAACCTATGAATCCCGGTCCATTTTTCCACACTGTTAAACAAACCACAACTATTTCCTGCTTTCTTTACTTACTGCAAGCATACATCATTTTCCACACTATACGTCTAATCTTTGTTTTTAGCAAGACCGGTGAGATTGACAACCTCACCGTACTGTTGGGACAATATTATTTTGGTTGTGTTGTGTGCAGGTTCCATGTTGTTGCTGGCACCGGTGAAGCGCCAACACCACCGTCAGTGGCATCAACCTTCCTGAGATCCTCTTCCTCCTACTGGATTGATAACATTGGTTGTTAACTGAGGGAAATTCTTGCCGCTTGCTCATCACACCCTCCTCTTGGGGTTTCCAACAATGCTTCCAATCAACAAGAATTTCTGGCGCCATTGTCGGAGACTTAATCATCATCAAGAAGCCTCCTCGTCAAGGCACCATCAATGTTTGCATCAAGAATTTCTGGCGCCGTTGTCGGGGACTTAATCATCATCAAGAAGCCTCCCCGTCAAGGCACCATCAACGTTTGCATCAAGAATTTCTGGCGCCATTGCCGGGTAGGAAGAAGTCTTCTGGCAAGGGGAGTCTCTCACTCTCAACCTCTTTATTATGTTTATTGTCTTTTTTTATTTTTGTCTTGTTTTTCTTCTCTTTATCAAAAACACACAAAAAATAGTTCTCATTCTAGTTGTTATTCTTGTATCTACGTTGTTATTTCTCATCATGTTGTTCCATAAGTTTACTTTGAAAGATTTGCCGGTAGGAAGTGGTTCTATACTTGGAAAGGACACTATCAAAGAATTCTTTGATCATGTTAGTAAGCATGATAACTTTGAGGAAAAAATCCATAGTAGAACTTGATCCCAATTACGAGACTGCTGCAACTTCTTTAGTTCACATGCTAGAAGCTAGGTTTGTTAACCTCCATCCCATAACGCAACATATGTTCCTCAACTTGAATAACATTCAATATGTTGAGAAAAGAAACTTCATCTTAAAAACTATGCTTAAAGAATTTGGAGATGTTGCTATCGAAGCTAGAAAAGTTTTTTATCAATTTAATATGCTTGGATCATGTGTAGACATTGTTGGTGCTCTAGAAAAAACGGAATGTAATAATGAAAACGAGGATAAAATACCAATCCCCTTTAAATTAGTAGCACTGCACGAAGCCCACGAAAAGACTTTTGATTGGATTTTTCCTGAGAATTTATTTGATGAAGATAGTAAGCCTAAAAGTACTAAGAGAGGAGCCTCTGAAACTCACTTAAATAAAATACAATGCATTATTAAAGAATTAACAAATCTTGATTTGAATGCTTCCTCACTTGAAAATACTCGAGTTTCCCTTTTATGCCTAGCTGAAAGGCGTTAAAGAAAAGCGCTACCGGGAGACAACCCGTTTTATTTCGTTGTTTTCCACCCGTTTTTCTTCGTTTTCTTTGGTGTGCTTTGAACATGGGTGTTGTTTATTTCCTTAGAAACCCCTATGTATCTTTTATTTTGAGTTTTTCTTGAGGCAAGTAAGGACACTAGTGGAAAGTTGAGCCTATATTTTGGATTTCTGTGCAGGCAACAGATTTCTTTTGTCCACTGTTAATTCCGTTCAAAATCACAGAAAATTCAGAATGACCTGATTTTTCCGTGCTTAATCCTGAGTTATATACGCAACTTTTCTTAGTTGAACACTTTTTGATTTGAGCAACAGAAGATTTTTTTTAAATCGATCTTTACCTGCTGGTCTGTTTTGACAGATTTCTGCCATTTATCGCATTTGCATCTTAATCTCTTTCTTTTGGTGTTGTTTTGAGAAAAAGAGTTTTGAAATAAGTTGTGATAGTAGCTAATGTGCTTTTGAGTGTTAGAATTGTATTGAAACTGAACCGTGTGGATTTATTATTTCAATTGCACTAACGTTGCTAATGAAGATTGTGAGAATTTTGGTGTGAAGGAAGTTTTCAAGGGTCAAGAGAAGAGGATGATATGATGTGACCAAGAAGAGTAAAAATCCTAAGCTTGGGGATGCCTCGGTGGTACATCCCCGCAAATCCCAAGAAGACTCAAGCGTCTAAGCTTGGGGATGCCCAAGGCACCCCCTTCTTCATCAACAAATTATCAGGTCACTTCTAGTGAAACTATATTTTTATTCGGTCGCATCTTATGTGCTTTACTTGGAGCGTCTTTTATTTTTGTTTTCAGTTTGTTTTTGTTTTTGATTTTAGTTTGTTTTTAATTTTTTAATAAGCTTGGTTGGACCCCAGCATTCTTTTATTGGAGAGTGACACGCTCCGCTTTTTCATGAGAATACTTTGTAGTCTTAATCTCTGTCTGGCTGCTGCATTTATTTAGCTCCTGTTTTGCATGCATCCCTTGTTAGAGTTGTTAGTTTTAGTAGTGTTATGTGAGTACTCTCATGTTTTCTTGCTATATCATAAAGAGTATTTTTGTTAAAGCATGTTTTGTATGGTGCTTGTTGGGAGAAAGAAAACTGCTGCTTGAAGTAGAATTTATAATAGTACTAGTAGAAGCTTGTATAGACTGTGGCTAGGACTTTTCGATGCCATGCTAAATGTTATTTTAGTTTTAAATCCTTGTGGTTATTTAGTAGCATGATTAGCCTCAAATAGCTGAGAGTGTTTAATATGTCTTGAAATATTCATGAGTTGGTCTTGTCATAGTAAAGCATCAATATATGGTATTCTCTTTCGAATGTTTTTGTATGGTTGACTTGGCGCATGCTCACACCATGTTTATGACTATAAACCAGTCACGTATAGCCTCCATGAACACTTAGTTTTTGAAGTTTTGATACTGCTGATGTTTTAATTAATGATGCTTGTGTCACTATGCATGATTATGGCTCTTATGCTCTCTTGATTTGTCGCTCCCAGTCTTTTGCTAGCCTCCACCTGTACTGAGTATGAGCTCTACTCGTGCATACAAACTCCCTTAAACCAAAGTTTTTCCCATTGTGTCCACCATACCTACGTACATGTGGTATTTAACTGCCATTCCAAAGTAAATTTCTCATGTGTTACCTTCAAGACCTTCAAAATTACTCATGTTTTATGTTCCTATTTTTGCTCATGAGGACGTAAATAGAGAATATTTATCTCACTTGTTGATTGGATTTCACACCCTGGACTAGTGGCTTCATCCGCTTATCCAAATGATAGAAGAGCTGGTAGCAGGGTGCCCAGCCCCAAATTAATACAAACAAATTCTCTTCACTATTTTTGCCCCTGATTTATCAGTCAAAGCATAATTGTGTAAACAAAAGAGAAAGAGGGATGACCTTCTACACCAGTTGCGTCCTTCACCATGGGAGCCGCTCTTGTGAATCCAGTTGGCTTGTGACGTCCTGTATTTTCTGTTTACTATTCGTTGACATTAGCATACATCTCCCAAAATATAGACACTCAGTGTCAAACTTTAATACCTTTGTTTAATAAAATAAAAGCTCTAGCACATGAGTGATCCGTGCTTCCCTCCGCGAAGGGCCGTTCTTTTACTTTTACGTTGAGTCTCCATCTTCTAACTTTATGCACAGTTGAGAGAGCTTTTTTGCCATTCTGAGTCCTATGTGCATTTGTCCCATAAGAATCAATAATTACTTCATGATGTGATATTATTTGTTCTTAAATTATTTGTTCTAGTCTTCCTCATGAACTTTGAAGGTGTCCTGGCATTTATGTTTTGCCCCACTCTTAAGGACTATCGAAATATCACTTTGCCATGCTTTCTCTATACCTGAAACAAACGTTTACCTTTCTTTGCATTATTATTCATGATCCTTTATTTGAGTTACTCTTTGTGATGCAAAGTAATTGCTATGCTTTATTATTAAAGTTTTATATATCATGTATGTGTTTAAAGTTCTATGATCTCAGCGTGCATATGCTTTTACATTAGATTGATCAAGTTTATGTTAGTAGCATGTCACCTCAGAAATTATTGTTTTATCGTATACCTACTCGAGGATGAGTAGGAACTAAGCTTGGGGATGCTTGATACGTCTCCAACGTATCTATAATTTCTGATGCTCCATGATCATATTATGTCAACTGCTACTTGTTTTCTCCCTTATTTATAGCATTTTTATACGTTTTCCGGGACTAACCTATTAACAAGATGCCAAGTGCCAGTTCCCTATTTTCTGATGTTTTTGGTTTCAGAAAAGTTGTTCTAGAAACATTCTCGGAATTGGAACCCACAAAGCCCAAAGTTCCTATTTTCCCCGGAAGCATCCAGAACACCGAAGAGGAGTCGAAGACGGGCAACAGGGGGCCACACCATAGGGTGGCGCTGGTCCCCTGGCCGCGCCACCTATGGGTGTGGGGCCCCTGTAGCTCCACTGCCTTTGCCCTTTCGCCTATTTAATCCCCCTGGATGGAAAACCCTAAGCACCTGATCAAAAATCCCAAAAAAGTTCTGCAGCCGCCGTCACCGTCAACCCTAGATCGGGGGGGGTTTTGAAGCTGTTTCCGGCACCCTGCCGGAGAGGAGATCATCACCGGAGGCCTGTCCATCACCATGCCTGCCTCCGGAGTGATGCGTGAGTAGTTCATCCTTGGACTACGGGTTTGTAGCTGTAGCTAGATGGTTGTCTTCTCCTCATATGCCTCCATGTTTAAATCTCGTGAGCTGCCTATCATGATCGAGATTGATCTTATGTAACTCTATGTGTTGTGTTTGCTGGGATCCCCAAGAGGAAGGTGTGATGAGCAAGTGGCAAGAATTTCCCTCAGTTAAGAACCAAGGTTATCAATCCAGTAGGAGGAAGAGGATCTTAGGAAGGTTGATGCCATTGACGGTGGTGCTGGCGCTTCACCGGTGTCAGCAACAACGTGGAACCTGCACACAACACAACCAAAATACTTTGTCGCAACGGTACAGTGAGGTTGTCAATCTCACCGGTCTTGCTGAAAACAAGGATTAGACGTATAGTGTGGAAAATGATGTATGTTTGCAGTAAATAAAGAAAGAAGTAAATAGTTGTGGTTTGTTTAACAGTGTGGAAAATGGACCGGGGTTCATAGGTTCACTAGTGGTGTATCTTCATAAAAGATAGCATGCTGGGTGAACAAATTACAGCTGGCCAATTGACAAATAGAGGTTGCATCGTAGTGCACAATATGACATGAAGATTACTATGGTATTTAGTGCGGGCATTACAACAATATACATAGACCGACATCCATCTGCATCTATGACTAATAATCCACCCTCAGGTTATCATCCGAACCCCCTTAGGTATTAAGTTGCAAGCAACAGATAACTGTATTAAACAAAGTGTGTAATGTAAGCAATGATTATGCACGCGGGCACTCTCACCGTTGTTTTCTCCCTAATGGCAACAACACATCCCCCCTTCACGTTTCTGTCACTCGAGCAAGGTGGCGAGGAGGCATGAACCCACTATCAAGCATAAATACTCCCTCTTGGGGTCACTAGCAACTACTTGGCCAGAGAAACCACTAGCAACGGAAAGCATGCAAGATCACAAATAGCATATGCAAATAAAGACTATAATCAACTTGGCATAAGGTCAATATTCATCGGATCCCAGCAAACACAGCACATCGAATTACATAAGGTCAATCTCCGACATGATAGGCAGCTCACGAGATATAAACATGGAGGCATATGAGGAGAAGACAACCATCCAGCTACAACTACGAACCCGTAGTCCAAGGATGAACTACTCACGCATCACTCCGGAGGCAGGCATGATGATGTAGAACAACGGTGGCTGCGGAACTTTTCAGGGATTTTTGATCAGGTGCTTAGGGTTTTCCATCCAGGGGGATTAAATAGGCGAAATGGCAAAGGCGGTGGAGCTCCAGGGGCCCCACACCCATAGGTGGCGCGGCCAGGGGGACCCAAGCCACCCTATGGTGTGGCCCCCCTGATGCCCGTCTTTGACTCCTCTTCGGTGTTCTGGATGCTTCCGGTGAAAATAGGAACTTTGGGCTTTGTGGGGTCCAATTCCAAGAATTTTCCAGAACAACTTTTCTGAAACCAAAAACAGCATAAAACGGGGAACTGGCACTTGGCATCTTTTTAATAGGTTAGTCCCGGAAAACGTATAAAAATGCTATAAATAAAGGATAAAACAAGTAGCAATCGACATAATATGATCATGGAGCATCAGAAATTATAGATACGTTGGAGACGTAACAACGAGCTTTAGCCAGTTTCATCCCGTGGATGAGTGCTTCGTACTCGGCTTCATTGTTTGATGTGTTTTTAAATTCGTCTGAAGTACGTACAGTAACCTATCATTTCTAAGGGATGTGAGTATTACTCCAGCTCCTGCTCCGGATGCTCTCTTGGAGCCATCGAAGTACATTGTCTAGCTATTCGACATATATGGTAGTCTAGGCTATTCTAACTCGAGCCATTCTGATACAAAATCCGGGAGTGCATGTGACTTGATTGCCTTCCGTATCTCGTAAGTTATATCTCATGGTCCAATCTCAATCCCCCACTTTACTACTCGTCCAGCCACATTGTAGTTATTGAGTATGTCTGACAATGGTGCACTTGATACCATGGTGGTCGGGTACTCCTAGAAGTAATGCCTCCACTTTTTTGTAGTCATGTATACTCCGTACGCCAATTTCTGATAGTGTGGGTACTGCTGTTTGGATACTGATAGTACTTCCCTGAGGTAATATACGGGTCGCTGTATCCTGTAGATCGACACTTACTGGGATCATTCGACTAGTAGTACTGTGCTCACCACCTGTCTTGTTGCCGAAATGTATATGTACTTTGGCTCCTTTTCCCGAGGTGCCACCAAGAAGGGTGGACTCGACAAAGTTTGCTTGTGGGCACAGAAGGCTTCCTGGGTTTCGGGTGTCCACTCGAACTTGTCTGACTTCTTCAGTAGTTTGTAGAAAGAGAGTGTTTTTTCTCCAAGTTTTGCTATAAATCTCCCAAGTGCTGCAATTCTCCCTGCGAGTTGTCGTACACCCTTGACATTTAATGGTTCTTTCATTAATAGGATAGCTTTGATTTTTACTGGGTTAGCCTCGATGCCTCTGGCGGACAGAAGGTACCCAAGTTAATCTCCTTGATATACTAAAACACGCACTTCTTCGGGTTCAGCTTGATCTGGTACTCGTCGAGTGCTGCGAGTGTCTCTTGAATGTCATCGATAAGGGTTTGTGCCTTGTTCGACTTGACCACGATATCGTCTATGTACACCTGCCATTTTTGCCAATCTATCCCTTCAGGAAATTCTGCATCATGCGTTGGTATGTGGCACCCGCGTTTTTCAACCCGAAAGTCATCATGGTGTAGCAGTATACACCAAACGGGCTAACGAAAGCGGTTTTTTCCTCATCCTCTTGCTTCATGAAGATCTGGTTGTATCCTGAATATGCGTCGTGGAAGGATAGCCTCTTGCAACCTGCGGTCAAGTCGATGATCTGGTCGATGCATGGTAGTGGGAACCAGTCTTTATGGGAGTGTTTGTTCAATGACGTGTAATCTATGCACATCCGAAGAATTTTAGTGTTTTTCTTGGCTACCGGCACTGGGTTTGCGAGCCATGTTGCTATCTTGATCTCTCGGATGAATTTTGCGGTGAGTAACCTGTTTACCTCCTCTCTATTGCTCTCTGCTTCAGATGTGAGAAGTGACGAGTGGATTGCTGAATTGGCTTTGCGTCCTTGTATATTTCTAGTGAGTGCTCGGCGAATTTCCTAGGTACTCCTGGCATGTCGGCTCGGGCCTATGCCAAGATTTTCCAGTTCTCACGGAGAAATTTGATGAGCGCGCTTACCTATGCGATAGGCATCATTTTGGACACGAGTATTGTTTTTGCTGGATCGGTCGGGTGAACTTGGTATTCCACTTTGTCTTTTTTCACGTCGAATTCCATCTCAGGTGCTATTTTTTTGTCAATGGATGGATCGAGTGATCGGTTGTGGCTGCTATGGCTGCAAGTTTCTGCTGCATTCCGAACGACTGTGATATTTTTTTTTGAACTCCACGTCACAGCTGTCAGATTTTTTGTAGTTCCCTCTTACTGTGATCACTCCCCTAGGTACTGGCATTTTGAGCATCAGGTACGCGTAATGGGGTACTGCCATGAATCTCACAAATGTTGTCCTGCCGAGTACTATGTTGTATTGGGATGACCAGTCAATTACCTCGAAGTCGAGCTTATCTTTATTGTAGTTGTCCTGCTCTCCGAATACCACCTTGAGTGCTACCATACCCAAGGGTTTAACTGCTTTTCCTGGCACAATGTCGTGGAATGAGTTCTCTGACTGCTTCAGGTTGCTCACTAGTATGTTCATTTCCATCAACATGTATGTGTAGATGATGTTGATTCCGCTTCCTCCGTCCATGAATACTCGATTAGATCGTAGCCTTCGATTTACGCTTCGAGTACTAACGCTTCCTTTCCTGGGAAGGGGACTCGAAGCAGGTGATCGGCCCTGGAAAAGGTGATATTTTCATCTGACCAGTCTAGGAACTCGGGTATTGCAGGAGGTGATATTTCTTCTAGGTTCACCTGCCTGGTAATGAGCTTTTGGCTTCTCTTGGAGGGGGCGCCCTTCTGTATCATGTATAATTTTCCTTTCCACTCCGGGTATCTGTCTTCCTCAGGGTAACCCACCCTATACTGGTGGTGTACTGCTGCAGCTTCTTGTGCTCTAGGTGCTCCTTGTGCTGGGGATCGTTGTTGAGGCTAGGCGACTGCCGGTACTGGGGGAGGTGGTGGTGCACCTATTGCCAATGCTCCTGGGACAGCCGGGAATCCTTCCTGTTGTGCTTCTCTTTGTTTCTTGAAAGAGGCCTCCATGAGTAGGTTGAATCTGCGGAGTCCTTCAGTTTGTGACTGGATCTGTGAACTCCATTGCCATCGTTGTACATGTGGTTTGGGCATGACCCTTCGATTTGCTACTCGATTCACATGGATGGTAACCCGTCTGCCCGGATATTCCATGGCTGCCACTCGCGCTTCTGTTCCTGCCCCTGTTCGCGTTCTTGCTCGCGCAGTTCTCTCGCCCTTGGCTGCGTCAGTCATTACTGCGACTGCCTGGGAATACGGCTGCGACCAACTCGGGTTCCACTTCATCAAACGTCCGGTTCTTGCACTTTCTTCTTCTGTTCTGATCATTGTTGTATCTTTTGTTTCCCTCGTGAGCATGGAAGGTCTCCATGCGATCTTCTTTGGGTGAGGGTGGGTGGGTGTTATGTGCTGATTCTTCGCCTTCTGCCCAACTGTTTTCCACTTCCATGAGTTTGGTTACGGTTCTTACTCGAGTTCGACCGATATACTCCCTAAAGTCCATCTGTTGGAGCCCGTGCCTGAAGCTGTCGATCGCTATTTCGTCCGAAATTTCCTCGGTGCTGTTTTTTAATGTGGTCCACCTCTGTATGCACCCGCGAATATTCTCGTCTGACCTTTTCCTTCATGCCTTCAGTTGCCCGACTGTTACTGGGCGTTTTCAGGTGGATCTGAAGTTCTAGATAAAATCGTACTCGAATTCCTCCCAGCAACTGTATTTGTTCTTGGGTCGGCTCTTCAGCAAATTTCTCGCCGCGCCCACTAGTTGTGGTTGTATGTACTGCATTGCTGTCACCTTGCTCCCCTTTTGGAACCTCACGGCTGTTAGGTAGTCGTCTAACCATGCTTCGGGTTCCTGATCGCCGTCATACTTGAGTGTTTCGGCTGCCAGCTTGAATCGTTTTGGCTTCCTGGCCTGACAAATTTCTCGAGTGAAACAAGGAGGTCCATAGATCTCCTCGTCATCCGAGTCGGTGGAATCATATGTTGGCCTTTCTTCTTGAGTTCTGGCTGTCCTTAGTGGTAGTTCTGCCTCCCTTTCCCTATGCAGCATGTCCACCTTGCTCTGTGTGAGCCAGTTTTGTAGATCCTCCGGATCCTCCTCCTAACGTCTTACTCGAGTCGTTTGATTTTTCTTTCAGTGGATTCGTGGATGCTGACACTCGCGGGGCAGGTTTCTTCCCTAGTTCCACGCTCGCCATGCCAAGGCCCCATAGCATCTCCTCATGTACTTCCCCGCGGGGATCACACGGAGTTGGTTTTATGGAAATCGGGTACGTCTGGCCTGTATAAGCCTTTCCTGAGGCGTTATGGGTGTCAGTTTCTCCATTTGATCGGTTCCTTCGGGTCCTGGTCAAGGTCCAGTACCTTTTGGGTTCCCTTCATGTAGTCAATCGGCATATTGGTTAGTCGTGACCGTTGTTTGGGAGCGGGTGGTTTCTGCAGCCCGCTACCCGAAGCCTCGGTCGAGCGAGTCTTTGGGAGATCCATGTCATCTAATTCTTTGTACATCTTGCTTAGCTTCTTTCTGTGATGTGCTAGTTTCCACTTGTAGGTCATCCGTTCTTCTGCGTTAGGATCCTTTGGGGGAGGGAGACCCTGCTCGACCAGAGAGGTGAGTAGTTCCATTGTTTCCTTTGACACATATACTTGAGGGCGTCCCATTTTACCCTTCCTGCTTTTAGTCGTGGACCCGGAATTGGCGGGTGGAGGAAGTCCTCCGGGTTCACCGTCGTCATTCCTTGGGTCTTCCTCCTTAGGCGGAGAGGATTTTGTCTGGTATTCATCTGTTTCTTCTTCTCCTCCGTCTTATTTTTCCCACTTGCATCTGTGTCAGTTGCGTGAGTTGCCTTGGGCGGGTCGATTACCTCATCTGCATCGCCGCTTTCTGAGTAAGACGAGTGGATGCGCCTTGCCATTGCGACAAAGTGTACGTATGGGTTAGCCGGATATAAGTATTTGGAACTTTCTTCCTCCAGTGAGGATGATGGGAGCTGACGTTTGTAAACCCCAAGAGAAAGGTTGTGAAGAGTGCATCAGCAAGTTTTCCCTCAGAAAAGAAACCAAGGTTGAATCGACCAGTAGGAGGACAAGCAATCTCTGAAGGTTGATGCAACTGAGATGGCAGGGTGCACTACCGGTTCAGCAGCAACATGGAACCTACACAACACAATCAATTCACTTTGCCCCAACGAAACAGTGAGATTTTCGATCTCACCGGTTTTGCTGAACACAAAGAGGTTAAACGTATGGTGTGGTAAATATTAGTAAAGTAATATGAAAACAGTAGTAGCAGTGTGAAAACAGTGGAAACAGTCATTGCAGTGGTTGTATTATCAGTATGAGAAAATGGACCGGGGTCCACAGTTCACTAGAGATGTCTCTCCATAAAAGATAGCTAACATGTGTGGTGAAGAAATTACATCTGGGCAATTGATAGATAATGAAACATGCATGACATAAATATTACTATGAGATTCATGTGGGCATTACAACAAAATACATAGACCGTCATCCAACTACATCTATGACTAATAATCCACCCTTCGAATATCATCCGAACAAACATTGGGTATTAAGTTGCAAGCAACGGATAATCGCAGTAAGAAAAGTGTGTAATGTAAACAATGTAAACAGAGTAAACATCGTTGTTTTCTCCCTAATGGCAAGAACACATCCTCCATCCGTCACGTTTCTGTCAATCGAGCACAGATGCAAAGGAGGCATGAACCCAATATCGAGCATAAATACTCCTTCTTGGAGTCACTAGCATCTACTTGGCGAGAGCATCTACTAACAAAGGAGAGCATGCAAGATCATAAATAACATACACATGAAGATAACATGATAGATTGATAATCAAAATAAATATCATTCAAATATCATCGGATCGCAGCAAACACAACATGTAGCATTACAATAAGATGATCTCGATCATGTGAGGCAGATCACCAGATCCAAACATGAGGCATAAAGTGGAGAGGACAACCATCTAGCTACTGCTATGGACCCGTAGTCCAAGGATGAACTACTCACGCATCACTCCGAAGGCGGGCATGGTGGTGTAGACCCCTCCGGTGATGATTTTCCCTCCCTGCAGGGTGCCGGGGAGAGCTCCAGAACCCTCTCGGTCTTGGGTTGACGATGATGGCGGCCTCGGGTGTTTTTCGTGGAAAGTGGTATATTTTTAGGGTTGATGTATCGGGGGGAATAAATAGGCAAAAGGGTGACCTTCGAGAATTCTAAGACTTCCGGGCTTCGAATTTTCCAATTCCGGGAATATTTCAGGAACAACTTTTCTGAAAATAAAAACAGCAGAAAACAGGGAACTGGTTATGTGGCATCTTGTCAATAGGTTAGTCCCGGGAAATCAATAAAAATGACATAAAGTGTAAGGAAAACATGTAGCATATGGCATGAAAACAACATGGAACAACGGAAATTATAGATACGTTTATGACGTATCAGAGGACAGCGGAGGTTCTGGCATGATTGTCTCTTCTAGTTGGACTCGAACAGAATCTTCTATGTGTATTAACCCCGCGCGACCCACGTGGAAGTTCAGATCACCGATCTTTAGATCGATACTTGTGTTGAGGCAGTCGAATACAGGGCGCGATGCCGGCAAGTGCTTGGTGAAGTCGATTGACCTGAAGCAGATCGAGTCTGCCCAGATCGCCGGGTCGTGATTTGTCGGTGATGAAGTCGAAGGAGCCGCGGGTCCAGAGCCCAGATTCCCACAGACAGCGCCAATGTCGAGGGGGTGACCTCAACAATCCCCATGGTGAGGGATCTTGGGTTTCGTAAGAGAGAAAAGGCGCTGGTGGACTACTCGACTTGAAGGGTTACTGCCCGCCGGAGTTTATTTCGATGGGGTGAAAGGTATCGATTACAGGGGGTACTCTTTGTAGATTGAATCTGGCGCAGCTCTGAGTCTAGGGTTGTTCTTCTGTTTGTAACCCCCCTCCCATGCTTTATATAGATAGCCGGGTCCTAGGGGTTGTGCATGAATAGTACTCGTTCCTGAGCCGGTCTCTACTCTTTCCTAACCTTGTTATCCAAGTCTTTCCTTGTTCTACTTTCGCGTGGGCTTCTGTTGTGGGCCTTCGTGCAGGCACTCGAGGGCCCCATCAAGGCACCCATTAATGGGTCGCACCGGGTAGGCCAACGATGGATGGTCTTTCGGGTACCCCCACATCACCCACTGTAAAGGGGGGTCTTCTTCTATCTTTAGAAGGTGTCACTTGAAGCTTCTCTCTCCATCATTTGTGACCACCTCAAAACTCATAGATATCCCCAAATACCCAACCAAATCTGTTGATCTCTTTGGATTTGGAGGAGAGACACTAGATCTACAACTCCACCAAACCGATTTGTCACCATCCCACTAATCCCTTGGAGAACTTGAAGTTCTTGGTTCATTGGAACCTAGAACCTTGTTGCTCTTAGGTCATTGGATCTAGGAGCCTTGTTAGTGGCTGAAAGTGCACCGATCTCTCTGATTGTTTTGGAGTTGATAAACAACACAATTAAGGTACTAACATCGTGTCTAAGTGATTTTAGGAAACATCTAAGAGACACAAAAAAGAAGACTTAAAAGCTAAAGCCAACGAATCACACTTACTGCAGCGGTAGTACCGACCGTCCCAGCGGCAGTACCGCTACCTCCAGGAAGCAGTATTACCGCGGGCGGTACCGCCAGCTCGAGATTGGTCTCTGTTTTCTCAGTGGTACTAGGCTAGTAGTACCGCTGATAAGTAGTTTAATTCGGAGCAAAACATTCCACGGCGGTAGTACCGCTACCCTCAGCAGTAGTACCGCTTTCATCAGGAATATTGTAGTATCGCTGGAGGTACCGGTCAAAGTACCGCCAGGAGGATTTTGCTCACAATATTGTTTAAGGTACTAGGGCGGTAGTGACCTAGTACTACTGCCAGCCACTTCGATTTAAAATCAAATGGGTGGCTAACGGTAGTACCGTGTATGTTGCCGGTGGTACCGCTGCTGGAACACAATGGTACTTCTCCGGTTGTATTGCCAGTCACCAACATGCGGCATTCCTGGCACCACTAATGCTACCAGGTAGTGATAGTACGGTGTCGCCAGCGGTAGTACTGCCAGGCTAAAAATGGGTCAAACGGCTAGATTTGGGGGGGTATAAATACCCCCATTCACTTCTTCCCCAAGAGGTAGCTCATCCGGCATTGAAGTGCACATTTATTGAGCTCACCAAAAACTAGATTTCTCCCAGTTCCTCCATCTAAACTAGTTGATCTTCGGAGCATTGAAGAAGAAGGCCCCGATCTAACTCTCCACCAACTCATTCTTCATTTCCCCCTCATTCTCTAGAGGGATTCCAGTATAGGGTTTCCTTGAGGAAAACTGATGCGTGTGAACACACGTTCGTTGGGAGACCCCAAGAGGAAGGTATGAAGAGTGCAGCAACAAGTTTTCCCTCGGAAAGAAACCAAGGTTGATTCGACCAGTAGGAGGAAGGAGTAACTTCAGAAGGTTCAATCAGCTGAGATGGCAGGCGCACTACCGGTTCAGAAGCAACGTGGAACCTATGATATGTCTCCAATGTATCTATAATTTCTGATGCTCCATGATAATATTATGCCAATTGCTACATGTTTTCTCCCTTCTTTATAGCATTTTTACACGTTTTCCGGGACTAACCTATTAACAAGATGCCAAGTGTCAGTTCCCTGTTTTCTTATGTTTTTGGTTTCAGAAAAGTTGTTCTCGAAATATTCTCGGAATTGAACCCCACAAAGCCTGAAGTGCCTATTTTCCCCGGAAGCATCCAGAAGACCGAAGAGGAGTCGAAGATGGGCACCAGGGGGGCACACCATGGGGTGGCGCCCCCCCCTTGGCTGCGCCAGCTGGTGGTGTGGGGCCCCCAGGGCTCCACCGCCTCTGCCATTTCGCCTATTTATTCCCCCGGGATGGAAAACCCTAGGCACCTGATCAAATATCCCCGAAAAGTTCCACAGCCGCCGTCATCGTCAACCCTAGATCAGGGGGGTTTTGAAGCTATCTCCGCCACCCTGCCGGAGAGGAGATCATCACCGGAGGCCTCTTCATCACCATGCCTGCCTCCGGAGTGATGTGTGAGTAGTTCATCCTTGGACTACGGGTCCATAGAAGTAGCTAGATGGTTGTCTTCTCCTCATATGCCTCCACTCGTGAGCTGCCTAACATGATCGAGATTGTTCTTATGTAACTCTATGTGTTGTGTTTGCTGGGATCAGATGAATATTTAACTTATGCCAAGTTGATTATAGTCTTTATTGCATATGCTATTTGTGATCTTGCATGCTTTCCGTTGCTAGTGGTTGCTCTGGCCAAGTAGTGTCGAGACATCGTAGTAGTTTTCATAGACGGGGGTGCCATGAGACTACGGTAGAGACGTGGGGTAACGTGATCGCGTGGTGGACAGTGAACACAGGATTTATCCAGGTTCGGTACGTCGCGACAGTACGACGTGCCTACTCCTGCACTTCTCACTAATCAGGACTAAAGCCTGGATATAGAATTACAATGTGAGGTTTAGATCTAGCTATTCGCAGAGGATCAACTTCCCGGCGAGTTAGCCTATAGCTTTTTCTCTGTTATTCGTTATCAAACTTATCTCCCGTCCGGCTTTGTATAATAGCCGGATTAGGGCTTACAGAACAGGAAACCTAGAAGACTACGGTAACTATAACTTGGAAAGTAAGGAATCCGTCTTCTCCTCCAAGCCAGATCACATGGGCCGTGATCCGGGTCCTTCTAGAATCCGGCTTCTGTGCGTCAGGTTACTGGGCCGCCCAATGGACCACAGCCCACTACCGCTTGGGACACCCTGGTAATCCGTCACTTTGACTACCATCTGATATACCCCTATTTGGTATATATCCGACAGTAGCCCCCAAGAAGGATTAAAACTCTGATTCGCCGCCTTTCGCCAAATGTGCTTTGTCCGAGAAATTTCGATCAACAGTCTTGATTCTTCTTATTCTTCTTTGAAAAGAGATGGTAACGTGAAACTCGGAATCCTGAAAATCCGGCTTTTCTCTCACGATCCTTCGCGGAGAAGGAACTTCCTACGTCAGCGCTTTAATCATGCTGACGTAAGGGTCGTTTGGGTTTCACGCGGGAAACCCAGTAACATATCTCTGACAGATTCTCACGGGGAACGGGGAGATAGCCATCATTACCCTGTCGTTTCATCTCCCGGATTTTCCGGCGAGTGACACGCGTTGATCATCCAACGGTCAAAATAGCCGTTGGCACGTCTCTTGACAGATTTCTGGCTATAAGTAGCCGTCTTCGTCCTCGCTGAAATCCTTCCGCACTCTCACTCTCCACGCCATTGCTGCGCAAGAGCCCCTGAGCGAAGAACCGTCCCCGAGCGCATATCGCACCCAGACCACCACCGGAGTCAAAACGCGCCGCCACCTAATGGCATCCTCGCCGTCTTCCCCCACTCGCTCCGCCGCGCAGACCATCGACGACATTATCAGCGACTTGGATCCACAGCTAGGATCCCCGACGCACGCCGGCGGCGAGCCGGAAAAGACCGCGGCTTCTGCGGCGGGCGGAGGAGAACTTTCCGCCACCGCGAACGCTGCGGGCTCGAGCTCCGTACCTTCCCCGCCGTTCGCTCTTGAGACGGCGGAGGAGAAGATCCAGCTTCTCGGCGACGAGCTCGCCGCTGCGGAAGCTGCCGCGTCCGCCGCCGCCGGAGCGGACGAAGAGGTGGAAACTACAGGCAACTGGATTGCCTGCAGCATTCCGCCAGCCCTCCTTCCAAACCTGGAAAAGGAGGGACTGATCCTGAAAGGGAAATGGCGGATCCCTGAGGACGAGAACGAACCTATGCCAAACAATGGCGAAAGGGTTATTCTCTCCTCCCATCTCTTAAGAGGTATGGGATTACCACCTTCTGCTTTCTTCCTCCAAATCCTCTCCCACTATAACATCCAACCTCATAACCTGCCACCCAACTCCATTCTCTATATGGCCGGGTTCCAGGCCTTATTCGAGGGTTACTTAGGCTTAGAACCTAGGTTAGATTTTTGGATGTATTGTTTCGGGGTTAAGCGGAACTCCTCGGAGGGCGCACTCCCGACTTGCGGAACCATCTCCTTTACTCTTCGGAGATTTAGGGAAGATTGGTTCCCCAAGATCAAGAAATTAGAATCCGTCAAATTTTGGACGGGTTCTTTCTTCTACCATCCCGATGTGCCTTTCCCAAAAAAGGCCATCGGGGTTCCACCTATTTCAAACACTGCTGCTATTCCCCAAGAGAATTGGGGAACAGAAGCCGTCCAGATTCTGCCGCCTGATCTTCTAAGGATCAAGCGGCGCATCGCCAAGCTCACTTCCTCCGATCCACCTCTAACCGGCATGGACACGGTCCTTTGCTGGTTAGATAGGCGGATCCAGCCGTTGGCCAATCACGGTGGCCGCCTTCTTTGCGACTACACGGGTGCCAACGACCCAATGTGGACAACCAGCAAAGACTGGTCCGCGAGGGATCTTCGACGGCGCGTGAACCAGTTGGTCGCATCACGCGACCAATACGAAGCGAGTCGGACGATGTATACGGCCGACAATCCGGCTCCCAAGGTATTTTTTCCGTCATTTGGGTAGAGTTTGACATTCTTTCTCGGATTTTTTTGCTTCTAACCCTGATTTTTATTTTCAACAGATCGCTGAACTTCCAGACTCGGAGCTAGCCTCTGAAGCTGAGCTGGATGCATTGCGTACCGCCTCTACAGGTGGGCGCAAGCGCAAGAAGATTCCTTCCTCTGAGGAAGTTATCGACCTTGACGGAATTCCCGTCGCCACCTCCAGGTTAGATCATCCGGGTTACTTTTCTTTTGTCGAAGTTTTTCTTTCGTCTTCGGAGTTTTAACTTTTCCGGGTTTTTGGTTTTTAGCCTACCTCCCTCCAACCTAAAGCCGAAGAAGCTGAAGAAACACACAGTTGTGTCCAGCCGA